>CM053770.1:230569376-230601598 GCA_028658325.1 Potorous gilbertii
TGTGTGTGTGTGTGTGTAATCCCTCCAACTACCCAAATACTGAGAAAAGTCTCAAGAGTTGCAAATATTATCTTTCCATGTAGGAATGTAAACAGTTTAACTTTAGAAAGTCCCTTATGATTTTCTTTCCTGTATACCTTTTCATGCTTCTCTTGATTCTTGTGTTTGAAAGTCAAATTTTCCATTCAGTTCTGGTCTTTTCACCAAGAATGCTTGAAAGTCCTCTATTTCATTGAATTACCATTTTTTCCCTTGAAGTATTATACTCAGTTTTGCTGGGTAGGTGATTCTTGGTTTTAATTCTAGTTTCTTTGACTTCTGGAATATCCTATTCCATACTCTTCGATCCCTTAATGTAGAAGCTGCTATATCTTGTGTCATCCTGATTATATTTCCATAATATTTGAATTGTTTCTTTCTGGGTGCTTGCAATATTTTCTCCTTGACCTGGGAACTCTGAAATTTGGCTACAATATTCTTGGGAGTTTCTCTTTTTGGATCTCTTTCAGGATGTGATTGGCAGATTCTTTCAATATTTATTTTTCCCTCTGGTTCTAGAATATCAGGGCAGTTTTCTTTGATAATTTCATGAAAGATGATATCTAGGCTCTTTTTTTGATGATGGCTTTCAGGTAGTCCCATAATTTTAAAATTGTCTCTCCTGGATCTATTTTCCAGGTCAGTTGTTTTTCCAATGAGATATTTCACATTATCTTCTATTTTTTCATTCTTTTGGTTTTGTTTTGTAATTTCTTGGTTTCTCACAAAGTCATTAGCTTCCATCTGCTCTATTCTAATTTTTAAAGAACTATTTTCTTCAGGGAGCTTTTGAACCTCCTTTTCCATTTGGCTAATTCTACTTTTTAAAGCATTCTTCTCCTCATTGGCTTTTTGAACTTCTTTAGCCAATTGAGTCAGCCTATTTTTAAAGGTATTATTTTCTTCAGCATTTTTTTGGATCTTCTTTAGCAAACTGCTGACTTGCTTTTCATGATTTCTTGCATCACTTTCATTTCTCTTCTCAATTTTTCCTCCACCTCTCTTACTTGATTTTCAAAATCCTTTTTGAGCTCTTTCATGGCCTGAGACCATTACATATTTATTTTGGAGGTTTTGGAAGCCTTGACTTCCTCTGATGGTATGTGTTGTTCTTCCTCATCTGAAAGGATGGAAAAAAACACAGGTTCACCAAGAAAGTAACCTTCTATACTCTTATTTTTTTCCCTGTTTTTTGGCATTTCTCCACCCAGTTACTTGACTTTTGAGTCCTTTGTCAAGAGGAGGGTGTACTCTGGGGACCTGTAAGTTCTTAGTTCCTCCAAGGTGGCACAATCAAGGAAGGGGAGTTTACTTCTCTCCTGGCCTCTTCACTGGTCTGGGAGTAACCAAAAACTTTTCTTCCCAGAATCTGTGAGTAGAATTCCCTTTCCATGACTGCCTCCAGCTCCACCATGCCAGAACTCCTCCTCACCCCAGGGCCTCTCTCAGGCCTGAGATTCAGATCAGCCACTCAATTCCCCCAGGATCATTAGGCAGAGGGCTCCAAAAATGGATGCTGCTGCTGCAGTGGCTGCTGCTGGCAGTTCAGACCTCGTTCCCTTCTCCTGGGTGAAGGAGCTTTCTCATTGACCTTTGAAGCTGTCTCTGGCATTTGTGGGTTGAGCAATCTGGGAACTGCTGCTGCCATCGGTGCCCTGAAGCCTGTTCTGGGTCCTGTCCCTCCTGCATGGCTCATGCTGGGCTGTGCTTCATGCCCGGTGCAATAGGCCGTTCCTGTCAGCCTTCCAGGCTGTCTTGGGCTGGAAATCTCTTTCACTCTGTTGTTTTGTGGCTTCTGCTGCTCTAGAATTTGTTTAGAGTCATTTTTTACAGGCATTTTATGGGCTATGTGGGGGAGTTTCTACAGGTCCCTCTTTCTACTCTGCCATCTTGGTTCCACTCCCCTCAGATGCTAATCTCGCCAATAGCTTTCTCCTACCTTTCCAATCTTAATCCTCTCTGTGCTTTCCACAATTCAGCTACTTTGGCTTATTTGCTGTTCTTCACATATGACACTCTTTCTGGGTTCTGTATTTACACTGGCTGAACCCTGTGCCTAGAATACTCTCCCTCTTCATCCTTCCTCTTAGTTTCCCTGACTTGCTTCCATATTCATTTCAAATTCCATATTTCCTGCTCTCATCCAGCTGATAATGCCTTTTTCTCTCAGATTGCTTTCCATATACTTAGTATATATCTAGATTTCTTCTAGCTGTTTACATATTCTCTTCACTATTAGAAGCTAAGTTTCTTGAGGGCAAAGACTACTTTTCTTTCTTTTGTATATCCAGCACATAGTACAGTGCTTAACAATAGCTTATTGGTGATCATAAATTATTTGATTTATAAAAATTCTCATCAGTCTACAGAATTGGTTTGGGCCTCCAATCCACAGTTACAATTGTCACTGTCTGAGGACCATGAAGCCAAAAGGAGTCTCAGAGGCCATCTAGAAAAACTTCCTCATTTGACAAAGGAGGAAAACAAGGCTCAGAGAGTCCAAGACATTTGCCTAAAGTTACTCAGAATCTACTTCCCTATGCATTGACAAACCATCCTTTCACTCAGAGCAAAAGAGAGATGAGGGTTGACATTTATTCTGGTTGACCCAGCAGGACAACTGCAAAGAGGCAAAATTAAGCTTATTTTAAGGGAAAATTTCCTAATAATAGAGCACTTCAAAAGTGGAATGTGATGCCTTGGGAAGCCTTGAGTTCCTTCTTTAGCATAGAGTGACAAGAATGATAGTATCTGAGAGGTTGAAGGGACCTCACTGGTTATGTAGTCCAACTCATACCCAAACAAATGCCCACTGCTACATTTCTGACAAGTGGTCAGTCCACCTTTACTCAAAGGCCTTCAATGAGGAGGAACCCATCACCTCTGGGGGAAATTCAAGATCAGGGGACTACTTCTTGAGTATGCATAGAAGGGATATTTTTTATCAGGTAAGGGGTAAACTAGAGGGGTTCTAAAGTCCTTTCTAACTCTGAGTCTGTTATTCTGGAGGGCTGAGATATTGTTTTCTCCAGGAAGTTTGGTGAAGTAGGATGGACTCCATACACAGCAGGAAGTTTCAGAGTGAGAACATCATAGAATCTACTAAGAGTGGTCAGGGTTGAATTCCCTCTGTCCTGGGCCCAGCAAAGGTAAAGGGAGGGGTAGGCACTAGGGAGAGGCTCAGGTAACAGTGGAAACCCTCACCAACCAGGGCACTCAGTCGCAAGAGAGACCTGGAATATTGTGGGATTGTTTCAGATGATTTTGTGCCATGAGGCAGAATAGTTAATACCTCCACATGTGGCAGTAGGTCTCAGAAGGAGGTAGCTGTCAAACCTAGTTCTGGGGAATGGGTGACGGATAGAGTAGAAAAATGGTCATAAACTATCATGAGCCTACATAGAGAAAGAGATACAGACATGCTTAGGAAGTCTGAATTGGAGCGTACTTCCTCTGATTTTATACCCAATGCTTTTTCCACAAGAATTCACACATGACATTTTAGAATTTGTAAATTCAGTTGTTCCTATTTTGAGCCTGTTAAGTCTGTGTGTAAATAAGACGAGCTGGTAGCTACTCTTGAGGGAATATCAAAGGCTGATATTCCCAGGTCACCTGAATATAAGCAGCATATCAAAAAAGGAAAAGTTGCCAAGGTGTAGCTGGATCTTTCCTGTCAGGATACATGGCTTATAAGATTTATTGTAAAAAGATCTAGTCATAGGCTAGTCATATAGTGTGAATGATGGAGAGTCAAAATGCCATACTCGGAACAAAGGAAAAAATAGGGGAAGAAAAAAGGAAAGAAATGGAAAAAGGTGGGGAGAGAGATAATGAGAGCAACAGCTTTTCTTATAGCAAGCATTATTATGTGGATTTTAAAGATGATGAAGCAGAGACTGAGAGAAGTGAAACGACTCTGGCCACAGCTAGTAAGTCTGAGATAGACAGGTGAGAAGTGAAGAAGAATAGGAAGGGAGAATGGAAAGGAGAAAGAGAGGAAGAGAGGAAAGAATAAAGGAAGCAGAGAGGGAGTGAGGAAGGAAGAAAGGAATAAAGATAGGAACATAGGAAGGGAGAAACAGAAGAAAGATGGAAGATAGGAAGGAAGGAAAGAAGGTAAAAGATGAGATGGAGAAAGGAAGGAAGATAGAAGGAGAGGAAGAAAGGAGGAAAGGAAGGGAATGAGTGAGGGAGGGAGGGATGAAAGGAAGGAGAAAGGAAAGAAAAAAGGAAAGAAGAAAGGATAGAAGGAATATAAGAAAGAATAAAGGGAAGAAGGAAGGGGGAAAGAAAGAAAAAAAGAAAAAAGGAAGGAGGAAGGTTACCCTATGTGTGTGTGTGGGGGGGACTTTTACCAATAATTGTCTTATTTGGCAATACCTTATCCTGAACCCTCCAGTCCAGTAATAGATTCAACCTCTGATTTTCACTGTATTTGGATATGGAATTAACCTTCACTAAGACCAGGATAAAAGTTGTATCTTGTCAGATCTGGAACATACTGAAATAACAAGTATTGCACAATTGAAGAGATTCAATAATTGAGCACTTGTCTTGGGACTTTGAGATTAAAAAGTGCAGTGCAGTACCTTGAGATGTTTTCTAGCTGGGACAGAGTGATCTCAGGAGAGATTAAAAATACCCCTATTTTTAAAAAATGAAATCAGTACATAGATACTTAGATTTAATGTAGAACACACGGGCTTCGTTCTTTCCCTGAAATTTATTTTTATGCCAGCAATACCTAAGAATAAATGTGTACAGATGAGCGGCAAAATTAAATGTTTATATATATATATATATATATATACATATAATATATATATATTAATATATATATATATATGTATATATATATATATATTTATGTGTAAAATTTATCTGAATCATCTAGGATAAAATCAATTCTACAATAATTTCAGAAATGCTTTATAAGTACTTGCTCTCTGCAAAACAAATAATAGTGTGTCTTGAAGGACAGTTCAGTATCAGTGAGGCAGAGGGTCCTGGAGTAGAAGAGAAGGTCTACATTGAGATCCTGTCTCTGACTTTCACAAGCTATGTGATCCTGTTCAAGTCACTTAATCTCTTTAAGCCTCAGTTTCCTCATCTGTAAAATGGAGATTGGAATACCTGTACCTAGTACTGTTCTTACAGTATTGCTGATGAGGTTTAGAGGTGATCAGGACCCCAAAATACCGACAGTCCGGGTCGTGCTCCAATGAATTCGACTCAAGCCTTCTTAAAGCCAAAGAAAACGAAGTTTATTAAGGATTCGCCAAATTGGGTTGCCTCTTAAGGAGCTTTTGTAACACTTTTATTCACAAGCGGGCCAGAGAGAATCCCAGCTAGACAGAGTTGGAGCTGGATTGCATCTGAGCGCTTTCATGGAGGCAAGATGGAACTTAAATACAGAAAAGAGTATAGGAGGGATCTGGGGAGTGGTCTGGTAGTCCAGGGTGATGGGAGGAGGGATTTAGGGAGGGTCTTGAGAAGTCCAAGAAGGGTCAAAGGCTGGAAACACCTGGAGGCTATCAGGACATAATCAACAATGGGGGGCAAGAGATCTTGATAGGGGCTGTATGGGAATGGATACAGATCTTGATGGGAGTGGTCGGCAGCCTGGGGAATGGGGTTTTGATGGGATCAAGGGTTGGGGTTCAATAGAGACCTGAGTAGAATGCTAAAGAAAAGCCCATAGGCTTCCTGAGACTGCCGGAACCAATGGGAAGACTGGATTTGAGTAACAAAGGCCAGATTAAGTGGGAAGATTCAAGGGGAGCTCCAGGAGGCTCCCAGAGTCTGAACCCCATCATTGCTATGAGGTTCAAATAAGATAATAAATGTAGAGTCCTTTGTAACCTTTAAAGCACTGGGTAGACAGCAACTATTCGTAATTATTTTTACAGCATAGTGGGAAGAAAACCAGATTTGGAGTCAAGAGATCTGGGTTCAAATTCTGGTTCCAACACTTATTAGATAGGTCACCTGCGCAAGTCACTTAAATCCTCCCTGCCTCAGTTTTGTTGTGTGAAATTGGGAATAATGATGTTTGCAGCATCTACCTGAAAACATTGTTGAAGGGCTCAAAAGAGATAACGTATCTGAAGCGCTTTAGGGACGTCGATTATTCCAGTATTCATCTTGGGGTTTTCAATGTATTTCTCCCATTTAACATGTATAGAAAAAAATACAATGGGTTCAAAGATTTTGAACTTGGGGTTACCATTGAGTAACTTTGATTTTACTGATGAAGAAACTGAGGCCCTAAGAAGTTAGGTAACTTGCCCAAGAGTACACAAGTAGTACCCGGGCTGGAGAAGGAAATGGTTGCTGGGAAAACCCCAAATGGACAGGGAGAATGGAATACAACTGAAATGGTTCAATAACAAAAATGTGGCATAGCCAGGATTCAGGCTCCAGTGCTCTGAGTTTCAATCCCAAGGACCCTTTTACATTGTATTGCCAGAGGCGTAACAGAATGTCCGAGCTGGAGGAGGGCATCTAGACCAACCTCTTGCTGGTCAAGAAGTCTCTTGACATGTACTGAACAAAGACGAAGATCTTGTTTTTATAGAATTGCGTATAGTTCCTTAATGACTTCTTATGCTTTAATGACCTTCTATGCCTCACTGCAACCAGGAAGTCCCTCCAGGTCCTAGAAGGCTATACCCATGGAGTCTAAGCTGTGGCATTTCCTGATGATCCGGGAGTCCAAAGTCAGACTAGCCAACTCATCCACGAGTTAGCCCAGCTAGGTCTAATGAGGGTCCTCACCAAAATGCCCTTAGGACAATGTTTTTTATCCCAGTAACTGGAGAAAATTGTCTTCTAGCTCAAATAAGGGCTGTAAACTGTATCACTGTGGGGACCTGGGTACACAGGGAAAAAATTCTCAAGGTCCTTGAAGTCCTGGAGAAGAAAATTCAGGAGAAAGTCTTTGCCTTTGTTATCTTATCTCAGTTTAAGGAGAAGACAAACTGCTATATTATCTGGTTCTTCTGTACTTGAAAGGGGGAATGGTAACAGATCATTCAGATAGCCAGGAAGCTTCTGGTCAAAGCAGTCTGGTGAGTTTGTAGGACTGAAGATCATTCTGACAATTGTTTCGTTAAATACAATGTGGAGACAATTAGGCATCAGAGAAAAAAAGTGTTCTTATAAACTTAGAGCTTCCAGCTAGAGGGCTGTTTTAGGATGTGTTGATTGGAGTGAACAAAGGACATTCTATTTCTAAATATAGTGATTTACCCAGCTAGCATCTACACGCCTCTTTTTCTTTTTTTTAAAAGCGAAGTGTTGGTTTCACAACCACCAACATTTATCTAAATGTGTCCAAGTTTCCCTATTAGAGCAGTATAAAGGAAATGGGGCAAATGAGACATGGGATATGCCACATTCCATGGTTTGTAGCATCAAAGGTGATAGCCTGGCTCCAGGACTTTAACTGAATACAGATGTTCTCGTAGGTAACTGTGCTCAGGGGCAGTCATGGGCCCGCTGAAAGAAAGGCTGCCTGCTGATAGTTCCTGGCTTTTTTTCCTGCCACATCCTCTTGAAAAGCTGCCTTGGCTGCTCCAGAGGTAAATGGATTGAAGAAACTGAATGCTGAATATCAGGAATTCCAAGAAGCCTGGAAAGATTTGTATGAACTGATGCTGGGTAAAGTAAGCTGAACCAGAAGAATGTTGCATACTGACTATAAGACTAGAAAAGAAGAATGCACTAAAGGACAGCTGAATTCTGAGTAATTGTAATAAACTATCCTGGTCCTATGGAACAGTAAGGAACACGTCTCCCTCTTCTCAGCAGAAAGGTGGAGGAGAATGGAGGCAGTGTGTCAGAGGCTGTCAATGTGACAGATATGCTGTCAGAGGCAATCACTTTATCAATTGTTTTGGCTTAACTTTTTACTTTGTTACAAGGAAAGGTGCTGTGCTCAACAGGAAGGCAGGGAGTCATATGAATGAAACAAAAGGCATCAATAAAACTTTTTTTTTAAATCACCAGATGTTGTTTTCTTTTCTCATAGATTTGGACTAAAATGTAATCATTCACTTCCCTAAAAAAAATCAAGGATATGAATTCCCGTGAAATCCATATGATGTCTTGGCTAGTCATGTAAACTAGTGATGCTCAAGAAACTGGGTCTTTAGTGTGCCCTGCTGTGACATTTTGGGACCTGAGCAGGCATTTAATCCAGGAGAATGTGAGCTCTGAGAGAGCAGGGATTGTGTGGTTAACCCTCCTTTGTATCCTCAGCATTTCGCTGAAACACATAGTAGGTGCTTAACAAATGCCTGTTGAACAAATGAATGAATGAGAATTTGGATAGAATGGAAGTTCCTCCAGGGCAAGAAAGGTTTCATATTTTTTTTTTCATTCCCAGGGCTTGTCACATAATTGACTGCTTATTAAATTCAGTAAATATTAATTTCTATCACTGATTTGCTGATGCCTATTGAGAAATGAAACAATAATCAAGATATATATATATATATATATATATAAAAGCATAAATATGTAATATTTGTTGTTGTTCAGTTATTTCAGTCATGCCTGACTCTCTGTGACCCCATCTGGGGCAAAGATACCAGAGTGGTTTGCCAATTCCTTCTCCAGCTCATTTTACAGATGAAGAAACCAAGGCAAACAGGGTAAGTGACTTGCCCAGGGCCACACAGCTAGTAAGTGTCTGAGGATAGATTTGAACATATATAATATATACAAAGATTTTGAACTTGGAATTATCAATGAGTATACACATACATACATGCGCACATAAAACACACACATATATGTGTATGTACATGTTTTATATGTATATACACATATATACATACACACTTATATAACTTTAAGGTAAGTAAATTGCTTTGTACACTGTACTTCACTTGATTTTCCCAGTGACTGTGAAGCATGGGCTCTAAGTGTGATTACCTCATTTTTTTTTACAGATGAGGAAACTGATGCTCAGAGATGAAGTGACTTGCCCAAGATCACATAGCTATTGTCAAAGGAGGATCTGGGGTAATGCCTTCCTGACTGAGAAAGCAGGATCAGGTGCATGAATGAGTGATAGAGGGAGGGGTTGGAAGACCTATGTTTGAATTCTGCCTCTTTAACTTCTTACCTTTATAGCTTTGAGTGAGAGTCTCTTCACTTCCTCGTTAGTTAAATGATGGTTTGAACTAGATGGCTTCTGAGGTCCCTTTCAGCTCAAAATTCAGGACAAATGGATTATCTGCACTTCTTGTTAGAATCCCCAGGGTTTGGTACAGTGCCTGGAACGTAGGAATGGATGGGGGATTGGCCCCATGATGTCACTGGTAAAGGGAGCTCCAAGGGGAGGAAACTGCCTCTGCTAACAACTGAAAGGTGGGAGGTAGCTGAAGCTTTTCACTGGAGAAAATGTGGCCCCAAATCCAAGATGGTGGCTATTTCTATTGATGCTTTGATGAACGATTGTTTGCATACATACATGTATGTACATATGTATAGATGGATTTATCTATGTACATATGTATTGTATATATGTCTATATGCACACACATATTATAAAGGCAAGAATGTAGCCTAGCAGAATCAATCAGTAAGCATTCATTAAGCTCCTACTACATACCAAGCATTAATGAAGGCTAACGCTTTCTCTACAACTTACACCGAGAGTTTCAATGACTTGGACAGTGACAGCACCTGAACGCAGTACTTGAAGGCCAGCTCTCTACCCACTACTCCATAGACCTACTCAATCCTTGCTGGCCTGATGAACACAATGCCTGACCATGGGTCCAAAGGGCTGATGAGGAAGCATCTCTTGACAAAGAAGAATGAAGTGCAGAATGAGGCATGTGTTTTTTGACACGGCCAATTTGAGAACTTGGTGCTATTTGACTAGGTGTGTGATTTCAAGGTTTGTTTCAGTAGGGGGGATATAAGGGAGAGAAAATAGATTTTTGCTCATTGAGAATAATTAAACTTAATTATTGATTGATTGAAGTAGATTTGTTATTATATACTGGAGAGAAAAGCGAATCAGCGTGAGGAGTGCTGTTGCAAGCCAGGGGGCCAGACATCTCAGAGGGGCTTCATATATTGGTGTATATATGTGGCTAAGGGATTAGGCCAATGAAATGGCTCCAACTATTTCCCATCCTTAGCCTCTCTTCCAGTCCCCCTATGCAGATATAGGGAACATGCCAGCAGGGAAGAGCAGTGAGGAGATGTTATTATTTGAATATGGTCTTGTCCCTTTCATTTCAATCTGGCATTGTCTGAACTCTTCCTGAACTTTTGAAAATTACAGGAAAGGTAGAGGCAGGCAGGGTGATCCAGGGCACAGAATTTGAAGGACTCGGAGTCTGGATATTCAGAAATGTCTGTATCATCACCCAGACAAATAAATCCCCCTCCCTGCTCTTTAGATCTCTGCACATAAGAAATATTTTTTTTAAAAGTTTGCTGAATAAATAAAATTGCCTTCTATTACTTAATTACTTTCCATCTGTGGCTAAAAAATAAAAACCAAATGTGTAGGATACCTTCATAAATGCTTGAATGCATATCTGAGACCTTTGGATGACAGATAATTCCAAAAGTGACTGGCACTTGGCAGATGCACAGTGAATATTGTTTTGCATTGAATTGCTTTTGAACATTAAACTTTTTTGGCTCTTGAAGGTCATAAGACCATAACAGAATGTACCCATGAATCTATCTCATGATGGCTAGGATGATGATTTTGAAATACTCATTAGTTCTTTGCATTTCCTTTCAGTAAATAACAAAATACTCAGCAGGGATGAGATGTAGGAGGCTTTAGGAAGGAAGAGGAAGTTTGGAATATCTTCTAAGGGATATGAGATAGGGAATCAACTAGGGAGGAATTAAAAGACTGCTTTGCTACAGTGAGGGCCCTTGGGAAGTTGGTTAACATAAATTTGTAACAGACCTAGTTAATATGATGGTGAGACTTTCACCAGCTTTGTTTGGAAGCTCCTAAGTAAAAGCAGAAGAGGCAAATGGTGGGAGCAATCCAGAACTGAAGTCTGGCAAGAGAAAAGTGTAATAGAGTAATGACCTTGCTGAGTTCACTCTGCTTTGCTCTTACTTGGATTCATTTGCTTGCCAATCTAAATTCCATTTTGGAAGTAAAGTGGACTTCATAAGTCAGTTTTCACATAGCTCTTACGGGATATCTTTGGCAGCATACTCCCAAAATGGGTTTTTAGGGGACACAGAATCCCCTATGGGAGTTAAGGAGGAGCTACAAGGATTTTTAAACCTTAAATCAGATAACTGTTTAGAGCAGTATGCTAAGGTTAATTCTCAGGGATGGGGGGGTAGGGGGTGAGTTAAGAGAAAAGACTTAGCCAGGAGGCATGTTGCTTCTCTCCCTTATCTGGGTATAGTGGTTCATGGCTTCATAGCTAAAGAATTGTTAGCCTGCCTTTATCAGAGAGAGGCTTCCTAATCACTTCTTATGTGCATGAGTGGTCACTGGTGATGTGTGCTCTTCATGTGTATATTCTCCTTCATTAGAGGTATGATAACCTTTGGGAGACTGTGTACCATGTGCACACATGAGAAATCTTTTCTTGTCATTTTCATCCCTATATCTATCGATGAAGTGTCCTTTATTTGAACTACGACATCCTTACTGGTCAATAAGCATGTCAGGAGTGTCTGCTCCACAAATACATTGAAACGAGGAGGGGGACTTTTCATGTTCAAGAGGGAGTAACCAAGGAGTTATAGCAAAAATGTACATTTTGAGGAATTACTATTATTTCTTAATAGGTATCAAATCTCAGAAGAAGAAGACAACTCACAGGTTATCAATTCCAATCCATACTCTAATAAAATGTCCTCTGTCTCAAAGCTGACATGATTATTCAGTCCTAAAGACCTCTGATGGAGAGGAAGAGAGAAGGAAGAGCTAAATTCTTCCCAATGCAGCCCATTTCCTTTTGGGATGGCTTGAATCAGGAAGCTTTTCCTTACACTGTTACTAAATATATCTTTGAAACTTTGATATATTGCTTCCAGTTTTTCCTTCGGAGACCATGTTAAAAAAAACCTAGTTTGTGTTCCACACGGCAACTCTTTAAATAATTGAAGACAGTATTATTTCCTCCACAAGGTTTTTCTTCTCCAGGAATAATATCCCATTTCCCTCAACCATTGCCCCTATGGTCTGATCTCTGTGTCTTTCACCATTACTGTTGTGTTTCTCAACATCCCCTTTAGTTTTATCAGTGTGGTTATACCGTGATAGGATCTTGGATCTGTACCTGGAAAAGATCTGAGGGGCCATCTAGTACAACTCTCTTCTTTTACAATTGAGGAAACTGAGGTCCAGAGAAATGAAGTGATTTACTCACGCTCACACAGGCAGTTAACATGAGAAGTAGAATTTGACGACGGGTACCTTGGCTCTAGAACCAGGGTTCTTTCCACATCTCTCCCCCTTGGTTGTTAACAAGCCATCACATATGGGCAAGAAACTTGAATTTGGAGTCAAAAGACAAGGGTGGTGGAGTAGTACTCCATAGTAGCCAACATTTGCATAGTACTTCAAGGTCTAATTTGATCCTTCCAACAACTCTGTGAAGCAGTGGTGTTATACCCATTGCACAGATAAGGAAACAAGTTTCAATGAAATTATATACTAGGTCACATTCAATATCTGAGACAAGATTTGAACCCTGGCTTCAAGTTGAGCCCTCTGCTCATAGTGTAGTCACCACGGTGTCGATATTGTTCAGTATAGTTTGTCAACCATAACTGACTCTTCAGGACCTCTTTGGGGTTTTCTTGGCAAAGATACTGAAGTGGTTTGTCATTTCCTTCTCCAGCTTATTTTACAGATGATCAAACTGAGACAAATGGGGTAAAGTGATTTGCCCAGGGACACGCAGCTAGTCAGTGGAGTAAGTAAGGCTGGATTTGAACTCAGGAAGACACGTCTTCCTGATGCCGAGTCCAGTGCTCTATCCATTGCAGAGTCACCTGGCTGTCCTCACTATACCATGCCCCCTCCCATTTACTCCCTGCAGGATATTGGGTCATTCAATACATCATGTGGGCCTCAACTTCCTTATTTGTAAAAGAGGACCTTATATTAAATGATCTCTAAGTCCCTTCTGGCTTTAAATCCTATCACCTATGAATTTTCAGATACCTTAGATCACAACCAGGCTGGAGATCGAGACTCCAGAAATTATGTAACTCTCCTAGGGCTGGGGATTTTGCTCAAGGGTATTGTCTTTAATAGGTGTTAGCAGTACCTTTGGGGCAGCTAGGTGGCAGTGGACAGAGTACTGGGCTTGGAACTAGGAAGAATAATTTTCATGAGTTCAAATGACTGAACAACTACACCAACTTTTGACACTAGTTTCAATGCTCTTTCCATCACTGCACTGAATTTTCCTGCCTCTTGACTCCGTACTTGTTTGTACTAATATATATATTTATTGTTTCTACTATTAGAGGTGAGCTCCTCGAGAGCAGGAACTGTTTCTGCTTTTTCCTTTGTATCCTCAGTGTTTACATGGTGTCTGGCATGTTTGTTGTTGTTTTGTCATTTTCAGTTGCATCTAAATCTTTGTGACCCCGTTAGGGGCTTTCTTGGCAGAGATAATGGGATGCTTTACCATTTTCTTCTCCAGCTCATTTTATAGATGAGGAAACTGAGACAAACAGGGTTAATTGACTCACCCACGGTCCCATAGCTAGTAAGTGTCTGAGGCTGGATTCAAACTCAGGAAGATGAGTTTTCCTGACTCCCAGCATCTAATGTGCAATCTAGATGACCTATATATACGTATTGTAAGTATTTAATAAATGCTTGTTGGTTATATATTGAATTATCAAAAAGTGTAACATCCAGCTTCAGAAGTTTGTGAAAGTAGAACAGTCCTCCTTCCTCCCCACCCCATGGTCAGCCATACTGGAAAGTAGGTCCATATAGTGTCAGTCTCTCTCTGTCTCTGACTCTCTCTCTGTCTCTGTCTCTGTCTCTCTCTCTCTCTGTCTCTCTCTCTCTCTTTCTCTCTGTCTGTCTCTTCAGGCTTCTTTCCCTCACCTTCCTCTGCCTGTTGGTCACGTCAGCCCATTGGATCCCACTCCCTTGCCTCCAACCAGGAACAGTTGTCCTCGTTTATTGTACTCTAGTAATGACTCTGAATCCTGGATGATATCTTCTCCATAACATTTCTGAATCACAAAAGAATTTGTCATAAATTGTATTCAAAAGAGATCTATAACAGATATCCAAAAGATGAAATGACTGCTCTAACATTTAGAAACCTTTCACAAAACCACAGGAGGGAATTCAGCAGAGTTTGCCTACTTATAGAGTGGCTCCACTGCTTTTAAGGTGTAACTCTAGGGAGAGAAATAGGTCTTTAAAAAGAAAGGAAACTTTGGAAAAGACAGAATTTGGGACAGGCTGAATTCGGCTACTCATCAGATTGGAGATCTAGCTAGAGAAATGGCCTTGCACATATTTAATGACCCATGCATGACAAAGCCTCAGCTTTGTCTGTCATCTGAAAAATGGTAAATTATAGACTTTCTGGGTCTACTGAAAACCAAGTTCAGTGAAAATATGAATGATTCCCATTTATAAAAGATGTTCTATTATTATACAGATTGTAGTTAGGAAATGGAATAAAAAACATTCTAAGCACCCTGAAGCATCCCTTAATAAATAAGCAATAGCTAGGTCTAAATAATTGACATATACCTGTGTGCTCTTGGATAAATTACTTGACCTCTCTAATGCTCCATTTCCTTATGAATAAATTGGGAGTGGAAGGAAGGGAAAGTAGATTAGATAACTTTTGAAGTCTCTTCCAACCCCACGTTTATGAGCTTATGCTCCTTTACCAATCCATCAAGGACTTGTGATTTTATCAGGCTCTAACTCCATCCCAGGGTTATTGTCAGGAAAGTATTTTGTAAAGTTATTTATAAGTATGTAGTAGCTCTTATTATATATATGTGTATATATTAATATATATAATAATATACATACATACATATATATATATATATATATATATATATATATATATATATATATATATATATATATGAATAGCTCTTATTATACCTGTCCAGGTATAGTCCTGGACCAAGGATGACAGGTAGGCTTCAAACTGGGCTGAGTCAGCACTTTTGCAGTAGATAGTGATAAAGCTAATACTAGAGCAATATTGTGTTGCCATAATGGAGATATGGGAACAATATATATGGAGGGTACTTAAGGGTTCAGTCATTTTTCAGTCATATCTGACTCTTTGTAGCCCCATTTGGGGCTTTTCTTGGCAGAGATACAAGAGTGGTTCGCCATTTCCTTCTCCAGCTCATTTTACAGATGAAGAAACTGAGGAAAACAGGGTGAAGTGACTTGCCCAGGGTCACACAGCTAGTGTCTGAGTCAGACATGAGTCTTCCTAACTCCAGACCTGGTGCTCTATGCACTATGGCACCACCCAGCTATAATACTTAAGGGTATGACAGTTTATTTAAGGAGAAGTAGGAGAGGAATTCTTTACCAATAGTTTATAAACTGGACAATACTTTGCAGCTTTTTAGCCATTGCATTATCTTGAGAATCAGAACTAGATGAGTTTCTAGGGTTCAGGAAGGTTGCAACTTCATTTTGGTGTGTCTAGAAGACTTCTTTGACAGAGACATGTCATCATGCATCCCTTTTGAGAACCTCAGCCCCTGGGAAGAGCCTCCAGGGGAACCATGGGTATTTCTATATTTCTCCTTCCTCAGGCATCCTGCACTTGGTGACTGTGCTTGGTACCTTCCCTCTGACTGAGGTATCAGTCTTCTGCATTAGGTGAGTCCATGATGATAAAGCTTTCTTGAGAGAGTCTAGTGTTGCATCTTTGATATGCAACCTGTGTGAGCCTTTTCCATCAACATTTGGGGTGGCACGAAAACTGTGGACATAATGAATGAAGGAAAACAATCTGAAATTAGATTGGAAAGGCAGGCAGTGCCAGGTTGAGGAGACCATTAGGTGTTGCCCTCATGCATAATATATATGGTGATATTATTTATATCAGACATTTTATTTACTTATTTGGTATGCTCCTTATCCTTTAATTTTTAAAATATATCTTATTCATTTCCATTACATGTTAAAACAATTTTTAACATTTTTTTTAAAGTTTTGAGCTCCAAATTCTATCCCTCCGTGAGATGGTAAGCAATCACATATAGATTAACCATGTGTAATTCTGTGAAACATTTACATATTAGTCATTTTGACAAGAAGACTTGACTAAAAGAAAAAGAAAGAAAGTGAAAATAACATGCTTCAGTCTGTATTCAAACAATATAGAAGAAATAACATTTCTTTCTCTGGAGGCAGTAGCATGCTTCATCATTAGTCCTTTGGAAATGTTTTGGATTGTTGTATTGCTAAGAACAGCTAAGTCTTTCATAATTCTTCATTGTGTAATGTTGCTCTTACTATGTACAATATTCTTCTGGTTCTGCTCAATTCACTTTGCATCAGTTCATTTAAGTCTTTCCAAGTTTTTTGAAAGCCCCCTGCTTGTTATTTAGAAATATTTTTATACAAATAGATCTTTTTCCTTGTTTTGGAAGTCTTTGGGATATAGACCTAGCAGTAGTATAGCTTGATAAAAGCATATGCACAATTTTATAACCCTTCTTATCTTTTATGTTTAAAATAAATGTTTTATGATTTCCTTTTACACTGAGACCATTTTGGAATCGAATTCCACTTTTGATACTTACTACTTTTGTGCTAAGCTCCATGGACCTGTTTTCTTATCTATAAAATGAGGATTTTTGATAAAATGGCCACCAAAGCCTCTTCTAGCTCTCAATATAGGATTCAACAATTGTATCTAGCCCCTTTCCCTCCTATGGAATCATCCTGCATAATAAAGAAGTATCTTTACACAAATCAAATCAGACTATAGGCCATGTCCACACCTATAGTCTACAACTTTTCTGCTAAGAGGAGGGAGGTATATGTCATTGTTAATCCTTTGAATTCAAGATGAGTCATTGCAGTGACTTGTATTCTGAGGTCTTTCAATGTTATATCATGTATTTGAGATATGAAGGAGAAGGATATAACTGAGGCAGGAATCTATTTCTCAGAGTTACCTGTGTGGTAGGAGTGATGGACTATATAACCTCTGAAGTCTCTTGCCACTCTTAGATTTTACAAAATCTTTAAACAAAGTTCTTCTGCCCATACAGAGAAGAGTTGTTTTTGTGTTTGTCCTTTGTTGCTGAAGCAGACCAACAGAGAAGAGTATATTTCTGGCATTTAGATCATTTAGGGTTATCAAACATTTAGAGTTATCAAACCACCTCAAGTTTGAGGGGGCAGCACCTCAGACAGGGACATCAGATACAGATACAGGCTATCCATGTGACCTTGGAAGAATCACCCCTTCTGGGTCTCAATTTCCTCATCTTTACAATCCTGAGGTTGGACTAGAAGGACTTTTAGGTATCTTCTAGTTTTAAATCTATGATCCTATAAGCAGCTAGGTGCAAGGTGGATAGTCAGAAAGACTCATCTTCCTGAGTTCAAATCTGGCCTCAGACACTTACTAGCTGTGACCTTGGGCAAGTCACTTGACTCTATTTGCTCAATTTCCTTATCTATAAAATGAGCTGCAGAAGGAAATGGCAAACTATTCCAGCATCTTTGCCAAGAAAACTCCAAATGGGGTCACAGAGTCAGACATGACTGAAATGACTCAGTGACAACAACAAGTTATCTCAGGAAGATTTTATCATCAGCCTTCCCCCATCCCAGATGACTGACCTTTCTCTCCTCTCCCAGTCACTGATGATCAAGTATATAATCATGGCTCATATGACACATAGAAGTAAGGGAAACAGACATACATGGCTTCCTTGGAAGACTTCCCAGGCACCACGATTATGGGGAAGATACCTGGTGATATGATCATGTCCTAGAAGTTTCCCAGAGATCTCAACAATAGCTATAGCCTTTCTAAACATCCTAGGCAAACCTGGGTCTGAATTGCATTATGAAGATGGCTGAAACTACTACAAAATCATAGTAAGCCTAAATTATTGACAGGAAGGTAGGTTGGTTCTTAATCCTTCATGAGGGTGGAACAACACTGGTTAACTTGATGCTGTCCCTCGCTGTAGTGCTGACTTGGCCCACAATTGTTCATCCCCCTGAGCCAGTGCATTGGCAGTAATAATAGCAGGTACCATTTTCCAGATGAGAAAACTGGACATCAGTGATTTGCCCAGGTTCATATTGTTTAGCAAGCAGGACTTTCACTAAGGTCTTCGAACTTCTAATTTAAGCTTTTTCTACTACAATAGTTACTCTGCCTCTGATAAGCAGCTGCCATCTCTTACACTCCTAAAGAAGAGTGTACTTTAAAAGGTTTCCCCCTCCTCATTCTGCTTTTAAGGTTCATCAGGTACACCAGTTTCTCAGAGCAACAGATATTGATGGAAGGTCCTGTAGTTCTTTTGGTGAAACTAGAAGGTTTTCTGAAATGATTTCTTGGTACTCATTATGCTTTTAAGCATTTACTTGGGTCATACTTTAATTATTCCAAATAGAAAGGGTCTATATTTGGTTGCATGAGTTATTTAATGAGACAAACACATATAGATGGAAGGACTAATGTAAAAATAACCATTTTACTTGGTCCAATTTTAATTGAAATATGAACTTCAAGCAAAAATGACACTGCCCACTTGTGGAGCGCTGTTCAGTTTCCAGAACGCTTTTGTGTTCATTACCTCCTTGGATGCTCACAGGAATCCTGAAAGGTAGGTAGGTTGAGTCCATTTGACTTGCTTAAGATCAGGAGGCATATCTGATTTTTTAATTGCCTTTGCCTGGATGCTGACTTAGGATCCATGGTCCCAACAACTACCGGACTCAAAAACAGAAAATTTCTTGTAACTCCAGTTAAATCACTAAAAATGAGCATTTGTTACATGACTAATGTGGAAATGTTTTGCATGACTGCACATGTATAACCTTTATCAAATTGCTTACCTTCTCAATGACGAGGAGAGGAAAGAGAGAGAGAATTTGGAACTCAAAATTGTAAAAAATGAAGGTTAAAAATTGTTTTTACATGTAATTGGGAAAAGTAAAATAATAAAATTCAATAAAGACCCCAAAACAACAAAATAAACATCACTAATCCACCAAGGGAAAAAAGAAAATGAGCTTGTGTTCCCAGAACTTATTTCTGGCATTCCTTCCTACAATAAGGAGGGCAGCAGCAGCAGCACCTCCATAGGAGCTGTGTGGGAAGCTAGAGAGAAGGGGTCCTCCCTCACTCCCAAGGGTGCTGTATCATCATACACATGAAAGCAAGGATAAGAACAAAGCAGAGTGAGATTTTATCATGCTTGCTAGTTCTGTCCGACAGTCATCCATCAAAATAAAAGTACAAAGCCTTTTGTTCCGTTCTGACCCACCCCAGAGGTTACCTTCTAAGACCAAAAGTAAAATTCACTGAAAGAAAAAGTTGAGGTGATAAAATAAGAGCACCCCATCAGAACTTTTTAATTGTTCTTTTTCTTAATATTTTATTTTCTTCAATTACATAAAATAATTTTTAACATTCATTTAAAAAAATTTTGAGTTCTGAATTCTCTGTCCCTCCCCCCCACATTGAGAAGGCAAGCAATTTGAGATAGGTTATACATGTGCAGTCATGCAAAACATTTCCATATTAGTCATGTTGTGAAACAAAACACAGACTAAAAATAACACCCAAGAAAAATAAAGTAAACAATCTATGCTTTGATCTGCATTCAGACTCGATGTATCAGTTCTTTCTCTGGAGATGGATGGCTTTCAGAACTTTTTTCTAGAAGCAAAATTGTTTTCAAATGTTTGAGAGACCATAGATTTAGAGCTGAAAGGGACCTTAGCATTTATTTAGCCCAATCCCTTCATCTTATATTTGAGTGAAATAGACCAGGAGAGTTTAAATGACTTGCCCAATATCACACAGGTAACAAGCAACAGAATTAAGATTTGAACCAAGGTCTTCTGTCTCCAAAGTCAATGAATACTCTTTTTCCTGAATCATGTTAAAGCCTTGTTTAGTCAAGGCATTTTAATAAACTTTTCCTAGAAGTCTTGTTGTTGTCTGGTCATGTCTGATTCTTTGTGACCCCACTTGGGATTTTCTTGGCAAAGATACCGGAGTAGTCTGCCATTTCCTTCTTCAGTTCATTTTACAGATGAAGACACCAAGGCAAACAGAGTTAAGTGATTTGCCAAGAGTCACAGTAAGTGTCTGAGGCCAGATTTGAACACAGGAAGATGAGTCTTCCTTACGCCAGGCCCAGCACTCTATCCACTACACCAACTACTACCCAAGAATTCCTAGAATATTCTACAGTTCTAAAGGTTTAGAATTGAAAATATTATAGGTTCATCTCTTTCAACCATTCACTTTATAGATGAGGAAACTGAAACCCACAGGTTTGTAACTAGAGTAGGGCAACCAGGGCTTTGCCCCACACACCAAATTTGCTAAAATAGGATCAACAAACCTTAGCACCCAGTGGGCAAGAATGATTAGTTAAAAAAGGAAGCTACCAGGTGGCAGACTGGAAAAGAGTGCTTCTTTCTCTCCCTCCTTTTCCCCCTCACTCCCTTGTAGAAAGGCAGCCTCTACCATCCTGATATATTGGAGACCTTTTCTTCCCAGCATGAGGTATTTCAGCCCCCAAATAGAGTTAGTGTCATTTGTCCTATGTACAAAAATTTCTAGTTACAGCTTTGGAAGCCCAGAAAAATTAAATGACTCAAAGCCATACAGTTAATGGCAAACCCAGGTCACAATCACTGCCTCCTAATCCAATGTTATTTCTCCCATTTCTATTGCTGTTACCACTGTTATTTTTAGCTATTATCACTGATTTGTTTAACTAGAAAAGCGACTTAGTATAACGGAGGATCAGTGTGAACACAAGATCACTCTAAAATAAAGGACCTAGCTTTAAATTCTTTCTCTGACCCTCATTACTTCTCCAACTTTGGGTAAGCAATGTAACATCTCTAGGTTTAATTCCCCATGTGTGAAGTAAAAGGATTGGCCTCAGTTCAGAATGCTAAGATCCTTTACAGCTCAAGATCTCCAATCCCACGAACTTTTGTATTTCCTCTTGACTTTGTACATAGTTCATCCATATGCTATCCCTGAGAGGTAGTTAACTATTTTTACCCCTGTTTCATAAGGGAATGGTCACAGAGGGTAAAAACAGTGTTCACAGGAAGTCAGGGAACGCAGCTTGGAATGGACACTGTGGTTCCAGATGACCAGTCATGTGGCTAAATCCACAGGGTCTCTCTTTATTGCCAGGATCTGTAGCTGGAAATGATGAGACTCCCCAGAAAGATCAGATGAGTCAATCAAGCCATACACCCTTTATTTGGGGTATTTTAAGGAAGGTCCCAAACTGAAAGAAAGGTCACATTGCTTAACATTTGATGCCCAAGGGAGCATGGGATTCAGGGGACCACATGGGTCATCTTTGTCCATTTGTGAGCATGAGGTAAATACTGAGAATTGCTTTGATATATTTCTTTTCCTATAAATGATTTGGAGCACTCTCGTATATGGTTGCTGACACGCTGTAATTTGTTTAAGAACTCTGTTGTAATTTGACCACTCATCTCTTGAGTCATCTATATTTGTATTTGTTCCTATATATCGTAGATATGACTTAGTTCTTTATCAGAGAAATTCGATACAAAAATTTCTCTCCCTGTGCTTATTTCCATCCTTACCCTACTGTGTTAATTTCGTATATGCTAAAGTTTTCAGTTTCATGAAACCTAAATGATCTAGTTACTCTTCTGAAGCCCCTTTTAATTCTGCATTTAGTTAAGAAATCGCTGAGCCATAGTGGTGGGCCTCAGTGTTCCCATGTGGTGTCTGAGCTTCCTCGTCCCTCCAGAGCGGCGATCCTAGGATTTCATAAATCCCCTCAGTTAGACCTCTGGCTGCCCCCTTCATCCGGGGAAGCCCCTCTCCCTCTTCACAATAGGGTGGTGATCATTAATTTAGAAGAGGGATGCACAGGAACAGCGAAAGACTTCATTTAGGGAAGTCTGGGAGTTTCTATGACGACGGTTTTCAGATTCCAGCACGCCAAAAGAATGTACAGTGTTCTGCTCCATTGAAAGAGGTGTGTGTATGTGGGGGTGGTCCCGGCAGCACCAGATTCAAAATCCCTCAGGTGATTAACAGGAAAGGAAAGGATCCTTCGAAGCTTTTTACCCCTGAGGTTATGATTGAGTCATGGAGGAAGCTGGAAATTTCACTTCTAAGGTTACCTTGCCTTCACTCTATTTTAATGTTAACTATTTTCAATGTTCTGATTTTATACAGGATCACAGCATCAGAGATGGCCAGAAGGGACCTCAAAGGCCACTGAATACATTTACAGATAAGGAAACTGCTCCAAACAGGGGAAGGGTCCAAGGCCACATAGCTAGAATCTGAGGAATTTAATTCAAGACTTCTAACTCCAGAACCAGCATGTTTTTTGCTGTACAAAACTCTACTGTGTTATCTCTTCTATTAGAACATAATCTCCTTGAGGGTAGGGAATGTTTTGACATTTTTTTTTTGTATGCCCAGAACCTTTCTGGAACATAGTAAACAGCTTAATAGATGCTTGCCAATTTATTCTGGACAGAAGTTTTCTGAAATAGAAGATCCAAATATGGGGAGATTTCAGAAAAGGCTTAGGGCAGGAGGAAGCGGTAGCAGCTGGTTGGACAGAGAAAAAAGACTAGTAGAGAAGAAAAAGAACAGATTTTTTTTCTGGATTATAGCCACCTTTAATGATCTCTCCACTGACTTACAACAGGGGACCGCCCCCCACCCCCTCCATACTCCATTTGTGTTTCTAAAAAGGACGAAAACAAACTTCTTTCAAGAAGACACAATTCAAATAGTCCTCAACTGGCATAAACAAATACTTTCCATCTAAGAAAATTTCTTCAAAGTGTTTATAATGACTTGACAGATAAAGCATTTGGGAAACATTTGCAAAATGTTTTCAAATCATTTGGCTGTCTTAATGTCTTAAAAGGAAACTCATTTTGTTCTTAGTAAGTGAAATCTTTGCTTTGCTTTGCCAACATTGCTTTTTCCTACTGAAACTCAGAGGTTTGGAAAATCCTTTGATGTCATCTACTCCAACCTGAACCTGAATTAATAAAAAATCTCACAAATTTTGTCTAGCTTTGCTTGGAGATTTTCAGTGAGGAGGAATCAGGGCTGTGCTGGAGGCAGTATGAACTGGTTTGGGAGAGCTGATTGTTAAATTTTACACCATAGAAATGAATAAACATTACAATCAGGGCTAGATTTAGGGTTTTGCTGATTGTCTAGAATTTAAACAGTGTTAATAATATGGAAACTTAAGAGTAGATTCATTTTTATTCCTCCAGAGACATTTACCAGAACACCCCTGGGGCAATTCATTATCTCTCAAAGCAACTGGCTTTCTTGGGGGCAGCTTTTCTTAGAGCTTAATTCTGCCTCTCACATGAATGAATGAAAATGCTTAATGACTGAGAGGAACTTCTCCAGCCTGTAAAGAAATATTTTTTAGTGTCTGTATGACCATGCACAGGTCACTTAACCTCTCTGAGTCTCAGTTTCCTTTTCTGTAAAATGAGGGTAGTTGGAATAGATGATCACTAAGGTAGCTCTCCATAATTCATCTGTTCCCTCTCCTCTGTCCACATCTCCCTGAGCCCTAAGCAGAACTCTGAAAGGCCCCCTCTAGGTATTTTTATTTTTTTAAAAAAAGGGTTTTTCTGAGTCCCAGTACACTTTTCAGGTATCCATCTGTTGTCCTTTGTTTTTGTTAAATGACAAGCCTTCCTTCTTTTCCCCTGACACATCTTTTATGCTGCTTCTTGCCTATAAGTTTTCTTTTGTAATACATCTATGATTTCTTTCTCCATTTCCCTTTGAACAACCTTTAATTTGGATTCTTTGGAGTTTGAGGCGTTCAGTGAGTCACAGCCATGTGGCATTCCAAATGCTTTCATATTTTTGCAGAGACTGTGGACCAGCATATCCGTAGTTCACCTTGTCCTTGGCTCCTGAGAGGAAGTCAGCTAGGTGGTGAGGTGGATAGAGCACTGGAGGTGGAGTCGTGAAGAGCTGAGTTACCAACTGTGTGACCCTGGTCAAGTCACTCAACCTCTGCCTGCCTCCGTTTCCTCAATGGTAAATGGAGATAATAAGAAGAAGTCCCTACTTTCCAGGGTGGGTATGAGGATAAAATCAGATTATATATATATATATATATATATATATATATATATATATATATATATATATTTTTTTTTTTTTTGCAAACTTTAAAATATCATATAAATGCTAATTATTTACTAATAAGGGGGACATGCCGGTTCCTGTGGCCCCCATCTATGAAAAGGATGGCATTTTATCAATATGCATGGGTACCTCCACCACACAGTCACATCTCAAAGATGCATTTTGGGGGTCAAGAGAGCATGTCAGGATCATTGAAGGTGCTTTGTTATTTCCTAGATGCTATCTGACCTGTCTCATGCCATTGTAGAAACGGGACTTGATTTGGAATCAAAGGACTTGGGTTTGAATCCTGGCTGTTATACTTGTATGGGTATGGGGAAATTATTCAATTTGGGGTATCAATTAATATAAGGATTGACACAAAGAAGGTCTGCATTCTGAGATTTCTTTCAGCTGAAATCAAGTATCTTTTTATTTTGTGTGGCCAATGGTGGATTTGTATGTATGCCAACAGTTAATCAAAGCCTTAATTAGCTGATAGGACAACTGAGTAACAGGGTACTGGATTTTATGATAGAGGACCTGGGTTCAAATTCTACCTATGATTGAATGACCATCTCTGAGACTTACTAACTGTGTGACCTTAGGTAAGTCCCATCTTCTCTCTGGACCTCAGTTTCCTCATCTATAAAACGATAGGTTGGACTACATGACCTCCTTTCCAATTCTAAATCTAAGATCCTAGCTGCATGACTTTGGGAAAAGCACTTTGCTTCTCTGACTCTCAGTTTCCTAATTTGTAAAATAAAGGGACTACATGACTTCTGAAGTCCCTTTACCTCTAATCCTATGAGGCCAATATCAAACAGCCCAGGAAAAGCAACAAGAATTGACATTTCTAAGAGAAAGTTGAGCTCAACCAGGGATACTGTTGGGGAGGCTACCATCACAGGAGGAAGCAGGTCAGGGCCAGGCCACTGAGGAGTTCACCAAGATTGTAATTGCAATGGGAAAGAATTACATCACCTGTCAGTCTCCTATTTTAGCTTCCCCCCACCCCCACCCCCAGGCATTGAGTTCAGTTGATTCTACCTGCAGGAATACAAGTATTAGCATCATTCTCTAAACTTTGGTGCAAAGCCCTGTTGACCCTACCCTAGTTATGACTCAATCCCCTATGCCCAAAGAATCAGAGAGAAAGAGAAAGAACTTCCAAAGTTCTCAAATGCTGATCTAAGGAAGAACAAACGTATTTTCATGGTGAGCAGTGGGAAGTTATCATTGATGAGTACTGGGAAACCAACTGAGTATAGGGCTGACCTGTTCTGTGTCATCATAGGTGAAGTCAAGCTGCTTCCTCAAAGGCTCTTAATAGAAAAAGACGCCTGGAATACTGAGAGTTTCAAACTTATTTGAAATTTTTACTGGTTGAAAGGACAACTTTGAGCCTTCTTGGAGCTCAGAGCATCATATTATCTCAGAGCTGGTGTGGGGGTCTCAGAGCTGGCGTGGGGGTCTCAGAGCCTAATTAGCCCTATTCCTTAACTTGACTAAGAATAAGAATCACCTGTATAAGTGACCTGAGAATTAGGAATCTGGGGAGGCAGGTAGGAGGTACAATGCACACCTTATTACATGCTGGCTTTAGGATTAGGAAGACTTGGGTCCAATCCTGCCTCTGACACACACTCCCTGCACGACCCTAGGGGAACCACTTATTTTTCCTCAATACCCCTTCTTCTATTACAATGGCTCGAAGACCTCCAGGGTAGGGGAATCCTTTGCCTCCTAATATAGGACATTCCATTTTGACATATGTTGAATTGTTGAGAAATGTTTTCTTAACATCAAGCCTAAGACTTACCTTTCACAATTTCTACCTGTTATACCAAGTTTCTTTCCTACAGGACCAAGTAGAACAGATCCGATCTTCATGATGACCTTTCCCCTGTTCTTGGGTATTCAGTCATTTCAGTCACATTTAACCCTTTGTGACCCCATTTGGGGTTTTCTTGGCAAAGATCCTGGAATGTTTTGCCATTTTCTTCTCTAGTTCATTTTACAGTTGAGGAAACTGAGACAAACAGAATTAAATGGCTTGCCCAGAGTTACACAACTAGGAAGTGTCTGAGGCTAGATTTGAAATCAGAAAGATGAGACTTACAGACTCCAGGCTCAGCACTCTATCTGTTGTGCCACCTAGCTGCTGTGACCTGACCCTTCCCATGACAGCCTCTCAAATACATGAAGACAAGTATTGTGTCCTCCCTCAGCCTCCATTCTCTAAAGGAAACATCCCCCAGTCTAGGCAACTACTTAGTATAAGGCAGGAACTTAAGACCTCTTATAACATGATTGCTATTCTAAGAGTGATCTCCAGTTTATCAATGTTTTTCTTAAATATGATGTGCAGAAATGAATGTTTCCCTTGGATGTGATGTGAGCAGGACAGAATATAGTAAGATACCAGCTCTGTAGTGCTGGGCACCATGTTTTCTAATGGACTTGTCTCCGTTTTCTCAGGCTCCCATGTCACACTTTAGATCTCAAATATCTCTATGTATATTTTCATTTTCCTACTGCTGGTCTAAGGTGAACAAACATATTCTCATGAGTGATGGTGCCTGAATGAGAGAAGGATGAGAATGAGTGTTAGGCCCTCAGAGCAAAATTACTTCTGGATTTGGAGTCAGAGAATGTGGATTCAAATCTCATCTCCTCTACTTATTACCTGCTTTCCTGTGAGCAAGTTATGTCTCTCTGGGCCTCAGTTTCCTCATTTATCCAAAGAAAAGCTAGGACCAGATAACCTCTGATGTCTCTTCCAAATCTATGATCCCATCATCTCTATGTTCCCTTCTGGTTGTAACAGTCTACAATTCTATGAACAGTAAGAAATGTGTATCATTTGGTTGAAAGGAGGAGATAAAGCCACTCTGGGTTTAAATATAGAGGATTACAGAATTTCAGTTCCAAGGACTGTAGGCTTTGCCAAAATGTGTCCCAGGGGGACCCAGAATAGAATCAGTGGCACAGAGCAATTGCGTTAAGTCCTGGGCAGGGATATCTTCGTCTCCACCTTCTCTGCTACAGGTACCATTTGTCCCCAAGCATTTCTTGCTCCATTGGGTTGCAAAGGCTTTAGATGTGAAAATGATTCATTCTCACAAATAGTGTAGACTTGGAAACTTACCTAATGTGGATAAAATCTAACTGATTGTTTCCTCTGAAAGAGTCCACTCATTTAAATTCCCCAAACATTTCTTAAGCACCTAAGAGTTGGAAGATGGTATTCCAGACACATGCTTCCCAAAGCACATCTTCGCTTATGTTTTGGAAACAGAGACAATGGTTTCCTATGCATTCCTTACAAAGAATAAGAAATCCAATATATTTGACTGTCCCCAAAGTGATAAGAAAAGCAAAGCAAAAAGTTACAGTTTATAAGGAACAGAATAAAATGAAAATCTATTATCTGTACATGGTGCAAAATTGTCCTTGGTAAATAAGGAAGCTCAGACATTTAGCATTAGGAGATAATTTAGTGTTCATGTAGGCAATCCTACATTGTATAAAGGAGGAAACTGAGGCATGGAGAGGGATGTGATGTAGGTGAGGTCACATAGGTAAGAAATGGCAGAGCTGGGATTTGAACAGGTCTTTTGACTCCAAACTGACCAATTTTTCCCTCACTGCTTCTCAAGATCTACAAACTTTATCTTGGGAATAATGTGCCCACATTTTTAGTTGCATCTTAGTAAATGACAGGGACCCTGGGCAAGTCATTTAACCTCTTCACACTTTAGTTTCCTCATCTGTAAAATGAGAGGGTTAGATCTCTAAGGTACCTTCCAATGCTAAACTTATGAACTGGTAAGTTCAGTAATCACTTAAGTCTCAGAGAGGTTAAGTGACTTATCCAGGGTCCCACAGCTAATAATTGTCAGAGGTGAGCTCTGATGTCAGGTATTCCTGACTCCATGTCTGGAACTCTATCCAACCATAGCATGAGGCTATTTTCTATTAATATAATAATAATACATTCAAGAATCCGTAAAAACCTGCTTTTGGTTGCTGCTACTGTTCAGTAATGTCCGACTCTTCATAACCCCATGGACCATGTCACTCCAGGCCCTTCTGTCCTCCACTATCTCCCAAAGTCTGTCCAAGCTCATCCTTGTTGCTTCCATGACACCATCTGTCCATCTCTGTCCATATCTATACAACCTCTGCTCTCACCATTTCCTTTTGTCCTCAAGCTTTCCCAACACCAGAGTCTTTTCCAAAGAGTCCTGTCTTCTCATTCTTTGGCCAAAGTAATTGAAGCTTCAAGATTTGACCTTCTAGTGAATAGCTTGAATTAATTTCTTTAAACATTGACTGATTTGGTCTTCTTGCTATCCAAGACACTCTCAAAAGTCTTCTCCAGCACCAAAATTTAAAAGTGTTGATTCTGTAGTATTCAGCTTTCCTTAATTTTGGTCCTAAAAATTATTTTTGTTTTTCCCTATGGGGATAAGGAACATTGTATTTTGCTATGTACATAACATATATATATATATATATATATACATATATTTATGTCAATTCAATATTTTGTAACTATATGTCTTTCTATATATCAAATAACTATATTGCCTATTGTTATGTAACATACATATGTTATATATTTATATTAAACATGCCTATGTTGCTATATTATATGTTGCTATGTGCACTGTGCATATGGAGTTAGGAAGACTTGAATTCAAGGTCAGCCTCAGATACTTATTAGCTATGTGACCCTGGGCAAGTCACTTTACTTCTGCCTGACTCAGTTTCCTCAAATGTAAAATGAGGATGATTACAGCACCCACCTTCCAGGACTATCATGTGGATCAGATGATAAAATATTTCTAGTGCTTATAGCACAGTGTCTCACACACAGTAGGTACTGTTTAATGTTGCTGCTGATGAATGTCACAGATAATCAAATCCTATCTTCCTAAATCAAAAATTATGAAGCCCAAAGATTTAAATGGCTTTTTTCCAATTTGCCCTGTTCATAACACTTGCTATCTTGGAAAGCTTGGTCCCTGCCATGTTCCACAACATGACACTGTTGTTTCTGTCAAGCAGTATGGTGCTTGGGGCAGGCAGAACTGGTGTCACAGGACCTGGGTCTGTGGGAATCTACTGGCTGGGTGACTTCAGGGACCTTCCCCCACTCTGCTCCTCAGTTTCTTTACCCGTAAATCTAAGGGGTTGGTCTAAAAGACCTCGAAGTTCCCCTCCAACTTCTGTTCTTATGGTCCCATGAACAAAGCTCCATCCTGTTGCTTAGGGATTGGTGCTTTCAAAGTGCCAGCAATGTAACAAGGCACATCCAAGCATCTCGCCCTGTTTGAGCCCATCTTCTACTCAGCATCACACTGATTTTCCTAATGTGAAGTTCTGGCCACATCTAGAGGCATCACCAATGTGCATCGAACCCTTGGTAGCAGGAAAGCCATACCAGATTCGGAGCCAGAAGATGGGTTCAAATCCCAGATTTGTCAATTACGATCTATGTGACCTCAAACAAGTCTTTACCTCCATGCGTCAGTTTCTTCTTATATTTTTAAATGAGAAAGTCAGATTAGATGGCTTCTGAGGTCCTTTCCAGCTTTAAAACTATGATCTTGTGAAAGGACCCTAGAGGTTTTCTGCTCCACTTTCCCACATTGTTAATGTGACAGTAGAAAATAGAACCAAGGAGAAGGCAGCCTGTGAGGTCCAGCCTTGGCATTGGTAGGACCAGCTGGGCAGGGCCCCCTCCTTGGATTTCTAAAGCCAGAAAACCTTTATAGGCTTATTATTTACAGATGGAAGGGGCTGGAGAGGCCCTTAAGCCCAATGCTCTCATATATAGGAGAAAATGAAGGACCAGATGGGTCACATAGGTAATTAATATCTGAGATGGGATTTGAACTGTAAAGTCATCATTCTTTCTGTATGCCCCCTCCTGAAAACAGCTAGGAAACAGAGATTGTGTTTTAAAAACACTTCTGCTTTCCTGCTGAAGATATTAAAAAATGTAGCTTAGCCCTAGGATTATGATGTTCTACTGCTCACAGAACTTCCTTAGCTCTTCTTTTCCCAAGGGGTCATATTCAGGTGCCTTAGCTTGACATTCAAGACGTTCTGTTTCTGATCTTAAACTACTCTTCCTTCTTTTGGGGTCTAGTTCAAATTCTACCACTTTCACGAAGCTTTTGTGTGTCATCTGCAGACCCTCCCCCCAGTTTGGTATTTAATTAAATTCTAAAAGGGTGAGAAAGAAGAATTAGGAGAGTGCTGGGATCCAATCTTGCCTCTGACACTAGCAATGAAATTCTCAATAGTCACTTCACCCCCCTAAGTCTCAGTTTTCTCATCTGTAAAATGGGCGTAATCCCTGTAGCATCTATCTTATGTGATTTTTTGTGAGATGCACATGAGATAAGACACGTAGAACGCTGTTCTAGAAATACCAACTGAATTTTTTCTTTTAAAATTTTTTTTACTGATGCCTTTTCTTTTTATATCACATTCGTTTTCAAATAGATCCCTTCCCTTCCCCCTCACTGAGTCAATCCCTTGTAGCAAAAAAAAAAAGAAAAGAAAAAAAATGAAAGAGAAAGACAAAAATAGAAAACAAAAACAAACCCAGTTCAGTAAAATCCAACTGACCTATTGACTGTGTCTAGCAACATGTGCAATATTCTGCATATAAAGTCTCACACCTCCACAACGAAGGGAGGGAATTGTGTTTTCTCACCTCTCCCCTGAGGTCAAGCTTTGGCACTCTACTTATACAGCTTTCACTTCTGTCTAATAGGTCTTTCTACTTGTATGGTCCTCATTGTATACTTGGTTTTCTTTCTGATTACTTCTTTTTTCCTCCATTAAAAAAAAACAACAACTCTTTACTTAACAAAAAGAAATGAAAATAAATACCTCTATAATTATAGTAGAGCAAAAGAGAGGGCAGTATAGGAAACTGTGAATCTCTATTATGTATAGCTTACTTAAAACACACACACATAGGGGTGTATGTGTGTGTGTGTGTGTGTGTGTGTGTGTGCGTGCGCGTGTGTTTCAATCTGTAGCTTTCAAAGTTGTTCTTCCTGCTATGATTCCTTCAGGCCTGCCTTGGGTTCTCCTCTGTGTATTTCAAAATACATGGTTCAATGACTCTCATTTCTTTGCCTTTCTTTTCCATTTTTGGTAATGCTTTCTCTAGCTCCCTACTAGCCTGTCCTCCCCCTGCATGGAATAAAAAACAAAAACATAACCCTTATAACCATATAACCATAACCTTATAAGCCTTAAAACAAATAAGTACAGTTCTTCTCACATTGGCCATGATGATTCAGCACCTTGAGTCCATCTCCTCTCCGTTCGAAGATATTTGTCATAAATATCTTCCTAAGAAGCTAAGTTCCATCCAAGACCAAGCTTTAGCATTGGTTCTCTGTGGAATCTGGCCCATGTTCGTCTTTACAATACTGTTGTTATTGTATACATTATTCTCCTGATTCTGCTCACTTCCCTCTGCCTCAGTTAATGTAACTCTTCCCAGGTTTCTCTAAAACTATCTCCCTTGTTATTTCTTATGGTGCAGTAATTTTTTTTTAAAATAAATTTATTTAACTTTTTACATTCATTTTCACAAGATTTTGGGTTCCAAAATTTTCTCCCCATTTGTCCCCTCCCCCCTCCCCAATACACTGGACATTCTAATTGCCCATATCACCAATCTGCCCTCTCTTCTATCATCCCTCCCTTCCCTTACCCCATCTTCTCTTTTGTCCTGTAGGGCCAGATAACTTTCTA
>CM053770.1:230602098-230645526 GCA_028658325.1 Potorous gilbertii
GGGGGTTTATACCGAGAACTTCTGTAAGGGAGCTGCGGTGGAGCTCCAGCCTGCTCTGCCTGTAGGTGCCTCTGCCGCAGTGGCGGCCTCCCAGGGGGTCCGAGTCCCGGAGATACCCCGCTCCCCTCTCAGCTCGTCTCTCTCACTGACCTGTGCGTCTGTGAGTGGAGGGACCTTCGCAGCTGCTGGGGATTCAGGTCCCTGACGCCTGCTGGGGTCTGCTCGCTCCTCTCAGTGCCGCGTGGCCGGGGCGGGGAAGGGGAGTGCTCGGCCAAGCAGGGCTCCACTCCCGTCCGGGATACCTTTGCGGTCAGTTTTTCAGGCCTCTCTGCAATGGAAATCTCCTTCACTGTGTTTCTGTGCGGCTTCCACTGTTCCAGAATTTGTCAGGAGTTCTTTTTACAGGAAATCTATGGGCTGTGGGTTCGGACCTAGCATAGGTGAGTCTTTCTACTCCGCCATCTTGGCTCCGCCCCCGTGCAGTAATTTTCCATTACAACGCTATGCCACACTTTGTTTAGCCATTCCCCAACTGATAGGCACCACTATAGCTTCTTCTTTGCTATAGTAAAGAGTTGGGGCAGCTTAGATGGCGCAGTGGATAGAGCACCAGTGCAGGAGTCAAGAGGACCTGAGTTCAAATCTCATCTCAGACACTTGACACTCACTAGCTGTGTGACCTTGGGCAAATCACTTTACCCCAATTACCTCATCCTGGGTCATCTCCAGTCATCCTGATGAATATCTGGTCACTGGATTCAGATGGCTCTGGAGGAGAAGTGAGGCTGGTGACCTGCACAGCCCTCCCTCACTCAAAACAAAGTCAAGCACAAGTCATGTCATCATTTCTCTGATGGCATGGTCTTCTTTGGCAACAAAGGATGGACACACAAATAGCAAGGAGTGGTGCTATAAATATTTTTGTATTCAGGGGTCCCTTTCCTCTTCCTTTGCTTTGCTCTTTTTTGGGGGTACAGACCTAGTAGTTATAATATCAGCTATGAATTCAGCCGGGTGGCTCAGTGAATAGAGTGCTGGGTCTGGAGTCAACAAAACCTGAGTTCAAATCTTGCCTTGGACACTTAAATGTGTGACCTGAGGCAGGTCACTTGCCCTCTGTTTGCCTTGGTTTTCTTAAAGGTAAAATGGGGATAGTAACAGCATCTAATTCCTGCAATTGTTGTGAAGATCAAAAGAGATAATGTACTATAATACTTACGCAGCACCTGATACATAGTAGGTCCTTAAGAAATAATTGATTCCTTTCTTCCTTCCTTCTTCTCTTTTCCCTTCCTTCTTCCTTCTGTGAATAATAATAAACATGATGTTATTGGACTCTTGATCATCTGGCCTCATGGTGATAACAGTGAAAGTGAACAAAAAGAGACCCTTCACGATAATCCCAGCAGACGTGCTAAGATCGGTGGCAGAGAATGAAGAACTGTAGGAATCGGATGAAAGATTTGACATGATCTCTTCTACATAAGACAACAGCTTGATGCTTTGCTCTGTCAACACCAATGTCAATGCAATCGCAGGTGAGAAAAATATGGCTCGAGATCAAGAAATAAAGGCTATTTTTTTCTTGCAGAGTTCAAAATGAAGAGACATTTCCCAGAGAGATAAACGTAGGTGGTGCAATGGGTAGAGGGTAGGCTGTATGGTCAGGAAGGCCTGAATTTGGATCCTGTCTCAGATACTTAGCAGCTATGTGACTCTAGACCAGACACAACCTCTGTCAGCCCATTTCCTCATCTGCAAAACTGAGATAACAATAAGACCTACCTCATAAAGTTAGGAGGATTGACTAAAAGAGAAAGTGTATGTAAAGTGCTTTGTAAATCTTCAAATGCAATATGTATATGTATATATACATATGTGTATATATACATATGTGTAAATATGTGTGTATGTGTATATATACATATATGTCAGTTGAGGCTGCTATATTAGATGGTTTTGCTTACTTGTTTTTCTTTGTTTCAGGAAACATTTCCAGAAATGACTATGATGTAGACAAAGGTCATCAATTAAATATTAAATATATTATTTTAAAAAGAAGAAAGCAAAGAGCTTAATTTGTAAATCACCCCTTTTAGAAACCTTTTCCATCCAGATTTCCAGCAAAGAAGGCCAAGTTTATTTTCTTTGGCTAATGATTAATCATTAAAGTGTTTAAACACCTACTTCTTACCTTCCTTTTTTTCTCGACTGATTTTTCAAGCAATTTAATCTTGACCCTTGATTCGTAGCACTCAGTTAGCCATGGCAACAGAACCATCAGTTAGGTCAACAGCCACTGAAATTAGAGACGTTGTTTGCCAACCACAGTGCCAGTCATGCTGGGGGTGGCTGGGTAGGTGGGGTGGGGATGCTGTTCACCAGCCCATCTGATATAGAGGAGGAACCTGTTGGCTTGTACTCAGGAGTGGTGACTACAAGTTTCCTGGAGGTGTTGTTAAATAAATAAAGTAATGCATTTTTCTAATGAATCTGCACAGAAGTCACCAAAGGGAGAAATAATACCCATCTGGGTTCATCCGAAATGTTTTATGGGAAAAAATTAATTCTGGGTAGTACTGAATTCTATAGGCAATGTGGTTCATTGGGCTTAGGGTCAGGAACAGAGTTCAGATTCTGACTGATGATACTGACTCAGCGTCAGTCACTTACATTGTTAGCCCTGGGCAATTCCCTAGGTCTTATCTATAAAGTCATGGATGCATCTTGACCTGCTTAAGGAGAGAGAGTTACTGCCCTACGACACTGATAGGTTGAGTAAATGATGGATCCTTCAGATATTTGTCATATTTAATTCTAGAAAAAGGAAGACATTTTTCAGAAAAATCATGACTTTAAGAATGTTGGAAGGGGAGATAGTGTGATATGGTTGGAGAGCATACTAGCCCAGACATCAGAAGACCATAGTTTTACTTCAATCTCTGGTGCGTATTACCTGTTCGAGCTCAGGGAAGTCGATTAGCCTCACTGGGCCTAAGTTTCCTCATCTGTAAAATGAGGAAGCTAGACTCGACCTCTGAGGTCCTTTCTAAATTGAGGATCCTGTGATTTTTTTCATGCGTGTGAATTTCCTTCCATTCTCTGGTACAGAAAACCAGCTCCTTCTTTGTTTATCAAAATTCTCAATTTACATGTGAATTTGCACAATGGCATTCTCTTGAAACATCCATCAAATCCAAGCCCCAATCACTTGCTAAGCCTTTGTATTATGTAATTCTAGAAAGTAATAAATGGGAAAGGCAAATAATCTGTATTATTTTGCAAGTTGAGTAACTGCATGCTTTTATAATTTTATATGGTATCTAAGGTGCTTGTGTGCATGTCTGTATGCCTGCTAGTATCAAGGGGGCTTCAGTTAAATAGCTCAGGACTCCAGCAATTACATATAAAGCTAATAACCTCTCATTTTTCATCTGCCCTATTTGAAATGCAGAGCTGGAATGAGAACCTTGGCATCCAGAGAAAGCTTCACAAAATGTGTCTGGGGCGAGAAGCATATAATGTGCCCTTGCATTCATGCTTTATGATTGATTCATCTGGTGGTGGGGCAGGGGAAAGACCCTCTGGATACTACTTCACTGGGGAGGGTCAGAGACCTTGGGATTCTGACCTTCCCAGGCAGGGATAACAGACTTGCAGACTGCCCACAAGCTGTAATAATTTAGGAGTATTTGCACTCATTCAGGAGACCCCAGTGATCACAACAACGCAGCTCCCAAGGTACAGGATTCCAAAGCTCCCTCAGAAATCATTGAAGATTTTTGTCCCAGAGAATGATGGGACAAGTATGGGAGGCAGAGCAGTTACTCAAGAGCCAGGGAACCAGGGTTCAAATCCTGGCTCCATCTCTGATCAGCTGGGGTGGCCTTGATAAAAATCACTTCACTTTTGAGCCTGTTTCCTCATGTGTAAGGTAGGAGTACTAATACTCCTACTCTGAGACCAATTTTGTTGTTAAGTCCTTTTTTTCAGTTGTGTCTGACTCTTCACATCCCCATTTGGGGTTTTCTTGGCAGAGATACTGGAATGATTTGCCATTTCCTTCTCCAGCTCATTTTATAGTTGAGGAAACTGAGATAAACAGGGTGAAGTGACTTGCCCAGGATCATACAGCTAGTAAGTGTCTGAGACTGGATTTGAATTCATGAAGATGAGTCCTGCCTGCAGGACCAGTGTTCTGTACACTATGGCACTACCCTAGCTGCCCATAAAATGAGAAATAAAGCTCAAATGAGATGAAGTGAATATCTAGATATTAGCTATATTAATTTTATGATTTATGATTGGATTAAGGTCAGAGCAGTCAAAACAGAAGAGCAGAAGAGAATGGATGTGAGTGAAATGGGCATGGATGCTTTGTTCAGGACCTTAGTGTAGCTTGTATAACATCATTTGCAACAACAGGAGCAAGTTGAAGAAATATTGGGCAGCTGTGCCTAGTAGCTCAGTGGATAGAGTGCTGAGCCTGGAATCAGGAAGACCTGAGTTAAAATCTGACCTTAGACACTAGCTGTGTGACCCTGGGCAACTCCCCTTAATCCCTCTTTGCCTCAGTTTTTCTATCTGTAAAATGAGCTGGAGAGGGAAATATCAAATAGCAAACCACTCCAGTATCTCTGCCAAAAAAACCCCAAAATGGGGTCATGGAGAGTTGAAGACAACTAAAAACGACTGAACCACAAAGAAGCACACTAGAGAAGTGGGGAACACAAGGTTCCGTCCACTCACGTTTTACTTCGAGATAAAAATAGTTTTTATTGGACATTACAGAGTGTTGCAAAGAGGCAGTATGATGTAATAGTAAAGAGAGATGACCATGGAAACTGGAAGACCACCTCCAGATAGAGAACTTAAGGACTCTTGAGTACAGATTGAAGCATTTTCTTTTGTCTTTTCTTTATTTCTCTCTCTCTCTTTTTTTAAATTTGGAGCATGGCTAATAAGAAAGTATGTTTTGCATGACTGCATATGTATAATGAGCATCATATTTCTTACCTTCTCAATGGGTGGGAGAAGAGGGAAAGGAGGGAGAGAATGTGGAATTAAAAAAAATGTTTTTTTTTAAAAAAGTATAGGCAGCTAGGTGGTACAGTGGATAGAACACTGGACCTGGAGCCAGGAAGACCTGAGTTCAAATCTGGTCTCAGACACTTATTAGTTTTGAGACCCTGGGCAAGTCACTTAACCTCTGTTTGCCTCAGTTTCATCATTTGTAAAGGATGAAGAAGTTTTTGTTGAGTCAAAAAAAGCAGAAATATTAAGCTTTACAAAAATTAAAAAAGAACAAAAATTCTATAAACTATAGGAATAGAAATTAAGTATCATTCAAAAGCTAGAAGACTTTGCTACCTTCACCTGAGCCATGAGGCCATGAATAAAGCTACTACTGTCTTCTATAGAAAGGTCTTTCAGGGCCGGGGAATCACCTGTACAATAACAACGACAAACACTGAATGGGAGTGTTATATTCACCCAGTGCTACCTTCTCCTCCATTATTAGCTTTTATCTTTGTGCTCCAAAGTCTTCTTGTCGATCTGCTTTTATTTGGAAAGCAGTCACATCCGGTCTGGTTTGAAGAAGGAAGAGAGGAGCTGGGTTAGGTAGTTTAATGCCAGCCTTCCCTACACCAGCTAACATGGAAAAGAGGTTTCTTATGCTTGGTGGAGGGCTAATGGGATAAAAATCATCTCTTCTGCTTTCAGTCCTGATTTTGGATAGGGATCCCTCGATTTTGATCTGATCCCCTGGAATTGAAAGGAAACAGGACAAAGGAGAGGAAACAGGAAGTTTTCCTTGGGATATTGGTTTATGGATGTATTTAACCAAAAGCAAGCCTCAGTATGCAGCTCTCAGTGAGGAGGTGACACGTTTCCCAAGGCACTGAGGAATGGAAAACTCCTGTTCACATCTATTCTTCTCACACAACATACAACATACAGATGCAAAGGATACACACTACCTATACATTCAGCGTATACCTACAATAAGTAAACACTTGACGAATACTCCATATGGGTATACCATATAACTCACAAACACTGTAAGACAACTTATGCACATGTAGATTATCCATATAACACGCACTATTTACCTACCCCTAAATCTATACAGAGCATACATAACCTATACATGTACATCACCTACAACATACATGTCACAAACACACAGAAACCAAGTGTGCACAATGCAAATACACAAACTAAGAGTGTTGGACTCCAAGTCAGAGAGTCAGAGTCTGAATAAAAGATGTCAGCCTAGGTGAATCATTTACCCTCTCTAAGCTTCGATTATTTCATGAATGAATTGGACCAAGATGCGTTCTCTGCTCCCTTCCAGTTTGAAATCTAGGATACTCTGACCCCTCTCCATGAATGTCACAAAGACACAGGAGACTCACACTGTCTGAACACAAAATGTGCATGCACACAATGTACCCCTACTGAATCTATACATGTGAACACATGTATGTCATATGTCCATTAGCAGACAGACATGACAAAGATACAGACACAAACACAAGCACACAAGCTTACAAACCACAATGCTATCACTTGCACCTACATGCTATATCTGTAGACCACGTGCCTACAACTCTGTAAGACTATGCTATGGAAATTACACTTTAAAATTTGCAAAGTGCTATGCAAATATGATCTCATGTGATTCTTCCCGCCACCCGGGGAAGCAGGTGCTATTGTCATCCCCGTTTCACACTTGAGGGACTGGAGTCAGACAAAGGTGAAGTGACTGACCCAGGGTCACAAAGCTATGAGTGTGTGAGGCTGGATTTGAACTGCTCCCAGATTGTACCCAACACAGAGGCCGGTACACATCATGCACTCCTCCTAGCCTGACCACAGACGGATCCCCATGAACAGTGTGGATAATTAGACACAAGAATCGCACAGGCTGACAGTCCTGTTACCTTACACACATTCTACCGTGTTTGCAGACACCGTGTCTGCAAACTTGGATACTTTACCCATATCCTGTGTATACGGAAACACAACGCACGCACAGTGCATATGGCCCGCACACACACCCGTTTCTCCTCACACAGACTTATGCCCCCATCGCTCTAGACACGCCCACGAACCACACATCCCCACGAGGCTCCCTCGCTGCAGTCGCTCAGGGCCCCCCAGGTCTCCATCCCCTCCTCCCCCAGCGGGGGGCCCCCTCCATCTTCAAACTCTCGGCCCTTCTCTGCCAGAGCCAATCAGCGGTGTCGGAGCCTCAGATTGGCTGGCGCCGTTCCCCGGGCGACGGGGCGCGGCCCGGGCTTCCCTGCTTCCCTCCCCGTCTGGCTGAGCCAAGCTGAGTCGCGGCGGGAGCGGAGCCCTGGGTCCCGGCTGGGAGGCGGTTGCGGCAGCGGCGGCGGCCCTTGCACCCTCTCCCTTCCCCCGGCCCATCCCTTCCCCTCCTCCCGCTCCGCCGAGGCCAGCCGCCGCCCCGCCAGACGCGTCCTGGTTCTGGTCCTGGTCCGATCGGGTCTGGGACTAGCGGAGCCCGAGCGGGAGCCATGGGCTGCGGGAACTCCACAGCCACCAGCGCCAGCGCGGCCCGAGGTGAGGCGGGACAAGGAGGGACCCGACAGGCGGGGAAACTGAGGCCCGGGCACCGGGAGGGAGCGCGGCATCCAAGGTCATCTGGTCCCCGGGCAGGACCGGGGCGGGGATTCTAATCGAAACCAGAGAGTCCGGCTCTGCCTGGTCCTCCCCGTGTGACCTTGGGCCAGTCACTCCCCTACCCTGGGGCGATCCGGGATAGAACTTGGAGGTCTCTGGCTTTCGGTTGCTCCGTTTCCTCCTCGGGTAAAGGAGGGGTTTAGACTGGTCTCTATGGTCCCTTTCCCCCTTAGAGCTGTGTCCCCCACCCCGCCTCACTTTCTCCATCTGTCCAGCTTCATCTAGGACCCTCTGGTTCGCCTATTCCCAGTCCAAAGCTCTATTCAATGCACCATTTTGTTTTTTGTTAGGGATGAAAAGATGATGCGGGTGACAGGGGCAACCATCCCCTCTCCTTTGACTTCCGGAGGGGCAGCGCTGTTTCTGGAAAGAGATAGAGCTGCGTTTCAGGGGCAGCGGGGTTCATGGACGGGGGGGGGGCGCGGGGTCTGCTTTCAATGAAAGTATGAATTGGGAGGCGGAGGCACGGGTTTGAGACGAAGCCCTGTGCCTGGGCTGCCTTCTGCCTGCGTGATCCTGGACAAGTTACTTCTCCTGGTAAGATCGGGTCTGATGATTTCAGAGTGGAATGGAACCTTTAGAAACCACAGCACTTTGTACATAGCAGGAACATCATAAGTGTTTATTTGTATGTGAGGTTATTTCCCTGGTCTTCCCCTTATTTTACACAGGGCGAAACTGAGGCTTATAGAGAACAGGTGCTTTGCATACATTCATCCAGGTAGTAAAGTAAGAAGACAAGCTAGGCACCAGACTTCAAATTCCAACTCTCACAATGCTCTGCGGCCTTGAGTTTCCCCATCTGGAAAACAAGGGGATAGAATCAATTACTTCTAGCTTGCCTTTCAACTGGAAATCTGTGATACATGGCCATTCCCGAGAGGGAAGAGGAAGGCTTGGTGTCTGGGATTGGAGACTGAGAGTTTCTATGTAATCTGAAAACCCTTCTGGAGAAAGCAGTACCTTCTCGATCCTCCTTCCCACTCCTCCTCATTCCCCCCAAACAGACAGACTCTTGCAGAGTCCTGTTTTTCTCACACCCAAGAGCAGAACCTTATCTACTTTGATGCCGACATTGGAAAAGTACAGACAAACCCAGGATGATTTTGGCAGGTGAAAGGTGGGTAGGATTAGGGGAAAGCAGAAGACAAAAAAAATGACTTGTCAACACACCTGATGCCTGTAAAGATTAGTCTCTTATAGAATTGGGGTGAGAAGTGCTGGTGGTTGGGAGATCAGGCTTTATGGAAAAGGTAATTAAGGAAGTAGGGAAAATGCGTGGGGTTCTGATTAAGAAAGATTTGAAATATTAGGGTTTTATTGGGATGTAAACAAGGTGTGACAAGCTTTTATAAAATTAACAAGGACCAGCTGTTAATATTTTTTTATTTAAAACACATCACATCACTTCTTTTCAACACTTGTTTTGGTTGGCAGAAGTCTCCCTCAGTCCTGAGGGCCAGCCAGCTCATGTATCAAGTGACCTCGCCTCAATTCTATCCTTTCCCCATCTAGCCTCTTATGATTTCTGATAGGCAAGGTCTGCTTTGGGAGGTATCTACCCATCTGACCTACTTGATGACTGTTCTTACTTCATTTCATCCAGATATGCTAAATGCCGTATCATAATCCTTCCAGGATATGCAAACAGCTGCCTGCCCCTGAAGTGTTCCATTGGTGACTACTTGAGAGCTTTGCCAATGATTTTGTGACCTTGGGCAAGTCACTTATTTTAATTCACTCTAAAGAGTTCAAGATACAGTGAGAAACTTTGATCCTTATTTTTTAGAGTCTTTAACAGGATGAACTTGGGCATTTTGCCAGTTAATTGGAAAAAAAACATTCCTTGTTGATGTCAATGACTATACATCTTGGTTCTAACTTCGTAAGAAAGAGATTTTGGATCCTTTTTACTCAGGATCCAAAACCTATAGGAAATTCTAGTCTTAGAGAAGTAGTTGAACCAAGATGTTAATATTAATACACTGATATAACAGCCTTTCTGTGATAACCTTTATCTACTCATTGATAAGAATCTTAATTCCATCTCACTGCCTGTTAAATTTCCAGCCTTGTGGCTTTCAGGAAGACATAGGGGAGTGGCTATCCTAGGATTATATAATAGTTCAAATGGTTAACTCAGAGCATAGTGCTAAGGAGACCCCATTTGATCTCTAAAGGGGCCTGTTAGCTGTATGAAAAAAAATTTGTTCAGGGGCCTCAGACTACACCCCTAACGTTGGCTAGCGTTCTCACACTTGCATGCCCTTGGCTACCAGGGGAACTTGATGGAGAAGTGTGGATGACTCAGTATAAACTCATCTTACTACACTTCACTTTAATAAAACCAAAAATTTTAAAACATGCAGAGGTGATTATTTGCATTATAAAAAGACAAGCTACTAGTTTCCATTAAAAATAGATCCAAAGCAATGTATTTAAGTGATTGTTTTTAGATGATTAATTAGTAGACTGACTTGGCAAAAAAGCTCCCATTATGGTTTTATTACTGGAAATGACATGCAAGATGATGCGTCAGTCTACTTTGCTTTTCTATCTGACTTGCAGCTGAAACCTTCTTTATATTTCATTTCTCCCTATCAGAATATGAACTCCTTGAGAGCAGAGACTTTTTACACTTTTCTCTTTGTATCTCCAGGATTTAGCATAGTGCCACATACATAGTTAAGTCCTTAAGAAAGGGTCATTCATTGGAATAGGGGGAGAATATGTTTATAGAAGTGTGGTAGGAACCACTTTGAGTATCAGTCAAAATTGATGATGTTATTTGTGAATAACACCCTGGAAAATGGATTTGACTTACAAAAAAATGTGGTTTGCACAATTTTTCAAAAATCTGTCTTCTAGGAAGCACATTTTTATTAGGACAAAAATTCAGAGTATCAGTCCTGTTGGTGAGCGGTCATCGTCTTCTGTTGCTCATGAAGGACGACACACGTAAAGGCGCACTCTTTCCTTCCCTAGTTTTCAAGCTGCCAGAAATGCCTTTCTGTCCAAAGAAGAAGCTAGGGAGTCCAGGCTGTGTAACATGAAGTGAAAAAAGTATTGCACCGCCTCTTTGATGAATCTGCCCTTGCATCTGAGAAGTCACTTCCCAAACATTTCCCTGCTTGAGAGTCCAGCTGGCTGACTGGCTTCGGGGTCTGTTCATCGTTGCTTTGATGTTGTCGGTTGGCTAGTGGTAGGGAATCTGTTTCCAGAAAGGAAATGGGCCACGATGAGAAAAAGATGAAAAAAAAAAAGAAAAAGCACAACCTAGAAATATGGATGTTTTCCTCGCTTGAAAGTTTTATCACAAATACCAAGTAAAGTTTTAGCAAAGTGTTGATGTGCTGTTACTTTGATGTCACAAAAGTACATGAAGCAAATTAAATAATTAATCTTATCCAGTGGGTAGAGCACTTGGACTGGAGTCAGAAAGAACTGAGTTCAAATTCTACCTCGGCCACTTACCAGCTGTGTGACCCTGGGCAAGTCACTTATCTACGGTGTATCTCAATGTACTCAACTGTAAAATGGTGATAACAATAGCAGATGATACCGTACCTCCCTCCCAGGATTGTTGTTCCACATGAAATAATATTTTTAAACCTGTTAGCACTGCACCTGGCACATAGTGGGTGCTTAATAAATACTTGTTCCCTCCCCCTCTGCCCACTGAATTAAAAAAAAATAAAAACAACCTTTAAAAAGTCTTCCATTGCCCTAAAACCAGATGGTTTGAGATTTATGGTTATATGTCTATATCTATATCGGAGATGTTCTGGAAATCTCTACACTTAATTTTCAAACACTTCTAGGTACAGGAGTGTACATCATTATGATGATCATCAAGACCAACATTTATTTAGTGCCTTATGGCTTACAAAAGGCTTTGAATATATTAGCTCTTTCAGTTCTTACAATGACTCTGGGAGGTAGGCACTACCATTATTCCCATTTTACAGAGGAAGAAACTGAGGCAGGGAGTGATTAAGCATCACCTACTGCATCCTGGGCCATTGCCAGTTGTCTGGACTTTCATCTTGACACTGGGCTCTCATGACTCTGGAGGAGAGTGAGTCTGACGGTTGTTCCAAGCTCTGCCTCACATAAATCCAATTCACATCTAAGTCAGGACATTGCTCCTTGTGATGTCATTGGTCGTCTCAGAGAACAAAGGACAGACAATGACAACTGGTAAGTGTCAGAATCAGGATTGGAACTCAGCTCTTCCTGCCTTCAAATTTCATGTTCTATTCACTGGCAGCCATTAATATTCTCCTACATTAAATTTAGAAGCAGGGATCTTTTTAAAAAATAAATTTTATCTTTAATTTATATTCAGAAACATCTCTTTTTTAAAAAAAAAAGTATTCACAAAGTTTTAAAATGTCTCCTAAATGGAGATGAACCTGAAATCTTTCTTCCAGGTCCTAGACATGACTTTACCTAAGTAATCCTGGATAGCTTTTCATCCTCTTCCTGTCCCTCCCAGCTTATGTCACTATTTTTTAGTCAGATTTGTTTTGACCTTATAGTCCTATTCCACTTTTGAAATGAAGAATAAATAGCATTTATGCATTATTGATCCTGGATACCATACATCGTACAGAAACGAAGATACAGTATTATACTCAAGAAAAGAGTCAATGTTCCAAAGAAAAGTGACCTGAACAATCCAGGAAGTAAATAATCACTGCTTCTGTCATTGAGTTCACCATATATATTCACCATAGTTGGCCAAGATGAAGTTGTCCCTAAAAAGTATTTCTGTGAGTTTGTTATCACTTATTTATTGAACATCTGTGTACCAGGCACTACATGGGGACAGGTGAGGGAAAGAAATTGAAATAGGATGGATATGCAATTAGAAAATCTGAGGTTATTTTAGTGACCCCTAGGACACCTGGCTTACTGCAGGTTCTAAGGGCTGGACTTGTTTCTTAGGGTTCTTCAAGTTCTAAAAGCCTAAGATCCAATTTCCTGTCTAGAGGAGTCAGTGGTTTAGTTAGGGAGAATAAAATCAAAGTGAGAAAAGAATATATTAATCAAAGCAAAATAGTTTAGTATAAATTGAGTGTGGAGGAAGGCACTGTGCTAAATGTTTTACAAATATTATCTCATTTGATCTCTCAACAGCCCTGGGAGGTAGATGCTGTTACGATCCCCACTTCACAGTTGAGGAAACTGAAGCAGACAGAGGTGAAGGGATTTGCCCAGGGTCACACACAGCTGCTAAGTGTCTGAAGCTGAATTTGAACCCAGGAAGTGAAGAAACTCATGTAACCTTAGGCTTGGGCATCTCCATGCTTTAGAAACCTCTCTTCTCTTTCCACTGTTATCACCTAACTATGTATAAGCGCCAAAGGGCTGGCATATATCGGAGGGACCTGAACACTGTAAATTGGAGACACTTTTTCAAAGGAGCTGAGTTTTCAGCCTAGGTAGAATTGAGAGCCATTATAGTCACATGCATTAAAACAAGATGAAAACACTGTTTCTTAATGCTTTAGGACATTATCACTTTCTGGGGCTAGGGTTCCCTGAACCTAGAAATGTATTGTAAAGATTTGGTATCTTTATGGAATATATTTTCTTTTCAGTGACTTTTGAAAACCCAGTTAATTAGCCTGACCTTTCCTTTGCTTTATCTATAAAAATGTGTTGATTAGAGGATCAATTTAAAAATCATTACATCTGAGAGAGGAATTACACCTGCGCTCTCTCTCTCTCTCTCTCTCTCCCCCCCCCCCCCCTACATCTTGGGCTCATGCTATCCAACTGGCTGATCAGGACCCTTTTCATCCAGTCACACTCCTTTAGGCTATGACTACTGGAACACGATGTCAGCATTTTAATGGGAAAATGACATCCAAAGTCTAGATGTTTTCAAACATCTGGATGGCTGACTTGGTTCATGTCAACATGGCTCATTTCTATGAGGGTTGTAATGGAGCTGCTACAAAAGCATTCTGCCCATGATTTTTGGATTGATTGATTAGCTATGGTAATGCAGCTGGCAACTGTGTATTCTATTTTTGTGAAAGCTTGTGGTCAGAATATTTCCATGATGATTTTGCTATTATCTGTGTACAAATAGTTTAAAGAGGAGTTCTGGCAATTTTTTTAAATCTCCACAGTCATCTAGGACCAACAATCCAGTCTTTGAAGTAGTTGGGTTTGGTTTCTGACATGAATGGTATCAGTTTGGCTATCTACAAACCTAAATTAACTGCATATTATTTGCAGACTCTCTCCTTAAGTTCACATCTAGCTTAAGGTCACATCTATGGCTCTCGGAATCCATCTGTCCAAATTTGCCTTTATTTATCTGTGTTTCTGCTGTCTCCTCCCTCTCCTCCCATGTAAACTTCTTGAGGGAAGGGACTGTTTTGTTTTTGCACATGCCTAAATTGGATCGATAATTCATCCAGTATTTATGAAGTGCCTAATATGTGTTCAGAACTTTGTTAGCCACTGCCAGAGACAGACACTGTCTGTTTTGGTCCTCTGCCCACAGAGGACTTATAATTGGAGAGATAAGACAAACATTATTCAACAGTAAAGAAAATAATCAAGAATTAAATGAATTGAAGCAAAGTGAAGTGAGAAGAACCAGGAGATCATTGTGCACAATAATAGCTATAATGCTGATCAACTGTGAAAGATTTAGCTACTCTAATACAATATTCCAAGGCAATTCCAAAGGACTCATGATGAAAAAAATGCTATTCTCCTCCAGAGAGAGATGATGAGGGCAAGCTGAAGTCTATATGTACATACATGTATTTACTTTATCTCCTTACTGTGATGCGACTCACATGGAGAATGCCCGATATCTTTTTGCTTGCCCTCTCTGTGGGTGGGGGAGGGGATAGAAGGGAGGAAGAAGAACCTAGAACTCAAAATTCAAGAAAGAACAGACGTCAAAAGTAAATAACAAACATACTAAAAGAAGCAGGAGAACTAAACGGAGTGTTAAACAAGGTTCAGGTCTGCCGGCTGCACTAGGGGCCCCCAGCTCCTAAGGAGCCTTTTGCAGAAAGATGAAAGCGGTACAAGGGGGTTCCGATGAAGGACGAAGGGGAAGGAAAGCGAGAGGAGATCTGGGCAGCTGGACCAAGGGGATTCACGGACTGAAGATCGGGGATCTGGCATTTGGAGAATGGTAGTGAGTTTGAGTTTGGAGTGATTTGACTGAACAAACGTTTCCATACAACGGACACTTCCACCCGCTAGGTGCATGGCATCTCCTCCCCTCCTCCTCTGAGGTGATGGTGAGGCATTTTCCCAAGTGAAAGTGGCTAAGCAGCCTCTGTGGATACTAGCTAGCTGGGCACCTCAGCACAGACAAGCAGGCTGTGGGATCTGTGGACCTGAGTGGGTTCAGTTGGTTGCCATCCGTTTCTTTCATCTCTTTTAATAGAGTTCGCAATACACCGATTGTTACGGCTGAACAATTCAATCATGTTAAAGGCCATTTTAATAGAATATGTTCCCAGTTTTGGGCTTGACATCCCCATCTCATTGTGGAGGAGTAATCTCTCTGAGCGGTGTATATCTATATACACACGAAGCTAGCGTTATTTTTGGCTGCAAGCTGTTTGACCTTTATTTGAATTTGTTTTGCATAGTAAAAATACAGCATCTAAACAAGGACAATTTTGAACAAAGCTATTTTTTGTAAGTTCATTATACAGATATATCTTAGGCACATAAGCCCTTTTCCCCCTCTAAAGTATTTGAAGAAATTACTTAGAAATATATATTTTTAATGGCTTGTTGAAAAACATTGGATTAAATAAGAGCATATCCTTTACTTTTACTTGCTGTTCTGAGATTTAATAGCATAGCTTATTGAATACAGGACTTCTAGTTGCAATAACAAACTTGAGGTTAAAAAGGATTGTCATTTTTCTAGCTATCTTTATAGAGATCACAGAAGCATCTTTTCTTCTTATTGTTCCTATAGTTTCTTCTTATATTTTCTTCTTATAATTTCTGAAACAAAGGAAAAAGTTTTCTACCACTTTTTAACATTTCCCATAAAATACTAATAGTTATAGGTATTTTATATTATGTTTATATATTTATATTATATAGGTATCATTTATATTGGAAGAAGGATGTTCAGTGTAGGTCTCAAGTATTTTTCAATTCCAGATAATTACCTTGTAGAGAGAAGGTAGCTGTCACCTGCCAGTTTTGGAAAATAATTTTTTAAAAAAAATCTGGTTTGGTAATTAATTTTTCCATGAAGGCTTTCAGTAAAATATTATTTAAATTGGATACTCCTGACAAAGTGCAGTGATTAAAATAAACCTTTTATGGTCAGTCTTACTTAGTGTAAAAGTGTCTGACTACTTCATTCTTTTAAAAGAAAAGAAATGTTTCCTTAACATTATGATTTAGTCTATTTCATCATTCATCTAGGAACAGATTATACTTTGATAATTTTGTGAAAACAAAAAATATTGAAAGAAAATTAGCCACCATGATTCCCTTCCTCTTGTAAAATTATAATACAGACTGATTAGGTCACAAAGAAACATCTGCTTATAAGAAATAAGATGTAGCATGCATCTATTATAATGTTAAAAATGCTGCTGTAACTAATTAGGTGCTTTCCAGCTGGCGTGTCTTAATGTTTCCCAAGAGATTTACATGTAGGACCCTGAAATGTAGAGTGTATTCCATTAGGTTTGATTTTGAAAAACGCTAATTATGCCTCATATTGCTTTGCAGAAGGAAACTTTTTGGGAGAGGAAAATTGGTTTGTTAAATGTTGTTTTATCCAGAGTGGTTGGGAAATGGGGTACTTGGGGTTAATTTGTATTCTAATGAACTGATTGTTATATATAACCATGGGTTTTAAAAGAATTAGAATATAATAAAACACTCAACACTAAAATTGTAATGTGTAGTATAATGTTGGGAAAAATAGATGCTCAATAAATATATGGTGAATCATATGGAATGTAATTTAATTTTTGATGATTTAAGGAGCACTTTAGTATCCCCCTAGATTAGAGATTCTTAATCTGGACTCCCAAGGAGTCCAGGGATAGATTTCAGTGGGTCCATATATTTGAATGCGAGAATGTTTTAACTTTATTTTCATCAACCTCTAATTGAAATTTAGGATTTCCATCAATATTTAAAAATATCCTTCTTAGAATGGTTTCATAGGTTTCAATACACCACTAATGGGTTCCATGGCATAAAAACTATTAAGAATCTCTGACCTAGATTATCATTAGGAACATGAATAATTGTGTAACATCTGGAAAGTAATTTGGTTATTTGAGATTTCTCTTTTTTTCAGATTTTTTATGATTGGAGTTTACCATATTTTTTTTAGAAAAGAAAAAATGCTTTCAGCTTTGGGTCTCATGTGCCATGAATATTGTTCTAGAAAGAGATTCCGTTCTCAGCTCAGTCAGAAATTCTTTAAATTTTGAGAAGGTGACTAAGCTTCATGGTGCTCAGTGGCAGAGACATGCCTTTCTCATACAGAGGGGACTTGGACTTTGGGGAAAATTCTTGGCTCAATATCAAAATATAAAAAAGCTTAATATTGAATCAACATCAAAAATCAATCAAAATGTCATGTAAATTGAGAATATAATTTTTAATAACCTTCAAGATATAAAATTGTAAATAGGAGAAGATTCAGTAATACATTCATAACTCTTCTGTGGTATGAATTGGTACCGCATTCTGAGGTATGAAAACCCCACTGGGAATTGCTTGACATGAGGTCATGTAGCTTGACAGATACAAATTCTAAAATCAAATATGAAAAGAAGACAGGCAAAGAACAGAGAGGTAAACAGATAAGTGACTGAGCTATTGCTTTGGCAGAGAGGGAGATAATAACGTAAAGGCCTTGCCTGAAGGTGAGTAGATAGCAGGGGAGACTCAGGATGCTACTTGGCCTAGGAGAAAAGAGAAAAATCTGAAAAGATATTGTCAGAGAGAAAGGTGGCGACCTGGCTTCTGATCTAGCCACCAAAAAAGAGGGTTGAAGTCCTGTGGGATTCTTTTTCCTATATCTTTCCCAGCCTTTGGTTTAGTAAGGCATGTGTCCACGAGCTCAACAAAAATTAATTTCTCTCCTTAGTTCCCTCTGAGTATTAGAGGCAAAAATATATCTTCTATAATATGAGTTCTGAGCTAAATTGGATAGTAATGGTGGGTTCTGTATCTTTTTAAGGAAAGGGCTGTTTTGGAATCAAGAATGTCCTTCCCTGTGGGCAACACAAAGTCCCATTGGGTCATAACTTTGCCTTTTTCTAATAACTGTTCTGACATGCAGTGAGGAGAGAGGAGAACTCATTATGTCCCCCATGCCAGTGTCTAAAAAATGCCAAGATATTAATTGAAAATTATGATATTGGGAGACTCTTAATAGTAGACAACACATTCACATTTCTGAGATGTAATGTTAAACCAATGTCAAGATAATGTGAAGTGACTGAAGAAATATATTTTTGAAAAATCTGGTTTGGTAGTTCTTCTATGAGGACTTTCAGTAAAACATTGTTTGAATTGGATATTCCTGACAAAGTGCAATGATCAAAGAAGGCTTTTGTAGTTAGTCTTACTCAGTACAAAAGTGCCTGACTACTTCATTCTTTTAAAGGAAAATAAATATTTCTTAACACTGAGGTTCAGAACTATTTCACCATTCATCTAGTAACAAATAACATATTGGTAATTCTGTGAAAATGAAAAATATTTGAAAGGGAATTTGCCACCATGATTCCTTTCTTTTAAAATTATAATATAGTAGACCAATTAGGTCCCAGAGAAACATCTGTCCATAAGAACATCTGTCCCAGTGATGCTAAACAACGTAATTGCCTGAAATCACTCACTTTCAGGTCAAAATGTACTTTCTGTTACTTTGATTTCTTACTATACTTCTACTTCTGTTTTACATATTCGTGTTAATGTAAGTGGAAAATATATAATGTGTAGATTTGGAAATAGGCTATATCCTTAAATAAGCTCTTTCTGAAAGAAAAAAGAAATGATCAGTATATATTAGAAAATAGCAATGATTACAGGCCACAATCAGGTTTTCTACCAGGCAAGTCTGGTTTATAAATAAATAAATATAATATTAGCTACAATTATTTATTATGACATGAAACCATTCTATAGTACATGGTGCCTTAAGGAAGCATGACATGAAATATACCAAAATTATTTCTGAAAATCCATCAATTTCCTGATCTATAGGAACTCCATTTTTAAGATTCAGTAATTGTCTACCAGTCATCAGAAACCAGTCAAAACTAAATCCAGATTTGGATTTTATTTATAGCTTTTTATTTTCCTTTTCTCAAATATTACTAGCTATTAGATTACACTGTTGTCTACTGTAATATAATTTTATTTTATTTTAAGTTTTTTTGCCCAACCAAACCTAGATACTATTTACTACTCTGTGCTGGAAGGGTTGGAAAGGCAAGAAAATGTGGTTGGTCATTTGGAGTCTTTGGGCTGGGCAGGACTTAGTACCAGTAGTGGTCAGGTCTGAAGGGGCCCTCTCTGGGGAGGCCCAGGTACTGGGATTGTTTTTCTGTCAGTTTAGTTAGCTTCACATTCAGTTTGCCAAGGTGGGCCTCAGCCACGGCTTCATCCAACTTCTTGGGAAGCTCCCACAGGGTACTTGTCTGGGTGGGTCCACAGCTTAATCTGGGCCAGCACCTGAATGCTGAAGGAATTGCTCATCACAAAGCTGGGATGGCCCATAGCACAGCCCAGCTTGACTAGGAGGCCTTCTGCCAGCAGGATGATCCACCGCCCATTCTTCAGCTTATAACAGTCTACCTGAGGCTTCACGTTCACCTCCACAGAATTTTGGTTCAGCCACTTTACATCTATTTCCAAGTCAAAGTGGCCAATGTTACATACTATGGCGTTGTCCTTCATCTGCTCAAAGTGCCTGCCCAAGATGATGTCCATGCATCCTGTGGTGGTAACAAAGATGTTTCCTTCTTTGCAGGCCTCATCCATGGTAGTCGCCTCATAGCCCTCCATAGAGGCCTGCAAGTGCATTGATGGGGTCTATCTCTGTGATGATGACTTGGGCACCAAAGCCCCGAAGGGCCTGAGTACAGTCCTTGTCCACATCACCACAGCCTGCCACTACAGCCACCTTGCCCGCAATCATCACATCTGTGGCTCATTTGATGCCATCAGTGAGGGGCTCATGGAAGCCATACAGATTGTCAAACTTGCTCTTGGTAACAGAATCATTCATATTGATAGCTGGCACTTTCAGAACTCCATTGAGTTTCATCTTGTATAGATTATGGACACCTGTGGTGGTTTCCTCTGAGATGCCTCTGATACCCTTCAGGAGCTCAGGGTATTTGGTGTGAACGAGGGTGGTGAGGTCCCCACCATCCTCCAGGATCATGTTGAGGGGCTGCCCATCCTTGAAATAGAGGGTCTGCTTGATGCACCAGAGGTATTCCTCATCCGTCACCCCTTCCAAGCGTACACAGGAATGCCAGTTTTGTCCATGGCAGCTGCTGCATGGTCCTGGGTGGAGAAAATATTGCAACTGGACCAGTGTGCCTCAGCTCCCAGGGCCACCAGTGTCTCAATAAGAACAGCTGTTTCCACAGTCGTGTGAAGGCAGCCAGTGATCCGGGCACCCTTCAGTGGCTTGGAGGCTGAGTACATCTCTCCAAGTTTCATCAGGCCAGGCATCTCATTCTCTGCTATGTCCAGGGCCTTGTGTCCCCAGGCAGCCAGGCTGATGTCAGCGACTTTGTAGGGCAATTTGTCAGACATGTTGCAGCCTCCTCCTCAGTTACTTAATGACTTAGCAGCGACCACCATGCAGAGACTTCAAGGATAGGGGTGACAGGGCCTCAAAAAAGGATGAGGAGGGTGGCAGGCAGCACCAGGAGGGGCCTGTAATATAATTTTAATGCATGACTTGGGCTTAATTTTTAAACTAAGTGGTAGGTTATGCTAATACTATTGTCTTTTTCACATTTTAGGTCCTGCTGGAGCTGTTAAAGATGCGTGAGTAATTAAAATTTTGCATTACTGCACTTTGCTTTATGAAAATCACACTGATTAGAAGCTAAGTGTATGTCAGCATGAGTAGAAAGGCTAATCTCCAACCAACCTTTCTTTCTCTACTGGACACGTGTAGAAATTATTTCTTTGGTTTATGGATATAATTTACTTATGTTTTGCCAAACAGCTTGTCATTGTTTGTGATTCACATTTTTAGACTCAGACTTGAGCCCAAATTTAATCAGAAAGGACTATCTCTCTTCTGAAAGCCAAATATGTTAGGCTCTCCTTTTATCCTAATTTGGGTAGAACTCCTGCATTAGCAAATAGATGGTTCCTCAAGGGATACTAACATCTCTAATCTTGTTGTATTTCAGCAAGTAGAAAAGTCTAAACCTTATTGTCAAACACTAGTTGTGAGCCATCTGAGAGATGATGAAATGAACTACACATCAAATGTGGGTTGAAATAGTGACATGAATAGTTAAAGGGTTTTTTCACAGAAGTTTAATTATAACCATTGTTGGGTCAAATCCTGGACAGTAAGCTTCCTACTTGTAGGGTATTAGACTCACAGAATGTTAGTATTCCAAGGTGCTTCAGAGGTCTGATAGTCAAACCCACAAATGAACAGAAATACCCTTCTATAGTGTTCCTGACAAGTTATGGGTTAGACTCGAAGCTTGTTGAGGATCCTTTGAATGTCGAGTTTCCAGGGTCAAATTAAATGGCACTAACTCCCTGCTTCCCAAGGTAGCCTGTTCCCCTTTGGGAAAGCTCTCAATTATTACAGATTGATCCCACACCTATTTCTCTACTGCTCCTACTCCAGGTACCATTTTTTTTTGTCCTCCAAGGATGAGAAGAACAAATCTAAACTCTCTTTCAAATGATAAGGTTCCAAGTAGGTAAAGGCGTCTGTTCTCCAGGCTAACCATAACTAGCTCCTCCAGTTCATCCTCATGTAGCCCGGTTGCCGGTTTCTTCAGCATTCTGTTTGCCCCACTTTGGACCCATCTGAATTTATTGGCGCTCTTCCTAAAATGGGGCTCTAGAACTGGACACACTCATTGAGATGAGGTCTGATCAATGCAGAATACAACAACACTGTGACCTCTCTCTTCCTGGATGCTATGGAGCTATCAATAGAGCTTAGGTTGATTGGGTTATTTTGGCTGTCATGTCACTTTGTTGGTTCATCGAACTTGAAGCTTACCAAAGGCTGTGTGGATCTTTTTCCGTGAGAGCCAATGAATGGCAGTGTCTCCCAAGCACCACCTTATACTTCTGAATTTGACCTTTCTGAATGAGACAGCCCAGATCTATGATGTCATGATTTTACTGGTACAAGGAACTCCTCATGAGGAAACTCCTTCAACTGGTGTACATCTTACTGTTGTTGTTCAATCATTTTCAGTCGTGTCCCATTCTTCATGACCCATTTGTGGTTTTCTTGGCAGAGATATTGGAGTGGTTTGCTATTTCCTTCTTTGTTGTTTAATAGACACGGAAATGGGGGCAAACAGGATGAAGCCACTTGCCCAGCGTCACCCGTTTAGGTTGTCTGAGGCCAGACTGGAACTCAGCGAGTCCTCCTGCTTCCAAGTCCAGTGCTCTATCTACTTGTCTGCAATCACCTGGGGCCATTGAGAGATTAAGTGCCTGTCTTCAGGTCTCACAGCCATATTGTATCAGAACAGAGAGGTTCCTGATCCTCTATGTCCACTGTGCCATTCTACATAAACACCAGCTCTTATGATGGGACGATCACACATTATTAAGAGCACATTTGTGACTTATTCTATATTTGGAGCAAGAGTTCAAGGATATGGTGCTGTTTTCCTGAATTTAGAGCAGGATAAATAGCCTTAGCTTCCTCTTTTAAAAGATACCTTTCAAGATAACATTTCAAAATCTATTTAATAATAGACAGAATTTTCTTCCCTGATTATAATAATTTTCAATTCCAACTAAAGCATTTTCATCAGATTTTTATGTGGAAAATGGGACAGTGTGATGGAGGGAATAGTGAATTTGAAATCAACTCCTTGGTTGACATACTGCTTCTATTACCTATGCCTTATATTATTCAGCCTTTTTTGGGTCTGGTTTTTATCAAATGAAAATTTTAAATGCATGTGTAGGCATTCATGCATATTGTTGTTCAGTAGCTGGGTTGTGACTGACTCTTCATAACTCTGTGGACCATAGCACACCAATACTGTCCACCAGATTTTCTTGACAAAGATACTGGCGTAGTCTGCCCTTTCCTTCTTTAGTGGATCACCTTTTGTCAGAGTTTTCCACTATGACTTCTCTGTCTTGGGTAACCCTGCATGGCACACTCAGAGTTTCATGCCCCTCACCATAACAAGGCAGCGATCTAGGAGGGGGTGTATGCATATGTGTATGTGTATGTATAAGTACACACATACACTTACATATGCACACATACATATATGTATATATACACACATTGTATGTGTACATGCACATATATAATATGTGTTTATATATAAAGTGCTTTGCAAACCTTAAACTTACCATATCAATGTCAGCTATTTTTTTATCTATCGTAAAATGAAAGAGATGTACTTTCTTGTCTCTACAATCCCTTCTGGCTTGAAAATTATGATCCTATAGTTTTTATAATACAATCTAGAATTTTCCCAGGAATGAAGCCAAACTCAGTTTGAAAATTCAGCCCTCTACCCTTTCTCAAAAACTGGAACAGCATTTACTCATGCTCAGCCATGTGGTACCTCTTCTGTCCTACACACTTCCTTGAAATGCAGAACAGAGACTCAGGGATCACTTCCGTCTGTTCCCTCCATACTTTGGGATGTAGTTTGTTTGGATATGGTGCCTTGATTGAGTTCATCATGGAGGCCATCAGCCCATGTGAACCTAGGTACAGTACATTGCAATAAGGCACCACTTAAAAAGCTGGGTCTCCTGCTGCCAAATTTGCACTAATAAGCAAAATCCCATTGATTTTAGATAGAAAATCAATAGGGTGAAATGATAAGGAGTGAAATTTATATCCTACCCATACCCCAACATAAAAGGGAGAAGGTGATTTCTTGTTTCCTCTTTCTCTGAAGGAGATTCCCAATCAAAGACTTTGATCACTTTTGAGGAAGTTATGTAAGCAAGATCAGCTTTTCCCAGAACTCTTGATACCATTTAATAACTTCTAATCCTGTTCTCAACTGGGCAGGCCTCCACATATCCTTGACCTTTCTCTACATATAACATAAGTGATACTTTCATAAGTAAAATATAGTAAATCCAGTTTTTGTTTTTTTCTACTCACAGTATATATTAAAGGATTCTTACTAAAGACTTTTTTTCTTCATTTTGTTTCAAGTAAGATTCACAAAACTGTATTACAACTGAACAAATGCCATGAAGGGAAGTTGGGCCATGGGAGGTGGGAACCCTGAGAAACTGAAAAGAATTTTTAATGCTCATTTTAATAAACAGACTGCCACCAAATAGAGAAAAGTACAGATCTCTTGTTGGTCACTAGAAATAAGAAGCTTCAAGTGTAGCCGCAGTGCAATTGTATAGATCATGTAACATTTAGTTCACAGAGCTCAGATTCCTAACTACCTCCATCTTCTCCCTCCTCCAGGGAGTTCTCCAGGGGTTGCCTAATTTCCATCTCCATTCCTCCATGGCAGGTGGCAAGGGGTCTCCTCTACTTGCTAAGTGGTAGTGAAGTGGGAAACTGAGCTTTGGGTCTCCTGCCTCTAGGACTGAAAGAAGTTGGGAGTATCCCCAGAGCCAAACATCATGGATATGGGCTCTCCTCTAATCAGTTCATTAAAGAATCAAGACGAAAGAACCAGGAAACCAGTTATAATGAGGAGGAGGAGGTGGAAGAGAACCAACAAGTATGGAGTACTTTATGGTTTACAAAGCACTTGACATAAATTATCTCCTTTGATCATCACCATGAACCTGGGAGGAGGGTCCTGCAGGTTTTAGATCTCTCTTTTATAGTTTTTTGGTTATGTCCAACTCTTTGTGAACCTCTTTGGGGTTTTCGTGGCAAAGATCCTGGAGTGGTTTGCCATTTCCTTCTCCATCCCATTTTATGGATGAAGCAACTGAGGCAAACAGGGTGAAGTGACTTGCCCAGAGTCACACAGCTACTAAGTGTCTGAGGCCAGATTTGAATTCAGATGAGCCTTCCTGATTCCAGGACTGCCACTCTATCCACTGGCCAGTCTATCTACTGTATCCACAAGGTACAATAATCCCTCTTTTACAGATGCAAAAAAAGGCAGAGGGAGGTTATGTGCCCAGAGTTACCATCTGGTGTTTGAGGTTAAGTCTGAACCCAGGTCTTCCTGAATCAAAGTTGAGAACTACATACCAAAGGAAGGGGACTGAGGATGCGAGTGAAACCATAAAGCAGTTAACTAAGATCAGAAACATTCGTTGTATCTGCATAAAACGTCTAGTCCATTCCGACAGAAATTGCCCTAATATTTTGTGTATATGATGCCAGACCTAAGTATTGAATGAGTTTTTTGACTAGTCTTATGTGGCAAAAAATAGAAAAATGTGTTGTCCATTTGCTTCTTATGCCCTTTTTGCCTACCCTGTTAGAATATAAGCTCCCTGGGGACAGGGCAGCCCAACCCTCTAAATGCTTCATAAATACTTGTTTATTCATTGATTAAAAATGTCTCTATTAGGTCAAATGGAATTATATAGCTAGTATCTTAGTGATTTCTTTATTAGGTTTGTTATATAAGAAATTATAACGAGGTTTCAGAGAAAGTCTGGGGAAACAGAGCAAAGTGAGTAAAGCAGTTTATATGTTGTCAAGAAAACACTGTCAAGAAAAAACACTTTGAAAGACTTAAGAACTCTGATCAACATAATGTCTAACCATGGTTCCAGAAGGCTGATGATGAAGGCTGCTCCCCACCTCCTGACAGAGAGGCAGCAGACTCAAGATGTGGAAAGACACATCCACTTTTCGACATGGCCAACGTGGGAATTTGTTTCACTTGACTGTGCCTATTTGTTATAAAGGTTTTGTTTAACATTTGTTTTCTTTTGGTTTGATGGAGGAAGGAGTTAGGAATAGAGCTGTCAAGGAAGAAAGGAAGGAAGGAAGGAAAGAAAGAAAAAAGAGAAAAATCAGAAAAGAGGGTTGTTGGAAGTATTTTTAAAAAATGAGCACAAGATGACAAAACAGAGGCCAGAAGGAATCACTGACAAGCAGGGACTGAAGAAGGTGATTGGGAGAATGGGAAGAGCCAGATTTCTAAGACTGTGTGTAATGCTAATGAGATTAAAGATCTTCCCCACCCATTAATGGGCCTGCCAATTAAGGGAAGTTTGATTAGGGGGGATTCGTAGGAAGGCCCACACTTTTTGTTAATGAGACCCTAGTTTTCAAGGGGTGTGATGACCTCTGGCTCTGAAAAATGTAAGGTTTGGTTTTTGGGGCTTAGTTTTTGGAAGAAGGTTTGTGTGCCCGATGAGACTCTTGAGAAGCTGCTAAGCAGCCTCCACCCCTCAACCCCCACTTTGAAAATCCAGATGTTAGTACTTTTCTCTCTGGTAACCGTGTATGTATGGTCAGACAGTTATCTGTCTGTTGATCTGTGATATAATGTATCGCTTATGGTCAAGCAGTTGGGAGCCCTGTCTGTTGAGCTTTATTTCCTCTGTATTTTCTCTAAAGTTCAGGGTACTAACTTTTTCCCCTGGACTAAATGAATGATATACATGTGCTTGATTAAAGTGATTGCTGACCCCTCAAAAGTTGTCTTTCCTTTTAGAAATGCAGATCTAAGAACCTGTGATAGCAGGCCCTCCTGTCCGGGTGTTTGATTTTACACTGTGGGAAGATGGAAGGACTACGAGGGAAAATGGTCTAATATGAAGGACAGCTTGACAATGATACAAGGGGTTTCTAAAAGAACAAAAGGAAGGGGATGGCTGAGAAAGACAGTGACTTGAGAGGAATGGGGCTTAGAAGTAAGGAATCAGGATGATTTGCAGAACAAAGGACTTTCTGCTTAGACAATCTATAGTTTGAATGGAGAAGGAGAAGAGAAGTTTGGTTTGGGGGGATTATAGATAGTCACCTTCTTCCCAATACTCAGGGCAGCTGTGCCCCAGACTCCAGAGAGAACATTGATTTTATTTTCTTGGCAGTAGGGTTGGGAGAACAGAGCTAGGCAGGCCTAGGAGGTCTGGCTTTGGTCTGGTGGTCACGAGTCCTGATGGTCAGGGACCAATCCCGAGGGCTGGATGGCCAGGAGCCTGGTGTCTGAGTTTTATGGTTAGGATCCCAGGGACTTCTTTATTAAATTTGTTATGTTTATATATCAAAATAAGATCATGCTCTTTGGCAGCATTGAAAACATGGAAACAACCCTGCTCTGCCTCTTCTACCATCACTAGTGAGAAGAGGTCTGCAATTAGACCAGCATCCTTGATGCCAAAGGGAAAGGGCTGGGGGAGGGGAACAAGCACTTATAAAGTGTCTACTATGTGCCAGGAACTGTGTTAGTGCTTTACAAATGTTATCTCATCAAATCCTCAGAACAATCCTGTAAGTTAAAAGATGGAAAATAAGTGATCCATTAACTACTGAATAGTTTTGGAACAAAAAACAAAGTATGGTCAATAAAGACAAATATAAAGATAATCGTAGACTGAACAAATCGAATTAGATGACAATAGAATCCTGCCGTTCCAGAGCTGCAAGGGAGCTCAGAGGTCCTTAATCCTTTACCCAGAGTAAAATCCTGTCCATGTAACCCCCAGCAAGTAGTCATGAAGTCTCCGCTTGCAGACCTACATGGATGGAGATCTCACTATAACCGAAGGCTTCCTGTTCTAATTTTGTGTGCCTTAAAAATGAACCAATTATTCCTCCCTGTAACTTCTTAATTAGGCCAACTCTTGGTCCTCTGAGACCAAGCAAGGCAAGTATAACCTCCAGGGACAGTCCAGCAGTGCGTGGAAGGGTAGAGTAGAGCTCTCAGGTCCTTCCCCACCTCCACCCCATGAAATTACTTTGTTTCTAACCCATAATGTAAGCTCCTTGAGGGCAGGATCTGTTGGATTTTTGTTTTTGAACACCCAGAGCCTAGGACAGTGTCTAGAGCATGGTAAACCCGTAATAGATGCTTAGTAGTCAATCAGTCCTATGTACCTTGTATGTGTACATAGGAGCTGTTTCTTCTTCTCTTAAGATCCTTAGCATGTAAGCACAGTACCTGACACAAACAGGTACTTAATAAAGGTTTGTGGATTGTGTATCCATGCATCCATATGCCTATATGTAAGACAGTTCCCCTGGGAAACAAAAGCATGCACCTAACTCCTCTTCTATGGATGTCCCTTCCAACACTAAGACTCTAGGATAGGGGATGAGCACTGGACTTGTGATTTCATTTATATAGCATGACTGGGAAATAAACATTATAGAGGATCATATTGATATCCACTTGCCCTCATCCTCTCCCACTACCCTTTGATCACTTTAACTTTTCCAGCTTAAAAATGTCATAGGAAAGCTTGAATTATATTGAGCTACTTGAAATGGTTTCTGATATCAGGTTGAGTCACTCTATGGAGCTGTGAGAAATAGACATGTAATATAGACATGTGTGGTATGTCTGTCTTTCTATGTATATGTCTCTGCACATAGATATATGGTAAATGTGGCTATGCCAGGACCCCAGGGAAGCCTGTCTGCATGGACAGATCAATATTGTAAATCAGGACAGGAGATCTTGCTTTATTATTTTACTGCTCCTGTCTAGCTGATATATTAGCCATTAATATATTAAGCTGGATTTGTGGTCATAATGGTTCTAATGGCCCTTGGGCTCTGTTGCCAAGAGCTTGCCCCAGCAAGCTGCTCTGTCTCCTATAGGTCCTGGTGGGTGAGTGTGGGGTTTGGGGGATTAGTAACTCTAGTGGGAAGAAGTTGATGGCCTAAGGCTTGGTCTTGAATAATGGGGAGAGACACTTGTCTTGCCTTGAGCTTTGGCCAGAGCACCTCTCCTCCGCTAACCCCCTCCCGTATCCAAAATCACCCAAATTGAATTAAGTCTCCCAATTAAATCAGGCTTCTAGCTAGAGACTCACCAGAGGCCAGTAGAGTCATGTTGCCTGGGAGAAAACCTGTTTGCAGGCCGGGATATTGCACAGTCACCCCTCGGGGATTAATTTTAAGAGATGGATTTACCGTTTTTTTACTTTGCCTGAATGCTTTTTATCCTTCAAACCTCCCTTTGATTCTCTTGGGAGTGCTGCTATGGAGGGCCCCAAGCCCAATCCCCAAACAACAGCAGAGGAAACATAAGCCTCGGTTAGGACCAAAAGGAAGCTGTGGTGACTTAAATGAGAGCTGATAACTTCGGCTATGGTTTCCTTTCTCATGCAGCCCATTAAAGATAAATGTACTTGTTGATAAGGTGAAAACCCAGGGCAGATGAAGTGATTCCCAGAGTGAGGGTGCCCAGGAATTATGAGAGCTAGATTTTATAAGCAGGTTGACACTAAATAAACCGAGAACAAAGGCAGGGTTAGCCTGAGTGGTTGCTCTAGGAAGGACAGGGGAGCCCATAAATGGGCTGATTACAGATATTCATGGTCCAGATGGAGAGTGAAGCAATTTTCAGGGGATGAACAGAGGAGGTGAACAGCTGATGTTCAGTGTGTAGTGTGTATTTATTTGTTGCTGTTGTTGGGTTTGTCCTTCATCCTTGAAGAGAACCATGACACCAAGATGAGGACATGACTTGCAGTTGACTTTGATTAAGAGTGAGGGAGGGCTGTGCAAGGTCACCAGCCTCACTTTCTCCTCCTGAGCCATCTGGGTCCAGTGACCTGATATTCATCATTAGAGACTGATGGATAGCAAACAATGTGGATGGAAGCGAAACTAATACAATTTACAGAATTTACCTCAATATGTCTAGTAGTGTCTAATAGTAGATTCAAATTATGGACATTTTCTTTACTATTACAATTATATTTAATCTTTAGCTAAGCCCAAGTAATTAATTAGTATGTTTTAATAAATTCTGGTAAGATTGCCTGGGCAAGATAGGACTACCTTTTTTTCCCTTCTATTTTTTCAAACCAAAGTCAGTTTGATATTATTAGGTTGCTTTATGCTTAAGGATATCATATCATCACTGGAACCTAAAGCAATTCGGTTAGTTTCAATTGAATTTTATAGATTTTTTCCAGTATCTACCATGTACAGGCCAGTGGGCCCAGGTACTTTGGGAGTCACAATGATGGATAAGACATGATCCCAACTTTCAAGGTCCTCATGGTTTAGTAGGAGACCTAAGTTAGAAATACAAATAATTAAGACCCAATGGAAAGGAAAAGTTATACATGAGGGTAAATAAAGTCCTGTAGAAGGGGAAATTACTTTTGACTGGAAAAAATGAAGGAAAGCCAATTCATGGAGTATGTCACTTTGGGGCTGGGCTTTAATGTATGGATAGGGTTTTGACAGCTGGAGACTGGGAAGAAGAGGGCATTTTAACTGAAGGAAATGCTGTAAGTCAAGGCAAAAAGGCAGGAAAATGACTGGTAACAATCCATGTTGAAGTATTACAGGTGAATATAGCCAGTGAGTGGGAGATAAAATTGAAAGGTGCATTTTGGCCAGATTGTGGAGGTACTTATTTGAATGCTTTACAAGGACCATATATACATACAACATACCTACGTCTCAGTTTGACTAAGGCAATACCCATTCGGTGCTTAAAGGGTAGGTAAGAATTCGGGCAAAAGATGGCTTAGTTTGACTTTACAAAAGAATCAGTTTGGAAGGAAAAGACCCTCAGACTTTCGGGCCAGAACAGAAACAACTGCTATTTCCACTCACTCTGAGCCATTAGAACCCAAACAATGAGCTGCCAGACCTCTACTGACTAACCTTAATTCTTTACTGTTTACCCCAAGTCACCTTAGATGAATGACTGAGGCCAAAGTTATATATTCTCCCTCCCATAATACTTTATAAGTGAAAAAAGTATCAGTGATTTGGCAGGTCATTCATAATAGCATTCATTTGCCTTTGTATCTCTGATGCTAAGCCCAACAGAGAGACAAATGATGGCCTTATGTAAGCTGGCAAACATTACCAGCAATGACTTGCATACAAGAAGGGTAAACAAACAGAAAGAAATCCCTACTTGAGCCCTTTCCTGATTTGCTCCTCTGGCTCTAGCTTCAGATGGTTCTCTGCCAAAACCATTGTTCAGCCATTTTTCAGTGTGTCTGACTCTTCGTGACCCTTTGTGGGATTTTCTTGGCAAAGACACTGGTGTGGTCTGCCAGTTCCTTCTGGAGCTCATTTTACAGATGAGGAAATTGAAGCAAAACAGGGTTAAGTGACTTGCCCAGGGTCACACAGCTAGTCGGTGTCTGAGGCTGGATTGAATGCACAAAGATGAGTCATGCTGACCCTAGGCCTGGCATTCTATTTACTTTACAACCTAACTGCCACAGATTATCTTGTATTTGTCCTCTGTGTATGCATGTGTGAATCTATTTACTTATACACATGTACATATATGTATATGTTTATTACAGATATACATATATGTATATTTATATATGCGTATGCATATATGTAATACACACATATCAATATATCTCATTCTTAGATGTGTATATGTTGTCTCTCCCCCGCGTCCCATATAATAGAAGGTCCTTGAGGGCAGGTGCTGTCTTTATTTCCCTGCTCCCTAGTATGGAGCCGTACAGTGGGCATTTAATAAACACATTGATTGGTTGATAAAAGTTATTTTCTAGGAAACATGATTGAGAAAAAAGGAGAGTCCCATATATAGTGTGAATGAAGAACAACAAAGGGGTGGGAGTGGACTGGATAGTGGGAGGGGTGGATGGCCTGCCCTGAGGGGGGTGTGGTCCCTGGCTGGACTTTGGCCCCAGACTTGTCTCCCTCTTTTATCTTTTTGTCGCCACCCCCTCTACCAAGAGCCTTGGCTGGACCTCTCTGGTGCTGGGGCCACTGGGCATTTTGGTCCCCAGAAAGGGGGTATTCCTGAGCTCTCAATGCCTGTCGGTTGCTTTCTTGATCTGGAATTTTTTTTTTATCATTTTAACCCAACACTAGTTGTTCCTCCATTTTTCAGTCTTGTCCAAATCTTTGTGAGTCCATTTGGGGTTCTCTGGCAGAGATACTAGAGTGGGTTGCCCTTTCCTTCTCCAGGTCACTTTACAGATGAGGAAACGGAGGCAAACAGGGTTAAGTGACTTGCCCAGCGTCATACAGCTAGTCAGTGTCTGAGGCCAGACTTGAACTCAAGAAGATGAGTCTTTCTACGGCCCGCGTAACTATTCTCAAACCCCAGTCCTCCCACTCTGCCTCTGATTCAGACTCTAACCCTATTAATAAAATTGGTTTTATTGCATTTGGTATTCATTGGTATTCATTGCATTCTAACCCCTGGAGCTTGAACCACCAGACTAGTCTGGAATAAACATATTCACTATACAGTTGTTATATTTGGTATTTGTGATACCAATAAACATTGAGTTAGTATAGTGGATAGAACATGGGACTTGAAGTCAGGAAAATTTGTGTTCAAATCCTGCCTCAGATATTTACTAGTTGGGTGACCCTGCACAAGTCTTTTAACCTCCATCTGTATCAGGTTCCTCACCTGTAAGAAGGGTATGAGGATAGCATCTACCTAGCAGAGTTGTTATGTAGATCAAATGAGATAGCATTTGTAAAACACTCTGTATACCTTAAAGTGCTATGTAAAGACTTGATATTATTATTAAAAGTCTTAGAGACAATCCTTTGGTGTGTTAGGTGGATTTTCTGTGGACTTTGACAAGAATCTCTCTGAGTAAGAAGGCAGAGATAGGCTGTGATCTTTTGTTGGAGGGTGTAGCCCCAACCAAGGATTGGCAGGTGCACTGAAGTTGGTCAAAGAGAGGTCTGAAGGCTTGGTCATCTTGGAAATGCTATATAGGTCACTGCAGATGGAGCTGGTCACTTAAAATGGGGAGCACAAATGCTTTTAGTCCCCAGGATATTAAGAAAATTGTTGTCTTAATTCTTTCCCCTTAGGTTTCAGGGTAGTAGCGGTGGCCGATGGGGCAAGGTGAAGATTTGTTGTTCAGTCGTTTCAGTCAAGTTCAACTCTTTGTGATCCCATTTGGAATTTTCTTGGCAAAGATGCTGGAGTGATTTATCTTTCCTTCTCCAGCTCATTTTACAGATGAGGAAACTGAGGCAAACAGGGTGAAGTGACTTGCCCAAGATGGGGATGGAGTTTCATTAATGGAAAGGAGCTAAGCTCTTCTGGAAGCTGTACAACAATCTTGACTCTAAATAGTAGACCGAGGGAGCAGGGGGAACATGATGGCAAACAGATACTAAATAAGAGAAAAAGACGAGCCCCGGAAAAATTTATGAAATGCAATTTCTGTCCAAAACTCATCTGTCATTCAGGACTTCCAAAAGGACCTCATTGTACCCTCAGTCAGCCATTAGGGACGGAACACAGGGAAGCAGCCAAGTAGCAAGTTGTTGCTCCTCTTGATAGACATGGCCAATATCATTATCACAGATTCAGAACTCCACTCTAAAATCAATTTTAATTAAGAGTAGTCAATAGCAGTCCTTTAAACCATATCGACTGGCACAGCACCATTTTCTAACACTTGAACACTTTTTGAGTTGAAAAAAGATCTTTGTTCATGGTCAGATGTACACAGTAGGCAATTGGACAGAGCACCGATGATGACCTGGTGAGTTTAGGCTGTCTATACCATCAATATACATAAAGTAGACTACATACAGGATGTCCCAAAAGTCTCAGTGCAGTTTTATCTATTAAAGCTTAGCTATATGTAATTACATATCTGGAGACAGGGACTAATTAGGGGAGCTAATTAAAAGGAATCTGTCATTCATCTGTCAGTTTCAACTGTCTGGCTCTTCATGACCCCATTTGGTGTTTTCTTGGCAAAGGTACTGGAGTGCTTTTCTATTTCCTTCTCTAACTCATTTTACATGTGAGGAAACTGAGGTAAACAGGGAGAAGTGATTTGCCCAGGGTCTGAGGTCAGATTTGAACTCAGGAAGATGAGTGAGTCTTTCTGACTCCAGACCTGGTGCTCTATTCACTATGGCGCTACCTAGCTGCCAACTAACAGGGATAGCAGGTTAAATGAAAACCTAGAAATACTACTGGATAAACACACTTTACTTTAGATAATTAAGTTCCTTTATCTAATGACTTCTGCTTTCTAGTTATCAGGGAAGAAACAAAGAACAGATTTGTGTAGAGGTTCTCAAAGTGCATTCCTGGGATCTAGCATTCTACGGGAGACACAGACAGACAGACAGACAGACACACACACACACACACACACACACACAGATACAGCCACAGCCACAGGCACAGAGAGAGATTTGATTTACTAGATAGCACCAGCTTTGGGACTTGCTTCAAGGGTAACCAGGGTATAAAAATACCTTCTTTTGTAATTTCACAGACAGACCTCCTAGAGAGAAAAGGAGATCTCCTGATAACAGCTTGCTCCATGAAAAAAAGAGAATAGTTTATTTCATTGGTTTCAAACTCAAATAGAAAAAGGGCCAGGCCAGTTGGTTTCAAAATTCCATGTTATCTGTGTTTTATTGTATTTTTATTCATTTTGTTAAATATCTCCCAAATACATTTTAATCTGGTTGGAGCTGCATTCATTGCACCTATGCCTCTGGACTGTGTGTTTGACTCCTCTGGTTTATTGCACAGCACCTTAATGTGTATGTCCAGTTGGGGAGGAAATTACTTATTTTGTAGACTCCGGAGCATGTTAATTTTCAGGAAGCATCTAAATGTTAGGATGGTAACATAAATATGTGGGTTGTATTTAGGACCAAGTAATAAATAAGGTTTCATCAAAATATAAAAGGGTCACTTGGATGGTGGTCCCAAGTTTAGCTCCCTCCTGAGATAAGTTGATGGGCTATTTTAGTGCTTTATGAATCTTGTGGGCTCCTGTGAGTACTTTGAATTCTATGTGTTTCCTGTGGGGTGAAGTAAAGGTTGTCCTATACTAGGTGTGCATTTGGTACACTAAATGCTTGTAGGGGAGCTGGGCATCCTATCATCTGCAACTGTGGCAGCTGATGCAGACTATACCATTAGTGTACTAGGAGATGTTCTAGAGCAACCAGAAGACAATAAACCAAAGAGAGAAAATGACCCTTTGGGATCAAGAGCAGGCCCAGTCCATGTGAGCACATACTTTTGGAGGGTCCTCAGTTACAAAAATGAAGAAACATTTTGCAAATCTTAAAGCACTATATGAATGTGAGTTATCATGATGTCACAATTATGAGTTATTTTATAAGTTAAACATTACGATGATGTTGATAGCTCTAGAACTGAAGGAAACCTCCAAGGTCACTGAGTCCAGTACTCTCATTTTACAGATGAGGAAACTGAGTCTCAGAGAGAGGAAGTGATTTGTTTGAGGTCATATGGGTAGTAGGACAGAGGCCATATCTTTTGGTTGTGTCTCACTGCTATTTTCCCTCCCTCCTTTCCTCCCTTCTTTTCTCTCATTCTCATTCTTAGTATTCTGTTGTTCTTGAACCATGCCAAGAAGCCATAGAAAAATTCTGCATTAAATCCTGAGAATATTATTAAGATTTTTATCTCCATCTACTCATAGTAATAATATTAATTAGCATTGATAGAGTACTTTAAGGTTTCCAAAGTGCTTTAATTGAATTATCTCATTGATTCTCATAATAGCTCTATGGGGTATAAATGCTACTATTATTATTAACCCCATTTCATAGATGAGGAAACCGAGTCTGACAGAGGGTAAGTGACTTGCCCAGAGTCACATGGATAGTATCTAAAGAAGGAGTCAGGACTAGGTCTTCTTGACTCCACTGCAGCGAGGGGTGGCTGGTGCCGCAGTCTCCAGACTCCAGACTTAGCCTGGCTGGCTCACTGTCTATTCCCAGGTCTGTCCTTGAAGCCTTTCCAGCCTGATGGAACTTGCCAAAGCTTGTGTTCTATTGGCAAAGCCTTGAGGAAGTCAGATTCATGTTTATGTAATGGTTAGGCTCAAGGAGAGCTTTTTTTCATCTTTACATTGCCAGTGCCTAGTAGAAAGCAGATGTTTAATAATATCACACTATAGATTTATTTCTGACTTGTGACACTCTAATCTGCAAAGAGCAAATTTTTGTCACTGGGTCTGGGAAGTTAGGAATGAAGGACATACAATATGGATACTGTCTATATCTTCCAGTTTAGGAGATCTCTCTGCAGTCCTTCCCCCTGCCTTTTTTTTTGAACTAGGTTACATATCAAGTAACCCATTTGAAACAAAATATTTCAATAAAAGAAAACAAGCTTGTTATTTCATTTTTGTTTTTAAACAATCTTTTAGATTTTATTCATTCTTTTTATATCATACTTATTTTCTCCCTTTCTCACCCCCCACACCTTTCATGTTTCCTTGTAACAAACAAATCCAGTGAAGCAAAACAAGCAATGCTGTAATCAGATCTGAAAAGGTATACAACTTTCTAAATCCATAGGCCCCCACCTCTTTACCAGAGAGAGGTAGGCAAGAAATCCATTATTATTCAATAGCTTATAATCATTGTTTCTACACATGAATGACTACTACTTTTTCCTTTTCAATTATATTGACAATTGAGGTTTTTGTTGCTTACTAAATTTGTATGTGAATAAAATTTTATTAAGTAGAAAATAATTTTGTTTTTAAGAAAATATATTATATATGAATGATTGAGGTGGGGATCAAATTCTCCAAGTAAACAAAACAAGTTCATGTTTCAAGGAAATGGAATTGTATTTAACTCTTGTGTTCTCCTTTCTTCCGTTATTAACTTTATAGTCAATAAATTGAAAATGTATAAACAGCAGCTCACATCCAGTGTTTTTCACCTTTTAGGACAGAAGAATCAATAACAGATGATGACAAGAGAAGGTATGTTTGTGACTGGGGCTGCTTTTGCCCATCTGATATTGGAACAATATCCTGATCATGTCTGGAGAAAGTTCTCTGAGAAGGAGCTGAGATTACCAACATTGTCATTTCTGTTAGGAAATCACTGGGCCTACCTCTCTGAGACTCCTGAAAATGGAGGAGGGAGTGTGTTTGGGAGACTATCTGGACTGGTCAGCCCAGCCTCCTTACCGTATTCGGGCAAGAATCCCTTTCATATTGTTCACTTCTACCTCTGGACCTTTGTCCCTATCACTCCTTGGCCCTGATGGAGGGCCCTCTTTCCATTCCTCTATGTCTTTCCCCTTTTGAAAGCTGCCTTGCAACTCAACTCCTTCAGAAAACCCTCCTTAAACAGTGCCTGGCACAGAGTAGTTGCTCTATAAATGCTTTCCATTTGCTAGTTCTGTATTTATAATTCAATGAGTGCTCTATAAATGTCCACTAATTCTATTTTAATGCAGGACAGCATTCGGTTTTCCCCAAACAATGGTAGCTTGAATCTCTGACTTTTGAAAAAGGAAAGATGAGTGTATTTTGGTGATATCTAGCACTGCTTCTGTAGAGACAGGCCTGAATTCTGTGTACCCGCTTCTTTCCCTAAAGGAACTATGGAGGTGTCTATGTTGGTCTGCCTTCGGATGCTGTCACGATGGTTTCCAGTCAAACGAAGAGTGTAAGAAAGGGTAGGTTGTATTTATTCCGCTGCTTCTATGTATTTCTCTCTCTTGAGAAACATATTTCAATTTAGTTGACTTGGACTATAGTTATTTAACTGTAAAAAATTATTTATGACTATGCTTATTATGTCCATTTGTTGAAATTGTCAACCACTTACTTAGAGGCAAAATTCTGAAATATAACTTAGTTTCCACTGATAATTACCTTCTGTAGTGATGCTTTGTGCTTTCATTGCCATCATTTGGGAAATAAAAAAATCAGCACTGAGGTCTAATTATGTAAATTGGTGGAATTTTAGGATTATTTACAAGTTGAATTTTTATTACATGACACAAAGATGACAGGTTTTGGTGAATAAGTGAAATATAATTTTTCTTCATTAGCAAAAAGACTTTTTCCCTTTTTCAAATTTTTTTTATGGGCACATTAGAGACGGATGTTGGTACCAGTTGGATGACATTAAAATATTTTAACATAGGCATGATTATAGTTTTACACTATGTACAATTTGACCATCTGAGCTCTGACCAAGGCCAAGGGATGTTTTAAGTGAGACCCAATAATAAAGACACTAATCCACTAATTTTTACAATCACTATTGTTAGAGGTTTTAGAAGATGGAGGTAATTTTATACCACTCTCCTGTAACCGGGCTTTGCCCATACCCAGATCACCCAATGTGGAAGCACAAGAAGGTGCTTTAGATATGCAAAGTCAAGCCCTGTTAATACTCCTAAGAATCGAAATTGCAAGTGACCCAAAGATCAAGGGAGAGGAATGTGGTGACTTAAGATGGCTCTAGGTATTTCACCAGTGATAATTTGTGGACAAGAAGTGGAGTCAAAGACATCACGCATGGCATGTACAATTGGAAGAGGAAGTGGGCCAGTTACATGCCGAGAGTTAGGGATGATACTAGATAGCCTGTGGGTTGCATGATAGCCATAAATTATGAAAATACCCAAACAAGGAACTCCAGGGTGCTGGGTAAGGCAAGGGAGGATTTATAGAAGGACATGGATCTATATATTGTATAGAAAGAGAATCCTAGGATGGACTGTGATCTGGAAGGGTGGAGAGATTGCTTCTACCAAGGATTAGGAGGATCAGAACATGTAGGAGGCTGGATTATTCTCAACGGTATTATACAAATCCTGTCTACTCTGGAGAACCGTAATGGGGCTGTGCCCATTATGGTCCAAATGAAAGAAGAAACCTCTGTATAGTTATGGTTTTATAAGAAAATACCTCATGTACCCTGTAGGCAACATTTATAAAGATCATAGTATTTCATTCCCTCTTCAATTTTTTCTTTCAGATTAGAAGAAAATTCTATCCTGGTGCAATAAACAAAAGGTATGGCATCTTTGTGAAATATTTGTACATGTCTCACATTTAGGATGACTTAAGTTCTGAGGGATTACTCAACATCTACCACAGAAGGGTGCATCTCATTGGGGATCAGTAGGTACATAGATGAAGCAGCATTGTACCTCAAATACAGTATTGGACCCAGCCTATACTCATCAGTTGTGTGACCCTTAGAAAACTATATAACCTTTGTGAACCTTAGTTTCCTCATCTGTAAAATGGAGGTAATGCACAGTCTTTGTGATAAAAGTCCTGTAAACCCCTCAAAGTGGTTTATGTATGTTTACGATGTGGCTTATAATTGGGAGTTATCATTATTAAGGTAGAACTGGTCCCTTGAGGGCACTCATGTCCTTGATGTGGACATCATGGGCTTGACCCATGAAAGACCTCACAACTGGGAATTGGATTGGCACGATCTACCTGCCAAAACCAGAGGGGTACCTTCTGAGGGCATCTGTGATCACAAGGAGTTCAGAGGGAAAAGCATATTTCATAGGCTTAGATGATCAGCCAAAGGCAGAGAACAGATGAGGATCAGAATCCAGGTAAGGAAGCCAATCCAGACTCAGAGCCAAATAGGATGACAGAGACAGAATTAAAGTTGGAGAATATGGGAAATGTATTCTAGGTAGGCATCTAAAAGAGGTGTCTTTTACCATTTTGTATATTCCTGGACCCCTTCTGGGGAAGCCTAAGGACCCCTTCTCAGAAAAATGTTTTTCAAAAATTGGAGGAAATGCTAAATTTCACTTAGAAATGAAAATAAATATGTAGTGTATAAATTATATAGCATATAAATAAATAATGAAAATTAAAATGCTACTTTCCCTTCCTATCCAAGTTCACAGACCCTTTGAAATCTATCTGCAGATCCTCTCCTCCAATTTAAGAACCTCTAATCTAGAAGATCAAGGAATAGGAACCAAGAAAAAAAGAGGGAAACCTGGGTCCAGAGGGATAGGAAGCCAGACTCAGAGGGACTGGAATAAAGGAAGCAAACAACAATGTTGACCTTGATAGTGAGTCAGTCTCATCCAAAGCAGGGGCTCCATGTGTGTTTGTTCCTTGGGCAAATTCCTAATATGTGCTGTAAAGAAAGATGATAGATTTAGGTCGATAATTGAAATAATTGCTGTCTGTATTATTAAAAGGAAGTTAGTACACTTTTGTCTGCTTGTGTGGAACTGAGGTCAAGACTGGCTGGAGCCAGTAGGTGGGAGTGAGTAAGAATGTCGGATAGGTACAGAAGGAGACCCTGGGTGCCTGGTAGTTTCTGACAAGGACCAGGAGAAGCAATGGGGGTAGGGGTCACTTCCTTTGCAGTTATAGTCCTTCCAATTCCCATTTGGATTTTGCCATAGTAAAGAAGGAGGTGGGAAAATACTCTCAGATACAGGCAAAAGTTCCTTCCTCTCCATTCCAAGAGGGCTTGGGCGAAGTCTCTAGGGACCCAGTACCCAGACTGCTTGTGGATTCACACTGTCCACCTGGCAGGGATTTAAAAATTTAATATACAGGACTTTTAATAAGGCTGTAACTGCACCTCAAGCCAATGGATCCCAAAATTGGAGTCAGAAGGGCTTCTAGAGGTCACTCAGTCCACCTCCCTTCTTTTACAGAAGAGAGATGGTGATGGAAGCTGGTGCCAACTTCTACAGAACAGAGCTGTTTCTTGTTTACCCCATAATGAAGGTAATCCAGCTCAAAGTAAGAATAGCAGCATTGATACATTCTGTATCGACATGGTGTCCTCCACATGACTACTGGCTCGAGTCCTAGCCTGTGTGACTGTTGGCAGCTGGAAGCAGTAGGGCCTTAGCAACTATTATGTTAACAATAAAAATGATGACAAAGTACGACGATGATGACGATGATAACGCTCCTTTAACCCTCTTCTGACCAATTTCTCCCCATTCTTCTCTTTCTTAGAGAATGATTTTTTTTATTTCTCTTTCCAAAACATCCCAAACCACTTAGCCTCAGCTTCCTATTCTGTAAAATGAGGATAACCCGCCATGTACTCAATGCATCCCACCTTAACTGAATCACCAGATCCTTTGCTTTGTGATCCTTCCATACGGTAGACCTTGACCCATGACTTACAAAGAGTGCCCAGTGATGGAAAAAGCCCCAGTGCAGGAAGCTTTGGGGACAAATAAAAAGCAAGCTAACTTTCTCTAATTAAACAAAAGCTCACATTTGCATACTGTTTTACAGTTTACAAAGTCCATTCCTCACAGGAGGGTAGGTGGTATACATATTATCTTCCCATTTTCTGGAGGAGGATGCTAGAGCTGAAAGAGGATTTTTCCAAGATAATATAGTTAGCAAGCATCAGAACAAGACTTGAACTCAGAGCCCTGAACTCCAAGACCACTTTTCTCCACTCCACCCCTCCGGAAGGAAAAACTTCTAGAAAACAATGGAGGAGGAAGAATGAAACTATGTCACGTAAACATGTCACCTCACGGGTCTCAGTTTGCCCAGGTGTTAAATGGGGAGGATAATAGCATCTACTTCTCAGGGTTGTTGTGAAGATTAAGTGAGATAACAGTTGTAAAGTGCTTAGCCCAGGGCCTGGCACACAGTAGGCAATATATAAATGTTAGCTATTGTTATGAGTACTGTATTATTAAACTTTGCACAGTACCTGACGCATAGTCAGCACTATACATGTTTGACACACAGTAGGCACTCTATACATATGATCATTTTTATTATTAATAACCATCCTTTTTCAGGCCACACACAAAAGGAAGACTTGCAAATCCGTACTGTTATTTATCTGCTGAATTATAAAAAGGCTTTAAATTGTATTAAAGTGACAGTTCCTGATTTAAATGGTTTCTCAGAAGTGAGTCTGAATAGCAATGTTAAGCCCTTTTAACTCGAAGATGTTAAGCTTTTCAGGTTGAAAAACCTTTCTGGGGGGAGCAGCCAAGATGGCGGAGTAGAAAGACTCACATATACTAGCTCCAAACCCACAGCCCATGAATTTCCTTTAAAAAGAACTCCCAACAAATTCTGGAGCAGTGGAAGCCATGCAGCAACACAATGAAGGAGATTTCCGTTCCAGAGAGCCCTGAAAAACCGATCCCAAAGGTCCGTCGTGTACCAGACAGGAGGGGAGCCCAGCCCTTCCCTGGCCATGAGGCACGGAGAGGTTCCAGCAGATCCAAGCAGGATTCAGGGACACAATCTCTGGCAGCCGCTAAGGTCCCTCCGCCCACAGACGCACAGGTCAGTGAGAGACGCTTCTGGGCTGGCTGAGAGGGGAGAGGGGTGTCTTCATAACTCAGGCCCCCTCAGGAGGCAGCAGCAGAGGCAGGGGGCAGCCAGAGGTTCTTGGAGCAGGCAGGAGCTCTGCAACAGCTCCATTACAGAAGGTCTCTGCATAAACCCCCTGAGGAAACTGAGCCTGGGAGGTGGCCCTGCCCCCACCTGAGAATAATCTGACCCTGAATAGCAGCTGGGCCTGCTGCTGAAAGCCCTGAGGCTGGGAAGCAGCATTTGAATCTCAGGCCCCAAGTAGCTGGGTGGATCTGAGTAGGGGTGGAGAGGAATCTCAGAAGTCAAGTCACTGACTGGGAAAATGCCCAGAAAAGGGAAAAAAAAAATGAGACCATAGAAGGTTACTTTCTTGGTGAACAGATGTTTCCTCTCTTCCTTTCTGATGAAGAAGAACAATGCTTACCATCAGGTAAAGACATAGGAGTCAAGGCCTCTGTATCCCCAACATCTGAAATAAACATCCAGTGGGCTCAGGCCATGGAAGAGCTCAAAAAGGATTTTGAAAATCAAGTTAGACAGGTGGAGGAAAAACTGGGAAGAGAAATGAGAAAGATGCAAAAAAAGCATGAAAAACGGGTCCATACCTTGACAAAGGAGACCCAAAAAAATGCTGAAGAAAATAACACCTTGAAAAATAGGCTAACTCAATTGGCAAAAGAGGTTCAAAAAGCCAATGAGGAGAAGAATGCTTTCAAAAGCAAAATTAGCCAAATGGAAAAAGAGGTTCAAAAGCTCACTGAAGAAAATAGTTCTCTCAAAATTAGAATGAAACAGATGGAGGCTAATGACTTTATGAGAAACCAAGAAGTCACAAAACAAAACCAAAATAATGAAAAAATGAAAGATAATGTGAAATATCTCATTGGAAAAACAGCTGAACTGGAATATAGATCCAGGAGAGACAATTTAAAAATTATGGGATTACCTGAAATCCACGATGAAAAAAAGAGCCTAGACATCATCCTTCATGAAATTATCAAGGAAAACTGCCCTGATATTCTAGAACCAGAGGGCAAAATAAGTATTCAAGGAATCCACTGATCACCGCCTAAAAGAGATCCAAAAAAGAGAAACTCCTAGGAACATTGTGGCCAAATTCCAGAGTTCCCAGGTCAAGGAGAAAATATTGCAAGCAGCTAGAAAGAAAGAATTCCAGTATTGTGGAAATACAATCAGGATAACACAAGATCTAGCAGCTTCTACATTAAGGGATCGAAAGGCGTGGAATAGGATATTCCAGAAGTCAAAGGAACTAGGACTAAAACC
>CM053770.1:230646026-230674628 GCA_028658325.1 Potorous gilbertii
TTTGGAACCCAAAATTTTGTGAAAATGAATGTAAAAAGTTAAATAAATAAATTTATATTAAGAAAAAAAAGGAAAACCTTTCAGAAAATGAAATGAGTACTTCAAGGAGACAACTAATTTTTACTTATTTTATTTGTATTTTAAAAACTGTGGTTCATTTGGCCCTGAGAATATTAATGACATTTTTTTCTACTGCAATTGATTTCTTTCTAGCAGCTAAACTCCATTTATTTTATTTATGAGAGGACTGCAGTCTCATTTTTTACCCTTAAAAAACCTGAACTTCATTTGTGTTGGGAGTTTTGGGGGAGAAACTCCCTCTGCCATTGTGGGTTAGCATGTGTCCTTCCATATAGGGGATCTGAGAGTTGCTTAGAGGTACTAAAAGGTTAAAATTTGCTCAGGCTCACATATCAGGTATGGTCCCAAGTGGAACTTTTAAACCTTGGTCTCCCCTACTTAGAGGCCAACTCTCTCTCTCTACATAATACTGCTCTGATTTTTAAAAATTGCATTTATAAAACAGTAAATATTTATCAGGTTTAGGCTGATGCATCATGGTCTAAAGAGTCTGGGTCTCCAGCCTGCTAACTTTTCTCTCCACTCTCCCCTTTTTCCCTTGGCCTTTTGTAGCTCAGTCATCAACATTTGGGAAGAACTTGGTTCCACAAGAGACTTTCACATGTTGCAGACACTTTTGAGAAGGTTCTGGACACCCCCAATCCCAAGTGCTGTCAGAGAAAGTTACAGGCAAGACTTGAATGCTACCGAAGGACAAGGAAATCCCTGGTACATGGCACTCAGTGTATGGAACCACTCTGTAGTCATCTTGTGAAAATTCAAGTTCATCAACTGTCCCGGGGAGGCCACTTTACATAGAAATCTGCCTGAGACCAGTAGGCAGCATGCTTCTCCTCAGTGGGGCCAGATGGGAGATTTCATGAATATATTATAGTTCACCAATACATTTTTTGAGATGGCTTTTCTATAATAAAAATCTTCATTCTATTTACAATGTCTAATAATGAGACACTGTAAGGGAATTAATGAAAAATCATGTATTTGACATCTGTAATCTTTTAGTGCTCTGTACAAACTGAATCAATTTCTTGTTGGTTGTTAAAATCTTAAACTGATCAAGTAGGTATAAAGCTATGAGCTTGCAGTTATTTCTTTCCTTTTTATACAACTGGTTTTTGACTTTATTAAAGCATTTAGCTGCTCAAAGAACTTTCTTTTTTTAAGAAGGATGAATATCATTGCAACCTTTAAAAAAAACCAAAATACTGGTTTGGCACCTATAAAAATTTTGGTTAATCTTTTCTTTTCTTTCTACAAAGGCTCACGTACCCAGTGCCATTTGAGTCTTCCATCCCATCCCACCTCCACCATGACCTTTCTAGAGAAGGTCATCACAATATTATTTAATTACTCAAAATCAGTAAGGATTACTGTGATGATTGGCTAATGGGCTATTTGGAAAGTACTTTATTTGCTAATAACTTTAGATTTCTCTACTAAATACTCTGCTGTAATATGCTATGCTAGATAATTAAAACATTTATATTCCTCTTTAGTATGGATTCTTAATTGTCTTCTGCAACAGGACACAGCTAGAAACATCACATATGGTAAATACGTCAGTGAAATTTGTTCTTTCACTCACTTGGCAAACATCAAATTCTTCCAGGATGGCGGGACAGGCATGCTCTCCCTCCTCCAATCACACTGCTGACCTTTGTGGATTCCTTTAAGTCCCAATTAAAATCCCACCTTCTGTAGGAAACCTTCGCCAACCCCTCTTAATTCCAATGCCTTCCTTCTGTTAATTATTTCCCATTTATCTGGTGCAGGGGTGGGGAACCTATAGCCTCAAAGCCACATGTGGCCCTCTAGGTCCTCAAGTGTTGTCTTTTGATCAAATCTAAACTTCACAGAACAAATCCTTTTAATATTAAAGAGGATTTGTTCAGTGAAACTTGGATTCAGTCAAAAGGCTGCACCCAAAGACCTAGAAGGCCACAGATGGCAGCAGGTTCCCCAGCCATGAACTGTGCATAGCTAGCTTTGTTTGCCCCATTAGATGGTGAGCTCCTTGAGGGCAGGGACTGTCTTTTGCCTCTTTTTGTATCCCAGGTACTTAGCACAGTGTCTGGTGCATAGTAGGCACTTAATTTCCTGGTTGATTGATTCTGATCGTAGGGAATTGGTCAGAAAAGATGTGAAGGAGGGAGAATGGAACACATGACTGGTACCAGTTTGGTATGAGGCTGGAAAAGAGGATTTGAACCTGATTTTGTAGAGACTTGAAGCCTGGGCTAAGATGCAAGGACTTTGTTTTGTAGGACTTTGTGATGGGTAGGTGTGGTGAGAGCCACTGAAGGGTTTTGAGCAGGAGTGATGTCACCAGAATGATGCATCAGTTACCTTATTTGAGAGTTTTATGTGGGTGGAGTAAATGTAATGCTTTCAAAGGTAAATGTAATATTTCTAAGATGCAAAAATACTGAAAAAGTGAGAAAGCCATTAAGGGGCATTATATATTCAGTCCACAAATGTAACCACAGGTCCATCGAGTTAAAAAAAATTCAAGGAAAGAAAACCATTTTGGAAAGATTATACATAGGTAGATCAAATATGAGAAGGGTACAACAGCCCTTATATAGGAGAACACTCGGAACTTTTCATATTTAGAACAAAACAGTTTTGATAATTTATTAGCAAAGCTCATAAAAGTCACAGTTGAATCTGAATTTGTACATTTCCAAGACTTGAATATGAAATGTTTTTTCAAAGTCATATTTATATAACTGTAAGACACTTAGCACAATGCCTGGCACACTATATAAATGTTAGCTACTATATTGCGTCAAATCTCACTATTTTCTTTCAGCTAGTAGTCATTTTAATCAACTGTCTTGTGTTGCTTATAAGTTAATAACGTTTGCCACCCACTTACCTTACTTGGGTATCTTGAGGTTTTAATGTTTCCAATTCTTGTAAGGGCGGTGCTCATGATATGCTAAAAAACAAAACAAAACAAAACAGACATGAGAGAGGATAATTGACAATTCAGTATTAGAGAACTGCGAAAATTGAAAGCTGGTAGTTGTCTGAAAGTCTTTGAATTTAAAGGTTAAAATCTTCCTTGGTAAGATACTCTCCCTAGCTCTTCTAGATTAATACATGAGAAAGGCTGATTTTTTTTTTTGATCACCAATGCTGAAAACATAAATAGAAAAGACAATCAATATAAGGGAAGTCGAATTGGTAACTTACTGTAATGGGTTTGGGTGGGGGGGATAAAGGGAAAATGCAGAAAGGGCGGACCGAAAAGTATGAAGAAGTAAGGCTGCTTCTCTGTATTTTTTTCTCTTTTTATTAAAGGAACTTGCAGGGAAAGATCAAACTATATAATGTGTAAAGGTTAAGTCTTGCAAATGAGAAATGCGCATCATTGTGTGTTCCTGGTGCTGCAGAGATCTGGGGGAGTGGGGAAGTTATATAACCTCTTCACTGTAGGGAGATAGATCATCTTAGCCAGTATGGGAGGGATTGACCCTTGATGCTGATTGGGAAGGGTTCTTAAATAGAACTGCCAAATGCACAACCTTTAAAGCAGACAATGGTTAGTACTGAACAGATGAGGAAGGATGTGATTTGAAGGGCACTCTAGACTGCAAAAGGTGAGTCAACTATGTGACCTTGGCTTTTTGGAAAGCAAGGATCAAGGTGGAATGAATGAGTTGACCTTTGCTTGTCCTTAGGAATCAAAGGGCAATGTTTCATTATATCTGGTTCTCTTTTGAACACCCATCCTCAACAATGCAACTCACTTTTGGGTTGACAAAGCACTTTCTTCAGAATAACCCTGCAAAATAAGTTATGGTCAGTTTCAGAGTGCCCATTTTGAAGATGAGGGAACTTGGACTAAGAGGTAAAGTAATTCTGGATCGTGTGTGTGTGTGTGTGTGTGTGTGTGTGTGTGTGTGTGTGTGTGAGATGGACCTCTTTGACAGTCTGATGAAGCCTATGAAACAGAATCATGTCTTTAAATGCATAAAATAAAATGCATAGGATCAGAAAGGAAATCAATTATATTGAAACAAAGATGCCGTTTTCTGCCCCTTCCAAGTTCATGGACCTCTTGAAATCCATCTATGGATCCCAGGTTAAGAACCTCTGCTTTAGATGAGAAAATGAGAGGGACTAAAAATTTTAAAACTATACAAGTTAAGAAAAATTATGAGCAGAATTAGTGTAAGAGGAGTGAGTTTAGGAATGAGACAGTGACATGGGAAGAAGTAACAATGTGTAGTGATGGCCAGGAGGGGAAAAGTGGCATTTACAATGTGGATAGGGCCAGGGAATTATGGTTAGCTCCAGGTGCCATACTTTAGAAAGGACAGTGATGTGCTGGAATGCTTCCTTTCTCCCTCCCCTCTCTCCCTTCTTGCCAGTGATCAACACCTCCTCAGAATGTTTATGGACCTTATCACTGCCCTTGTCTCTCACTTTTTTTGTCAGGGGTGTGTGGATAAATATTCAACAACTGACTTTGGCATGAGTAAAGGTGGAGGAGATTGTAAATGCGACTTGTTTTTAGATTTAATCTGCATTTTTAACATTTTCTGCATCACTTTTCAAAGTCTAGACAACAAAACAATAAATCAAACTTTGATTTGTAGCATTTGCTGACTTCTGAGGGATACATGCTCACACTGAAAATTTAACACCTGGCTCACCAGCTGACTCAGGACCCCTCCTTGTCCCTCATTCATTCATTCATCCATTTATTTATGTATTTATTTGTCCTCTTCCATTAGATTCCATATTACTTGAAAGCATGGTCAGTGTTGAATCTATGCTCTTCATAATTCTAGTCATTTGTCAGTCACAAACCCTCCTCTCTAGGGGTTTCACCATGTTTTGGCTCATGTCTATGGTCTTCCCAAAGTACAGAGGTACAATGTGAATCAGGTATGAGAAGTTGGTATTTATCTTCTAAATCTAAAAGAAATGCTAAGCACTCATTAGCCTACGTCTACGGACTTAATACAGTAGTTTAATAGAACTATTGTTATACCCTTTTGGGAGGTAAGACAAACTCTATCATAACATAAAGCAGTTTGTGGGAAAACTGAACAGATGTCACCATATTTCACCTCAGCTCTGCACTGTCCCTCAAAGTCTCTAAGTGCTTGGCCTCCTCTTCTTGCTAGAGGTCATCTCTCTGAGGCAGAAACTCCCCTTGTAACCAATAAGTTGTCACCAAGGCACCTGGGACCATCAGGCTTCTTGGACGTTCAAAGTCACCTCCAAACCCGGACATATTCATCTTAAGGCTGATATTTGTATTCAATTATTTTGTACATATTTCTACTTATTCACCACATGTTATTTATTTAATATATACCTGTTGACTCATTAGAATATGAACTCCTCATTAGTAGGGATTGTTTAATTCTGTGTATCACTAGCACCTACCCTAGTATCTGTCATGTATGTATATATGATATATATACAATATAATATACACATGTAATATATTATAAGATATATGTAGATATATAATAGATATAATGTATGATATATTATGTATGTATATATGTGTTTATATATACACATATACATACAAACACATATATCTATGCCCATACACTTGTATCTATCTATCTATCTCCAATCCCATGAATATTTAATAAACCTATACCAAGTACTGTGCTAAGCTCTGGGGATATAATTAATAAAAAGAAAGCTACCCCTTGCCTTCAGTGAGCTAATATACACACATATGTACACACAGAAATACTTTGCATGTATACATCTATGTATATGTCTATATCTGTGTAGATACACACACACACACACACACACACACACACACACACACACACACACACAGAATCTCCCTATCAGGGTGCAAGCTCCCTGAGGGCAGGCACCGTTTTTGCCTTTCTTAGTAGCCTCAATGTTTGAAGGTTGTGCCACCCAAGACTTCTGATAAATACCAGGTGATGGACTCTGGACAGTCGAGAAGTGGTGGGGACTTCACTGGCCAAGGTACCATGTGCCAGGCACTGGACCATGCTCTGGGGATGCAAAGAAAGGTGGAAACACTGTCCCAGCCTCAGGGAGCTTCCATTCCAAGGTGGGGAGGGACCGCTCTGTCTGGAGGGATGGCTTGGAGCGCTGCTAGTGTCTGCCTTAGCCCTTGATTCTGGGGGTCCCCATTGAACCCTGCCTGTTTAAAGGCGGTGATCTAAAGAGAACGTGGAATCTTCTCAAAAAATTGTTAAAGAACTGCAAAGTTATCCAGCTTGCTTGAGATGCTTAATGGTGTCTTGCCAGCAGCCAGGATAGCTCCCGACCCTACAGGAAGATATGAAAAGGGTCTAATATCCATCCCTTCTCTACTCATCTGGCCCCTTGGAGTCATTTCTAAGGGATGCATCTTTCAACAATGTAACACATGGGTCTGCTGCCCTCTGGCGGCTCGTCTTTCTAATGGCACCCTGATGAGTGTATATATTTTCTTTGTGGTTCTTTGTTTCGTTGCTTCTGAGCTGGCAGGGGCGCCAGACGTCTCACTGCCTGTATCTTTGGTCTGCCAGGTACTCAGGATCGTAGTTATCATTAATGTGATTATTAATCATATCGTTAAAAACAGTATTAGAGTATCAGAGACTCAATATCTCAGAATCACAGGCTTGGAAATGGAAGTAACCTTAGAGACCACCTCGTCCAGCCCCCTCATTTTACAGAGGAAACTGGTCCAGGGAGGGGGCAAGTGACTTGCCCAAGGAAGTATTGTTTGACAGTGTCAGAGAGCTAGGATTTGAACCTGGGTTCTTTGATTCCCAGGCCTGCACACCTTCCTCTGGACCAGGGTTTCATTCGTTATAGGAAACTCCCAATATGGAAACAGTATTCACTGAGGCAGGTTGGCTGCTCATCTCTACCTTTTGGTCTTACAGAGTTGTCTGGGCAGCACCAAAAGGAAACCTCTTGATGACTTACCCAGGGGTCACACACATCTTCTGATTCTAACGTTGGATCTTTTTCCACTACACCCCCTGGTTTCTTTTCTGTATTTGTCTCCTAGGTGCTTAGCACAGCATCTGGTACTTATGCTTGATAAGGCATTTTTATTCATGTGTGCATGTGTGCATATCTGTGTGTGTGTATCTGATCCTCACCACAACCTTGTGTGGTAGATTCTTCACAACTGAGGAAAGCAAGCTCAGAGAGATGATTTCTTGAGGGCCACGCCAATTAGAAGCCAGAATTGCAGCTCAGTCCTGTGGACTCCACATTCAGCATTCTTCATAGCACCCAACACTCTCTCTTGCCTCTCCACCATAGGAGCGCTAGGCCTTCAAGTGCACAAAAGAGAGCTGTAATCTAGGTACTTTATCTGAACTCTTTCCTTTGGAACAAGTGACATAGTTCTTCATCTATGGGCAATGGATTTTGTCCCCTGAAGAGCTAACCTTGATAATTGAAGATTGGTGACTTAATTTTGACAATTCTTGCATCAGGGGAAATTGGTAGTGCTCCCTGTGCTCCCTGTTTCAGTAAGTGGCATCTCTCTTGTCGATTCCCTGAATGTGACCCAGCAGGGTTAGAAAGTGATTCATTACCACCATGGTGGGCCATTGTCACCCAGTCTCCCATACAGAGAAAGCCATTTGGACTAGTCATTGATTTCTGATGAAAAGTGTGAGTCCAGCTGAGAAATGATGAGTGCAGTTTCCAAAAACACTCAGTCATTTTCATCAACAGCATGGTGTCATTGCAAGAGCTCTGGACTTGTCGTCTGAGGATGTGGGTTCACTGCTTTACTACCTTAGGTAATTAATTTCCCTTCTCTGGGAAACTTAGTTCCCTGAGCTATAAAATGAAAGGGTTTTTGCTTTGGTCTCTTGTTGTCTCATTCTTTGTCTCTGTCTCTCCTCCACACACACACTTTCTCTCCCCTTCTTTCTGTTTCTCTCTCTTACACTCTCTCTGTCTGCCTCTCCTATCTCCTTCTCTGTCTCTCTCCTACTGTTTCTCTCTCCTCTCTGTCTCTTTCCTCTGTCTCTCCTTCTCGCTCTCCTCTCTTTCTCTCCTTTTCTGTCTCCTACTCTCTCCTTCCTCCTGTTTCTCTTTCTCTGTCCCTGTCCTATTCTGTCTCTCTCCTGTGATGTCAGAAGGCACTCTCAGGGAGGCCCCTAACTCTTGGCAAGCATTTTGCAGTTTATAATCTGAGAGATGCCTGGGAGGTAGACTGGAACTTCAGTGATTTGCTCAATATATGTCAGAAGCAGGACTCGAACCCAGGTCTTCCTGGCTGTCTCTTTCTCTCTCTCTCTCTCTCTCTCTGCTCTGCCAGCTGATTTTGAAGCACTAAATCTGACTGTGTTTGATCCTTTCCTCAAGACATTTGGGTGACTCCTTATTGCTTCAAGGATAAAATATGCACTCCTTGGCTTGGTCATTAAAGCTGGTCACAGTCTAGTCTCAGCCTTAATCTACCCGGTCCTCTTCCTCACTCACATTTTGTTCTAGAAAAATCGGCCCATTTGTTGGTCCTTATGCTTGGAACATGGGGCAGCTAAAGGGTGCCATAGTGCATAGAATGCTAGGCCTGGAGTCAGGAAGACTCATTTTCCTGAGTTCAAATCCTGCCTCAGACACTTACTGGCTGTGTGACCCTGGACAATTCACTTAACCTTATGTACCACTGATGATTTCCTCATCTCTCATCTGTAAAAAATGAGCTGGAGAAGGAAATGGCAAGTTACTCCAATATCATAACAAAGAAAACCCAAATGGAGTCATGAAGAAACAGATGCCACTGAAAAATGACTGGACAACAAAATGCTTAGCATGTCATCTCCCACCTCTTTGCCTTTGTATAGACTATCCACTATTCCTGGAAGACACTTTCTCCTTACCTCCATTGCTTAAGAGCCTCAACTTTCTTTCAGTGCATGTGCCACCTTTTATGGGAATTCTTTCTAATGCCATTGGTTGTTACTGCCCCCTTCCTTTTCCTCAAATTAATATGTGTGAGTGTGTGTGTGTGTGTGTGTGTGTGTGTTATTGTTGTTCAGTTGTGTCCAATTCTCCATGACCCCATTTGGGGTTTTCTTGGCAAAGATACTGGAGTGATTTGCCATTTTCCTCTCCAGCTCATTTTCCAGATGAAGAAACTGAGTAAACAGGGTTAAGTGATTTGCCCAGAGTAACATAACTACTAAGTGCCAGAAAACTTTAGATTAAACACTGAGTTTTTAGAAATTTCAGATGAACATTTTGAGGGAGATTAGCCAAAGATTCCAACTGAAGAAGATGGTTAAAAAATTGCAAAGGAAAGAAGGGGAAGGGAATGGTTAGGAGAGAGCAGAGGAAAAAGAAGCTGAGGGGAGAAGTGAGAAAAGGAAAAAAGAAAGGGAGATAAAGGGGAAGGTAGAAGGAGGGAACAGAAGGGAAGGAGAGAAAGATGGGGAGAACTAAAGAAGGGAGAGGGAGAAGGAAACCCAAAGGAAAAGAGCTGTGAAGAAGGGGATGAAAGACCTGGGAAAAGGAAAAGAAAAAGAGAAGAGGAAGGAGAAAGGGAAGGGGAGATGGGAGGTCCAGAAAAAGGATAGGGAGGGGAATAAGGAATCCAAGGGGAAGAAGAGGGCAGGAGTGGGCAGGATGAGGTAAGAGGAACTCCCTCCTTACAGTCAGAGCTGGGAGGGACCTCTGAACTCATCTAGCCCAGAGGCCTCTCTTTACAACCAGGCTCTGTGGTTACATGGCCAGTATGTGGTGGGTCTAGCCATGGGGGAAGAAGGGAGAAGGAAAAAAACAAAGAAAAGCTAACTAGGAACTCAAATATTACAGCCTCCCTTGAAATGAGTTCCCAGGCATCTGCCCTGGATCACAATTTGCCCGGTTGTCATTACATCAATGCCAGTAATTCCAACCTAACTTTAGGAATAAGCAGGCATGGAATCTGTCCCTACATGAAGGAGCCTCATGATTCCTTGAAGGGCTGGATGTCCAGTGACTGTATTTCCTGCTTCTGCCATTTGGTTCTGCTACGGAAGGAGGTAGCAGGGAGGCAGAATTCTCTGGATCTGGTCCAGACGCTGGTATCTATTTTTTCAGTAGCTGAAATATCCCAGGCTTTTAGCAAAACTTCATGATTGCCCACAAAGGACTGCTTCTGTATGGACAGGTCATAGCTCTTGGGGGTTTTGGAATGAGGTCATGCTTCTAGGGCAAAAGACTGACTTTAAGCCTACCCTTTTACGCAGAGGATGGAAACCAGGAAGAGATTTGGGGTTTTGGACAGAATATTAAGGCATGGAGTCAGGAAGACCTCAATTCAAGTCAGATTTCCAACATGTACTATGTGACCCTGGGCAAGAAACTTACCCTCTGTCTGCCTCAGTTTCTTCACCATAAAATGGGAATAAAAAGAGCACCTACCTCCCATGGTAGCTGTGAGGATAAAATGAAATAACATATGTAAAACACTTGGCGAACCTTAAAACGCCATATAAACGCTAGCTTTATTGTTCGTGATAGCAGTCAGAAGCTTGGTGTCGTAGACAGAAACAGAAACTGGAGTCAAGATCCGGCTTCAAATCCCACTTCCAAGGTATATAATCATAAGCAAGACACTGAGCATCTTCCTCTGCATCAGTTTTTTCCCTCAGCTATAAAATGAGGATAAAAGTACCCAAGGGGTTCAGCTTTCTGGGTTCTTTTGAGGCCCAGATAAGTTAATGCCTGTAGGGCTCTGCAAACTATAAATCTAATGACTTACTAATGGTGGTGGTACTACTCTTAGTGTATCTAGGTAAGTTCTTTCCAAGCCTAGCCTTGACCTCCTCGTAGGAAGGATAAGGGGTAAGATGATTCATTATCTATTTTTTTTGGGGGGGGGCAATCGGGATTAAGTGACTTGTCCAGGATCATGCAGCTAATAAATGTCTACAGTTGTATTTGAACTCAGGTCCTCTTGACTCCATAGCTAGTGCTCTATCCACTGTGCCACCTAGCTGCCCCAGGAAGGCTGTTATCAAGACAGACATTAGGGTCCCTGTTTTACTGATGGAGGCATCGAGGTGCAGAACAGTTTGCTATTATTTTTAAAAAATGTATTATATACATATAGGTATGTACATACGTGTATGTATAAAATCATATATTTATAAATCACACATGATTTACATAAATGCATATGTATACAACACATAATTCACACATATGACTATAATTTACATGTGCACACATAGACAACATATATAATTTATATGTATATACTATATGTGTATACACACACACAATGTTTCTCTGTGTACATGCTGCTTGCCCCTTGAAGAATGTAAACCTCTTGAGGTCTGACACCATTCCTCTGTATTTGCATCCCCAGTGCTTAGCACACAGTAGGCACTAAATACAGGTTTGTTAAATTTCATTGGAAAGGGTTCTACCCTGTTGGCAGTGGATGCTTACAGGACAGCAGAGTCCCTAGTTACATTTCCAGGGCAGAGAGGACAACTGTAGTTTAACCAGTAGAGGGAACAAGATCATTTGCAGGACAATATGGCTGATAAGTCCATGGCTTAGGACTGAAGAGAAGAGCCCAAGTTTGGGCCCTGAGACAGAACTCAGAAAATGACAGTAAAAAGGACCTGATAAAAAGTCCCCATACCTCAGGACTACAACTCGATTACCTTAATAGCTATTAAAAACAACATAAAACAAAAAATTAAATAAAAATGAGTACACAAAGGAGAGAGAACCCAACCATAGACAGTTACTATGGGGATAGAGAAGATCTGGATTCATATTCAAAGGAAGATAATGGAGCCAAAAAAGCTATTCCTTTTTCAATGAGAAATGTCAAATGGTTCCAAGCACAGAAAAGAGTTCTTAGAAGAACTTCAAAAGGACTTAAAAAATCAAATAAGAGAGACTGAGGAAAAATTAGGAAAAAAAAAACTAAAAACAATCCAAGAAAATAAAGAGAATTGTGAAAAAAAAGTCAACCAACTAGAAATAGAGAATCAAAAACTTAAGCGACAATAATTCCTTGAAAACTAGAATTGGGCAAGGGGAAGCTAATGACGTTCTAACATACCATGAAATCATAAAACAAATTTTAAAAAAATGGAAATAGATGAGAAAGTGATATATCTCATCAGAAAAACAATTGATATGGGGAACAAATCAAGGAGAAGTAAAGTAAGAATAGTTAGACTACCTGAAAATTATGATTAAAAAATTATTTTGATACAATGTTACAAGACATTAACAAGGAAAATTGCCCTGGAATTTGAGAATAAGAAGGTAAAGAAAGCATAAACAGAAAAAATCCACTGATCATCACCTGAAAAGATCTCAGGAGGCAAACTTACAGGAATATCCCAGCCAAGTTTCAAAGCTCTGAGGTTAAGGAGAAAATATTGGAAGCAACAAGAAATAAACAATTTAAATCTCATGAAGCTACAATAAGAATTACATAAGATCCAGCAGCTACTATGTTGAAGGATAAAGCAAAAGAACTGGACTTACAGCCACAGGTAACCCAGCAAAGTTAAGTATAATCCCAAATGGAAAAAGAAATGGACATTTTATCAACTGAAAGACTTGCATATTTTTGTGACAAAAACCCCAGAACTTAAGGGAAATTTTAACATATAACATCCAGGAGAGATACAAGGTCAACATTAAAGACCAATTATAAGGGACTCAAAAAAGTCAAACTGTTTACCTCATCTCTCTCTCTCTCTCTCTCTAAATATATATATATATATATATATATATATATATATATATATATATACACACACACATATATATATATATATGTACACACACACACATCTATATATCCATAAACAGTACTTTTGTGATTGTCATAATTATTTGGGTAGTCTGAAAGAAAGACTTGAACTGAGTGGAGTATGATGGTGTGATTCTAAAAAAACTGTAGGGAGAGATAAAAAGGAGCAATGAGGCATAAAAGGAAAAAATTTGGCTAAAATTATGCTTTTTAAAGCATTCTTCTCCTCATTGGCTTTTTGGGCCCTTTTTGCCAACTGAGTTAGCCTATTTTTAAAGGTGTTATTTTCTTCAGCATTTTTTTGGGTCTCCTTTAGCAAGCTGTTGACTCGCTTTTCATGATTTTCTTGCATCTCTCTCATTTCTCTTCCCAGTTTTTCCTCCACCTCTCTTACTTGATTTTCAAAATCCTTTTTGAGCTCTTCCATGTCCTGAGATCACTGCACATTTTTTGAAAGTTTTGGATGCAGAAGCCTTAACTTTGATGTCTTCCTCTGATGGTATGCTTTGTTCCTCCTTATCTGAAAGGATGGAAGAAAATGCCTGTTTGCCAAGAAAGTACCTTTGTATACAGTCTTATTTTTTTCCCTTTTTGTGGGCATTTTCCCAGTCAGTTACTTGACTTTTGAGACCTTTGTCAAGTGGAGGGTACACTCTAGGAACCTGTAAGTTCTCAGTTTCTCTAAGGTGGCACAATCAAGGGAAGGAGTTTACTTCTCTCTTGGCCTGCACTCTGGTCTGGGAGCAATAAGAAGCATTCTTTTCTGCCTAGGGTCTGTGAGTAGAATTCCCTCTCCAGAGCCCCACCAGCTCTACCAGCCAGCACTGCTCCTCACTCCAGACCTGCCACTCAGACCTGAGATTCAGATCAGTGGCTCAATTTCCTTAGGGTCTTCAGGAGGAGGGCTCCAAAAATGGATGCTGCCACTGTAGTGACTGCTGCTGGTGAGGCCAGACTGTATTCCCTTCTCAGCCAGGTGAGAGAGCTTTCTCATTAACCTTTGAAACTATCATTTGGCATTTGTGGGTTGAGCAATCTGGGAACCATGACTGTTGCTGGGGATTTCACCTCCTGAGACCTGCTCCAGGCCTGTGCTGTACTCCACTCCACACTGGTTGCGATAGACCTTTCCTGTCGGCCTTCCAGGATGCCTTGGGCTGGAAATCTATTTCACTCTGTCGTTTTGTGGCTTCTGCTGCTCTAGGATTTGTTGAGAGGCATTTTTTTTAGGTATTTTATGGGCTATGGGGGGGAACTTCTACAGGTCCATCTTTTTACTCATCTTGGCTCTGCCCCCATGAAACCTCAATCTCATCAGGAATGGGTTAAAGAGGGAATAACATATATACATATATATATATATATATATATATATGTACAAATATATTTATATATGTATGAAAGTCTAAATTCAGATAGAAATAAGAGGGATACAGTGAGGGGAGAGGATAGGAGATGAACTCTTAGAGGGTGGGTAGTTTAAGAAATAGGAGGGCAAGGTGGAAGGTAGAAGAAAAGTAGAGGAGTGAGGATGGTTAGGATAAATAGGGTGAGAAGGATAGTGAGGAAAAATAGGACGGAGGAAAATATAGAAATAATTGTAGATTAGAATGTAAATGGGATGAATGGCTAGCTGATAAAAATTTGAATTAAACAATATGTTGCTTTCAGGAAACATTATAAAAAGAAGAGATACACATAAAGGTAAAACAAAGGGAAGGAGTAGAATTTATTATGTTAAAAAAAGCAGGGATATAACAGTCCCACACATAAAGTTAAAACAGGTAAAAAAATAGAGAAACTATACTGTGTCAGCAATATTATTCAATATTGTTTTAGACCATTTAAAATATCTAGACAGTAGAAACTATATGAATATAAACATAAAACCCTTTTGACACAAATAAACTTACATATCTAAATAACTGAAGTAGTATTTACTGTTCATGGGTAGGTAAGACAAATATAATTTTTTAAATGATCATTTTATCTAATCTATTTACTCACTATCATGCCAATTAAATTACTTAGGAAAAATAATAGCAAAGTTCATTTGGAAGAACAAAAGGTCAGGAACTTCAAGGGAACCAGGGGAAAAAAGATGTAAAGGAAGTAGATTCAGCAGTATCAGATCTTAAACTATATTATGAGGTGAGAGCATTGTTGAAGTGTAAAAAGATTAATTTCAATTATTATTCGTGACTCCAAATTCATTACTCTTTCCTCTGACCAGATTGTCTTCTGAAAGTACTATAGAGATATGACTTGTGGTCATTAGTGTCTATAATCATTAAATAAATGATTTTGAAAAAATGATAGTCATTGAATACAATGCATTATTAATTGCCCTGGGCTTATTTGCAAGTCAGGAGTAATATGAACACAACAGGGGAGGAAACTCCCTCTCCTGATGCAGGTAGGCACCTTTTCTGCAACTAAATACTGTTTATTAATTAAACTCCCTTTCAGGGAAAGGCCACTTCTGTTTTGCTTTCTGATTTTTTTCCCTTTGAATTCTCAAGTTGGCCCCCATTATTTTATATTTACAGCCCCCATGATTGAACAATATGACCCGAACCTTTCCTGGCCTCATATTTCCATGTATTTATTGAGCTCTCTCTCCCTTTGCCATTGCCTTCCAATAAAGATTCTAGGTTGGAAATTTCCCTCTCCTATGCCTGTTTGTTCTCTCCCTGAGGTTAAGCACAGCCTGTTCCCTTTACAGCATTAAACTTGTGGCTAGGTCTGTTTTCTAGGTATGGCATTCCTGGAGGAATCCAGGTGCTACATCTCCATTAAACATCTGGTAAGACAAGCTGAGGGTGGAAATAGTTTTTCTTGGCACTGTGTTGAAGGGTGTATTTTCACTAATTGGTGAAGGGCTGGCAGGAAAGCAGTTGGACCAAGGGAGTGGATAATTCTTTGTTGATCCACGGAAAGTGACTTTCCTCTCTTGGCGACTGCCTTCTCGAATAGCTTTATAAGCACTGTGGGTTCAGCTACGGAAGTGTGGTTCAGGATCAGTCTGCTGGATAAAAGGGCTCTTGGCAGACTCACTAGTGTTCAGAACTTGTGTCCTTCCCATCCATTTTTCATTAATTATAGAATTTCTGAGCTGAAAAGGATTTCAGGAGCCTAACAGGTCCATCCTGTACCTGAACAGGAATTCCCTTTAATAAACAGGATGACAAGGGGGTTTAATGCCAATCTCCTCTTGAAGGTCTCCAGGATGGCCATCATCTCCCCAAAGAGGCCCATCCCACCCTGGGACAACCTGGAGTGTCAGGAAACTTTTTCTGACATGGAGCCAGTATCTCCATCCTTCTTTCCTCTCCCTCCCCTATCCATACCCCAGTAACTTCTACCCAGCACTAAGCACAAAACCTGGCGAACAGTAGATATTTAATAATTGCTTGTTGACTTGACATGACCCACTTTCTTGTTCTTCTTAGGGAGACCAGCAGAAAATGTTTCCATTGACTTTTGAGAAACGTCCCAAAATGTCCCCAGAAATTGGTGCTCTTTAGGCAGCTGGAATATGGCTGAAGAGGGAGAAAGAGAATGAGAGTTCCCTATGGCTTTCAAGTCTGAAGAGTCACAAATGCATCCTGGAGAGGAAGGAATGAAAACATGGTTGGCTCTTATTGTTCTCCTCAAAATGGGAGGAATCAGAGAGAGAAATCATAGGGCCAGTGTGCTTCCAGTATGAGAAGTCGAGGGGTGGAGTGAGCTGCCAGGGTAAAGAGGTTTTTGGGCATTTTAGAGAAAGTCTGAGAGAGTCAGCTGTGTAGCCAGGAGAGAACTCTGGGAAGATGTAGAATGGTCTAACAGACTGGTGGCCCCTGTGATGCCCCAGTCATGGGATTGTAGATGAAGAGTTAGAGGGGACCCTCAAGAATATCTCCACCTACCACCTTATTTTACAGATGACTAAATTGAGACCCAGAAAGGTCACTGGAACATACATAAGTGCTGAGCTGGAAGGGAACTTAGAGATTATCTTCATTTTACAAATGAGTAAACCAATGCCCCGTGAGGATAGGTGATAATAAACGACTATGCGAGGTGGGATGTGAATCCAGATGTCCCCAATCCCAAACCCACCACGTAATCTGGATGGAAAATAGTTGGCAGTAGGCATGATGAAAAGGGGAAGAAAGCAGAAAAAACAGTGCCTGGGTCATTTTATAAAAGTCTTACGATCATAGAGATAGAAGTGGAGGGTCTTCAGAGGCTATCTAGTCCATTTTCTATGAACACATTACAGTCTCTTCATGTCTTTCCTACAATATAGCATGAGGAAGGGAATACCGTACTCCAAATTTGTTTTGATTATGACAAAGTGCAATAAGACTATCTTCTGGCTCGTTCCCGACACTGTACTTTATTGTTGTAAAACAAAATTACATTAGCTTTTTATTTTATTGTATTTGGCTTGCAATATCACACTCTTGATTCGCAGCAAGCTTGCCCCTCTTTCTGTCAGTCACGATCATCTCCTTCGTTACTTGTAAGGATGACTTTCTGAACTAAAGTATGGGATTTATACTACTTCCTTAAGTTTCAATTTTGGGTAATCATGGAACATAACAGTGAACTTGGAGTCAGGAGAGATCTGGGTTTGAATCTCACCCCTGTCTTTTTTTGCAGAAAAAGAAACTGAGGCTGAGGGAGTTCATGGAATGTAGAACTGGAAGGGATCTTAGAATTCTAATTTTACCGAAAGAGGAAACTGAGGCATAGAGTGTCTCATAGTCCTCTCTTATTTTACAGATGGAGAAAGTGAGGTTTAAGTAAAGGGACTTACCATTGATGTTCACACAGGTAGTAAGAGGTGGAGGTGAGATTCGAACCCAGGTCTCTCCAAGTCCAGAGCTCCATCCTCTCCCCCATTGCTGCATCCCTTCTCTAACTCCTTCATATATACCATGGTGCACATGTTAGTCTCATTTTGCAGATGAGGAAACTGAGGCACAGAGAGAAGGGGTGCTCTGGCCCACAGTGGCCCATGTGGGAGCCAGGGCTCAGACCCTAGCTCTAGGCGGGGTCTTCAGGGGCCCTCTTAGCCAGCTCCCCCTTTACAGAGGCGGGGTCAGCACGGCCACGGCCCCCTCTTCCCCTTGGGGGGTGGTCTTCACGCCTTCCATCGAGCTCCCCTCTCCGCCCTGGAATGCCACGTGGTGGGCCTCCTGGGAGGATTCGAGCCCTGGCCTCCGCCCCTGTGTCCCCGCTTTTCCCACCGGAGGGTGGACAACGTTCTTTTCAATTTCTTCCCTTTGGGGAGGGCACTGTGGGAAGCAGACGGAAGACGAGGCTTTCCCAAATAACTGAAACCGAACCTCAGAGCGGACGGCGCCGCAGAAGTAATTAAAGGCCGCGGGCCTGACACCAGGGAAGAGGCCTCACGCCTGCCGAGGCGGGGAGGGGTGGGCCCTGAAGCTGGATTGGCCAATGGACCAACACCCGCCCGGGGGCTGCTGGGTAGGCTTCCGCATCCAGGGTTGCTCCCGCCTCCTCCTCGCAGACCCGTCTGACGGGAGAAGATTATTGGATCCTCAGACAGAGGCCCAGGCTGTGGCCCTGGCGAGGAGGAGTGAGCATGCGCTGTGAGCATGCGCCGCTCCCGCCTCCTCCTCGCAGACCTGTCTGACGGGAGAAGATTATTGGATCCTCAGACAGAGGCCCAGGCTGTGGCCCTGGCGAGGAGGAGTGAGCATGCGCTGTGAGCATGCGCCGTTAGTGTGGTCCGAGAGGGGCGGGGCCTGGGGGCTGCCGCCAATGGAGGCCCGGTTTCACATCCGTGGCAAAGAGGCTGGCTGCGTTTTGAGGCACGAGGGATCCTCAGAAGCTAGAAAGTGTGGGGTGGCGGTGGAGTTGTGGAGCCCAGGTCCTCGCTAAGAGAAGAGGGGAGTACTGGAGACACCCTTAGGCCAAAGCGTTAGTGGGGGAGCAGTGACCACATCTGGCCTTGGAAACCCCAAAGACCCCCAGAGAGAACTCAGAAAACAAGAGCGTGAAAAGCCTGAAGCTTGAGGCGTTATCCCCCTCCCCTTGGGGCAGGAATATTGTAGCCAAATTTCAAAGCTCTGAAGTCAAGGAGAAAAATAGGTAACTAGAAGTAAACAATTTAAATGTTGTGAAGCTACAAGATTTAGCATCTTCTACTTTAAAGGACCAAAGGGCATGGAATATGATATTCTAAAGAGCAAAGAAGCTGTTTTTGAATCCTACAGTAATCTAATCAACAAAGCTGATTGTAAACCTGCAAGGAAAAAAAATGGAAATTTAATGAATTACAGGACGTTCAGGTGTTCTTGAAGAAAACAAAAAAAGAGAGCAAATAGCATGCTTCAATCTGCATTCAGACTTCATATTTCTCTGGATGTGGATGTCATTTTCCATCTCTATGTATACTCTTTCAAACTACCCTAGTAATGATAAAATTCTTAAAATAACACTTTCCCATATAAGAAGTAAACAGTTTAACTTTATTAAGTTCTTCATAATTAATCTTTCATGTTTTCCTTTGGGAGTTATTTTGACCAATTATTTGACAGTAAATTTAATATTTTAAGCAAAATGGAAGAATACAAAAATAAAAACTACCCATATTAACAAAAGAGGAAATAGAATATCTAAATAAACCTATTTAGAAAAATAAATTGAACAGGCCATAAATGAACTTCCTAAGAGAAAAACATGAGGATCATATGGATTTACAAGTGAATTCTACCAAACATTTAAAGATAAATTAATTCCAATTATAATATTGGAATCCAATATTATAGACAAAGGAGTTCTACCAAATTTTTTTTATGAAACAAATATGGTGCTGGTAATTAAACTAGGAAGAGCAAAAACAGAGAAAGAAAATTACAGACCAATTTCCCTAATGAATATTGATGCAAAAATCCTAAATAAAATACTAACTAGGAGACTACAATAGCTCACAAAGGCTATGCATTGCGACCAAGTGCAGTTTATGCCAAAGGAAACTAGGTGCTAGTCCTGGAGGTAGGAAGACCTAAGTTCAAATTTACCTGCACTTAATAGCATGTGACCCTGGGCAAGCTTCTTAACTTCTGTTTGCCTTAATCCACTGGAGAAGGAAATGGCAACCGCTCCAGTTTCTTTATCAAGAAAATCCTATGGCAATATTTGTGTGCAGCGGCACATAGAGTCACAGAGAGTTGGACGAGACTGAACAACAAACAAAAGGGATTTATGTTAGAAATTCAAAGTTGGTTCAATATAAGGAAAACTATTAACGTAATTGATTTTATCAATAACAAAAGTAACAAAAATGTGATTATATCAATAGATTCATAAAAAGCTTTTTGACAAAATATAACACTCATCCCTATTAAAAAACACTTGAAACCATAGGTATGAATGGATTTTTCCTTAAAAGGGTAAGAAGCATCTACCTAAAACCATCAGCTACCATTATCTGTAACAGGGATGAACTAGAAGCCTTACGAGTGAGATCAAAAGTGAAACAAGGATGCCCTTTATCACCAGTACTATTCAACATTTGTACTAAAAAGGCTAACAACAACAAGAGAAGAAAAGAAATCAAAAGAATCACAATGGGTAATGAGATAATGAAATTAACGGATGGCATGATAGTATGCTTGGGAAATTCTAGAGATTCATCTAAAAAGCTAATTGGAAAAATTAATAATTTTAGCAAAATAGAATATAAAACAAACCCACATAAATCATCAGCATTTCTACATATCACCAACAAAGTCCTGTATAAAGAGATAATAAGAAATATTTCATTTAAAATAACCATAGGCAGTATACCTGCTAAGACAAACATGGGAACTATATGAATATAATAATAAAATGCTTTCTTATTCAAATGAAGTTAGATTTAAATAATTGGAGAAATATTAATTATTCACTGTGATAAAATAAAAAAACTATAAATATATCAATATCTATGAGTAAAGCTATGTAGATAAAATAAACTGTAAAAATAAACTGCGAAAAACTAAACTAATCCACTTATTCAGGGCCACCCCAATAGAATTACCAAATATTATTTTATAGAGCTAGAAAAAATAATAACAGATTTCATTTGGAAGAACAAAAGGTCAAGAATACCAAGGGAATTAACAAAAAATAAGTAAAGCTCTAGCAGTACTAAATTTTAAACTGCATTATAAGGTGCTAATTATCAAAACCATCTGATACTGGATAAGAATAGAGTGATAATCAGTACAACAGGGTAGATAAATACACAGTAGTAAATGATTATAGAAACCTTGTGCTCGATAAATGTAAAGATTTAAGCTTTGGGGATAAATATTCACTATTTGGTAAAAAATTATTGGGAAACCTGGAAAACAGCCTGGCAGGGACTAATTATAAACCAATGTCTTACACTATTTACCAAAATAAGGTAAAAATGGATACCTGACCTAGACATAAAGGGAGATATAAATAAATGAGAAGAACATGGAACTTATTACCTATCAGGTTTATGGTTAGGAGAAGAATTTATGAATAAATAAGACAAAGAGCATTATGAGATATAAAATGGATAATTTTGATTACATTAAATTAAAAGGTTTTTGTACAAATAAAACAACTGTATCCAAGATTAGAAGGAAAATAGAAAATTGGGAAATCATTTTTATAGACAATTTCTCAGATAAAGGACTCATATCTCTAATATATAGAGAAATATATAGAGAAATATATGGAGAACTTTGTCAGATTTATAAGGATGAGTCATTCCCCAACTGATAAAGAATATGAAGGATATGATAGGCAAAGGATATGAATAGGAGTTTTTGGAAGAAGAAATCAAAGATATATATGGCTATATGAGAAAATGCTCTCAATCATTGATAATAAATGCTAATTAAAGCAACTTTCACACCTATCAGGCTGGTTAAGATGATAAAAGGGGAAAATGACAAATTTTGGAAGGGATGTGGAAAAGTTGGGATGCTGAGACAGTATTGGTGGAGCTGTGAACTGATCCAACCATTTTGGAGAGCAATGTGAAATTATGCCCAATGAATTATAAAATTATGTATATGCTTTGACCCAGCAATACTACTATTAGGTCTGTTTCCCTAAAAAGAAAGAAAAAGAAGCTACATCTTCTAAAATATTTATAGCAGTTCTCTTAGTGGTGACAAAGAACTGGAAACTGAGGGGATGCCCATCAGTTGTGGATAACCAAAACAAATTGTGGTATGATTGTGATGGAATACTACTGCACTATTAGAAATAATGAGTAGGTTGATTTTGGAGAAACATGGAAAAACTTTCATGAAATAATGAAGAGCAAAACAAGCAGAACCAAGAGAACATTGTATACGGTAACAGCAATGTTTGAAGCATGTGAATGACTAAGCTATTCTGAGCAAGATGAATATTCAAATCAGCTGCAAATGACCTAGGAAGGAAGTTTCTGTTCACCTTCAGAGAAAGAACTGGTATTTGGAAGTATGGTTACCCATATGTATTGTTAGATGTTGGCCTTCTCTAGTGTGGAGTTGGGAGGGAGGAAAGGAGGAAGGGAGAGAAATAGCTTGGAACTCAAAATATAACAAAAAATAAATAAAAACTTAAAAATTTCCATTAAAGCCTCATTTTTTTTGTGATTCCTCTAATGTCTACTTACCTGTATGACTGGAGGATATCTAATCTTTTCAGTTGTGCATTTCTCTGATGGAGAATTTAAGAGATCAACAGGTGAAAGAACAAGATACTATGAGAAATTCTGGTGCCCAGAGTGAATTTAATGGTGGAAGAGTCAGTATGCCCTGATTGTGGATATGTGTTGAGACAAAGGATGATTTACCTCCCATGGCAATGGGGGGGATGGCAGGTTCTGGGAGAAAGGTACTATAGGGATGGTCATAACGGTATCAGTGATTCTGCCTGTCACTGTACAGGTGATGAAAAACCACATGGCAAGATGTGGACCAAGCATGCTCCTCCCCCAATGTCAGCGATCTTCAGCATCCTGAGGAAAAACTAGGTTCTCTGCCCTATTCCAGATCTGTTCTTTATCTTAGACTGTGGAAAAGTAGGAATCCTTTGTGTGACATAGTGAGAAGGGTGCTGGATTTTAGAACCTGAGTTTGAGTCTTTGCACTGACTAACTGGGTGACTTTGGACAAGTCATTTTTCCTTACTGGGTCTTTATCAGTAAAGTAAAATGATTAAATTAGATGATATCAAAGTTCCTTTCCAGCTCTGAAATCCTTAAATCCTATGAAATGCAAACTTGCTTATATGTAGTCAAACAAAAAGTATCTAATAAATACCTACTATTTGACTGAGGGGGTGGCTAGGTGGTGCCATAGTGCACTTTGGGCATATTTTGTGTATATTTTGTATTTATGTATATTTCATGTGGGTGGCTAACATGGCGCAGTAGATAGAATGCTGAACTTGGAGTTAAGAAGACCTGAATTCAAATCTGACCCCAGACACTTACTAGCTGGGTGACCCTGGGCAAGTCACTTAACCCTATTTGTCTTAGTGCCCTCATCTGTAAAATGAGCTAGAGAGGGAAACGGCAAACAACTCTAGTATCTTTGCCAAGAACACCCCACATGGGGCCAATGAAGAGTCAGACATAACTGAAACGACTGAACAAACTATTTGACAGGTACATTACTATGTTCTGGAGAGTATCAAGACAGAAATCAATTAACCAATGGGCATCTATTAAGTGCCTACTATATGCCAGGCATTTTGCTAGAAACTGGTTTTTATCAGCATAAAAACAAAGCATCTGTTTTAAGATGCTGACCTCTAGGAGGCTATGTCCTATTTGGGGAGCCATCCATGCATAACTATACAAAAGTCGATATACAATAAAGACAAGGTGATTTGTGCATGTAATGGGGAGGCACTAGGTCATCAGTAAAGGCTTCATGCTGAAGGAGAATGAGCTGAGACTTGAAAGAATTTAGGAAATTTAAGGGAAGGTAGGAAGCAAGGAGGTCATTCAGAGCATGGAGGACAGCCATGGAGTTCAAAGGCCAGAGATTCTCATATATTATAGGCAGTGGAAAGAAACCTTGGCTTGGAGTCAGAAGACCAGAATGAGCTCCTGGGTGATTCATTAAGCCTCTTTAGTCTTGAGCTTGTGGAGAATGGGGCTCATAATAAATTATGCATGGAGCTGGGAGGCTGAAATGGGGCACTGGACAGAAAATCCATTTATAACTATTTAGGGCATCCCTAAAGTCTCAAGTCAAGTTTTAGCTTTATGTTTTAATGGCTGAAAAAAATAGAATAACTTAAAACTCCACTAAGACTTTCAGGACACCTTATATAAACGCAAGCTCTGAAGAGAAAGTCCAGTTAACAGTAGGGGAAAAATGCAGGACTTTCTTTGACTGTAATTATCGCAAAGAGAGCTGTGGACCTGATTGTTATGTGCGTAAAACTGATCAAGGACCATTGAAGATCTTGAAAACCCCATTCATGATTGGAATAGGAGTAGTATGTTAAGCTGAAAAGCAAACAAACAAATGAAAAACCAAGGAAAGCCCTGTGATGGGGCAGTGGAAGATCTTGGATTTGGAATCAAAAGGCTTATGTTGGAGTCCCAGCTCTGGGGTTCAAACTTGATATTTCATGTTACTGTGACCTTGGGCAAGTCACTTAACCTCTGTGGACCTCATTTTTCTCTTCTGTAAGTGAGAATGTTGGACTAGATGGTCTGTAAGGACCCTTTCAGTTCTAAGTCTATGATCCTATAATTCTATTAGCCCCTTAGGCCTCAGTTTTCTTCTCTGTAAATAAAGGGGTTTAACTATTAGAGGTGTCCAGTGTGCCCCAACTAGATAAAAATATAATTGGGAAATGTTTGACAAAATAAATAAAAATACAGCATAGATAATATTAATTTGCTTTTTTAAATCAACATGTAGCCTGCAGGGATCTGTTTCTATTTGAGTTTGATACCACTGTTGTAGATGACCTCTGAAGGCCTGCCCAGCATTAGGTCTATGAGTCTATGAAAAATAAAAATTCAACTTAGTGAGCACTTACTAAGTGCTTGCTGTGTGCAAGCACTGTGCCTAATTACCTGGATACAAAAATTAAAAATGAAGCAATCTAGGTCCTCAAGGTGCTTACATTCTACTGGGTATAAATAGTACATACATAGACAAGAGAATGCAAAGAAAAAAAGGAAGAGAAAAAAGCTACAAAATACCCACTCAAGGTCACAGTAACTTCTGTGGAGATTTACTTAGACAGTAGATTGGTATTTATAGACTGTTCCCACTGGGACCATCTGTAAGATCCTGGAAGACATTTGGGGATTTGATGAGGGCTTCCAGGAGGTTTATTCCAGAAGCAGGGAAAGTAAGTCCGACACAAGGGAATAAACTGCCAACATTGTCCAGTGACCAGTCCCTATGTTGGTAAGATAATACTTGGCATTAAAGTGTACTGATTACGGTCAGTGGAGAAAACCAAAAAGAAAGAGGAATTTCATCTGAAACATGGAGGGTGTTTGGTAGGTATACGTGGATTTGGGGGTGGAGGGGCAGGGAGAAGAGAGGGAAGAGACAATTCCCATCACTTTTGAATGTGTCTGGCAATAATGAATTTTCCTGATCGTCTCCATATTTTCCAATATTAATAAATCTTGCTGTTCTCTTTGAATTTTGGCTCTTCCTTCATTTGTTGCTGCAGTTTTATATTCTGAATCTCCACTCCTCCCTATCCCACTGGAACATTTCTAGTCTAGAGGCTGCAGTTGAATAACAGCTACCATATTGGATCCCATATGCGATGTGCTCCAAAACGTTATTTCTGTTCTTTTCCGTGGCAAAGTGTGACACCATTTTGCTTGGGTTTGCTTTTTTTTCTTGTGTGCACATTTTTAATGCCTGTCTCTGGCTATGGTTTTTCATGTGGTTTCCTACCCATTTTCTCCCATTGCTAATTGCTCTACCAGGGCTGGGTCTGTGCTGCTTGCCAGGGAAGCCTCCTCTTTTTCCTCATATTCCCAGCTTTCCCAAAGGACCATCCCTAATCCAACAAAGTCTCTAATGCCTTGCAAAATTGAAATTCTTCTGTTTATACAAACTCCTCCACTCAGGGTTTCAGGAGCCATTATCTTGCTGGAGTTCCATTTCCTACTCTTATTCTTGGACTGAGGCCAGTCATCACACATTCATATGAAACTCTGCCTCTCCTGACATGAGAAAGGGGCTGTTTCCATTCATGGAAAATACATTTGATATAAGGACACGCCTAGGAATTGGGCAGGTAACCCCTGGGTTCCTTCCTCCTCTGAGAAAAACAGGTTCAGTGGCTCCAGTCTTAACAACCATAATGATGAGAAAAGGGCAAGATGGTACAACCTCTTGGCCTGCACTGACTGTCCTTTGTAAATCATAGACTGTTAGTTCAGACCCAGGTCAAGAGGAGCAGAGGGAACCTCTGAGAGCTGTTTATTCATCTCCGGTGTCAGTAAGGGCGAGCAGATTCTCCCGAGGCCTCCCTGCCATGACTCCAGTGATTAGCAGTCTTTCTTTCCTGAGAAGAGCACTGAATATGAGCACTGAATATGGGCTTAAAAAAATATGGTTTTGTATCCCTGACCCTGAAGTTTACAACGCTTATGATTTCTATAAAGTCACCTCCCTTCTCTTCATCTCAGTTTCTTTGTCTATGAAATGAGGAAGTTGAAATAAATCTTTAGGCATCTTTTCCAGCCCTAATGTTCTATGCTTCTATACTTCTATGATAGAAATCAACATATTTTTTAAAAATACATTTTTATTTATATATTTTGTTTTTATGTTGCCTACGTTTTCCCATGCCTCTGTTCCTCCCTCCCCCCAGGGCCATCCCTCACAACAAAGAATTTTTTAAAAAAGACAAATAGTTGAGGAAGAAAATTAAATACTAAACTAAAAAAAATAATAAAAAACAAATCAGTAAAACTAATGAATATGTCAAAACAATCTGATATTAAGTGCAGGTGGGCCTCCTATCTATGCAAAAGAACAGAGAAGGAAAGGGGAAGAATATTTCAATAGATCTTCTTTGGGGTTAAGCTTCGTGTTTGTAATTTGGCAACTTGAATTTTAAATTGGTCTGTGGTTATTGGTTTTTTTGAAAATTTTTTTAAAAATTATTTAAGTTTTCAACATTCATTTCCACAAAATTTTGAGTTACAAATTTTCTCCCCATCCATCCCCTCCCCCACTCCAAAGTGCCGAGCATTCTAATTACCTCTGCCACCAATCTGCCCTCCCATCTAACATCCCTCCCTTCCCTTATCCTCATCTTCTCTTTTGTCCTGTAAGATAAGATAAATTTCTATACCCCATTACCTGTATTTCTTGTTTCCCATTTCTATGCAAGAACAATACTCAACAGTTGTTCCAAAAACTTTGAGTTCCAACTTCTCCTCCTTCCTCCCTCCCCACCCATCTCCACTGGGAAAGCAAGCAATTCAATATAAGCTATATATGTGTAGTTTTGCAAATGACTTCCATAATAGTCATGTTGTACAAAACTAACTATATTTCCCTCCATCCTATCCTCCCCCCCATTTCTTCTATTCTCTCTTTTGACCTTGTCCCTGCATTAGAAATGTTGACTTCTAATTGCTCCCTCCTCCCATTATCCTCCCTTCTATCATCCCCCTGACCCTGCTTATCCCCTTCTCCCCCACTTTTCTGTATTGTAAGATAGGTTTTCATACCAAAATGAGTGTGCATTTTATTCTTTCCTTGAGTGAAATGTGATGAAAGTAAGCTTCATGTTTTCCCTCTCACCCCACCCTTTTTCCCTCCATTGAAAAGTCTTTTTCTTGCCTCTTTTATGAGATAATTTGCCCCATTCCATTTCTCCCTTTCTCTTCCCAATATATTCCTCTCTCATCCCTTAATTTCATTTTTTAGATATGATCTCTTTCTATTCGACTCACCCTGTGCACTCTCTCTCTCTTTCTCTCTCTCTCTCCCTGTGTGTGTGTGTGTGTGTGTGTGTGTGTGTGTGTGTGTGTATGTATAATCCCTCCAACTATCCAGATACTGAAAAAAGTTTGAAGAGTTACAAATATTGTCTTTCCATGTAGGAATATAAGCCGTTCAACTTTAGTAAGTCCGTTATGGTTTCTCTTTCCTGTTTACCTTTTCATGCTTTTCTTGATTCTTGTGTTTGAAAGTCAAATTTTCTTTTCAGCTCTGGTCTTTTCATCAAGAATGCTTGAAAGTCCTCTATTTCATTGAAAGACAATTTTTTTTCCCCCTGAAGTATTATACTCAGTTTTGCTGGGTAGGTGATTCTTGGTTTTAGTCCTAGTTCCTTTGACTTCTGGAATATCATATTCCATGCCCTTTGATCTCTTAACGAAGAAGCTGCTAGATCTTGTGTTATCCTGATTGGATTTCCACAATACTAGAATTATTTCTTTCTAGCTGCTTACAATATTTTCTCCTTGACCTGGTAACTCTGAAATTTGACCACAATGTTCCTAGGAGTTTCTCTTTTTGGATCTCTTTGAGGAGGATTCAGTGGATTCTTTCAATATTGATTTTGCCCTCTGGTTCTAGAATATCAGGGCAGTTTTCCTTGATAATTTCATGAAAGATGATATCTAGGCTCTTTTTTTTGGTCATGGCTTTCAGGTAGTCCCATAATTTTTAAATTGTCTCTCCTGGATCTATTCTCCAGGTCAGTTGTTTTTCCAATGAGATATTTCACATTATCTTCCATTTTTTCATTGTTTTGGTTTTGTTTTGTGATTTCTTGGTTTC
>CM053770.1:230675128-230711892 GCA_028658325.1 Potorous gilbertii
GGTAGTTGATTATCATATAACCTTGCTGTTACTGCGTACAATCTTCTCCTGGTTCTGCTCACTTCACTCAGCAACTAGATGACTTCTAAGGTCTCCCTCCTCTAGCTCTAAATATATGACACTATAATCCTAAATCACTTATGCTCTCTGGTCTTCAATTTCCTCATATGTAAAAGGTCTATGTTGGACTTGACCTATAAGATCTCTTTCAATTTTAATCTCTGATCCTAAGTCACATAAACTTTCTGGGCCTCAGTTTCCATTTATCTAATCTATCTGTCTATCTATCATTTATCTACCTAAACATCCATCTAACCATCCATTCGGCTAGCCTGCAAGCCATCCATCTCTCTCTCTCTCTCTCTCTCTCTCTCTCTCTCTCTGTCTCTCTCTCTCTCTCATCTGCCTCTCTCTCTCTCTCTCTCGACTTGATGCCTCAGGTTCATTCCAGCTTTACATCTATGATCCTATAATTCTCTAATCCAGTCACCTGGATCATTTCACACACAAGTAGACTTTGGCTGAGAGCAGGGACTGTCTGGTGGCCCACTGAGGTTGTCCAACCCCCTGGAGTACTGAGAATTGGGGAGAATATTTGCATTGAAAGCCAGGACAGCTGACAGCTCAGAGCATCCTTTGGGGTTAGGGGAAAGAAGGAGACATTTTTGGCTTCCATTTCAAAGACCAGTGGTTTATTTGCAAGGTCTTCTCTGACAATGTTTTCAATGGAATCCAAGATTATTTTGAAATGGGCCCTTCAACTGTTGAATTCCCCAAATGCCATCAGGAAAATTCACTGAATAGTTTCGTTTTATTGTAAATTTAAGAGGACAACAAGTCATTGATCCTTCTCTTGGCCCAGGACCATGAACCATGAAAATTCCTGCTTTCCATTTTCACCACAGAAACATAGTTTGAATCTGCCCATATCTCTACAGGAAGGCCTGGTCATAGGCATAGTAAACTGGATGATTCAGACTCAGCATGGTCTTTGTTTTCTTGGTTTGAGTGACTTCAGTTGGTTATTCGCATTGGTTGGTTTTTGTTTTGAGTTCTGAATCTTTTTTTGTTGTTGTAGAACCCTGGGGAAACCCATGGACACCTTCTCAGAATCTTTTTAAAAAAATGTATAAAATAAAATACACAAGGAAACCAATTACGTTGAAATAAATTATTTAAGTATTAAAAAACAAAACAAATTTATGAATATTAAGAACCCCACAGAGTGAAAGAGCATAGATAGCACTGTAAGTCAGGAGTCTTGGATTCTAGTCCTGGGTCTTTCACTAATTGTATAACCTTGGACAAGTCACTTTATTTTAGTACCAATTTTCCTTTTCTGTTAAATCAGAGAATGCTAGAACTGGGAAAGATATTCATGGTGAATCAATCTGTGAACAAGTATATATTAAACACTAGCTCTGCACTAAGTCCTAGGGAAGCCAAGACAAGAAACTGTCCCTGACCTCAAGGTACTTACACTCTATTGGGAGGAACAACATGTTTCTCAACATATAAAAGAATGTAGTCCAAACCCTTCATTTTACAGATGAGGAAACCGAGTCCTGAAAAGGTAAAATGACCTGCTTGAGGTTATGAAAATACCAGAACTTGAATCTAGAAAGGGTGTTTGGATTTGGTGTCAGAGAACCCAGGTTCAAATCTTGTCTCTGCCATTTATTAACTGGATGACACTGAGCAAGTCATTTCATCTCTCTGGGCCTCAGTTTCCTTATCCGTAAAATGAAGGCATTGGACTAGATGGCCACTAAGGTCCCATCTACTTTTAAATATATGATGCTGTCACTTTCTGAAATCAATTCAGCATTTTTATAGCATCGCAGAAGCTAAGATTTAGAGGACATCCACTCCAAATTGCAGTGGAATAAAAATTCCCCTGTAATACACCTGAGAAGTAGTCCTTCAGTCTTTGTTTGATGACTTAAGTTTTGACCTTATTTCTTCAAAGCTACAGTATTTTATTAGATCTTTGATCTCATCAAGTGGGTATTGACACCATTGATGCAAGTGCTAGCTCCTTCATGCTTTCTGATCTGATTTGGTTCCATCTTCAATGAGAATCTGCCTGTCATTTTATGTTTCATGAATGCTGGGGTAGCATGATGGTGGATGACTGTTATCCATCACTCTTGTTAATCCATCTCCTTTTCTGATCAAAATACAATCATGCCTTGGTGGTATTCCTCACATCATTTCCAGTCTTGTCTTCGTTGCTCTTTAGATGGGACATTTAAATCCCTGTTTAGTCTCTGATATTCTCTCCAACCCATACTCTTCCCTCTGTTGAAGTCTAGTCCCAATGCTCCTTGAGGGCTGAAGCAGTCTTTTGCCTCTTTTTGTATTTCCAGTGTTTAGCACAGTGCCTGGCACATAACATCCATGTAGTAAATGTCTATTGAATAGAATTGAATTTGTCCAGCTGTGACTCTATATAATTGTTATGATGGTATGTGCATCATAATATATAGTTATATGTCACCTTCTGGAAAACAGATTTTGGTTTTCTCATGTGGATTGTTCCTTGTTTACTGTGTAGATTGTGGCTCATCCCTTTAGAGTAATTGAGTATCTCTCATTCTACCACACTGACTCTAATTGTAACAACATCCCTTGGGGGCAGCTAGGTGGCACAGTGGATAGAGCACCAGTGCAGGCATCAGGAGGACCTGAGTCCAACTCTCACCTCAGACACTTGACACTCACTAGCTGTGTGACCTTGGGCAAGTCACTTAACCCTGATTGCCTCATCCTGAGTCATCTCCACTCATCCTGATAAATATCTGGTCACTGGATTCAGATGGCTCTGGAGAAGAAGTGAGACTGGTAACCTGTGCAGCCCTTCCTTACTTAAAACAAAGCCAAGTGCAAGTCATGTCATCACTTCTCTGATGGTGGTGGTCTTCTTTGGCAACGAAGGACAAACACACACACGCACACACACAATAACATCCTCTATAGATCTTCAAGAATTCCAAAATGTTTTCTTCACAACAACCAGGAAAAATAGGTTAAAGAATGTCTTATTTGTCCCATTTTATAGATGAGGAAAGTGAGGCACAGAGAGGGAAGGTAATTTATAGGATTATAATCTAATATAAGCTAATGAGTCTCAAAATCAGAATTGAAACCCAGGTTTCTTGATTCTAGACCTCATGTGTTTTCTGTTACACCATGTTTCTGTGGAGTCAGAGAATCACAAAATTACAGAATATCAGTTAGAGAGAATCCCAGAGACTATCCAATCCAACTCTTACCAGAAAAAGCCAGCTAGCATTTCTACAAGGCTTAAAAGCTTGCGGAGCGCTTACAAATATCTTGTTTGAGCCTCATTACACACCTGGTGCTATAAGTTATTTCCATTTTACAGATAAGGAAACTGAGGCAAGCAGAGACTAAGTGACTTGCTCAGGTTCACACAGTTAGAAAAAGTCACAATTTGTGACAAGTTGTCTTGTGTACTGACTTTCAACAAGAGAGGCATCCCTGCCCACTCTGACACTTCAAGGCTCCCTACTTGAATGGGTGGTAGAGGAAAGAGGGGGCACTGCCTAGAAAAGAACCTCTTCTGTAGGAACATCCAGGTCCACCCACTACCTCCATCTATAAGCTTGGTGCTGCCAATATGACTCTTCTGGGAAACATTAGCTGAGGCTCCTGCTGTGTGGGCAGAATCCTCTAGTACATTAGAAAATACCAGCAAGAAAGTCAGGAGTCACTATATCAACTCATTCTGTGATATGCTATCCAGAAAAACACAGACCCAGCCTTTACTCCAGACAAATGTGCAGTGGTCAGGGTGTCATCTACATGCTAAGCATTCTGGGCACTGCTAACAGATGCTGCCCATTTACCCTTGCAAAGGCATCTTCCCATTCAGTGTTGCCTTCTGTCCTCAGGAAATCTATACAAAGAATTAGGGTAGGCAGAGAAAATTGTTACAAGTCAATAGAGCTTTAATTAGGAATCTTTGTGCTTGGGATATCATACTTCCTACATATGTCAGTTAAGGTGTGAATCCAGGAGGAAAGGCACTAAGGTTGGGCAGAGCCCCTGGGTCTTTGAGGGCTGCTGCTCGGTGGCCTGCTGGGGGTTAGGGGAGAGAAGAGTGGAGGGGGGGGAGATGGACCCTCCCTTCTGCTAGTAATATCTACTGGGTTTTCAGGGGGAAGGGTTTCCCTTGGTTTCTATCTTGTTTGTTTGAGCTATTTTTGCTAATAATGCTACAGTTTCTATGCTGTTTTTATGATTCTAGGTTGGGCACCTTCTGAAAAGCAACCCAGGCCAGTTTTTATGGTGACTGGTCACTGGTAGAATGCCCAGGGTGTGGCAGCACCTTCTAAATCCAGTCTCCAATGTGGCGCTGTGGGGCAAAGCTTTAGTTGGCTCATCCTTATTATGACTTGGTGAGAACATGTATTTCTGTATAGTTCCAAGCTTGGATCAGTGAGAGACCAAAGATTTTAAATTTAAATCCAACAAGTGTGATCCTTATTCTCCCTCCTTTGTTAAGGCCAACCAAAAGTGTTTTTCCTCAATGTAGTTTGTTTCTTGCCCCCTTCCTCACTGATAATGCCTTCTTTGCCCATTCACACTGTATATATTTTCTATGTACTGCTTTTTTATTTTTTAGTATGTTTCTCTCATTAGAATGTGAGTTCATTGTGGATAGGGACTTTCCTAACACTTAAAAACAATACTCAGTTCTTAATAAAATTCCTATTAAGTAAGTAATTAATATATACTTGCTGACTTACGGATGTGTTCTTTTTAACAACATGTCAGCCAAGGAAACTAATGGGGTCAAAGGCTGAATTTGGGAAGGCAGAGTATCCAGCCCATGGGGCAGGAAAGCCAGCTTAGCTGGAATCCCCTGGGAGAGAGAATGAGGGCAGTATGTGTCAGGCAAACCTCCGCCATGACCACCATGTCCCCCTCAGACCCTGATGGAGACTGACCCAACAGTCCTTGGAGTAGCAGCATTAAATAATGACAATAAAGATGATGCATTGCCACCTACTTGGCTGCTGCGCTCTCAGGACCATGAGACTTTCCCCTCTGACTAACAGCTGAAACCTTGATATATGCTGCCTCTTGAGAGCAGGGACTGTCTGACTTGTCTTTAGGTGTTCACGATGCTTAGCATCCTGCTTGGCACACAGTAAATGCTTTATAAAGGTTTCCTTCATTGATTCATTCATTGTTTGGCTCCTCTGTAGCAAACTTTGGGGAGGTCATAAATGAGAGTAGCTCAGGGAGGACAGGCATGGATGGGGTGCAAACTCCATCATGGGAGAGACGAGGATGAGATCTCAAGGTTGAAGACAAGTTTGAGTTTTTGACTAGAGTATCCAGGACAAAGGGTGAGATAGTCCTGTTTTACATGGTCTAGTCAGACTACATTCAGTTTTTTTGGAGTATTTTTGGTATCACCATTTTTATTAGTTATTTATTTCTAAAATACTAAATAAAGTGAGCACCCAATAGCCACAATAGAGCAGACCCGGAGGATTGTACATGAAACCGCGTATCTCTTATATAGAGTATAGCTTGATTTTCTAAGGATATCATGAATTCTCTGTGTAACTTTGGAAGCTGCCCTGCTGGCTGTGTTTCCTTCTATGGGCTCCATATTTTAAGAAGAATGTTGACAAAAGGAAAAGCTTCTGGAGAAGGGCTACCTGGATGATGAGGGGGAGTAGAGACTGTTCAGCAGGAGAAGGAGTGAAGGAACTGAGCAGCCAAGGCCCGGAGGGAAACTAGCACTGCAGTGGAGAAGAGACTGTGGTGGAATTGGTGGATGGGCAGAATCTGGCTAAAGCCTAAATATTAGAACTGTCTCAAAAAAGAATCAGTTGCCTGGGGAGTCAGTGAGCCGCCATAATGGTTTGTATGTGTATGCCACTTAAAGTGTTGCGAAACGTATTACAAGAATTTTATCTGATCCTCACAACAACCCTGGAAGGTTGGTACCATCATTCTTCTTGTTGTGTGATAAGGAAGTAGAGGCAGGCAGAGGTTAAATGACTTACCCATGGTTACACAGCTAGGAAGTGTCTGAGGCCAGTTTGAGTTTAGGTTTTCTGACTCAAGGTGCAGAGCTCCATCCACTGAGCCAACTAGCTGCATCCCTGTGCTAGGCATCTCCATGCTTGGACTTGTTGAGTACTCACTGGGGCTTTCATAGAGGGCATTCTTGGGCAGATAGTGGTTGGACTAAATGATCTCTGGGATCCCTTTCAACTTGGAGATTTTGGACTTCTGATATCTTGGCATCAGATTTGTGTGTGTGGGGGGAATAAAGACATGATAGCAGGAGAAACAGGGAGGGCAGAAGAGGAAAATGAGGCTGGTCTATGAGAAGTACATATGTCTTATCCTATGGTCCTGCATGACTATAGTCCTGTATGGCTGTCTGTTTATACCTTCCCTCCCTGTCTCCTTCCTTCCTTCCTTTCTTCCCTTCTTCCTTCCTTCTTTCCTTCTTTCTTTTCCATTCTTCCCTTCTTTCTTTGTTTCCTTCCTTCCTTCCTTCCTTCCTTCCTTCCTTCCTTCCTTCCTTCCCTTCCCTTCCCTTCTCACCTAGTGTCCTTTAGTGAACTAAGGCATTAAAGTCTCACACTGATGACATGTGGTAAGGAAATGTTCCAGGGGATGCTCAGAGGATTCAAAGATAACACGCTATCCTCCAAAGGAGGCGTTCTTCACCTTGTCTAGTGTATTAATGGGCACCTTTAGCAGTTCAGAAAGGCCTATAGGCAGCTAGGTGGTACAGTGGGTAGGAGCCCTGGATTTGAAGTTGGGAAAACTTGAATTCAGTTCCTGACTTAGGCACTTTCTAGCTGTGTGACCCTGGCCAAGTCACCTAACCTCTCTCATCCTTGGTTTCCTCATCTGTTAAAGGAGATAGTAATAGTACCTACCTCACAGGGTTGTTGTAAAGCTCAAATGAGATAACATAGATAGAGTACTTTGCAAACATTAAATCATGATTTAAATGCTCATTATTATTAAAATCCTTTCTCAGAATAATGTTTTAAATGCATAGCACACATAGGTTTACAATAGAAACAAATTATATTAAAATAGTAATCAAAATACTAAAAAAAATCATGGATCTTAAGTTAGGAACCCTATTCCAGGGGCTTTGTCCTGTAAAGAAATGAGCTAAGGGAGAAGGTGAAGTGAGGTTATCCACATTTTAAGTTTCTGGGAGGTTTTGTGTGTGTGTGTGTGTGTGTGTGTGTGTGTGTGTGTGTGTGTGTGTGTGTGGAATGTGTTTTAAAGGGTGGGAGTGGCCCCAGAGGCCCTATATTTATTTCCCATCACTTATCTTGAGCTGTTGAATGTCCCATCTGGGAACAGTTACCACAGGTAGAACAATACAGGGAAATATGTCCAGAATGTTATCTGTGGGCCTTGCCAACTCTGGCTTCCTCCCAATTGGCAGAGATCAGGGGCTCCCTGTTCCAGCCCCCCCATGTATTTGGCCCATTATTAGAAGTCAGAAAAGTAAACTCTCTGGGCCTCTCCTCTCATTTTGGCCTTGGAAGAGAGCGTGAACCCAGGTGACTGCTGATTTCTCTGCTTTCTAAGAAGGGACAACTTGACAGAGAAGCTCTAATGACCAGCCAGCCTGAAGATGAGTGTGGCCATTTTTGTTTCCTTAATGGATCATGGATTGGTTAAGAATCTGTAGGGATAGTTGACCCAAGGCAGAAATGGAGACAGAAGATTACTTCATGCCTAGCACCTAGTGAAGCGCAGAGGGTTATAATGTTAGAACTGAGAGTTCATTGACTTCAACAGACGAGGAAATTAAGGCAAACAGAGGCTAAGTGACGTGACTGTATCACCCTGCTAGTCAGTGTTTGAGGTAGGATTTGAATTTAGGCCGCTATGACTACAAGTCCAGTGCTCTGTCCACTGTGCCATATAGCATTATGACTTCCCAATTATGTTTTTGCTCATAATATTTATACAGCACTTCAGAATTTCCAAAGAAGTTTATAGACACTCTGTGATGGAGCCTTAAAACAACCTTCTGAAGTAGGTACCACCAACATTTTTTTTTTGAGCTAACTGGACCTGTGATTTTATCAGTGTTAGTGGCTGCTAGTGAATAACTCCCCTTGCTTGTTGGCACCTGCCCTGCTGCTTATAGTCCTAGAGAGCTGGTTGGGATGCCGACAAGTTAAATGACTTCCCCAGGGTCATAAAGCCAGGATTTAGTGTTATTAGAGTTTGAACCTTCCTCTGTTGAGTGATGCAATGGATAGAATGCTGGGCCTGGAGTCAGAAAGACCTAAATTCAAATCTGGCCTTAGACACTTACTAGCTGTATGACCCTGGGCAAGTCACTTAACCTTGTTTGCCTCAGTTTCCTCATCTGTAAAATGAGCTGGAGAAAGAAATGGCAAACCACTCCAGTATCTTTGCTAAGAAAACCCCAAATGGAATCACACAACTGGGAAGTGTCTGAGACCAGATTTGAACTCAAAAAGATGAGTCTTCCTGATTCCAGACCCAGCACACCATGCTGTGCCACCTCGCTGCCCTTGCATATTTTATAATTTTATCCTAACTTGTCTTGCCTCTAGTGTCATGAATCTCTGTTTCAGTCTGGAGAAGCCTTATAAACCCCTTCTCAGAGTAATATGTTTAAATTCATAAAACAAAATACATAGGATTGCAAAGGAAACCAGTTATATTAAAATGAAGATGTAGTTTTCCCCATCTAATTCAGCAACTCCCTGAAATCCATCTCTAGATGCCCTTAGGAGAGACCATAGATCCCAGGTTAAGAACTCCTGCTCCAGAGACTGTCATATAAGGAACTGGATAATCCTTGTAATGAAATTCATCTAGTCCAAATTCCTCATTGTATAGATGAAGAAACAGACTTACGGAGGGAAAGTGACTAAATGCTCAAGTTTACACAGCGAGTAAGCAGTAGAGCAAGAATTCAAACCCAAGTATTTTGATTCCAAATCCACTACTCTTGGTGGATCATAAAGATAAGTTTGGTCCTATGTGCCGGAAAGTGAGAATTTAGGGCAACTGGCCTAATTAGGAACATAGTATGCTATATTCTTTTTTTATGAGTTAATTAATCTGTCCATCTGTCCATCCATCCATTTGTCTTTCCACCTGTTTGCCTGTCTATTAATACATCCATTCATTCATCCATGTTCCCACACACCAACTCTGAATTACTTTCAGTGCTCATGTATCACAGTTGTACTGGTCCAATCCTGTGTGAGTTACAGGGTGGCGCATGAGAATGAAGAAGCAGATGTCAAGAAGATGACAAGTCTCCAAGAAATTTGTTGGGGCTTGGCTGTAGTAGTTAAGGATTTTCCTCTTCTTTCTTCCCCAATATAGTTGTAGGAAGCCCAGGTCTCTTGGGAGGACGGAAGCATGGACATTGTCCAAGCTTCTCTTGTCCAAGCTTCTCTGGGTCTTATGTGAGGCATGGGTAGGTCTACTGTTCCTGTTCTGCTGGGAAGCTAGAATGTTGAGTCTGAGAGCAAAGAAATAATCCACATTCTTCACAGTCAACTTTAGAGTTGCTTGTTTGACTCCTCACAACCGAGCTCAGTCTTCCGTTAATATGGAAGAATGCCCAATGGTGGACATAAGCATGACAACCCATGGAAATCACTATCTACTATTACTAATAGCAACAATATCATTATTATAGAACTAAATCTATCCTTAATGATAAAACAATTGTATCACTAATGAAACTAGTAATAAATTTATTATTAGTAGCTAGTATTTATGTAATGCTTTAAGATTTGCCAAATGCTTTCTACCTTTTACCTCATTTGAACCTAACAACCCTGTGAGGTAGGTGTTAGTACCATCTCCATTTTACAGATGAGAAAACTGAGATTCTAATTCTCTTTGACTCACTTTTGGAAACAGAGGCAGGGTGGGGTATAGCCTAGCATATCTAAGGATTAAGAGCCTAAGAATATTGATTTGAGGATTATCTCTAACTAACTTGCTATGTGACCTTTTGTGGGTTGTTTTCTCTCTTCTGTCCTCAGGTTCCTCATCTGTTAGAGACTGTGTTGGACTAGATGTTCTCTTGCTTTTCACTCATTCTATGAGGCTAGACAAATCTGCCTGGCAGGCAACATTTTATTGGGCAAGGATTTTTGTTTCACAGAGACATTCCTCTTGAACTGCAGTCTATTGGATGCCCTTAAGCAGTTGGCAGTGTCTAAATTCTCCAAACTTCTGGTCCCAGAGCATTAAAGCACTTTCTGTTAAAGATTGTCTGCTGTTCTCCAAAATTAGTTAGTTCATTCTGTGTTTCAGCTGCACTTTTCCCTTGCTGTGCCTGACTTCTTCGGTTTCTTCCTGCCCTTGGTGATGCATGAATGGAGACCACGCAAGTGCAGCTGGATGAGTAGGTCTAGAACCAACTGGGGCTCCCCATGGTCAGATCAGAATGCGGGTGTGTTTGACAGATGGAGGAGGAAGGGGTCGAGTTTGGGTTTGTCTTCCCCCTTGAGGTGTGGGGGAGTATTTGGCAATAGAGTACTGAGAAGCAGAAAGGGAGGAAAAAGATGTCAGGATCCTAGGCTGAGTGGGCAGGAGAGCTGTGTGTGGGACCTGGGTGGCTGGGAAGGCAGGACGGAGGACAGCGCTAGCTAGCCACTGGAGATGAAGAAGTTAGCAAAGATTGTAGGCATTAGAACTGATAGTTGCTTTACCAATGAGGAAACTGTTAAATAGAGATAATGACACCCTGCCTATATGGTACGGTTGGCTATTTGGAAAATCAAGTGAGTTAATGGATGGGAGAGTGCCTGGCAAACATAACATGTTATATAAATATTCCAAAAGTATGATTCAAGAGAAAAGGACTTTGAAGAAATGGGGCCTGAGACTCAATTTTCTTAAGAAAGAGGGGGTAAAATATACATCAATGGCTTTATGATATATAAATAATATATAAATATTGGATATAAATATAATATAAAATAATATATAAAAGATTACATAACAAGTGTGAGCCTTGTTATTATAAATTCTCCATTATTTGCTGTTGTTACCATTGAGTGACACTATCCAAAAAAATTAATTTAATTTTTTTAATTAATAATTTTTTTCCTTTTCCCTTCCCTCCTGACTCAAACAAGGGAAAAAAAATGAAAAAACAAAACAAAAACAAAAACCCTTATAGCAAATATGCAGCATACAAGTAAAGCAAATTCCTTCACAGACATGTCCAAAAAATGTGTCTCATCCTGCACCCTGAGTGCACCAGCCCTCTGAGAGGAGGCAAGCAGCTTTCTTGTGGTTGGCCATCGCAGTGACTGTCTTGGTTTGTTTTTATGTTGCAGTTTTTATTATTGTTGATACATTAATTGTTCTTGTTCCATTCACTCACTTTGCACATGTTCTTGTACGTATTCCCAGGTTTCTCTGGAACCATCCTTTTCAGCATTTCTTATTGTGCAGAAGTGTTCCATGATATTCATATGCCATACTTACCTTCTACTAGGGACCTATTGGAGACAGGGCCTTAGTTTCAAGGGAGGATCCAAAGATGGGAATTTCAGACATCCTGCTTGGTTGGGAGGGAGATATTTGGAGGCAAGCTGACATAGTTTGTCCCTCAGTTCACACTACTGCTGTGGCCTGCATGTAGCTGAGGTTGTGGTTGTAGCTTCAAACTAGAGAAGGGAAGCCCACAGGGTGCACAGATGGGAAACACAAGATTCCCTCCTCTCCTTCCTAATTTGCCGCTGACTTGTTGGCCATCCTTGGGGACATGGCTTCTGAAGGTCATTGACATGGAAGAGATCTCAGCAATAATTGAGTGCAATCTTTTCATTTTACAGTTGAGAAAATGAAGGCTTAGAGAGTGGAAGAGATTTAACCAGGATTGCTTTATGACTTTACCAATCTTGACATCAGTTTCTTCGACTGTAAAATAAAGAGGTAGATAAGCTGATTTTAAGGACTCTTCCTGCTACAAGAGTCTATATTCTCAGGTCCTTCCTCACTCCTGACATTCTCTGTTATAAGATCCTTTTGGACCAAGGGCTCAAATTCTATGAAGTAATATTTTTAACACTTTAAAAAAAGCGAATATTTGAGACAATAGAACTTTAAAAATTTATAGGAGTAATTTTCATTTAGTATTAAGGTAAAATCATGCTATTTATAACTTTATTTTGTTAAACCCTTTTATGTTAAACTCTATTTTTAAGTTATCTTTCTTTTGTATTGCAAAACCAATTATGTTATAGGTTGTTTTTGACTTTTTAAAAAAAAATCTCTTGTGAGTACAGGAAGTTGGTGTTTAGCATTGTCATTTTCCTTTTGTCTTCAGTAACTTAATAAATAACTATCCTTTAAAAAAAATTCTAAGGGCCCTCCTAGCTCTTTTATTCAGTGTTCTGAGGTCCCTCTCACCTTTCACATTCCATGTTCTAATGACCTCCCAGCTCTGACATTTTGTGTTCTAAGTTTCCTTCCCATTCTCACATTCTTAGTTCTAGGTTTCCTCCCAGTTCTCATATTCTCTATTCTAAGGTTCCTCCCAGTTCTCACATTCTCTGTTTTAAGGTTTTTGAATTCTGATACACAAAGCTTCCTCTTAGCTCAGACATTCTGTATTCTAATAATCTTTCCTTCTCTAAATCTTATGATTGACAGCATAAAAAAAACCACTGAGTGTAGTAGCTCATTAGCAAGAATACTTAATTAAGATGAAAACTACCTGATGGTACACAAATTCTCCGACCTCTGCATCCTTGAGGAATGCCTCCCCAGCTCAGGGGAGCTGCCCCTAATAGAATCTCTGTCTTTCTCCACCAGAAGGTCCTATGATCTCCCAACAACTGAATTTGTCTAAAACTTCATTGAAGGGCTCTGCTCTGCTACTTGTCCCGCATACATTTTATACTGCTCACCCTGGGCATAGACATCACTCGTTGGTGCTCTGCTGGTGACACTTTGATCATGTGATGCTTTCTACCTCGGATAATCTACTATCTTCCATTCAGTTCAGAAAGCCCTTACGTGTTGTCTGTGGGTAAGACACCACTGCGGGCACAAAGCAAGCAAGCTATGGTCACTTGCTCTCAAGGAACCAATTGTCCAGTGGTGAAGAGGGTGTGTATGCAGAGGCGCATGTTAAGGAAGACTTAAACAAATGTCTCCTTGATAGAAAGTGAGCTCCTTGAAGGCAGGGACTTTTTCATTTTAGTCTTTGTATTTCCATGCGCCTAGAACAGTTCCTGGCACATAGTAAGCCCTTGATAAATGCTTGTTGATTGATTGCAATGCATAAAGGAGTGAAGATCGATGCGTGTTCTGAGACAGGGAACACAGGGTATACTCAGAAAGGTATCAAAGGCATACAATTGGATATTCAGGAAAGTTATTGGAATTGAATCACAATTTAAATTTTTTTGAAATGCTGACATACTTTGTTTCAACATAGCAGATGCTTCTCAACAAACACCTAAAAAAATCTCAACCCTCCCCTTCCATATACACACAAAACATATTTTCCAAAAACAAAATAAGTCAGTCAAGAAGGTGATTGTGACTGAACACATCTGTCAGTTTCCACTGTGGTAGTTTGTTAATTTTCAACAGACAAGAAGTGCATGCTTTAACTTGGAAACAGTGGTACCAGCATTGACCCTTGGAAGTTGACTCTGGCTTTGCTATCTTTGAGTTTTGACTTTGTTTACATTGTTGTAGGTGTTGTGATGGATGGAATTTGTGTAACTGGCTAGAACCTTGGTTACAGTTGTTTGTTTGTTTGATTTGGCTAGACTTAATTGGGGACTTTTGATCTTGGTCAATGATGTTAGATAACTGAGAAGTGACCACAGCTCAGTGGTTTTGGACTCTAAGAAAAAATTGGAAGAAAAAAAGAGCGCACCTGAACAGTAGCAGCAAGAAAGGACAGACTCAACAAACAAACAACATCCACATGACTGGAGGTAACAGTGGGAAGAGAAGTAGCTTTAGAGCAGTTGTCCTCCAACCGTTTTGGTCTCATGATCCCATGACATTCTTAAAAATCATTGAACACTCTCCCTGGGAATTTTTTGTTTATATAGATATCTATCAATATTTATAATATTAGAAATTAAAATATCTTAGTATTATGAAAAAATTTTGCTCTTCCAAATCCCATGAAAGGACATCAGAGTTCCTAAGAGCTCTTCAGACCACACTTTTAGAACTTCTGCTCCGGGGTAAAAAGATCTGTGTTCAAATCCTGCCTCAGACACATGGCTATACGACCTTGGGAGTCATCTAAATCAATCAGAGCCCCCGCTTAACACTTTTAAGCATAGTAAGTTCATAACTGACAAGTTAATGATCTACATTTAGGTTAGCAGAGTGCCTGGCACATAGTAAATATTTAGGGTCTATGAGCAATTCAAATAGCAGTTGTAATTTTGTTAATATGTAATGTGTTTATAAGGGCAGCTAGGTGCCAAAGTGGATAGAGCCAGGAAGACTCATCTTCATGAGTTCAAATCCAATCTCAGACACTTATCTGTGTGACCTTAGGCAAGTCACTTAACCCTATTTACCTCAGTTTCCTCATCTGTAAAATTAGCTGGATAAGAAAATGGCAAACCATTCTAGTATCTCTGCTAATAAAATGGGGTCACAAAGAGTTAGACACAATTGAAAAAGAACTTAGGGGTCATCTCTACTACCTGACTCTGTCCCAAGTCAAGGGAAGACTCTAGTCCAGTTGGAATCATTGATAAATTATAATGAGCAAAGGGAGAGAAAGAATCCAACTGCAAGCATGCAGCAAATTGTAGCTTCTACTGTCTGTGGAAAAGTGAAGAATTTAATTGAGTGGTTATAGAAACTTGGTTTCCTTCCCTCCACCCCACCATGTTTAACATGAGTCAATCCAATAAGCAATTACTATAGTATATATATATATATGTATATATATATACATAAAATTTATACTATAAATATTACAATTACATATTGCTAAGCCTACTATATCGATCTATCTAAATACATATATGTGTATATATATATATATATATATATGTGTGTGTGTGTGTGTGTGTGTGTGTGTGTGTGTGTGTGTGTGTGTATCTACCTATCTCAATATAGATAAAATAAACAAGTCGTTGCCCTCAGGAAGCTTATACTCTACTGGCAGATAAGTGTACAAAGTATATTAAAGTGTATCATAAATACAAATACAAAGTACATTAAATACAAAGTACATTGAACACAAATTATATTAAAGTATATCATAAACACAAATGCAAAGTACATTAATACAAAGTATATTAAAGTATATCATAAATACAAATGCATTAAATACAAAGCATATTAACAACACAAAGTAGTTTCCAGAGGGAAGGACCATGAAGGCTACAAAGTCACATGGTTCAGTGAAAGGTCATTGGCTTTGGGTCAGAGGACCTGGGTCCAAATCTGACTTCTGTCACAACCTGTGTGACCTTAGACAAGTCACTTTATTTCCCTAGGTACTAGTTTCCATACCTGTAAAATAAAGTCTTTTGGCTCAGTAATTTCTGAGATCCCTTTCAGCTCTTAGGGCTGGAAGGAACCTCTGAGTCATCCCCTCATTTTACAGATGAGGCAACTGAGGCCCAGGGAGTCATAAGATGAGGCAGAGATGCAGAATTTGAACTCAGGTCTTTAGAGCTCAGGGCCAACATTCTTTCAGTTGTGCCACTCACCTCGGTACAATTTTGAATTCCTAAATATTTTTAAAATTAGATTCAAATGGTATCTGCTAGATGAAGGCCTTCCTGAATCCCATAGTCATTAAAGACCTTATTCCTTTGTCCCTCATGGAATACTTTGTCCTATATTTCTCCAAACAACCAATCTGTCCATAACAAAGCATTTATGAATGTGATCCAAAGCAATCTTCAGATAATATTGTGTATTATAATTGTTCTAGGCCAGGGCCAATAGGTCAGGTTTGAGAATGAAATGACATGAGAGACTCTTGTATAACGTAGCAGTTAATAAAAGGAGAATTACTTAGCTAGAGCAGGTAAGGGATGTCCAGCAAAGATACAGCATTGATTCATTTAGATGCAGTTAGATCTCTGCCTCTGTGTTGGCTAGGCTGGTCTCCTTGTCAGAAGCCTGAAGGAGGATCTCCTATCTCCTCATATGTTAGCTACGCTGCTTGGATCTCATGAAGAAATGGTCAATGGTTCAAGGCTTAGCCCCCTGAATTAATTGTCTCAAGGATGGTTTCAATGCCTTTTAAGGTAAAGCTAGCCTAACTTATGTGAGTTGGATGTGACTCCTATGATAACTCATACCTCTCTGGACTGTCATATGTATCATGTACCACCCCAATGCTTTGTCTATGCTAGACAATTACTAAATATTGAATGAATGAATGGATGAATGAATAAATATAAGCTCTATCTGTTACTACCTGTGTGAATTTATCTAAGTTACTTAACTTTTCTGAGACTCAGTTTCCTCATCCGTGAAATGGGAACACTTACAGGATCTACCTGTCTTGTCTTGTTATAAGGTTCAAATGAGATGATGTTTGTTAAGTACTTTGCCAACTATAAAGCATGGCATAAATATTATACATTTTTATTCTGAATACAAGTGTCAGGCTCCATGCTTCTCTAAAAGGAGAGCCACATCTGAAGCAAGGCAGCTGGTCTGCTGAATGAGAGATGTCCATTTCCCTCTCAACCCTGGCAGGACAAAGAGATCTCTCTGAACAGCTACATATTTCTCTGATGTTTGGACTCCAGTGGAATGTTCTGACAGGGTTGTATGTCCCAATCCATTCCAAATTAATTTCCATGTCCTCAAAGGGGAACATTGTCTAGGATACTTGTCACCTCATTCATCACGGCATCCTTCTTTCCTTTAGCTGAAGCTGGCCTCTCTGAAAGTGACCTGGGTCTTTATTTCATCCTGGGCTAATTCAAATCATGTGAAATTTGTTAAGATTTCTGAGTTGCCCATGAGATCCAAGTATGAAATACACAGATTTATTTAAAAAACTAAGGATTGTCTGCAAAGCTGTCATCACCCAAAGTAGAAATGGTGGGTTCTCAGCCAGTATCTACCTCATTACTAAAGGTGGCAGGATGGAGTTATGGGAAGGGGGAGAAAATACATACACATGTTAAGAGACAGAACATGGAGAACAATGAAACAACAGGAGAACAGAGAAAGTTGGGAGAGGCATCACAGAGACATGGGATCATAGAGACAGAGCTACAAAGGACTTGAGAAGCCATAGAGTGCAACCCTTTTATTTTACACATGAGGAAACTGAGGCACCCAGGTGGTTTTGAAGGTGGGATTTGAATCCAGATCCCCAGTCTTCAGAGTTCATGCTCTTTCTGATGGCTTGAGTTAATAAGACCAAAAAATGATGCCAACCTTAGGGAATCATCATAACATCCTTTCTAAGCATATTTCTTATTAGCATGAAGGGAATCTTTCTTATAATGGGAACTGGTCCAAAGTGGAACGGGGTGACTAATGGGAAGGTGAATTCCTAGTCATTGAAAACTTTAACCAAAAGCTGGGTGACTAGTCATTAGGCATGTTAAAGAGAAGATTCACAGTTTGGGAAGAGGAAGGGAAGAAGAATTTATTAAGGGTCTACCATGTACCAGACACTATGCAATGTGCCTTACAAATATCTCGTCTGAGCCTTATAAGAACCCTGTAAGGTAGTTGCTGTTATTATTTTCATTTTACAATTGAGGAAACTGAGGTAGAGGTTAAGTGACTTGCTCATGGGTACACAGCTAGTAAATATCTGAGATTGGGTTTGAACTCCTTTTTTCTTCACTCCAGGCCCAGTGATCTATCTACTGTGACACCTAGATGCCTAGTTTGGATCAGGGTAGAACTGAAAAGCTACTGAGATACCAACTCTATTATATGACATTAGACACTCCAAGGCCATGCCAGCCAAACACTAGCTTTAGAAGGATGGCTGGTCTTAGACTGTAGTCCAAGATTTCACCAAACCCCTCTTTCCTGAAATAGTAAGCTTCTTGAAGGCAGGTGATTTTTAAAAAAAAAATTTTTTTCTTTGTAATCCCAATGCTTTGCATGTAGTAGTGTTCGATTAATGCATGTTGACTTGAATTGTTCATTAAACATGGCAAGTGGGTCTTTCTATGACTCAGCCTTCAGGTTCCCTTGTTTTTTTCTCCTGCTTTAGATTTTTCCAATGAATGTCATTGATTGGAAAGACAAAAAATCTAGACAAAAAAATGGTAGGAAAACACTTGTAAACACAGCAGACTTTTTGTGGTGGCAAAGAATTAGAAAATGAGGGTATGTTCACCAGTTGAGGAAGGCTGAACAAGTTGTGGTATGTAATTGTGATAGAATACCATCATGCCCTAAGAAATCGTTAAGAGGATGGTTTCAGGGAAACCGGGGAAGTAGAACATAGTGAAGTAGAACAGAACATTGTACACAGTAAACAGCAAAGTGGTAAAGATGACCAGCTGTGAAATATTTAGCTACTCTGATCAAGACAAAAATCCAAGACAACTCCAAAGGACCTAGAATGAAAAATGTTATCCACCTCCACAGAGAGAACTGGTGAACTCTGAATGCAGATTTGTAGCATTCTTTCATATTGTTGTTAATCATTTGCAATTCTTTGAGAACATCATTCATATCCTTTGACCACTTACATATTGGGAAATAGCTTTCAGTCTATTATTTATTATTACTATGTTGTTACTGTTAGCTGCCCATATATCATGGATATCAGACTCTTATCAGAGATATTTGATACAAAGACTTTTTTCCCCCAGTTGACTGCTTCCTTTCTCATCCTAGTTGCATTATTTATTTTCATGCAAAATCTTTTCAATTTCATGAGTAGCACGTCCTCCAGGGTTAATTCCCTTAGTCCCACTTGCATTGGCTGGCTGTGTCCACAGGAGGAGGCAGATACTTCATCCTTTTATTTCCATTTTTTAACCACTGCAAAATGGTTTTGATGGTTGTTCCATTTTAATATAGTTTGAAGTCTGTAAGGACAATTCTCCCTTCATTCCTAACTTTTGAAAAAATATTTCCCTTGATTTTCCAGATTTTTTCCTCTCCAAATGAATTTTGTCGTCATTTTGCCTAGCTTTTCCAACTATCCCTTTGGTAGTTTGATTAGTATAGAAGGAAATCTATAAAGAATCTCTGGTAGAACTGTCATTTTTATTTTATTTAAATTTAATAGTTCAAACATGATGAAAAGCAATATGGTGTAGTGGCTAGAAAACTCCAACCTCTGACATGTACAAGTTGTGTGACTTTAGGTACTCAGTGGGCCCAGATAACTCACTAAAATCACAAGTTGTAATCTGCTGATTAGTACAGGGAAATTCCTCATTTAGAGTTCCATATACCAATTAAATTATAAGTCCAGACAAAAGCAAAACAAAACTTTCATAGGCAAATAAAGTTTTATATATACATATATGTACGTGATATTTTGTTTTCAGAAAATAGCAAAATAACTTTGTCTTTTTGTTTTGAGATGTGCAATGAAATTGGATATATTTCCACTCCTGACCCCATAATTTGCAATAAATAGCTTTGAAATTTCCCCAAATTTTACGTTCTCATTTTGCAGTCTGGTGACAGACATTGGACTAACATGTTGGTCTTGTGGCTACCAATTTTTAAAGGAAAGTCCCCACCTTTAGCAAAAACAAGATTTTTGCCAAATCATACTAACTAGGAACAATGAGTGGAAGTTTCAAACAGTCAGTTTTAGGCTTAATTAAGGTGAAAACTTTGGAACAATTAGATCTGTCCCAAAGTGGAATGGCTTGATATGGGAGGTGGTGACCTTGCAGGTCCTCAAGCTGAGGCTGGATAAGCCCTTGTGGGGGAATGCCTGTTCATGTGTGGGTTGGTCTAGGTAACCCCAAGGCCTCTGAAATTCTTTGATATGGAAAATTCCCTGAAGGAAGCATGCTTTTCTCACCTTGCTTCTCTCTGGCAAGTATCTTAACTTCTCTGGTAATCAAGAGGACAAATCAGAGCATGAAGCCAGAAAACTTTCCAGATGGAAAAGGAAGCTGATCTCTGAGGAACTGGAAAGCAAATACACACACACACACACACACACACACACACACACACACACACACGCACGCACACACACACACACACACACACACACGCACGCACGCACACACACACACACACACACACACACACATACACACCTCACCACCACCACCACCACCACCACCACCAACACCACCAAAACCCAAAAATAATTCTAGAAAACATAGAATGAAATACATCTTCTTTCTCTCACCCAAGAGTGGAGGACTACAGAGGCAAAATGCTGTATACATCAAATGAAGCAAATGTATTGAGTGTTTTTGCTTAACTGTTTGCATTTGCTGTTGTTGTTACAAAAGAGGAATCATTTTTGAATTGAGAAGGACAGAGAGAGAGAGGTGAATTTCCAGAAATGGCTATGATGTTTAAACAAAAGGCATCAATAAATCTTATTAAAAAAAGATTTTCATGGGGAAATGTCCTCTGTAAATATTAAGCAATGTTATTATAGAGTGTTATATTATTAATCTCATTCATTGTTATTCCAGATAAAAGATATGAACAAATTTGGTATTTTTAAGCCATTCAATTGGGAAATGAGTCACTGTTGATTTATTTTCTCATCTGTGAAATGAGGGGATTTGACTAGTTGATCTCTAAGGTCCCTTTCTGGTCTAACAATCTTTGATTTATCACCAAATAGGCTGAGTCGACCACGAGATTAATTAAAGTGCTGTGGATTAAAGATGGGTGATTGTGAAAGCTAACCTTTAAATGAGGCCAAAATGAAGATATTAAACATGAGGTTACAGAAGAATTGCGATATAACTGCAGGACAGATGACGAGGCCCCTAGAGAATGGGGAAAGAGAAGAAGGAAAGGAGATAGTCACTTAGATGATGCATGATAAGAAACACTAATGTAGGAAGAAATAGCTATGACTGTGTATGAACTCAGCAGCTAGAATGAAATGGAACACTAAAAGGATGGTTTTCAATGACCCTCTGATTGTTACTGAGCAAAGAATAAAAGATGGAGACAGATGTTTGCCAAAATGTTTAACATCCAGCTCAGAGCATATATTCAGGAGGGATTCCCTGCAGAGGATGAGATCCTTCAGCCACCCCTGGGGCCAAGAGATCCATAATTCAGTGAAAGAATTCAGACTAACTATGCATGTAGGATCAACAGAGTGGATGAACAATGCTTTTGCCCAGATAAGGACCTGCTGTTGGATACACAACTCACGTTCTGGTCCAAGGAGCAGGTTAGATTGTCTTTGGGAAAAATTGCACAGTAGTTTCAATGACCTTAAACTTCTCCTTGAAATTGAAAAAAAAATGACATATCTTTTATTTTTTAGATCACCTACATTTCCAATGCATCCATTCTCTGCCCCGCCTCCCACCAGAAGTCTATTCTTTATAACAAAGAAAGTTTTTAAGGGGAAAAGGATCAGCAAAGCAAAACAACACATTGAAAAAGTTTGCCTAGACTTTCACCTCTCCAGAACAGTGGGGGAAGGATATATAAGGCCCATTTTTAAAAAGCATCAATACTTTTCTGGTAATCCTGTATGGCCTTGAGTCATGGAATACCATGAGTCATGGAATACCACAGTTTCTGCAGAATCAAAGTTGTAGGTCACCCAGAGGGCAGTGGAGAAGCACACAACATGTATAAGTTAGCTGTACTGTATGTCAGTGAGAATTGCTCAGTAGAAAAGTTATAAAGGACATTATTAGAGAGAGACATACAGTGAGGGTGAGGGGTAACTGATGAATGGTCCACGTTCTATGGTCTCCACACACTGTCAAATAATTTGGAGAAAGTCACTTAACATGGTGGATGTATTCTCTGTGGAATGTTGAATGGAGGATATGGATAAAAGTGTCCCAAGGTGAGAACGCATGAATGGATTGTAACTCCCAAAACAGAAATAGTAGTTAGTATGTATATAGTGCTTTAAGATTTGTGAGTACTCATGATGTTGTGTCATATTGTCACAACATCCCTATGAGCTAGGTGTGACATTAGCCCCATTTTATGTGGGGAAACTGAGGCTAAAAGAGGTTAATTGACTTATCCAGGGTCATGCAGCTAGCAAATATCTGAGGCAAGATTCAAACCCAAGCCTTCCTGACTCCAGTTGGATCCAAAGCTTTATCCATTATGCCATGAGATGATTCCTTCTTTCATGGCTCTGCTTCTGACTCTAGATTCTGCCATCAAGCCTCAGCTGCTTTTTTTTTTCACCCTGGCAGTTCCTCATCTCCTGTGGCCTTTTCATCCTGGACATTGCATGTCCCTGCGTTCCGTTCTCTGGTTGATGAGCTCCTTCTAGGGCCTCCATGGTGAGAATGGACCCAGGATGGCCAGGCTTCATTCTTCCCCTCCAGGCTGTGCTTTTGATTTTCTGGGCTTTGCTGCCACAGGTATCTCCCTTTTCCTCCTTCCCAAACTCTGGCTTTTCAACTTCCTTGTATGTGTTTTCTCCCATTGTAATATAAGCTTCTTTAGGACAGGGACTATTTTTTTTTTGCTTGTATTTTTATTCCCAGTGCTTGGAACCCAGTTGGAGTTTGATAAATGTTTCTTGACTTGACTTGAATGGAATACCCCAGTCCAGTACCTGGCATATAGTCAGGTTTAGTAAACATTTCTTGATGGATTGAGGTCATAGATTCATCAATATATTGGAGTAAGGCATTGATCAGGTTTTCTGCCCCACAGAGTATAATACAGAGTTACTTGTCATGTCACCAAGAAATTCCTGACTCCAACCAAAGATACTTGGAATGCCCTTGGATACTCTTGCCATTGTTACCATAATGAGTTAACACCAGATCCTTCTGTACTGTAAAAATAAAAATATAAAAGAAACAATTCAAGTCCAGCCCTAAAAAACAAAACAAAACACTCTTGTAATGTATTTCCAGAAAATAGTGGAAATGGTGGGGGCCTAAAAGTCAGAGGGGAGAATGAGAACCTTCTGGCCAAAGCTCATCTTTGTTATGGCTGGCCATTGTGTTTTACCTTCCCCTCATGAGAATGCGTGTCTGAACAACTCTGCCAGCCTTGGCATCCTAGCCTGGGAGCTGGCCGAGTTAGGACCTGGGGCATGCTGGGATATTCCATCTTATCCCAATCAAAAAAGGGAAGCTTGATGTTGCCAGCCGGACTAAGCTTCCTGTCCAGATTGGAAACGCAGATACCAATGGAAGAATGATGTTGGAGGCTAGCGGCCGCTTGAGAACAGATGACAATGTAGAGGAAGAATGCCAAGTCTGGAATTATTCATTTTTCTGCAAAATCACATTGGAGAGTTTTCTAAAATATAGTATTTGAAAAGAAGATTTTTTTACTAATCTCCTTTGTTTTCAGAATTATCCGGATTTCTCTTTATGGCCTTCCTCCTTTAATAGGAGGGGATTCTATTTTAAAATATGACAGTGCCCCTTTTCTTCACTGACACAAACACATTTTTTGACCTTAGAGATGCCCATTTTGGGCAGAATGAAGTCATTATTGCCAGTTTTGCCAACTTCTTCTAACCCATCAGGTCAGCAGAGATTGGAGAGTGTGCAAGATGGAGACTTCATGGCAGGATTTTCTTTCTTCCTAATATGTCTCAATGCTTTAAGCGCATTCACCCTGTCCATGAAGACACAATCAGGAGAACTGGTCGTCTCAAGCTATGACTTAGAGTTTGGGTTAGCATATTCACTTTGGAGAGATGGCTGATGAAATAGCTTTGAAGACCCCCCTCCAAATTCAGACCGAGCCATTCTACTTTCCTAGAGTGACCTAGGACTACTGGGAGATGCTCAGGGATCACCTTCTTAGACTACATTCATCATGTGACTTGAGCCTGATGTATCAGGGAAGCTTCCAGTCACATTTCAAAGATTCCTAAGGCAGCATCCCCTTTTCCAACCTAGATGCTCAACATCCCTTGGTGATAAGCAAAGACTTTGAAAATTTCATGTGTGAAAATGAGCCCTGATGCTGTTATTTCCCAAGGCTTCACAATGAAGTCTTTGAGGATTCAAAGTCCTCGTAGAGTTATAGGTTCAGAGCTAGAAGGGACTACAGATCCAGTGAGATGGAGCCAGTTGATAGACCAGGAAATAAATGATCCACGCTAGATCACTCAGTCAACATGCCTGAGGCCAATGAACCCTCAAGTCATCCTTTAGAAAAATGCTGGAGTATGTTTGTATGTCTGTCCCTGTGGTCCAGGATGAAAAGATAAAGAGTCAGCTCCCTACCAGTGACTTATACCATTCTCCCATCACGGTAGCCACAGATCTGTTTGGGGAAGGAGCAAGAAGTCAGATAGCCACTTAGGGAGCTGCTCAGCTGGATGACTTCTCCCATTTAATGAACTGTGTTAACTTTATGACTCCTGCTCTGGGCTCCTGCCATCCGGTGGCAGTTTAGTCAATGTGTTGAGGAAATGTGCTAATTGCAGGCTCTAATTTACTCCTGACTTAAAATAAATACTTAACAGTTTAGTACAGTGGAGACAAAATGACTTGTCATTCCTGGAGAAGGCAATAGAACTTGCTGGGGACAGAAGGAGGGATCAGGAAACAGGGCAGGGGCAGAGAGTGACAACTAAAGGGTCCAGCTTTGGCTGAAAACAACTGAGCTTCTGCCTCAGATTTCCAGACTTGGCTTTTCCCTTTAATTGCTTCTATTGTAGAATTACCTTAGAGCTGGAAGGGATATTGTGAGATGGTCTAAACCAACTCATTTTACAGATGAAGAAACTGGCTCCCAAAGTGGCCAGGCATGCTGTGCAAGGTCCTACAATGAATGAATTGCAAATTAGTGGAAATGGGGGCCTGGGACCTTAAATCAGATTTAGGTCTAGGATTTAAGCTTTAGACTCTACAGGGTGCATTAATGGATTAAATATTTTAAAAACTACTGAAGTCCATTGCTTTCACCAAAATGGTTACCAAAAGGGGTCCAGGACACATGCAAAAAATGGTTAAGAACCTCCGAACTAGAAGAAAATTAGAAATTATCTAGTCATGGGCAGTGGGTTGGTGTAGTGGTCAGAATGGAGGATTTGGATTCAGGAAGACCTGAGTTACTCATCATGTGACCCTGGGCAAGTCAACTCTTTCAGCCTGTTTTCTCATCGTTGAAATGGGGTCAATAACAGCCAGGACCCCACAGGATTATTGAGAGGATCAAATGAGTTAACCTAGGTAGAGTGCTTTGTAACCGTTAAAGTCCTATATGAAATTATTATTTATTATTAGAGATTCTCAGGGTTGGATCAGACCTTACAGGTTGTGTAATCCAATCAGTATTTGAAAACATCAGTTGCTTCAGATAGTTCTCCGCCCACCCCCCAGGCAGAGTAGCATTATGGGGGGTGTTTGACCTGGAGTTAGGAAGCCCTGGGTTCAAATCCTGCCTCTTGACACTTCACTAGGTTATATATGAATAAGCCATTTAATCACTCTGAACCTCAGTTTCTGTTCTGTAAAATGGAGAGCAGATGACCTCTGAGGGCCACGTAGGGCTCGAAATGTACCATCATTTAAACTTACTGATGCCTACTTATGCTGATTCCGGGTGACTCCAGTCATCACCCATCCTAATCTGTGCTGTTTTTGTGACTTGAATATCATCCTCCCTGAAGCCCAATGACCTGCCAGCTGACGTCCACTTGTACCCTTTACCCTAAATCTCGCTCCCCTTGCCCTTGCTTCTCCATGACCCTGCCTTGTGATTGCTTATGGTAGAGCCTTTCCTTGCATGAGTTAAAAGTCACTGTAATAATAAAAGGGCTGAATTATTCCCCTAAATGTTACTGGTCCCGTCTGTCTCTCTTGTGAAAATCTCCCTAAGTCCCCAAACCACAGGAACATCTTGGGACAGTTTGTAAGACACAAGGCTACAATGAAAAGGCAGCTGGAAAACTTGCAAACGTCTCCAGAAATACCAATAAACACTTTGCAAAGGATTAACTCCCTCCTAATTGGCCCCGGCCAGCAGTGGTGCCTTCTGTCCTCTGGGAATGTGGGCACCAAGACATTGGAGGCCTTTCCCTGCCGTGAGTTTGACACTTAATGTTTAGAAAAGAAAAACACCACGAAGTGGGACATAACACAAGAGCTGGGATATGCTCAGAGCTAGTTATAAATATGAACGCTCTTAAAAAGTGGAAAACAGGCTCATTGTTCATTGCTCATAGTAAGTCTTTTTTAAAAACATAATTCCAGTTCAAGACTGAAATAAAAAGACAAGCCATCACTGTTGCTATTTTTGTTTTAAATAATGATTATTTAGGTAAGACATGTATACATATATAATATCATTCTGTCTGTGACATATATATGTACACATATATGTGTATACACACATGTGAATTTCACAGAAATCCTGAGGTTAGTGTTTTTTTTAGAATGTAACAAGGGCATTCATTTTTAAATTAAATTTTATTTATTTTTTTAATCAACAAAAATCTGTCTTCTCTCACTCCTCCTAGTCACCCCCACTGAGAACAAATGAAAAACAAACTCCTGTTAAACATGTATTGTTATTCAACTATTTCAGTTGTATCCAACTCTTCATGACCCCATTGGGGTTTTCCTGGTAAAGATACTGGAATAACTTTAATACAGCTAGTAAGGGTCTGAGGTCACATTTGAGTTCAGGTAGAGGAGTCTAGCCTCAGATACTTACCAGCTGTGTGACTCTGGACAAGTCAGTTAACCTTTTTGCCTCAGTTTCCTCATCTGTAAAAATGAGCAGAAGAAGGCAATGGCAAATCAATCTGGTATCTCTTCCAAGAAAACCCCAAATGGGGTCATGAACAATAAGACATGATTGAAATGACTGAACAACAACAAATTCCCTGACTCTATAGTCTTTCTTCAGCACCTGACCCAATACTTTGTACTTAATAAATGCTTGCTGACTGATTGATTGGGTTTGGATTTTGTTTGTTTGTTTTTTTTTTTAAATAGAGAACATTCCTACTGTGCTGGAGACCTTCTTCAAATAATGTGAAAATATTAGTTTTACTAGTAATAAAACAGACTACTCCATTTGTCCAATGGAATCAATATTTATGGGACTAGTTTTACTAGTAATAAAACAGACTACTCCATTTGTCCAATGGAATCAATATTTATGGGACTAGTTTTACTAGTAATAAAACAGACTACTCCATTTGTCCAATGGAATCAATATTTATAGTGAGCCAAGCTTTGGCCTTGGAATCAGAAAGTATGGAGCAGCATCCTGGTTATTGAACCAAAACTTTACTAAGGGTGGGGTGACTGGAGCTTTGACCAAGTGTGCTGAAATTTAGAAGGTGAACACATTTAAAATAATGATGTTAAGGGAAGTTTTACTACTAAAATTTGTTAACACATATACATTGACAAAACATACATTCCTTAGCAGTACAGAAACAGCTGAACTTAGCACCTAGTTAGTGAGAAAAATTAGTTAAGATCAGAAGCTAGCAGATGGAAAGCCTTATTAACAGCACCCACCAAAGTAACCAATTCTTTGGTTATTTTACAATATTATTTTACAATATGAATAATGAAGTTAATTTGCCAGTGTTTTATTTTGTTCTACTTGCCCTAGAGCCTAAAATGACTGTGTTATGGCTATAGCATATGGCATCTTAAGAGACAGTATAGTGTAGTACAGTGATGTCAAACTCAATAGTATAGAAAATAGAAATAGAAATAGGCTGTAATATCCCAAGAATCACCATGGGCTCCATTTTGATTTAGAAAATCACATACTTATATTATCTGTGTTCTATTTTATTTTTATTTATTTTGTTAAATATTTTCCAATTACATTTTAATCTGATTCTGGCCATACTCAGAAGTGTTGTGGTCAAAATACCCAAGCCACATATTATCAATCTGGTGTATTGGACAGAGTCCTGGCCTCAGAGTCAGGAAAACTTGTTTTCAACTCTTACCTCTAGAGAATACTAGCAGTGTAACCATTTACATCCCTCAGTGCCTAAGGTAACTTTCTAAGTTACAAGAGTTGCTGATGTGTAGAAAGAAATTCTTTTTGTTATGGCTCTGATATTAACTAGTGATGTAATCTTAGGCCAGTCACTTAACCACACTGAGTCTCAGTTTCTTTTCCTGCAAAATAGATCAGTAATGCTAATTTGTAATACAACGGACTTGTATGAAGGAAAGCACTTTTAAAAGTTTAAAGTTGTTAAGCTATAGGATAGGATGTTATTATTTCACAGACCCTTGAAGAAATCACTGAAAGAATCTTTGTGGGTCTTTCTATAATCAAATCAAAGACTTCTGATAATGACTCACTTCAAACCCTATTTTTTAAAAATCCAGATAATTCAAACAAAGATCTCTCCTTCTCCTATGATGGCAGGTCAAGGTTGAGGGAGAGTTAGTAATCATATATAGCTGGGATGTAGAGTGTGTGGAAAAGGAGCAGTGAGTAAAGTCTGGAAAGGGGAGTTGGAGTCAGGTTAGGTAAGGTCTGAAAATGTCCTGTTGGCTGAGGAGTTTTTACATTATTCTATATAATGTGGCTCTTCTGGGCCTTTGATATGAATTCGTTAAGAGTAGTTGCATTCTCTCTTACAATTACTTATCTTGGGTGTCAAGTCACCCCCCATATTTATTCTGTCTATTGGCCAAGAAAAGAAGCCAAACAGGAGTTGAAAAGCTCTACTTTCTCTCTTTTGTTGGCCCTTGTCCCATGTACCTCAATCAGTAGCATATTAGTGAGAGTCTAATATCTGTACCAGGTAAAGCCCTTGAGAATTCAAGATGTTTGACATAGTGCTTTGCCTTCAAAAAGCTTCAGATTATAGGGGTTAGATAGGGAACAGACACAAAAGAATAGGTGAGAAAGAGTAGGTAGCCCTGTGCTAAGATGAGATGATCAGATCCTAGATTTAGTGCTTTAATTCAGGCCAGCCACCCTTATTTTATATATAAGGATCTAGAAGGAGATAGACGGAAATTTGACAGAAGACAAAACTAAGGTCCGCAAAGTTCCTTGCCTAAAGATTAAGGGGCAGTAAATGGCAAAGCCATTAGGTGAATCCAGGTCCTTTGACTCCAAATCCAGCACTCTTCTTGCCTCCTAAGTCATAAAACCGTAGATTTAGAACTGGAAGGAATTTTAAAGGGCAGCTAAACCAACCCCCTTCGTTCTGTAGAAGCTCAGAATGTTGAAAAGACTTACCTAGAGTTACACAGCTAGTAAACGGACTAGGTGGCATCTGAACCCTGACAGCCTTACTACAGGTCAATCTGTGTCCCATCTACTACACCATCCTACCTCAGGGTTTTTGAAGATTAAGTCCCTGCTCAAGGAACTCTTCCTTCCTGTAAGGAAGTGAAAGAAGTATCTAGTGCATGTTCATCTGGACCACAGCACCAGCCTTTAGCTCTTAGAAATCACCTTATCAATACAAGCTTAGCAAAAGCCTGCTTCAGTGCCACTGACTTGCACCCGTGTTTCTATGGGGATGGGAACTATAATAAGGCGCCCAGCCAAAAGGCGCCATTTTCCAGCCCTTATCAAACTCACCATATGCCTCCAGAATTCCAGGGTGGATGGTGGCCAACCTTGAACACCCACTTCCAAGAATCCAGCCAGGGACACAAAGAAAGTCCTGTTTTGGTCAATACTCAGTCTGTTTGTTTACATGCCGAATCCTTTTTGGCACAGTGAGTAAGAATTTCTCAAGAAATCAGGTGTTTCTCATACTCCTGCACCAATATGCCCTCCCCCCAACCCTACCCCCTATGTGGCATGCCACCCCCACCTCCATCTCAACTACCCTAACTTCCATCATTCCAGCAGCTGGAATGTACTGCCAATTTATTTTTAACGTGTTACCACAAATTGACACATACTGTTCCAGCATGGCATGTTTGTGGGTGCTAAAAAAAAAGACCGGCCTGAGTGATAATACAGGGTGACACATGTGTCGTGGGTTAACTTCGCTGTAGCAAATGATACATTCCTCTGAACCTCCAGACCATTGGAAAGCAGGAGGCAAGTGCTTGTGGGTACAGTGAGTGCTTCCTTCAATTATGCTCTAAGTGGCCTTCCTCTCCCTGGGACTCCCGGAATACTTCAAGGCTTGCTAATCACCCATGTTTATTAGCTAGCCTTTGTTTTCCTCTTTGTAAGATAGGAAGCTCATTAAAGTACAGGCATAAACAATCAACCTTTCTCCCAGAGTTTAAATGAGCCCTTGGGAATGATGATTTTTGGAAATGGGAGGGGATGAACTCATGTAGACAGAACTGAGTGCTGAGCTCAGCTTCTTCAAACTGATTCTCCCAAGGAAAGTGGAATTGAAGTATTTCTGAGCCTTGGCAGACTAGGATTTGGGGAGCCCAAGGATTTTGAAGTTCCAGCTGGATGAGAGAACACTGTTGGGTTCCTTCTCATAGATGGAGGTTATAAAGGCAAAGCTGGCTCTGCTATCTAGAAGATATTTGCAAATATAAAGTGAAAAGAGTCTTGGATTGAGTATCTTGGGAAACTTGAACCTAGAGGCTATGGAAGAAATAAAATTCATGGCTCCTGACCTCAAGGAGCTTATAGTTGTTGGAGGGATTTAAGACTTAAATCCATAAAACATTTAGAGAATAACCATTAGGATAGAAAAGAAAATCATATTTTTGTTGCTTTAATTCAAGGAACAAACCCATGTGTCAGTCACTTTGCAGCATACAAGAGATAGACAGTATAAGAACAGTACTTGCCCTCAGAGAACTTACAGACTTCTTATAGCAAGAACTTTGAATCTAGAGACAAGATCTGGGTTCAAATCCCATCTCTGCCACTTTCTATCTGTGTCACTTTGGGCAAATCACTTCCTTTTTCTGGGCCTAAGTTCCATCCTCTGTAAAATGAGGAGTTAGGCCTAAATGACCTCTAAGGTCTCTTCCAGCTCTAGGTCTATAATCCTATGATCTGCTGGCTTTGAGAGGTATAGGAGCTGTTGGTGGAGCTGTGAACTGATCCAACCATTCTGGAGAGTATTTTGGATCTATGCCCAAAGGATTATAAAACTATGTATATTCCTTGACCCAGCAATACCAAGACTTGGTCTGTACTCCAAAGAGATTTTTTTTAAAAAGAAGGAAAAAGACCACCATATGCACAAATATTTACAGCAGCTCTTTTTGTGGTGGCTAAGAGTTGGAAATTGAGAGGATACCTATTAATTGGGAAATGGCTGAATAAGTTATGGCATGTAATTGTGATGTAACACTATAAGAAATGATGAGCATAATGCACAGAAAGAGTTTGAACTGATGCAAAGTGAAATAGGCAGAACCAGAAAAACACTGTACTACAGTAACAGCAAAATTTGATGGTGATCAATTGTGAATGACTTAGGCATTCTCAGTAGTACAATAATCTAAGACAATTCTGAAGGACTCATGATGAAAAAATACTATCCACTTACAGAGAAAGAACTGATGGAATCTGAATGAAGGTTGAAGAATACATTTTTAATGTGGTCTGTGTTTTCTTTCATAACATGAACAATATGTAAATATGTTTGACATGATTGCACTACACATGTATAACCTGTATCAAATTGCTTGCCTTCTCAGTGAGGAGGAAGGAGGGGAGGGAGAGAGAGAGAGAGTTTGGAATTCAAAAACCTAAAAAGCACGTTAAAAATATTTACAATGTAATTGGAAAAATATTTACAGTGTGAAAATAAATAAATAAATGTCTTTGACAAAAGAAGGGGAAAAGACAAGTATGAATAAGGTGATAAGGTGTGGCAGGAGGTGTGCTCATTTTGTAATTTTTGCCCCTGGGAAATTAGTCTGGGATATGATGGGGGTGAGTAGGTAATCTTCTACAGCTGGGGTACAGGGAGAATGAAAATAATTTGCCCCAAGTCTGTCCTAGTACCCTTGGCAGGAATAGAGGTTCCAGTTATCTGACTCTTTCTTATGGGTAATATGGAGAGAATGGGATAGCCAGAAGTGAGGTGGAAGGGCAGAATATTAGTCAGGAAAGGTTTTTTGGACAGTGTGAGTTTTTAGTGAAATATGAAACTGGGAGAAGACTGGGAAGGGGAGGGAAAGGAGCATTTGAGAGGTACAAAGACTTCAGAGAAAGGCACAGCTCATTAGCAATATGAGACCTCACTAAGTCTTCTCACTCCATTTTATCTTCCAGAGTCCTTTAGCTCTGAGAACATGACGATGCCTTTCCTTACCCCTTCCCCCTACCCCCACTCAGTTGCTATTTTCCAGTTTTTGATATTTTAATCATTTCCAGAAATTCTTGCATTGACCTGGAGATTGAATGTTTCTTAATCCAATTGTGACATCTGAAACATTTTGATTTCTGTAAATAATCCTCTTTCTCTCTCTCCCCCCCTTCTTCTCTCCTCTCCCTTCCCCTCCCTTCTCCTCTCCTTCTCTCCCCTTCTCTCTCTCTTCTCTCATCTCCCCTCCCTTCTTTTCCCTTCTCTCTCTCTCTCTCAATTCAAGAGTTTCCTCTTCCCCTTTTGGGGGGAAACACCTTTCCCTGGTGCTTTTAAGGAAGTTTCAAGTGGCATTGGGAAGTTTCTCTCAGACTCTAAACTCATACTGACTGAGGTCCTGTTGACAGTGTGAGGTCCTGGGTGATTTGGTGATTAATCTGGTATGGTTCCTGCCTTCAAGGAGTTGAGAATAAAAAATGGGGGTGAAATGAGCTGCTATTGGAGATCTTTGAAAAGTCATGGAAAACCAAAGAGGTGGCATAAGATTGGAGATGGGCAAATGTCTTGATTTTCATAATGAGAAAAAAGGTGAACTCTTCAAACTGAAGGGTTTGACTTTGATTCTTAGCAAAAAATATACCAAAGGAGAGGTGGAGCCAAGATGGTGGAGTAGAAAGATGGACCTGCAGAAACTACCATCCCACAACTCATAAAATACCTGTAAAAAATGACTAAACAAATTCTAGAGCATCAGAAGTCACAAAACAACAGAGTGAAAGAGATTTCCAGCCCAAAACAGCCTGGAAGGCTGTTAGGAAAGTCTATCTTACTGGGTGTGGAGCAGAGCATAGCTTCTTCAGGGCACCACCAGCAGTAGCAGTTCCCACATTGCTCAACCCAAAAATGCCAAAGACAGCTTCAAAGGCCAGTGATAAAGGTCTTTCACCTGAGTGAGAAGTGAACAGGGTCTGAACCCACCAGCAGCAGCCACTGCAGTGGCAGCGTCCTTTTGTGGAGCTCTCCACTTAAAGATCTTGGGTGAATTGAGCAGTTGATCTGGATCTCAACCCTGAGTGATTCTCCTGGGTTGTAGAAGAGTGCTGGTAGTGGAGCTGGGAGCTGGAAAGGAAACCCTTCTGGCAGATCCTGGGCTGAACAGAGTGCTTCTGGTTGCTCCCAGACCAGAGCACAGGCCAGGAGAGGAGTAAATTCCTCTTCCTTGATTGTGCCACCATGGAGGAATTGAGAACTTACAGATACCCAGAGTATATCCTCCTTTTGACAAAGGACTCAAAAGTCATGTAACTGGTTGGGAAAATGCCCCCCAAAGGGGGAAAAAAGTCTATAGAAGGCTACTTTCTTGGTTAACAGGTATTTTCTTCCATCCTTTCAGATGAAGAAGAACAATGCATACCATCAGAGGAATACCCAAGAGTCTAGACTTCTGCCTCCAAAACCTCCAAAATGAATATGCAATGGTCTCAGGCCATGGAAGAACTCAAAAAGGATTTTGAAAATCAAGTAAGAGAGGTGGAGAAAAAATTGGGAAGAGAAATGAGAGAGATGAAAGAAAATCATGAAAAACAAGTCAGCAGCTTGCTAAAGGATACCCAAAAAATGCTGAAGAAAATAATACCCTTAAAAATAGGCTAACTCAATTGGCAAAAGAGGTCCAAAAAACCAGTGAGGAGAAGAATTCTTTAAAAAGCAGAATTAGTCAAATGGAAAAGGAGGTTCAAAAGCTCATTGAAGAAAATAGTTCTTTAAAAATTAGAATGGAACAGATGTAAGTTAATGAATTTATGGGAAACCAAGAAATTACAAAATAAAACCAAAAGAATGAAAAATAGAAGATAATGTGAAATATCTCATTGGAAAAGCAACTGACCTGGAAAATAAATCCAGGAGAGACAATTTAAAAATTATGGGACTAGCTGAAAGCCATGATCAAAAAAAGAGCCTAGACATCATCTTGCATGAAATTATCAAGGAAAATTGCCCTGATATTCCAGAAACAGAAGGCAAAATAAATACTGAAAGAATACACCGATCACCTCTTAAAAGATCCAAAAAGAGAAACTCCTAGGAATATTGTAGCCAAATTCCAGAGTTCCCAGGTTAAGGAGAAAATATTGCAAGCAGCTAGAAAGAAACAATTTGAGTATTGTGAAAATACAATCAGGATAATACAAGATCTAGCAGCTTCTACATTAAGGGATTGAAAGGTTTGGAATATGATATTTCAGAAGTCAAAGGAACTAGGACTAAAACCAAGAATCACCTACCCAGCAAAACTGAGTATAATACTTCAGGGGGAAAAATGGTCATTCAATGAAATAAAGGACTTTCAAGCATTCTTGATGGAAAGACCAGAAATGAACAGAAAATTGGACTTTAAACACAAGAATCAGGAGAAGAATGAAAAGGTAAATAGGAAAGAGAAATCATAAGGGACTTTCTAAAGTTGAGCTGTTTACATTCATACATGGAATGATAATATTTGTAAGTCTTGAAACTTTTCTCAGTATTTGGGTAGTTGGAGGGATTACACACACACACACACACACACACACACACAGACTGAGAGCACAGGGTGAGTTGAATAAGAAGGGATAATATGTAAAAAAATAAAATTAAAGGGTGAGAGTAATATATTGGGAGGAGAAAGGGAGTAATGGAATGGGGCAAATTATCTCTCATAAAAGAGGCAAGAAAAAGCTTTTCAATGAAGGAGAAAAGGGAGGAGGTGAAAAGGAAAAAGTGACGTTTACTCTCATCACAATTGACTTAAGGAGGGAATAACATGCTCACTCAATTTGGTATGAAAATCTGTCTTACACTACAGGAAAGTAGGGGAGAAGGGGATAAGTGGGGTGGGGGGGGATGATAGATGGGAGGGCAAATGGGAGGAGGGAGTAATTAAAAGTAAATTAATTAAAAAGTATTTAAAAGTAAACACTTTTGGGGAGGGACAAGGTCAAAAGAGAGAATAGAATAAATGGGGGGCAGGATAGGATGGAGGGAAATATAGTTAGTCTTGCACAACATGACAATTATGTAAGTCTTATGCAAAACTGCACAAATATAGTCTATATTGAATTTCTTATTTTCTCAGTGGGGATGGGTGGGGAGGGAGAAAGGAGAGAAGTTGGAATTTAAAGTTTTAGGAATGAATTTTGAGAATTATTTTTGCATACAATTGGGAAATAAGAAATATAGGGGGTATAGAAGTCTATCTTGCCCTACAAGAAAAGAGAGAAGATGGGGATAAGAGAAGGAAGGGGTATGATAGAAGGGAGAGCAGATTGAGGGAAAAGGTAATGATGTTTATTTGGGGTGGGGGAGGGGAGAGATGGGGAGAAAATTTAGAACTCAAAATTTTGTGGAAATGAATGTTAAAAAGTAAAAATAAGTACATAAACATTAAACAAAGAGTGAAAACAGCTAGGGGGCAGAGTCAAGATGGCAGACTAGAAAGACACACTTACACAAAGTCCTCCCTGCAGCCCATAAAATACCTGTAGAGAGGAACTCTTAACAAATTTTGGAGCAGCAAAAGAGGAGAACAACAGAGTGGAGGAGATTTCCAGCCCATAGTGACCTGAAAGGGCCACGGAAATGTTGGTTGTGGTGGACGTAGAGCTGAGCGCAGAGTCCAGCCCAGCCTTGGCCGAGTGGCTCAGCATGATGAGACTCTGGGAGGAGGATACCTCGGGGGTAGAATCTCCAGTCACAGTAGCGGGTCCTCAGATCCCTCGGCCCACAGGCACCAAAGGTCAGTGATGGGGTCTTATTAGGGGGCCAGGAAGGGAGAAGGGCCTTCCCATAGCTCTGGCAGCAGGCAGTGGCCACAGAACCAACACAGCAGCCTGTACAGAAGCTCCATTGTTGGAGCGTAAAAACCCCTGGGGGCATTGAAGAGCTGAATCTTACCTAAGCCTTGGGTGGAAGCCCTGACTGACCTGGTCTTTGTCTCAAACTGAATTGTGGCCCTGCCCATCCAGCTTATCTGAAAATCAGCCCCCAGTGCTGGCTTGGCGGAACTGGAGGTCAAGTGGCTGTGGAGAGGTATCTGCTAAGATTCTGGGCACAAAAATCCCTCTCTATGTCCAGGCCAGTATATACTATATACTTGATTGCTCCACCTTGGAGGAACTGAGATCTCACAGATTCCTGGAGTATACCCTACTCTTGATAAAAGACCCAAAAATCAAGTAACTGATTGGGAAAATGCCCAAAAAAGGGAAAAAAAAATAAGACCATAGAAGGTTACTTTCTTGGTGAACAGATATCTCCTCCCATCCTTTCTGATGAGGAAGAACAATGCTTACCATCAGGGAAAGACATAGAAGTCAAATAAATATTCAATGGGCTCAGACCATGGAAGAGCTCAAAAAGGATTTTGAAAATCAAG
>CM053770.1:230712392-230748619 GCA_028658325.1 Potorous gilbertii
GAATTAGCCAAATAGAAAGGGAGCTTCAAAAACTCACTGAAGAAAATAGTTCTTTAAAAATTAGAATGGAACAGATGGAGGCTAATGACTTTAAAAGAAACCAAGAAATCACAAAACAAAACCAAAAGAATGAAAAAATGGAAGAGAATATGAAATATCTCATTGGAAAAACAACTGACCTGGAAAATAGATCCAGGAGAGACAATTTGAAAATTACGGGACTACCTGAAAGCCATGATCAAAAAAAGAGCCTAGACATCATCTTTCATGAAATTATCAAGGAAAACTGCCCTGATATTCTAGAACCAGAGGGCAAAGTAAATATTGAAAAAATCCACCAATCACCACCTGAAAGAGATCCAAAAAGACAAACTCCTGGGAACATTGTGGCCAAATTCAAGAGTTCCCAGGTCAAGGAGAAAATATTGCAAGCAGCTAGAAAGAAACAATTCATGTATTGTGAAAATACAGTCAGGATAACACAAGATCTAGCAGCCTCTATATTAAGAGATCGAAGGGCTTGGAATATGATATTCCAGAAGTCAAAGGAACTAGGACTAAAACCAAGAATCACCTACCCAGCAAAACTGAGTATAATACTTCAGGGGAAAAAGTGGTCTTTCAATGAAATAGAGGACTTTCAAGCATTCTTGATGAAAAGACCAGAGCTGAAAAGAAAATTTGACCTTCAAACACAAGAATGAAGAGAAGTATGAAAAGAAAATACCAGAAAGGAACCAGAGTACACCTGTGACTGTTGGATCTTGAACTCACATCCAGATTCCTGGGAGCAAAAACAGATACAACTTTACTAGAAGCTGATGTTGTGCTCTTGGGTATCCAGGAAAGTAGTGACACAAAGTCAAAGGAATCAAAAGACAAATAAACTTTAATGATTTCAATGCTTTCGAGACCATTTGTTAAACTCGAATGTTCACCAAACATATAACTAGTATAATGAAGTGTGAATGAAGAAATGAATATAAGATATAAATCTCAATAAATAAAATTCATAGTTGAAAAAAAAGAGTGAAAAAAAATATTCCAAAGATCTGTGGCCTAGGGACAGGGGACTGTCCTCTGAGGCAGGATGATCTCTGTTTAAACCTCACTTCTATCTTCTGCTGGCCATGTGACTCTAAAGTGAGGAACAGTAGCTGCTCACAAATTCTAATCTCCCCCATTCCTGCCCCTCCTCAAAAATGACTAAGGTATATTTTTGACCATGTAGCATGTAAGTGCATGGATGAATCAAAAATGGGTTAGATCCAAGAAACCCTATATTCTTTTCTGATAGGGTTACAAGAGTGATAGACCAGGGGGAATTCCCCAAAGTATGCCTGGATTCTAGCAAAGCATTTGACAAAAGTCACTCTTGTGGACAAGAATGAGAAACATGAGCTGAAGCTTAGATGTGGTGAATTAAGAACTGGTCTAGAACTAAAACACAGAGTCTGGTCTATAATAGATTAATATTGCTTAATATTGATTTATTAATAATAATAAATGTTTATTTAGTTTAATTTATGAACTATGTTTCTGACACAAATTGACTTTGTGACCCTGAGCTCTCAGTGCTTATTGGTGTCAAACTCAATTAGAAACACTCCTAGTGAGCTACATGTTGACTTTGAAAACCACAAATTAATATTATCTATGTCTTGCTATATTTTTATTTATTTTGTTAAACATTTCCCAGTTATGGTTTCTACGGCATTATTCTGGGAATTTTGGGAGCCCCATGCAGCCCATGGGATGTGAGTTTGACATACCTTTTAAGATTATAAGTTGTATATTGGTGGAAGGAGTTCTTGATCAAGGAATTCCTCATGCCAATGAAATCACAGGCCCAGTTTCTATCCCTAATTTGTGCCAACATGAAGGGATGCTTCTATTGGTGTGCTGCAAGGTTCTTTCCTTAGCCCTATATTATTCAACATTTTCATAAGTGGCTTTATTCAGTCATTTTTCAGTTGTATCAGACTCTTCATGGTGCTATTCAGAATTTTCTTGGCAGAGATATCAAGGTAGTTTGCTATTTCCTACTCCAGATCATTTTGCAGATGAAGAAATTGAGGCAAATGGGGTTAAAAGTGACTTGCCCAGCTAGTAAATGTCTGTGTCCAGATTTGAACTCAGGAAGATGAGTCTTCTGACCCCAAGCCCAGTGCTGTATTTACTGTGTCTCTATAAAAGCACAGATATCATGCCTTTTAAATTTACAAATGAAATAAAACTAGGAAGGGTAGTTAACAAATGGTCAAACTGGTATAGGTCCAAAGATAGGTAATAGGTGATAGGGACAGATGAAATTTAAGAGAGATGTAATGGAGTCCTATATTTGTTTTTTGTTAAAAAAAAACACAAGCCTGTAAAAAGTAGAGGATAAGGAGGTATTGTTAAACTGAATAATTATTTGAAAAAGACCCTTAAGTTCTTAGTGGACTGCAAGATTAATGTGAGTCAGTATGTGTGGCAGTGCAGGAAAAAAAGAGCTAAGGTTACCTTAATAAAGCACAGAATATAGGATGAAGGCAAAAACCATACAATGGTAATCTGTTGTGATGAGAACATATCATGAGTTTCACATTCAGTACTAGACATCCCATATTAGAAAGGACATTGATACATAGGATGGATTCTGATGAGGATAACCAAGAGGGTGACTGAATTTGGACATTACTCCATTTGAGGATCACCTGAAGGAATTGAAGTTGGAGGTTAAAACCTGGAAAAGAGAATATTTAAGGAGCACATGCTAGCTATTTTCAAGTATTTGAAGACCTTACATGTGATGGAGCGATTTGATCTCTTCTGTTTGATTCCAGATGGAAGAATTAGTTACACTGGATAGAAATGTCAAAGATGCAATTTACCTTCCTAAGAGATAGAACAGAGATTACTAATCATATTTTGTGTCCTGGACTCCTGTGATAGTCTGGGGAAGCCTATAGCCCTTAAATAATTGAAGAAATGCTAAATTTCAGTTAGAATTTAATGAAAATTAAGATGTAATTTTCCCCCATCTAAGTTCACAGACTGACTACTCTGAAAGCTATGAAAGATTACTTGGAGTTTGTGAAACTCAGCTTAAAAACCCTTGAATTAGAGCAATCCCCTGGTCAAGTGAGAGCTATTTGGGGAGGAAGAGTGGGCTACTCTAGGTGGGGATTTTCAAGTGTAGTGATAGGGTTAGACTTAACTAGACTTTAAGGTCCTTTCCAACTCTAAACATGTGAGCCTATGACCTTATTTGGATGGGGCTACATCTCTTCTGAGGTGTCTCCCAACCCTGAGATCCTGTGATTCTGCAATAGAATTTCCAAGAGAGGTATGAGTAATGTGCCATGGAGGAAGGGACTGCAGAGGAAGAAGAAATAATGGGCTAGAATTGTCCAGAAAGGTTTAATTGAACAAGTGACTTTGAAGAGAGAGTAAGATTTGAACAGGCAGAGATAAGAAGTGAAGACATTTCATTTATTATTTACTTGTCCATCCATCCATCCATCCACCTATTTATGCATCTTTCTGTGCATCCATCCATCCATCCATCCATCCATTTATCTACCTACTCACCCAGGTCTTTTGATTCCAAGACCCATGTTCTTTCCAGTATCTTTCTTGCTCTTGAGAAGTCTATACTCTACTTACACTCACCCATCCACCCATTCATTTATTCATCCACCCATCTTCTTATCATCTCTCTATATCTATCTATTCATCCACTTATCTTTCATCTCTATTCATTTCTCCATCTATCTATCCACCCAGTCAGCCACCTAGAACTTCTTTTACTCTTATTATGAACAAAACACTGTGTTAAATACTGCTTGGAACTTTAAAAAAGACGTTTAGTGAGATAAGGAAAAGCATAGAGCAGGAAACGTTCAAGGGAACAGTGAGGAGACCTATCTGGGTTGATAGAGACACCAGGAATGTGTGACAATCACATGAGGAAAATAGTGTGGGAAAAGACTGGATAGATTAGGAACATATTGAGCAAGCCCTAAATGCAAGACTGTGGAATTTACAATTTATTTTGTGGGCAAAGGGAGCCATTGAATTGGTTTGAGCATGGGCATGACCTGATAAAAATGGAAGTCAGAAAGATAGATCAGCTCCAACTTTCACTTTGGTTTCCATATACTGTAGCATCCAGAATATAACATGCGCTTCCCCTCCAAAGACGCTTGTATCAAATCTGAAGGGAGCATGACAATTCTTCTATAAATATAACAGATGCAATGAGGAGAATCCTTCCCTGGACTCTCGCACTGCATTGGTTACAGTAACCACAGCTTCCCTGTTGGACTACACGAGGGGAAGGGCAGCTGGGCCAGATGTCCTTGCTGCTGCTGATGTCAGGTAAGAGAGCCTGACCACAAATCCAGCAGTGCTGTATTTACTTAGGGGCTTAATAAGTGTTTGCTGAATAACTGATTGATTAGTCAATGATTAGATAAGCCAGACACTGAGGACAGGAATACTAACTGATAATAACAGCTAGTATTTATACAGCTCTTTAAGATTTGCAAAGCGCAGGGCGGAGTAAAGATGGTGGAGTAGAAAGACACATATGTGCTAGCTCTCCCCCCACAGCCCGTAAAATACCTTAAAGAAAGACTCTCAACAAATGCTAGAGCAGCAGAAGCCACAGAGCAACAGAAATTTATCTTGCCCTACAGGACAAAAGAAAAGATGGAGATAAGGGAAGGGAGGGATGTTAGAAGGAAGGGCAGATTGGTGATGGGGTAATTAGAGTGTTCAACATTTTGGGGTGGGGGGAGGGGAGAGATGAGAAGAAAATTTGGAACTCAAAATTTTGTGAAAATGAATGTTGAAAACTTAAATAAAAAAATAAAAAGAAAGAAAAAAAAGATTTACAAAGCACTTTACAGTATTAATTCATTTGGTCCTCATAATGACTGTGGGAGGTAGGTGCTATTATTCCCATTTATAGTTGAGGAAACTGAGGCAGACAGAAGTTCAATGGCTAGTCCAGAGTCACATAACTAATAAGTAGCTAAGGTAGGATTTGAACTCAGTTGTTCCTAACTTGACCAAACTTGGTTCACTGCACCACCTAACTACCTCTGTGAAGATAGGAATGAAATAGTTCCTGCCCTTAGGGAACTTGGATTCTAGACAAAGGAGGAATGACATGGAGACAAATAATACAGCATGTAAATAGATACCCAATAAATGCAAGGAGGTTGCAAAAGGGGATCAACAAAGATGTCACTGAGGAGGTGAGGTTTAAACTGAGCATTGAAAGAAACAGGAGATGAGAAGGGAGGGCAATCCAAGCATGGGGGTAAATGTGTACAAAAGTATGGAGGTGGGAGATGGTAATTATAAGTGAAGGACAGCAAAGACCATTTGATTGGACTGTAGAATTCACCAAAGAGAGGGATGTGTAAAAAGCCCAGAAGGTGAGGCTGGAGCCAGATTGTGCAGGTTTTCAAGTGCCAAAGAAAGGGGTTTGTGTTTGAAGCTCTAGGTCCTGGATAGCCAGTCCCTGGGGCATGCTGAGCAGGGAGAGGTGATAGTCAGAACTGACCATCATGACATCACCCTGACAGTTATTGGATGGGATTGGGTCCTCCCCTTGATCTGATAGGGATAATGGAGCTATTCTTTCAGACATGAAATACAGCAAAGAGCATTAAAAATTCACAGCCACTTAGAGAGAGGGATTTGAGCCAATGGAGTACATCCTTTATGATTCTTTGGGAGACATTTCACTAAGATTAAGTATATTAGTACAATTGCCTTCTTTCCAGAAGACAAGGTCATTTGAGCTTTTACAGCTTCCTGGAGGATATAAGATACCAAGGGGAAAAACCCACACATTTCCTCACGATAGCCATTTAATCATTGAAATTGGCCTCCATCATGTTGATCTTTCGGATGATTCACAATCCATCTAATGTCTTGTATTTCTGACTAGTGAGCTCTCTTGGCAGGTCTCAGTCCCGAAATCTGTTTTGGAATGCTAAATTTGTAATATGTCACCATTCTGCTGTAAGATATCCTCATTTTGACGGAGCGATTACAACTTTTTACAAAGACCATGCCTGCTTAGGAATCTCAGTTGTTATAGAAATCTGAGTGTGGCCCTCTTACTTCATTTGGCTGATCATCGTTTTTGTTTTGGAGATGTCAGGATAGAGGGGAAAAACACCCATCGAGACAGCAGATTCTTTCTCGTGTGAGTGGCTTTAAGACCAGAGCAAAGTGAGGGAAGAAGAGGGGGAGGATGAATTTGCAAAAGGTGATGAGAAAGCACCTTTCTCATCTGTTTCTGAAAAATATCTATCCCCCAGAGTGAATGAAAGAATAACAGGGATTTATATAGCTTTCTTTCCAAGGAACTCAAAACATTCTTGGGTTCCTCCCCGGGTAACTCTCCCCTTCCTCCACCACACAATGCCTGTGAGTCATTTTGATGGGCAACATGGTTGGGAGACTAGAAGTGCCTCCCTTGGGTAAAAGCCAGAATTTTGAAAAGTAGACAGGCTTCTAAAATCTATCCATCAACAGAAAAGTTATGGAGCATTGGTTTCACAAGGTACTGTTCTAAGGACCAAGGATGATAGAGAGATGAAAGACATAGAAGGCAGGAAGAAATGCCAGTTTGGGATGCGAATGAGGGGGCCAAGAGTTAGCAATGAAGGCGATTTTAAGAATCTCTTCAAAATAATTTATCTCAGAAACACACTCAGGAATCTAACCAACCTGCTATTAAGGTGACATGAAATGTTACAATTCAAACTAGTAACAGTAAGCAATAATAGTGACTATAACTTGAGTTGTAACAAAGGTAAGTTGTCTTGGAACCTATAGAAGATGAGTTTATATTACAATTCTTTTGTTGTTGTTTAGTCATTTTTAGTTGTAGCCAACTCTTTGTGACCCCAATGAGGGTTTTCTTGGCAAACATACTAGAGTGCTTTACCATTTCCTTCTCTAGCTCATTTTACAGATGAGGAAACTGAGGCAAACAGGGTTACGTGACTTGCCCATGGTCATATAGCTAATAAGTATCTAAGGCCAGATTTGAACTCATAAAGATGAGTCTTCCTGACTCCAAGTCCAGCACTCTATCCGCTATGGCACCACCTAGCTGCCCCAACAAGTACATGCTAGGTGTTTAATAAATGTTAAATGTAGAAGGCTTGTTCGGAAGACACATGTAATATATGTGTGTGTTTGTCCTTTGTTGCCGAAGAAGACCATGCCATCAGAGAAATAATGACATGACTTGCACTTGACTTTGTTTTGAGTGAGGGAGGGCTGTGCAGGTCACCAGCCGCACTTCTCCTCCAGAGTCATTTGTATCCAGTGCCCAGATATTCATCAGGATGACTGGAAATGACACAGGATGAATCAATTGGGGTTGTGACTTGCCCAAGGTCACACAGCTAGCAAGTGTCAAGCATCTGAGGTGAGATTTGAACTCAAGTCCTCCTGACCCCTGCACTGGTGCTTTATTCACTGTACCACCTAGCTGCCCCTTCAGAAGACAGATCAATGATTAGATATGTTGAATGTTGGGGAAAGTAATAAAAATAATATTAATAGTAGCATCTATACGTAGTGCTTTTAAAGGTTGCAGAGTACTTTACAAATATCTCATTTGATTCTTATGACAATCATGGGTTGATGGGGAACAGGTGTCACTGTTATCCTCCCTTTGTGGATGAAGAAACTGAAGCAAGCAGAGTTTAAGTGACTTACCCAGCAAGTAATAGTACATCTATATAGACAGCCAGGAAGGAAATGTTGGCCTGCCACCCCTTGACATTCTGAAGGACACTGCTGAGGCCAGGGAAATCTCAGTCACAGCAGTGGCTGCTGAGGAAGAGGAAGAAGAGCCATTGTTGTAACACAGACAAAGCCTTCAAATATTGTCACATCTATTCTCCATCCACCATTTGGGAGAAACCAACATTTGGGTAAACTGAGGCTCATATATAACAGATCACTATAACAGATCTTTATTGTATGGAGTGTTTCTGGAGTAACTCCAGGTGGATACACCAAACCAAAAGGGGGGCAATGAACTTTTGTAGTCTCTAGGCCTCCAGGATCACAGAATTACAGAAAGTCAGACCTGGTCCATGTGATTCCCCAGACTGGCCATGGGGTATATACCTAGATTTTCTCATGTGAGCCTCACAACAGCTCTACGGGGCTGATGCTACAGATAAGGGCAAAGCCCTGGATTTGGAGTGTGGAAGAGCTGGGTTCAGATTCCACCTAAGCCTCTTACTAGCTGCATGACCCTGGGAAAGTCACTAAAAATCTACCTGCCACATTTGTAAATTGAGGAGTTTGGACTCTATGGCCCCTTCTAGGTCTAGATATGTGATCCTAGGAAGTCTATTGAAGCTTGGAGTGGTTAAGTGATGAGCCAGGGTCACATCTGATGAGTCAGCGTCAGAGGGAGGGAGGGAATAAGCACCTGCTATGTGGCAGGCACTGTGCTAAATGCTGAACCCAGCTCTTTCTTACTTCAAGTACTGGATTTTATCCATTGGGCCACAGTGCTTCTCTAATAATAATAATATTAATATTCATAGCAATAATCCACACTTTTAAAGGGCTACACCACATTTTGAGGGTCTGTAGTAAAGCAGACATTCTAAGTAATATCCAGGAAAAATGAAAATTCGCTTTGACCGTTGACTCATCCTTATAAAATGGCAATAAGGAAGGTGGCCTCCAAGCCAGGAAGACCTGGGTTAAAGTCTTACCTTCATCATGTGTTGACTGGGTGACCTTGCAAAATTGATTTATTTCTTGTCATTCTCTAATAAAGACTATGAGCAAAGGAGAGGCCAGTGTGCATTGGGAGGGGGAGATTTCCTCACTTGGGACTTCTTGATACCCATGAATTCCCAGGTCCAGTGCCCCTTCATAAAACGGCACCAATAAAAGGCACCCTCATAGTGAGTTGACCGATGAGTGACATAGCCATTGTGTTCTTTGGTATGGGAAGGACAAAATGAGTCTTGAAGGGGGCATTAATAGATGGAGGAGACATTACCATTTGATCACTTATAAGCCTATCAGAAACACCACAGAAATTTCCACAGAGTCAGAGATCCATAGAGTGGGGTACATTTTAGAAGCCATATAGGGTCACTCACTCAGACCCTCAGAGGTCATAAAGGCGTTTTCATTTTATAGATGAAGAAACTGAGGCTAGTAACTGTTAAGGGAATTTGCTTAAAGGTCATGCAGATTAGAATCCACATTGCTTTATTCTGCATCCTATGTGCTTTCTCCCACCCTTTCTCCCGCTCAAGGACCCCACACTGTTAAAAACACAACATTGCCATCCCTGAGGAAAAGATCCAACAGACAATGTCTCTCATTCACAGAGGTCAGTAGAGAGGGAAACGAGCAAACTCAAGTGTGTGCTCTGCAAAAATAACCAGACAGAAGACATGCCTTTCGCAAATAGTTCCTGGAAATTTCTCGTTTTATCAAGGAATTTGGTCTCTCCAGTTCAGTGCCTAGCAAAAATAGCTGTGGCTTAATCAGGCCCAGATGCGGACATATTCCCTCACCTTCCTTGACTGCATGGATGCATTTCATACTGAATTTCACCTAAGGAATTTTAGACTTTAAAGAAAATAATCAAAAACACTTTAAGCTTCCCTTTGAGATCATGGTTGATTTGGAAGATCAAAGATGTCCCATCACTGTGATGAGTTTTGATGGAAAGCTGTGATTTTTTTTTAAACATACTAGCGAAAAGATGAATCTGGTGGAGAGGAGGCCATTGCAGTACCCCCTGATCCCCTGCCCTGTTTCTCTCAGGTCTTCATCTTCACATATTTTTGTAATTTTTTTTCTTCGTCTTCCTTCTCGGTCCCATATTTTCAGCAGCCGGGGTCTTATCCTAACTAAGTTAAGATTCTATTTCAAATACAAGGAAATGGGTGTCCTTGTTGGATAATTCTTAGCATACCTTGTGCATACTTCCTTTGCATATATGGAAAGTATGCAATGTTTCAGTTTTAAACAATGAAGAGTTCCCATAGACGGACTGGTGGCTGTTTCATGGGATGGGCATCTGGCCCAGTAAAAATTTGTCATCCATAGTGGCCCCTTTTATTTCTCTGGAGCAGCCAGATTTGGCCTCATTCTGAGGGGCTGAGAAATACCATCACTCTTGACCTTGCTGGGAGTCATGTCTCCCAGGGACTCCATGCTCTTTGGACCCAGGAATAGAGACCAGGCTTCCTGCTTGGGGTCTGGGGCTCTCGTCAAAAGATGGGCTGTTTTTACTCCACATTCATTGGAATGCTTGGGATCGCCGGCAGGTCACTAGGGATTCTGAAAACCAAAAGAATCCGGAATGGCAGAAATTGGGCCATTGGAATCTCCACCATTCTTCAGCCTGTCTTTATGTTGTCATTTTTTGTTTTTTTTAAAGAAACTAGCCCCTGAAGGAATCTTGAACTTGGAGGCACCATGGTACTGGGAAAAGGTCTGGAACTCTGTAGTCCGGGGCTGAGGATTCCGATTCTGACCCCTGCTGCTTGTTTCTTGTGGGATCTTGGACCCTTCTGGGCCCCTCATCTTCCTCATCAGTAAAATGAGGGTAGTTAGATGAGACCAGGGTTTTTTTAATCTGGAACCCATGAAAAATTGAAAATGTATTTTGAAAACTGAATGTCAGTGTAATTGGTTTCCCTTTGTAAGTCTACATATTTAATTTCATGCATTTAAAAACTCTGTTCTGAGGAGGAGTTCATGGACTCCACCAGAGTGCCAAAGAGAACCATGGTATAAAAAAAAGATGAAGAACCCTTGGACCAGGGAATTTCCAGTTCCAAATCTCTCGTGGTAGAAACATCCATCAGTGTAGTAGTGGAGCATTGAGTATAGAATGGAGGACATGGAGTCACCAAGATGTGGGCTCAGATTCCTCCAAAGACATTTACTATGCCATCTTGGGCAAACTTCTTAAGCTCCCTGTTTCCTCATCTGTAAGATGGGGATAATACCTGCCTCCTAGGGTTATTCATAGGATCAACTGAAGTAATTTATATAAAGTACTTTGCAAACCTTTAGTGGTATATACAACAAGTCAGCTACCATTGTTGTGGTGTTAATAATTTTTATCTATCTCACAGGGATATTTTTGGTGTTGTTCAGTCATTTCATTTGTGTCCAACTTGTTGTGACCCTATTTAGGGTTTTCTTTACAGAGATACTGGGGTGGTTTGCTATTTCCTTTTCCAGCTCACTTTACAGATGAGGAAACTGAGACAAATAGGGTAAAGTGACTTGCCCAGGGTCACATATCTACTAAGTGTTGGAGGCTAGACTTGAACCCAGGAAGATGAGTCTTCTTGACTCTAAGCCCAAAGCTCTATGTACTATGACAGTCCCTAGCCTGCTGTCATTGAGATATGAGAAGTATTATTTCTCTAGGCAGCTAAGAAGTTATTACCCATTTGCTTCAAGACAGCTACTTTTCCCATTATGAATTAATGTTTAAATTATTTTGCTTATATAATCAGAAGGCCTCGAAAGCTTGACCTAGTTAATAATAGGAGTCAATGTTGATAGAGGTTCACAGATTTAGGTGGCACAATGGCTAGAACACCAGGTCTGGAGTGTGACCCTGGGCAAGTCACCTGACCCTGCTTGCCTCAGTTTACTCATCTGCAAAACAGGATAATAATAGCACTTACCTCCCAAAGTGTGATAGTCAAATGAAATAGTAGTGATAAAGCACTTAGCACAGGGCTTGGCACACGACACACACGACGTAAATGTTGGCTATTATTATTTTTTTAGAGCTGAAAGTAGAGGTTATCAAATCCAACCCTCTCATTTTACAAATGGAGAAACTGAGGCCCAGAGAGGTTATGTGGATTGCCTGGGAAAGCACAGCAGGAGTAAAATTCAGGTCTTCCTGTCTTTATGCTCATATTCTGGTCAAATTCTCTGCGTTACTTTGTTTCCCACAGGGGTCAATGTTCTCCCCTCACCACTTCCTTGAAGTCATTTTGTATTTATTTCATATATATATATATGTTGTACTTTTCCTCTGTATGTCTCTCCCCACACCCCCATTAGAATGGAAGCTTTGTAAGGACAAGGGATGTTTCATTTTTGTTTCTGTGTCTAATAATGTTTGTTGAGCTGAATTTGGATTGAACTTTCGGTGTAAAAAGGGCTTGGGATTCATGACCCCTTAGGTCCCTTCCTATTAAAAATAATTTGAAGTTTCAGTGTCTATGTATATATTTAAAACAGATGCCCAAAGTCAGCATGAGTTAGTTCAGCTGGTAGGCGGCTGCAGACTCAGAAAGATCAGAAGGCCTTAAAAGGCTGAGAAATGCTGCCCGGCTCTAGGCTCTCCAGATAAAGGGTTAGAGGCCAGGCTCTTCCCTTCTATAAGTGGCCTCCACTTAGCTGCTTACACTGGAAACTGTGCTGTGTTGAGAGGTGGGGACCCAAGTCTAGGCTCCCTGAAATGATTCCTCAGTTACTGAATCAACCAGCATTACTATGTGCTAGACCATGGGGTAACCTGAGACTCAGAGAATTAGGACAAAGATGAAAGTCTTTGCCTTCTACAAGTTTCCATTCCATCAGGAAAACAATACATACAAATATTAAGGTTATAGAAAGGAATTTATTTTTGGTTTTTTTTTCAGAGGTGAGGGGGGATTAAGAAAGGCTGCAGATACACAGTGGAATTTAAATGAAGTCTTCAGGAATCGAGGGATTCTCAGAGGGAGAGGTGACAAATGAGAATGTTCTAGGCATAGGTGACAAGCCTATGAGGAGAGAGAGAGAGGGAGAGAGAGGGAGAGAAAGAGGGAGAGGGAGAGGGACAGGGACAGGGAGTGGGACAGGGAGAGGGAGAGGGAGAGAGAGGGAGAGAGAGGGAGAGAGAGAGGGAGAGAGAGGGAGAGAGAGGGAGAGAAAGAGGGAGAGGGAGAGGGACAGGGAGAGGGAGAGGGAGAGAGGGAGGGAGAGAGAGTGAGAGAGAGAGAGAGAGAGAGAGAGAGAGAGAGAGAGAGAGAGACTCAGAATGGGTTATAAAGATCTTCAAAGACTAGAAAAGACCTGAAACTCGGTCATGGACGCAACAGGAACTAGTGAAATTGCCTGAGGAGGGGAGCAGCATAGTCATCCCTACTCAAGCCCTTTGTGGTCTTCTCCTGTAACCTTCCAAGGACTAATATGAAGTAGGGAAAAGAAACCACACAAATATTTATTAAGTATCTCCCATGTATCTGAGGCTGGGTTTGAACTCAGGTCTTCCTGACTCCAGTCTTATGTGGGATTTGAACTCACTTCTTGCTGCCAAATCCAACAATCCATCCACTGTACTAGCTAGTTTAACCATTCACTGATTGATTTCAATGGTTGATCTCACTTTCCTCATTCTGGCAACTTCAGACTGGCAACTTCACCCACTCAGGGTTGACTGCCTTAGGGCTGCTCAATCCCAGGAAGAGAGTGCTTTGAAGTCCCTAACACTCCAGAAGAATTCATTAACAGCTGGGAGGAGCTGTGTACTACTTGGTTTCACAGTTGTTCCTGGACGCCGCGCTTCCCTCCCCCCACAACCTTGTCAGCATTAGGGTCTAATAACTGGGTGGTTATAGGGAGGAAAGGGAATTAATCACTTCTCCATTCAAAGGGATTAAGATGTTTAACCCCCTTTTACATTAATCCCCCAAAATCCCTACAAATAGAGAATTAGAAATTCCCCAAATGGGAAGGGTAAAATAGGAGCTGGTTGTCTATTGCCTTCATAATTTTAAAAGGCCCAGTACTGCATTAGCCATTATGATAGGAAAGAGAGGGGGAAGACACCATACATACTGTCTCCTCATTCTGTTTGCAGTTCTTTCTTAAAAATAAATTTATGATCTTTGGAGGAATCTTTTAGTATGTATGAAATTAACATATAACTTCATATTCATACTTTTAAGGAATTAAAGTGATAATTAACATAATTTCTTAGGTAAATTAATATACACCTTTTTTTTTGGTGGGAGGAGACCCTGTTCTATGTGTGTCTATCAGTGTGAAAAACTCTTCCCTTGGTGCAAATAGACAACTGGTCTGTAATTTATAGCACTTCTTAACTTTTTTTCTTTTTTTAAATCATGGGCCCATTTGGCAATTTGGTGGGATTTATGGATACTTTCTTAGAACCATGTTTGTTGTCCACATTCATAAGGGAAAGAAATAGTAAATTTCTTAGTGAAAATAAAAATGTGTTTTCCTCCATCTAAGGTCACAGATTCTTTGCAATCACTGTAGGGTGAATCATAAATTAAGAATTCATGCTTCAGAGTGTTGTCTGGGGTACCGTGAAATCAAATCAACTAGTGAGTAAATAAAAATTTACTAAGCACCTACTACATGCCAGGTACTGTGCTACTCACTGGAGATAGAAAGAAAGAAAAAAGATAGCCCCTGCCCTGGAAGACCTTACAGTCTAATGGGGGAGGCAACATGCATACAGGTATGGACAAATAATATGTATACAGGAAACATTGGAGATAATGAACAGAGGGAAGGGGCTAGAACTAGGAGAGATTGGGAAAGGCTTCAGGTAGAAGGTGAGATCTTAGCTGGACCTGAAGGAAGCTAGGAGGAACTGATGAGGAGGGGGACTGCCCTTGTCGCATCATGTAGTCCATATTAGTATCTGTAAGGCTTGTGAGGCAGCCCGGTGACACGGTGGAGCACCAGCCCTAAAGTCAGGAGGACCTGAGTCCAAATTTGGCCTTAGACACTTACTAGCTGTGTGACCCCAGGCAAGTCACTCACTCTGTTTGCTTCAACAACAAAAAAAAAGTAGAGCTTGAACACATCTTCCCATTTCTGAGTCTAAGCCCCCTACCCATGGCATGCCTCCCACTATGTGTTATTTTACTCTGTTAAAATAGGGAATCCTGTAGACCAGGGGCTGTCTCAATTTTTCTCTGTATCCCTATAGTGCTTAGCACAATGGCACATAGTAAGAGCTTAATAAATTATTTTTCATTCATTCATACAACATACTATATCTCACATGATTTTATAAATTTATACATCTATGTCTGTTTATCACTGAAGCAGCTGAGTGGCTCATTGGATAGAGTGTTGGGCCTGGAGTCAGAAAGAAATGAGTTCAAATCCATCCTCAGACATTTACTAATTGTGTGACCCTAGGCAAGTTACTTTACCCTATTTGCCTCAGTATCCTGATCTGTAAAATGAACTAGAGAAGGAAATAGCAAATCCCTCCAGTATCTTTGCCAAGAAAATCCCAAATGGGGTCACAAAGAGTCTGAACTGACCCAACAACTATCATTTTATCTACCTATATCTATGTTGTCTATAGACACACATACATATGTATGTATCTGTGTTTGTAGTCATATTTATACTATATAACCTTGAGATCCAAACAGCTGATTTCCATGTAGAATGTCTAGCAGGGTTGGACCAACTGACTTATGTAGGGATTAGAATGAAACTGGGCATGTTGCAAGTAGAAGTGCGAATGATGGAGGGAGGGAAGAGAGAGGGAGAGAAGAGTGATGGAGACAGGGTGGGGAGGGAGGAGGTGGGGAGAAGGATAGAAGAGGATTCCTGTATTCAGACAACTTCCTATTAAAAAATAGCCCTGACTCCAAGGAGTAACTGGTCCTAAGCTAACTCAAGGTGCTGTTTTTGGTCTCTGGCATGAGTCCTGATTTTAGCATTGGGGCTCACTGGCAAAAAAACATTCTCCTAAGAGATGGTTTCTGCATTCTGGTCATTGCACTGGCATTCTTCACACTCGAGGTCCTATATAGTGACGTGAAAAGAGTCTTGGACCTGGAGTCTAGAGAGACTTTGCCTTAAATGCTTTCCCAAATACTAGCTCTGTAATTATGGGGAAGTTGTTTGATTTTTTTCTAAGTCTCAGTTTGCTCATCTGTAAAACGGGAATAAAAACTATGGAAGGTAACTTCTAGGTGATGGGGAAGATCCAATGAGATAGTTCAATTCATTAAACACTTATTATGTGCTGGGAATACAAAGAAGAAAAAAAAGTGAGTATTTCTTCTACTAGGGACAGCTGCAATTGGTGTCCTTAGATAAATAAATATCGGGCAATTTTGAGAGAGAGAGAGAGAGAACATTAAGCCCTGGGGAAATCTGGGAATGCTTCATAGAGCTCCTGAGCAGAACCTTGAAGGAGGTGGATTCTGAGTGGCTGCTATGGGCAGAGAGGGCAGTCCAGACCTGGGTGAGGAGGTGGCTCAGCTCGATGCCCGAGGGCAGGCAGTGGGTGGTGGATCCACAAGTTCAGGGGAAACAAATTAACTTTGGCCCAAGGATACAACATGTGAAGGGGGTTAATGAAAATCACTGTACAGGTGGGGACTGTTGTTTTGGTTTCTAGGTAGTACAATTCAGTGGGAATGATAATTTCATCCTAAATGAATAACTCACACTTTCATAGTGCTGGAAACTTTTACAAACTCTTTTCCTCACTATGGCCCTTTGAGGTAGGGAGTATGGGATTTATCATCATCATCATTACCACCACCACCACCACCACTACCACCATCATCATCACCACCATCACCACCACCACCACCATCATCATCATCATCATAAGATTACTGTGAGTAAAGCATTTTATAAACAGTAAAAGTACCCTTCTATTCCCTCCTTCTTGCTCTGTATCTATGAATGATTTCATGGTTTTAAGTCTCATGTACATATGAATTGCCTCCATATACATACATGCAAATATACGAATTGTACATATATACATACACATGCATAAGTATGTAAGTGTATATGCACATACATATACACACATGTATATACACATGTATTTACACATATACATATACAACAGGATCTCCTCCAAACTCCTTGAAAGCAGAAAACAATTTTATTTTTGTCTGTGAATCTCCAGTGCCTAGCATTTAATAAGGGTTTGTTCATTGGCTGATTGGACCCAGTAAGTAATGAGATAAATAGCCTGACGCTGTGCAATTCGCATCGTATTAACCTAAGTGATGGTGGCTTCTCCTGTCAAATGACTTCCATTGAATCCGAATGTGCCTTATTTGTACTGATGTTGTCTCCCTGACTAGAATCTGATTCTTGAGGACAGGGACTGTATTTTTGTCTTTCTTTGGGGGTGGGGCGGGTTACATATTAAGCACTTTAAAAAAAATACCTGTTGACTTACCTTGATTGTCCCATTCCCTAAAGCTCAACACAAATGTCTTTGACACTCAGTTTACTCATTTGTGTGATGAGATGCTCTCTAAAGTCTCTTTCAGCTTGAGATGCTCTGAGGTCAGAGATCTTGAGAGGCAGCTTGGCATGATGGGTAGGGGCCCACATCCAAGAGTCACCAAGGACTGGACCCCAGACACTTTCTGGGGTAACTTCTCTGTGGGCATCAGTTTCCTCATCTATAAAATGAAAGGCTTAGATTAAATGACCTTCCATCTCTAAATAGATTGTCTTATGATCTATAAAATAAAAGTCTGGGTTTGATCTGACAAAGACTGTTAAGTAGCTTCTGATCTGACTGTCCAGTGATTGTTTTCATGCATGTACAAATCTAGCTCCTAAGATATGTGACATCCCTTTTATTTTATTTAAAAAGAAACACATCTTTTATCCTGGAGCAGGAAAGGATAAACACATCTGTACAGCATTGATTTTTTCTCCTTTTTTTCTGGGTTGGGTGGAGAGTAGTGGAAATGTGGGTAGGAGGGGGAACTAGAGAAATATTTGAAACACTTTACATTGAGTTTGAGTGACTGGAGGGGAGAGGGGAAATGAAAGGTGAAATGCCAAATTTAGTTTGGCCCTCCATCGTCTGTAGAGCTGTTTTCCCTTCTGTCAGACACGCACGGCAGTGTTATTCCCATCCAGGGTGAGGCGGGAGGGTGAGGGGGATGGATAATATAACATTCCTACTTAGCACTTACATAGTACTGCTTGTCTTGAGAGTACAGTGTCAACATTGACAAAGGAATCCTCACAACACCCCCTAGGTAGGAGGTTGGCCTAGAGTGTTGATTTTGGGTTTGGTTAATGGAGCCACCAGGCTCCTTGACCCACAATGGAACATTGAATTGGAGGCTTTGTCCAGTGGGCTCATGGTCTGTACTAGGAACCCAAAAGCCTCCAACCGGATACGAGCAGGGATAAGGACTGGACCTGAAACTGACCTCCTTGGTGTCAGGAACGTCTAGCTAAGGAAATTCCTTCTCTCAGTTCTGGTTGTTATCTTCTCTGTAGCCTACAGTGTTAGAAGACTGCTTAGAACGCTGAGTCGTTATAAATTATAGATTCATATATGTTATCCAATTAATATAGTTAGTACAACATTAATGATTACATCCATTAATAATAACAGCAGCTAACATGTAGGCAACCTGGTGGCTCCTCGTTCCCAGAAGGGCTCACCATAGTAATTCTGAGCCGAGTGCAGACACTTAATTGACTTAGCTCACTGAAGCTTGAAACTCCAGAGCTCAAGTGACCCTCCATCATCAATTCTCCTGTAGTAGGATTATAAGGCATATGCTACCATGCCTTGTTAGAGGTGGGGCTTGAACACAGGTCTCCCTGACCCTAAGGCCCAGCTCTCTCACCATAATGCCATGCTTCCTTTGAAATGATTATATTAAAAAATAAGAATCATTTAGAGGGAGTATCTATCCATCAACAGGAATATGCATACATGCTTACTATGTGCTATGCACTTTGCTGCAGAGACAGAAATAAACACTACAGACCAGTGTTAGAGTGTGAATGTCTTTTCTGATGACCAGCCTAGCTGGGCTGGCAGAGGCTCAGCACAAAGCTGGCCACAGAGCAATTAATTCTTCACCCCTGGGAACTTTTTAAGATCATCTGCCAAAGTCTAGAGTCAGCGTTCAGTGAAAGGAAAACCGATACTGAGGAAACTAGCAAGTTCTGAATAGGCTTTTTTTCTATTTATCTTCCTTCCTTCTTTCCTTCCTTCCTTCCTTCCTTCCTTCCTTCCTTCCTTCCTTCTCTCTCTCTCTTTCTTTCAGTCTTTCCTCCCCTGTCTCATTCAGGGACTAAAAATACAGTACTCACACATGGACTTGATCTCACTACCAATCAGTTTAAGAACTTTGACCTACGTGGTCTCTGATCTATGCATGTTCACCCTTCCTTAGTAAGCCAGGGGCTCACCACATCAACACCAGACAATACTTGTCCAATTGGCTTTAATCTACTGCAGCTCAGAATTTCCTGAACTCAAGTAATTCTCCAGCCTTAGCCTCCTCCTTAGTAGGGATTACAGGTGTGTACCACACCATGCTAGGCTCAAGGATTGAACATCAAAATATTACAGTATTAGGGGAAAATCTGTTTGTTCATCTGGGAATAGATTTCATCTTCTCAGACTGCCCTTATCCACATTGGTCTCCACTTACCACAAGTCACCATAACATTTAATGTCTATCAGGGAGAGTGGGGGAGGTTTCATCCATTCAACTGCTGAATGGGTTTTATTGGGTCTAGTTAGTCAACTGTGTTCTATCAGCTTTTATTTTGATGAGAGCTGGCACCCACTCAGGCTTCCAGATGGTCTACCAGTCTTGGGCACTTATAATTTCAAATAATTATTAAATGGATCATTGTTTCAATGAATAATCATAGGTTATCCATTGTATGAACACATGATATTGATCTACTGCCTGTGAAACATTTACTCTGAGGGCATTTTTCTGGCAGTAGGTATGGACTTGCATGGAATCACTCATACTTTCTGACCCTTTCAACAAATGACATTTACAAGGTGCTTGGCCAAGGCATATGGTCATAGCTTATGCCTTCCCTTCTAATGCTTCCTTCCATCTACTCTCTATGCAGTTCAATATGGAGACCAAAAAACTAATGGGATACTGGATAGCAGATGAAGAAACTGAGGCCAAGAGTGCTTAAGTGAATTGCCTAAGGGTCTTATAGCTGGTAAATGTGTGATATGGGATTTGAACTCAGGTCTTCTTTACTCAAAGTCTATTCTATCTAGCAAAGCTATGTAAGGCCATCTTTGGCATTCCACATAGATATATGGTAGCCAGAAGATGTGGGTGAAATCTCGAAGGTTTGAAGGAAGGTGGAGACCCCACCTTGTTGCAAATTCTACCCTTCTTCAATGAAGGAAGGACAGACATCCTTTTGAAATATTTCCTGGGAAATCCAGAATTTAAAAATGGAGAGACTCGCTATACCTCCCTCTTAAGCTTTTAGTGGGAATAGCCACCAGAGAGGTCAGGGCCTGGGGTAGAGAATAGGAAGAAGAATGGGTAGAGATATCCATGTACCAGCCTCTCTTGCTGTCTGTCTCTCTGAAAGGAACGTAGCCCTAACAGGGATGGAGTATCAAGACCGGAAGCAGGAATGAACCAGTTTGTGACCTGGCAAGGAGAGAGAGTCATCTCAGAAAGTCACTAGACTTAGAAGACACCTGACATGCCTCTTTGTAACTGGAAACAGGAAAAGTTCTCAAGGTCAGATTCATGGGCTGGGGGGCAGAAGAGGTAAGCTGGCAGTCAGTGGAAGGGAGAAATTCTTTCCATGTCTGGTCTTCCTTTGCCCATGTGTCCCTCAACCTGGACAAGCAATGAAATACTCTTAAGAGAAATATTCAAAGGACCCTGAAAGAAAAACAATACTCAAAATAATTTCTATTTCTCTCAAGTCCACCACAAATATTAATATTATTATTTTTATTGGACTTTCATATCCAAAGTAAATGTTTGTTAAGTGAAGGAATGAAATCTAAACTCCTTAGCACATCATTCAAGGCTCTCTACAAGTTTATTTAAAACCTAATATCTGCCCCAAATTTCCCCAACAAAAGTGCCCCCCTTCCCTGTGTACATTCTCTCCACCAGGCCTTTGATCATACCATGTGTTCTTTGAATATTTGAATCTTTCCTGTCCTTCAAGACCTAGTTTCAACCCCATCTCTTTTCCCTGTAGTACTAGACCACCTCAGTCCACACCAACCTTCCTTTGCCATAAATCACCATAGCTCTTACTGTCTGCACCATCCCCTTTGCAATTACCATGGGAGTAGACAATTTAGAATTGAAATAGAACTTAGTGGCAGTCTGGTTCTCATTTTACACATAAGGAAACTGAGGCCCCAAGAGATGTGTTTAGCCTCTCTGTTCTTCCCTGGTTACATTATAATTGGAGGACTGTAGAAAGTACAATGACAATTGGAGTACGACCCAAGGAAGGCAACCCAGATGGTAAAGATCTTGAGTCCATAACAAATGAAGATGAGTTGAAAGAACTCATTATTTAAGTCAAAAAACACTAAAGAAGGTGTGTTTGTGTAGGGAGAAGGAATAACAACTTTTGGGGTTTATTTTTTGGAGGCAATTGTGGTGAACTGACTAGCGCAGGGTCATACAGCTAGTAAGTGTCTGAGGTAGGATTTGAACTCAGTTCTGTGCACTGTACCACCTAGTTGCCCTGGGAATAACAACTTTTTTGCATATAGTTTACCTTTGTAAAATGTGAGCTCCTCTAGGACAGGAACCAAGTTTTTGCTTTTCTTAGGATCTCAGAGCCTAGAACAACATTCAGCACATAGTAAGTACTCAATTAATGCTTGTTGACTGGCTGACTGTCATGTAGTGAAGAGGATTAGATTTGTTCTGCTAGGTCCCAGAGGGCAATAAGGGAAATTTTAAAGAGGGATATTTAGACATACTGTCTGGAAATATTTCCTAATAATGACTTTTCCAAAAGTTGAATAGGCTGCCTCCTCCTGATTGGAGACTAGGAGAAGGAGTCCACTCGTCCAATTGTTGGACTTTTTTCTGGTACATGTTGAGCCAGTGGCCACTGAAGACCCTTCTAACTCTAAAAACTCCATCATTTTGTAAAGTGGCCACCTCAACATCTTTCTGTGACCTGGAAAGGCATGAATCTCTTCCTGGTACCTTTAGTGATCCTCTTATTTTCAATGTCTTTTCTCATTCTCACTCTTCAGGGCATTCGCTTCCAATGGCTCCCACTTCTAGGGTCTTTTCTGGTGACAAGGCTCTGTGTTCTTTATCTAACTGGATCCTCCCTATGACTTTGCAAGTCCAGTAGTAAAACACAACTAGCATCAATTCCCTTTTGTAGATGAGGAAACTGAGGCTGAATGCTATTAAAACAATTGTCCAAAGTCAGTCACTCAGCCAGGCTCAGTTTGTGTTAAGACTCTACCTCTACTACTTACTAGCTATGTGGTCTTGGGGGAGTGACTTGATTTCCCCATGCTTCAGATTCTTAGACTCTGTAAAATGAGGGGGTTGGATTTGACATCACAGTAGCAAACATTTATCTTGTACATTAAAGACTTTACTCCCAAATACCTCATTTGATTCTCTTCCTTTCAGTTTTCAGTCATGACTGACTCTTGATATGACCCCATTTGGGGTTTTCTTGGCAAAGATATTGGAGTAGATTGCCATTTCCTTCTCCATCATTTTACAGAAGAGGAAACTGAGGCAAAGAGGGTCAAATGACTTAGCTAGGATCGCACAGCTAGTAAGTATCTGAGGCAGGATTTGAACTCAACAAAGATGAGTCTTCCTAACTTTAAATCTAACACTCAATCCACTTGACCACCTAGAATCTGATTCTTACAATAACCCTATTGCTGAGTACATGGTTTTATCATTCCCATTTTACTGATAAGCTAAGATTGCGAGAGTTTAAAGGTCACATAGTTAATTAAGTATCAGAAGTAAAATTTGAATTCAGGGATTTTTGACCCCAAATCCAGAGTTGGAAGGAATCTCAGATGCTATCTTGTCTATCTCATTTCTTTTACAAATGAGGAAACTGAGACTCAAGGAAGTTACGACAGCCTAGTATGTGACACATGGTAAGTTCTTAATAAAAGCTTGTTGACTGACTGATTTGCTCCAGGTTACGTTGGCAGGATTTGACCAGAGGAGCTTGATGACTGCCATCTTTTCTTCTAACTCCTGAAATGATAAGCATGATAACTGTGGCAGTGGTGTTGGAAATGATAACGGTGACCGTGATGAGGATAAGGATGGTGACGATGATGATGGTGGTGATGATGATGGTGATGACAGGGAAGACAAATACTATTAACTTACTGACTCTGAGCTGACCCAGTGTTGGTGACTTGAATTGGAAAAGCTGTTTGGCGAAGACTATGTAACTCTCTGGTGAATGGCAACTCTTAGGGAGGGAATGAGAAAGAGAGAGCAGGACGAAACTGGTCCAGCTTGAGTAAAATGGAATACCATTCAGCTCACTCTTAATTCAAAACAGCTGTCGGCTAGCCTCAGCTTCTGCTATAGCAGGCGGAATTCTTGGACACTGAGTTATTCTTAGAAGTATGTGCACAGACACTGGCAAGGTTTGCGATAGACTGGCTCTTGCCAATCCCCTGACAGGCCCCTGGGTCAGTGGATCCAAGATCTATTGTTCTAACTTATGAAAAATAACTCATCAGAGTTTTTATTTTCAAATTACCAGCATGGCAGGGGAAGGGGGCGGCTGGTGGGGAAAAGACATGGAAAATGCGCCTGTTTGCCTCCTTTTCCAGTTAACATAGGTTCAGCAATGGGAGGGATCTTAGCAAGCATTGAGTTTAATTGACTTAGTTTGTGCATAGCTGTTTGCCTGTTGTCTCCCCAATAGGCTGTGAGTGCCTTGACAGCAGGAACTGTCTTTTTTTTTTTTTTTTACCCAGCACTTAGTGCACTTTCTGGCACTTAATAAATGTCTGTTGACTGACTCATTTTACAGAGAATGAAACTAAGAGGGAAAATGAAAAAATGTAAACTCATTGAGGATAGGCACTGTTTTGTTTTTGACTGTCTCCCCAACACCCAGCACCACTTGGTACATAGTGAACCCTGAATAAAAGCTTGTTAGAATAGAAGCTCCATGAGGGCAGGTATTATTTCATTTTTGTCTTTATCTACCCAGTGCCTAGCACCTAGCAGGTGCTTAATAAATGCTTGTTAGAAGAAGGAAGAAAGGATAAAAAGAGAAAGAAGGAAGGAGGAAGGATGGATAGAAGGAGGAAGGAAGAAATAAGGAAGGAAGAAAAAAGGAAGGAAGGAGAAACAAAGAAATGACAAGTGGAGGAAGGAAGAATGAAGGGAGGAAAACAATAGCATGTGAGCTTCTTGAAGGCAGGCACTATTTCCTTTTTGTCTTTGTCTGCTCAGGGCCTGTCCCAGTGCCTAGTATGTAGTAGGTGTTTAATAAATGCTTGTTGGATGAATGAAGAAAACAAGGAAAGCATGATAGCCTCAATAGAATGTAAGTTCCTTGAGGGCAGGTACTGTCTCATTTTTATCTTTGTCTTGGTTGTTGTTGTTCATTCACTTTTTCAGTTGTGTTTGGGGTTTTTTTGGCAAAGATACTTGGAGTAGATTTGCCATTTTCTTCTCCAGCTCATTTCACAAATGAGGAAACTGAGGTAAACGGTCTTTGTCTACCCAGTGCCTATCACGATGTTTGGCACATAAATGCTTGTTGCTTGGTTGATGCTCTAAATCAGACAGCTATTGAGTCTTGATTCAAACCCACATCTTGTTTCCAAATCTAATTCTCTTACAAGATGCCTCCGAATTAGAGTGGTTGATAGAGAAGTGTCTCTTCTAGTGGCTAAATGAGGGGATCAAAGTATTTCAGAGTTGGGTGGGAACCATAGTAGCAAGTGGCCATCAAGTCTAACTTTTCAGGAATCTCCACTGCAGTGTGTCTGATGAGTGGGTAAGAAGCAAAAGCTTGAATTCATCCACTAACAAGGAAAAAGAGGCAGCCTGTTATATTTGTGGGCATCTCTTATCATTAGAGAATTTTTATCATACATTGACCCTAAATCTGTCTTTGAAGCTCATTGATCCTGATTCTTCCTTCTGGAACCAAGCACAATAAGTCACATCCCCCACTTTACATCACAGAGACAATAGCATATTCCTTGCTTGAGTCATCTGGGTTTGCCAGGGGACTGTCCCTGTTTGGGACAGCTCCTCATGACCAGACCAAAAGAAATGAGAGATGTGAGACAACTTATTAGTGATGGAGAGAGATGTGGCATCTTAGACCTCCTTCACAGAATCATGGATATTAACGCTGGAGGGGACATTGGAGATCGTCTCCCCCACACCCCTCATTTTACAAATGGGGAAAATAAGGCTGAGGGAGGTGAAAGATCACAAAGTTAATATGCAATGGAGCCAGGTTTTCTGATTCTTAGTTCGGGTCTTTTTGTTTTCCTCTGTTCCTGATTACCACCTAAAGCCTCAGTTGCCAAGTTGTACTCATAAAATTCTATCTTTAACTGAAAAGGTCTTTTCTCTCTTCTTCCCTTTCAAAGATCAACACAATCGTTGTTGCCAGTAAACATGTAAGTGGAAGTTGCCTTTTGAGCAGTATTTGATAGAAAGCTCAAGCATCACAAAAACTTCAATAGCTACTCATTGATGAAAATCCAAATTTGTTCATTCGCCATTCAAGGGCCCTCCATGATTTGGCTCCAGCCTTTCTTTCTAGACTTATCTCCTGCTTTATTCTATACTCCAACTCCTTGTCCCTAAAATATGTTTCACTTTGGTATCCTTACTCAGGCTATTATAATCTGAGCCTGGATTGTCTTCCTATCTATCTTTGACCGTTAATATCCTACCCTTTTTGCAACAATCACATACTACCTCCTCTTCATTTCAATTCGATTCAATTTAATTCAATCCAATCCAATTCAGTTCTACTAAATCCAAGAAGCATTTACTAAATACCCATTGCATGCAAGGTACTGGGGACACAAAGACATCCCCTTTTCTCCCCTCTGTCCCTTAAGCTAGAAATGGTCTTAGCATCATAACTTTGGAGCTAGAGGGGACTCTCATTTTATAAATGAACAAATATGACCCAGGGGGCATTTATATCGATTTAGGGGTGAAAGGGACCTAAGTGACCTTTTGGTCACAGGAGCATATATTTAAAGGTAGAACAGATCTTAGAGGTCACCTCATCCAACCCCCTCATTTACAAAGGAAGAAATTGAGATCTGCAGAGATTTATAAGGTCAATCAATTCATAAGCATTTATTAAGCTCCTACTATGTGCCAGGTACTGGGCTGGCATCTCAGAGTTAAAGCTGAAGGGGTTTTGAAGGTCATCTACAGCAACCCCTTCATTATTTTACCCTCTCTCACCATGGACTGCCAACAAGCCCTTGCTTGTGGTGTCTGGGGCAGCATGTGCTAGGGTACTGACGTCATGAGACGTGCTGAGGCCCAGGCTTCATGCTGATGGGCTGACACCACTGCGTTCAAACAACCACACATTCTTAGACGGTTTATGTCATGGAAACAAAAGGGGGAGTGGACCAGTTGACTTTTCCTGAACACACCGCAAAGAAAGCAGCAAAGGGAATGTATAGTTAGGAGGGAACTGGGAGGTTGGGAAGAAGACTTATTATCTATCTATGCATTCATCTGTCCATCTTTTCATTTGTTTTTTTTCTTTCCATTTGTTTATTCATTGATTCACTCACTCATTTATTCATTTATTTATCTGTTCATTTATTCATATGTTTATTTGTTTGTTTAGTTTGGAGTCCCTTCAAGTTTCAGGTTCCTTAGCGATTTTAGAATTAAGGAATTTTGCAAATCCTAATCCATCTATTAAATGTCCCTGTGCAAAGCTTTCCTATGTGAGCAGGTACACAGGATAATGATAACTGACCTCTGTCTCTGTCTCTGTGTCCTCTCTCTCTGTCTCTCTGTTTCCCTCTCTGTCCCTCTTTCCCCGCTCTCTTTCTGTCTCTCTCACTCTCAGTCTCTCTCTCTCTGTCTCGTCTGTCTCTCCATCTCTGTGTCTCTTTCCCTTCTTCCCCTTGTTCTCTCTCCTACCTTTTTTCTCCCTCTCCCTTCCATTCTTCCTTCTTTTGATTCTTTCATCTTCACTTCCTTCATTTCCCTCTTTCTTCTCTTGGTCAGTGGTAATTGATAGTGTGGGAAGACTGTGGGGTGGAAAGGGGTTGAAGGTTTGGGCCAAATGCTAAGTCATATAGCCACTGGTTCAGGAGAAGTTGGTACAGTTCTTTGTCCCTCTTAATTTTTCTTGCCATTTTCTTTGACTATATACACACATACACCAACATCTCTCTCCTACATTCTTTAACACTGGATTATTTCTAACCAGAAATGCTGGGAGAAATTCCCATCATGTCAAGGCACTAGGTGGTCTGCATCGGGTAAAATGAGCTGGGCTGGCAGAGAATTTAGGAAATCACCACATAAAGTCAAGATTCAGTTCAAGAACCGTTTTGGTCAGATAAGATTCAATTCAACTGGGTATCTAATATGTTCCAGTTACTGTACCAGATGCTTGATAGAAAATGGTAAAAATGACCCAGTCCCTGCCCTCACGAAATGTGTGTCCTACCATAGGAAAGTCAAGTATAGATAAAGGAAAACATACTCAAATGGACCAAGATTTCATAGATTTCCATGTTCCCTCCAATGATAAAGAGAGTAATCTATCTTAATCTGTTCATCCTGTGTGACTCTTAAATGTACTTTGATAAGTTTACCATAAGGAGTATGCTGAATATTCTCTCTCTCTCTCTTTCTGTCTCTTTCTGTCTTTCTGTCTCTCTCTCTCTCTCTCCCTCTCTCTGTCTCATTCTCTCTTTATTTTTCCTTTTCTCTGTCTCTCTTTCTGTCTCTCCATCTCTGTATCTCTCTCTCTCACCAAAATATGGGGACAGGGCTGTATTTATGATTTCATCTGTATAGACAACTCCCAGGTCCAGATCTCCCTGTATCAATGCAGACTGATGTACTCTCTGAAACTCATTGTCTTAGAGAGTGGCTTAAAGCACTGAGAGTTTAAATTACTTGTCCGTGGTCAAACATGTATCTGAAGTAGGACTTGAACCCAGGTCCTTCTGATTCCAAGGCTGGCTCCCTGTCCAATTTGCCCCTCTGCCCCTAGATCATCATTACTCATGGTTCTTGACTAAGTCAGGACTTCCTTGGGTTTTAGTTTCTCACAGGTCGAATGAAGGTCTCAGACAAGATGGCATCTGAGGTCCCTTCCACCTCTGATGGGCTATGAGGTGGAAAGGTATTTTAAAAGAAGGAGTGTGGAGAGTCTAAGTCTTGAACTTAGACTTGAAGGCACCTAGAAAGTGTCTAAGAGACAGAACTGAGGAGGGAGAGCATTCCAGGAGCAGGAAGACAAAGGAGAAAGCACAGACAGGAGGTAGAATTTCTCTGTGGGGAACATTAAGGAAGCTAATTTGACCTGACCTTGGAGAGTGGTATCCTGGTAAATGTTTAACAACTGGCTGTCCAGAAAAAAATAAATGTGTGTGTGTGTGTGTGTGTGTGTGTGTCTGTCTGTCTGTATAAAAACACTAAAGTTTAATATACATTGTGAATATTTTCACCTTTTCTTTTTAAAGTCTAAAAACAATGAAGAAAACAATAAATCACACCCTGATTTGTAGCATTTGCCAATTTCCAAGGTGTAAATGTTCACACTGAAATTTCACAGTTGACTCCCAAGAAGTCAGTTTGAGCTGGCTCCAGCATACCCCTACCTATCTATAGTTGGAGCCATTCTCTATGAGCCTGGAAAGCTTGGCTGGGTCCCAATTGGGAAGGGCTTTCAGAGTTCAGCAGAGGACTGTGTATTTTATCTTAGAGGCATTAGGGAGTCACCTGACAGTCTCGATCTAGGGAGTGACCATTGGTCCTAGGCTTTGTGAATATTAAATTGATAATTGTGTGGAAGATTGATTAGAGATGAGGCAGGAAGACCAGTTATTAGAGACTGGACTCAGTAGTCTCTGAGGTTCCCTGGCTATACCCTGTGGCTGTCCCACAAATCCTTACTTGCACAAGTTGCTTCTTTAATCAATGATAGACACTGTGAGGATTTGTGTCTTAGGGAAAGAGAAATGTCCCAACTCTTTTGGTCAGCTGTATTTCTGGGGATTGAGGTACTCATTAGGTAGCCCAGTGGTAGTAGCCCCACTGGCAGGAGGTATATGTGGGGCAGGTGATATTCTTCTCTTTTCAGTCAAACATGACATTCTTTTGGTACCTCATCAATTCCCAGGAATTCCCTCCAGCCCCCATCCCTCAGGAGACCATCTTGTGACATCATCTTCCGGCCACCCCTCTAGCAAATGATGCATTCTCCATGATGCCCTTTCAATTGATGCCTTTGAAACCTCATCTGTTTTGTGATGGAAGAACTATTGCCAACAACATTTATATCATTTCATGAACCATTTTATAGGGAGGTAAAAACCAACATCTGTACCACTGATATTCATTTTCCAAACACAACTTTCCCTAAAATAAAAGGGCAGGCCTGGGGATGGCTATTCCTCTATAATTTTCCTACAGCTGTGAGAAGGGTGGATTGCCAAAATCCTGGGGGTTAGAACTGGGAGCAACCTCAGAAATTTTCTAGGTCAACCTCAAGATCCAGAAGAGAAAACTGAGGCAAGAGAAGTTAAGTGACCCACTCAAAGTCACACAGCCATTAAATGTTTAAGGTGGGATTTGAGCCCAAATTCTTCCTGATCTCAAGTTCTGTGACTGATTCACTATTCTACGAAGTCCTCCGATTAACCTAACTGACACATATAATGCTTTAAGACTTACAGAACACTTTACATACATTATCTAACAACTCTGAGTTAAAGTTGTTATTATTGTTGCATGTGTATGTGTATGTGTGTGTGTTTTAAACTAAATCTATGATTTCCCTGGCATTCAGTTAAACCAAGATAAAAATGGTGACCACTAAAACCACGTACAAGGATCCCTGTGGGTTGCATATTGACTCAGTTTTTAAATGCAATATTATTTAGTTTTATAGTATTTTTACTTCTTTTGTTAATATTTCTCAGTTATATTTTAATTTGTTTCGAGCAGCAATTGAGAATGTAGGTGTTATGGATGACAGGGGTTGCAGGTTTCGTGGCCGATACCTCTGGTGTGGGGTACTCCCTGAATAAAGACCAGAACCTTATTCGCTGCTTAAAATCCAGGAAAGTTGAAATCTTCTCCATGGGGATTATAGGATCATGAGACTTTACAGCTGGAGGAGATTTCGGAAATGAGGATGACTTCTTTCTGTGTATTCAGCTGGACCCCTTAGCAAGGGGAATGCTGGGGTGGGGCAGGGAGGATCAGCCAACACCTGCTTTGTAGATGAACCTTGCGCCATTGAGCTGTTCTGGCATGGAGTTGTGATGTTCTGGGGAGTTTGATTTCCGCAAGTCCAGCATCTCTCTGGATGTGGTTCACACTGCATTGGGTTAGAACAGGGTTCTATTGTGCCTGACTTCTCCTCACCTGTGATTTCCCTGTCAGAGTGCATGCTGACTCCCTTGAAGACTTCGAGATGCTTGGTGAAAATGGATATAGAATGATTCTTGGGTCTCAGCTGTAGAATGGTTCTTGGGTGAGGTCATCAGCCCCAAACCACAGCTGTGAATATCTCACTGATGGACCAAGTCCTATCCTTGCCTTTCCAGGGGAAAGGCACAGAGCAGCAGCCTCAGTTACTTATCAATCAACTCCTACTTCAGTGCTCCTAGGAACACCCTCCTGGCTTGGAAAAATTAAAGGAGATGTTCTTAGACAAAACAAACAGGGAAAATGTCCATAGTCCCAAGGAACAGGGCAGATCATTTTGCCAGCAGTGGGGTAAGTGCTTCTCCCTCCTCATGGAAAGATGTAGCTTACTCTCCAAGTCACTGGGAAAATGCTCAATTTCCCTCTTGCAGTTCTAAAATTCCATAAGCATTTCTTTTTATTTTTAAATAATTTTTTTATTTTCATATCACCTATACTTTTCATTGTATTCTTCCCCATATGTTTTTGTTTCAGTCATGTCCAGCTCTTCATGACCCTTTTGGAATTTTCTTGGCAGAGATACTGGAGTGATTTGCCATTCCCTTCTTCAGCTTATTTTACAGATGAGGAAACTGAGGCAAACAGGATCAGGAGACTTTCTCAGGGTCACCCAGCTAGTAAGTGTCTGAGGCCAGATTTGAACCTATGAAGATGAGTCTTCCTGACTTCAGGCTTTGGTGCTTTACGCACTGTGGTGTCACCTAGCTAACCTTATCCTTCCCTCTGCTACCTCCTAACAAGCCTTCTCTTAAAATAAAGAATGTTTACAAAGGTAAGAAAAAAAAGCCAACATATTGAAAAACTTTTATGCTGTGTACAGAGTTCTATACCCATATGTCTCACCTTTGCAAAGAAGTAGAGGGAGGAACCTTCTCACATCTCTCCTCCTGGCAGGTTTGGTCCTTTTAATGTCACAGTATTTAGTTTCATTTGTTTGATGGTGGTTGTTTCCAGTTCCAGTATCCTCTGTCCTAATACACAGGGACTAACTGTGTATATTGTCTTCTTGGTTCTGCTTGAGTCATTGTGGATCAGTTTATAGAAATCTTCCTGTACTTGTCTGAGTTACCATGCTCATCCTTTCTTACAGCCCAGTAATAACATTCCATTGTGTTCATGTCCCACAACTTTTATAACTTTTCTTCATCAGATCATTAAGAAGCATTTATTGAGCACCTATTGTTTACCAAGCTCTGCTCTAGGTACTACAAAGACAAAAAAATAACAACAGTCTCCTAGATTTTAGGATTGTGGAGGTGGAGTGGGGATAACATGTTCACAGAGAAGTAAATATACAGTTGAAGATGGGGACTGGACTTGTAATTTCATCAGTGTAGGAAGTTCCCAGTGAAGGGAGTCTCTCTATCAATGCAATTTGGAGCTTTCTTTGTACTTTACAGTCTTAGAGAGCAGCTTAGGGTGCTTAAAGTCCTGGTGATCTGCCCAGGGACTCCCAGAGATCATGTATCAGAGGTGAGACTTGAACCCAGGCTTCTGGGGCCAGTTTTCTGTCCAGTGCTTTATCTCTAAACAATAGTTATAAAGTAAATGCAGAGGGATTTAGGGCTGCGAAAGTATGGATAACTAGGGGAGAGGATGGAAAAAGACTCCCTGTGGGAGGTAACCTTGAAGAATGAATAGAATGTCAGTGGGCTTCTGCCATTGAATTGAGATTATGCATCACAAGTACCAGAAATAGTATCATGCAAAGGCATGGCTACTGGAAAATGGGCAGTGTATTTAGGGGATGGCAAGTAAACCAGTTTCAGGCAAAAATGTATCTTGATTGTTCCAGTGATATGGATGACTGCTTCTCTTTGTGGATATAGACCCAGCCTTAGCTTGAGGGAGCAGGACACAGAAATGGGGCTGGCTAAGTCAAAGGCAAATTTGGCCATGACTAAAGGGGTGTTTTGAAGCTTAGTTATCTTGGAAAGCTATCTTTAAAATCATTTTCATTGACATTTTTTGTTTCTGTTTCATGGGTTTTGCCCACTTACCACAGCCTGGTGGGTTTTCCCACTCTATCCCAATTACCATGTCCCAGTGGGTCTTCCTGTGTAATTTTGAAAACTACTTAATGATTGAATGCGCTTAAGTGTAACTATCCCAGAGCTATGCAGACTTGGCGGCCCTGAAATTAAACTCCAAGCACAGTTGGAGCTCAGATGTCTGCACAGACATGAAAGTCCAAGACACAAATTCTTAGAAGTCCAGAGTAGCCAACTTCCTGGCTAGCTGATCTGGCTTCTTTGCAAATGGGACAGATATTGCAGGCCAATGAAGGACCATGCTTCATGTGGCTCTATTGACCTTTCAAAAGGCCCTTCCAGTAAAGGGGAGAGAGAAGGAGGGATCAAGCCCCCAGCCTCGTGATCTCTGGGAGAATTACCTTGACCTAGCACTGACCCAGAGAAATGGAATGATGAATCATTGCCCAGCCTCATCATCCTAGCATCCTTCTGTTCCTTGTCATTTTTCTCCAGGCTCCATCTCTGGATCCCACCCTCTTCCCCCCGACCACCAGAGAAGCCCCGAGTTGTCTGAACTCAACAAAGGTGGGCTGGCCCCCAAAGCACACACCAAAAAACCACATGAAGGGATTCCTGTGCTGTGACAGGGGATGGATAAGGATCTGGGGCCCAGCAGGGAAAAACTATGTGAATCACCAAGGCTGTTAACCAGGGCTCCTGAAAGAAAGGTAGGAGGAGTGAGTGGGCAATGCTCCCTAATTCTGTGGTTAATGTAAGGAAGCTGGGACTTTCTGGCAGAGATCAGGGAAGCTCAATTCCCTCTGACCCAGGGATTGGAAGGCTAGTTTTCTACCCTAAGGAGGTCAACTGCCAAAAGAAAGGGCCCAGAGACATCAGAATATTTATGGTAGCCTTTTTAGTAGGAACAAAGAGCTGGAAATAAAGCAGATGTTCATTGATCAAGGAATGGTTAAGCAGACTGTGTTATCTAAATGCAATGGAATATTGTTGTACTTTTAGGAAACGAAGGGTATGATACATGCGGAGGAACTTGGGGAAACTTCTATGAACTGATTCGCTCTCCTTCCTCACTGTTTTCCTGGCTTCCTCCAAAACCTTGCTCAAATCCTACTTTCTGCAGGAGGCCTTTTCTAGTTTCTCAGCCTGTTAGTGACTTCTCTCCACTGTGCCTCCCCCCTCCCCCCACATTATCTCTCATTTACACCGAATATAACAGGTATAGAGGTTGATTCTCACATTAGGATGTAAGTTCCTTGAAGTCATGGACATGTTGTTGGTTTTGTTTTTTTTTTTGGTTTTATATTTTCAACATTTGTATAGCACCTGGTGCCTAGTAGGAGCTTAATAAATGCTTCTTGCCCAACTGGTTAAGCAAAACCAGGAATATAATATTTATAACAGTTCTGTAAATGGAGTGAACAACACCCAAAAACTTGAAACCAAATGCTGTGAAATTATAACAGCTAAACTTGGTCCTAAAGAAGAGAAAATGAGAAAACGCCTCCCCCTGCTTCTTTGTAGAGATGGGGGACTGTGGGTGTGGAAATTGGTTTTGATTAGTTTTTTTTCTCCTTTGTAATTATTTTTCCTATAAGAGATTGCCCTCTGGGTGAAGAGAGAGGAGGGATAGATTGAGAAATGTGGGCCTTCTAAAAACAACAACAAAAAAAATCAATAAAAATAGATTTTTAATAAGAAGGAAAAAAGGAAAAAAGGGAGTGTCTTAGTGTCTTGTGCTATGATAGGTCATAAAATCCTAGATTTACAGCTGGAAGGAACCTCAGAAACCAGCCTCAGACTGTTACGAGCTATGTAACCCTGGGCAAGTCACTTAACTTCTGTTTGTCTCAGTTTCCTCAAATGTAAAATGGGGGAATTGTGAATTTTCACATGAGATATTTGTAAAGTACTTAGCACAATACCTAGTATACAGGAGGCACTTAATAAATGTGTGTTCTTTTCCCAGAGTGGCTTATACCAAGGCAATCACAGGTGTGGGAAAAAAATCAAAAGAACAACTCAGTTGCTTCTTATTTGGGTTTCTTCTCCTCCTCCTCCTTCTCCTTCTCCTTCTCTCACCAAAATATTTTCAGAGTTTCCTCTCACCTCTGCATACTTCAGTTCTTACCAGACAGATATGTAATCCCATCAAAGGGAGAGTCCCATTCCCTCCAACGGTGTAGATTGCAACCCTTCCTTTCTGACTTGTGCTTCTGTGTGATTCTTGACTGAGTTCTGGTTCTACCTTCACATTGGGAGTTTCCCTGTGGGCTCTTGATGAACATGGGCCCTTTATTGGTTAGCTCTTGTTATCAATCCATGATGGGACCATCTTCATTTTTGGTCCTACATTTTTCAGGTGAAATTTTATACCCTGTTTTCCCTAGAAAATTATTCTCTTAAATTAGGTTGCAGCTATTCACAATTTATAGATATCCCTCTGGAAAATTTTAAAAAGAAAAAATAAGAGAAATGCTTCTGATCCTTGGTTTTCTTTTTACCTGTAGGTAGAAGCTGTGCTTTTAATGGAAGACCTCTTTGATATGGGGTTGGAGAGTCTTGGCTGAAATTTCAGCTCAGTTGCTTATAAACTATGTGACCTTGGACAAGTCAACTTACTTTTCTGAGAATGTTTTCTCACTTGCGCAATGAGAACAACTCTACCTATTGTACCAACTTCACAGGGTTAATGTGAAGACAAAATGAGATAATATGTGGAAAATGCTTTATAAACTAAAAAGCCACATATAAATGTTAACTATTATTAACACCTTGCAATTTATTCCTTAATCATGTGTGGTTCCTTTTATCATTGTTTTCCTCTTTTCAGGAGACTTTTCTCTTTCTCTCCTGCTGGATTTTATTTTATCTCAGTTTGTTACCTGGAAGAGTTTTCATGAACTCTTCCTTCCCTGGACTCTTTCTTTGACTTCTAATCTCTCAGATTCTTCCTCAGGCAGTGCAGTTACTAAGATCTGGACTGGAATCTTGCCTCCAACATTTACTAGCTGTGCGACCCTGGGCAAGTCCCTGGGCCTCTGTTTCCTCATCTGTAAAATGGTGGACTTGTTAATTCTCAGGTTCCTTTCAGCACTAAATCTGTGATTCCCTTGGGCAATTCCATTACTTCCAGTTTTTCTTGTGTAGTTCTTCCTTGAAACTTTCCCTTCAAAGAAGTTACATTTCCTTCCTCCTCATTTAGCCAGGTGTCTCCTAGTATCACAAGGGCAGCAAGGAGTCACTCCTTTCAAATCCCACTTCTGACACACATTGACTGTGTTTACCTTGGATAAGTAACTTGATCTCTCTAAGTTCATTCTCTAAGATAATAAATGACAGAGAAAGTGAAGACCTACATTGATAGCAATGATGATGATGACAGCTAGAATTTATATAATGTTTTAAGGTTTGCCAAACACTTTACATATTTGATCTTCATAATAACCTTGTGAGGTAGATGCTGTTATTAGCACATTTTACAGATGAAGAAACTGAAGAAGCTGAAAAGGCAGTGTAACTTGTTCAGGGTCCCGATGCTTAGTAAATATCTACAGCAGGATTTGAACTCAGGTTTTTCTGACTCCCAATTCAATACTATATCCACTCTACCACCTAGCTGACTCTCATAGAGAAGAAGAAGGAAAAGGAGAAGAGCCTACTTGGACTTCCTGCTAATTACAAGGTTCATCAGGAAAGGTTTATGTAGGAAATGGTGCCTGAGCTGTGCTTAGAAGGAAGTCAG
>CM053770.1:230757566-230785295 GCA_028658325.1 Potorous gilbertii
GGTCCCTCCCAGCTCTGACATTCCCTGTTCTAAGGTCCCTCCCAGCTCTGACATTCCCTGTTCTAAGGTCTCTCCCAGCTCTGACATTCCCTGTTCTAAGGTCCCTCCCAGCTCTGACATTCCCTGTTCTAAGGTCCCTCCCAGCTCTGACATTCCCTGTTCTAAGGTCCCTCCCAGCTCTGACATTCCCTGTTCTAAGGTCCTTCCCAGTTCTGACATCCTTTGTTCTAAGGCTCTTCCCAACGCTAACATTCCATGTTCTAAGGACACTTCTACTCAAGGGTATGCTGGGAAATGTTTAACAACCAACTTTCTGAAAAGTAGGACATGCTGTTACATTTAATTTGTATTGTTATTACATTTCTTTTCTACCCCTTTCTAGACAATTCGCAGAACTGTGCATCAAGCCTTGATGAGTAGCATTGGCAGATTTCCGTGGGGTAAATGCTCACGTGGAAAATGTAATGATTCTCTACAGCTAGGAAGAGCTGCCTGCAGCCACCTGGCCAGGCCCCCTGCTATTTCATGTTCTAAGGACTCTTCCAGATTCCCACAAAAGAAAGTCATTTGGAACAGCTGAATAGCAGCATGGTTCTAAGCCCGAGGAGCTGGGTTCAAGTCTCGGCTCTGTCATTTCCTGTTTGTGTGACCTTGGGCAAGTCTTTTTACCTCTAGGACTGTTTTCTCATCTATAAAATGAAATGATTGGACCAGTTCTAGCTCTACGTCTAAGAACTCATGAAAAGCCTCCTCAATCCTTTTCTTCAGCTTCCATTTCCTAGTGTGCTTTGTGGACTTGACCCCAAACAGAAATCCCTGAATAGGGGGTCCAGCACTTTGAACCTCTTCCCCTAGGGGCCAACCACCTTGTCAGTGCTCTGGCCCAGCCTGGCGGCGCCACCAGGTCCTTCCATAAAAACTGAGGGGGAAGAATTAACCTGACAAACAAATGGGGCAGGCCCCCTGTCAGCCCCGACCTTATCTTCTCCAGACTCCCTGTGCCCCTGGCCCCTCCCCAGACTCTCTCTCTCTCTCTCTCCCTCTCTCTCTCTCTCTCTCTCTCTCTCTCTCTCTCTCAGCTCAGGGACTTGTTACCAATGGCTCCTTTTGTTTCTCCGGCATCCTGGTCTTTTTAACGGCCTACAGAGCCATGTCAGCCAGCAGGAGTGAAGGGGCCAGCCCTAGAGCTGAGACCTTACTCATTAAAAAGTCCTGGTGGTAAGAGGCATGGAGGCTGAGGCACTGGGCCCTGTGCTCAGTTCATTAGACCAAGGGTACACAGCCAGGTTCATGGACTCGGCCTGACTTTATGACCGGCTCTTCCCCAGCAGCCTGGACCTCTCCCCTGCTACAGGAACTAGTGGCCAAGTCCCTCATTAGACTGTTAAGGGGATTCCTGACAACAATATCATCTCTTAGGTTTTTTAAGCTTATGAATGGGACAGCAACCTTGTGAAGTAGATACAATTTTATTTTAATTAATTTATGATTATAATTTGTTAATAATTAATTAATTGATTTGGTTACAATGCCTGACCTTGTGGTATCATCAGAGTGGGGAAATTCCCTCCATTCAAGCAGATCAACTCTTCTATAATCTGGGGTCATGGAATCAGATCTAGAACTGTAAGAGACCTCAGAAACCGTTGGGACCAACCCCCTCATTTTACAGATTAGGAAACTGAGGCATGGAGAGACCAAGTGATTTAGGGTCATCATTCTAGAACTAGAAGGGACCTCAGAGACCACTAAATCCAACTCCTTCATTTTACAGATGAGGAAACTGAGACCCAGACAGGGTAAGGGACTTCTTTTAAACTTAATGTGTTAGATAATTGGGGAGCATAAGGATAAGCAACTCTGAGAAATTAGGTAAGTCACCCATGGTCACCCAAGTAGTGTTTTAAGAAGCAGAGATTGAACTCAAGTTTTCTTAAATCTGAGATAGCCCTTTATGCCATGCTGCCTTCCCAAGGCAGTTACTATAGGTATTACTGTCCCCATTTGGCAGCTAAGAAGACTGAGGGTTAAGGAGGTAAAGCCACTACTTGCTCATGTTATACAGCTGGGTTCACTCATGGTTCCATATCTTTCCCTTCCATACCATCAGACATAAACTCTTCTGTTTTGGCATTTAAAGTTCTTCTCATCTTTCCAGTCTTCCTACACTTGACTCTCTCCACACTCTCTGATCTAGCCACATTGGCCTTACTTGCTGGTCTATGAACACAACACTTCATCTCAAGTCTCCTTGGCACCAAGAGTCAACTCTTCCTTTACCCTACCTACTGACCCAATCCCTTGTCATGACTCGTCCTGTGACCGACACAAGCCCTTTCATAGATGTCTCTTTCCATCCAGTCTCATAGGGCCCTCATCACCTCTCACCTACACCTTGGTGATAACTTTCTGGTTGGTATCCCTGCCTGACATCCATCATCCATTCATCTGCCTAGGTGATTTTTTAAAATCACAGCTTTGACTACATCATCCTTTGTTCAATGCACTCCAGTGACTCCTTTCCATCTTACTCTTCTCCCTCTCCTCCTCTCTCAGTCTCTTCCACTCTCTCTCCTTTTCTCTGTCTCTTTTTCTGACAGCCCCAACTATTACAACATCGCCCCATTACCTTTAGTTGTGCTCTCTAAGCCTCTTCCTCCTTTAGAACCCCTCCACTTCCAGAAGGCAGCATCATGTTCCCCCTGTATCTTCTCTGGGCAAAACATCCTCAACTTCTTCAATCAGAAAAGCTCCTGGGGGGCAGGGACTGTTTCCCCTGTATCTATATCTTCAGCTCCTGGTATGGTACAGTGCCTAGATCGCTGTAGTTGTTTTCTATAGCTAGACGATTGATAAGCTCATTCAGTCAATTAAATCATTGAATCGGTTCTTGTATGGCTTAGGAACAGAACCCTGAGGGGATTTTGACAAGGTGTGATGATGGGGGACCATCTGTCCCAATGATAGGAATACCCCAATGGTAAAGGGGAAGTGTGAAACAAGATGATCTCCCAAGTGTCTTCCAGCTCTTTCTTAACTCTAGGATTCTGAATAAATGGGACTGAAATTTCAGGTCAGTTCAATTGTGAAATTTAGCAGGACTTCTCTAGGAAAAGAAGTTGTTAGTAGTGGCTAGATAGCCACTGGCTGTGTGCATTGAGGTGGGCATCTTCTGTGTTCCTGTACTTAGTTTAAAGAAGAAAGCTGCTCTTCCAGAAGAAGAGGGGTTAAGGAAAGAGCTGAAAAGAAAGTTTCATCCCTACAGGATTGAAGAAGTACATAGACCCACATCAACTTAGGGGCTGGCAAGAAGGATATTCAGCCGATCACCAGTACACCATAGCAATCACCACTACTGTCGCCTCTACATAAATGGGAAAGATTAAAAATCATCATTGGTAGTAATGACAGCATGCACTATGTCAGTTATAGGTTTATAAAATTATGTTAACTTTTCTTTGGAAATTAGAAAATATTTATATTTGTTACCATCAATAATACTAAGTAACATTCATTGGCACAGAGTATTGTTGCTGTCTCTGTGTTTGTGTGCTCGTGAGAGTGTGTGGGTTGGATGAGCAAGCCAAGGAGCAAGGCTGTGTTTGCACATTGAGTGCTGTTCTTATTCAGTTGCATCTGGCTTTTAGTTGACCCCACTTGGAGTTTTCTTGGCAGAGATACTAGAGTGGTTTGCCATTTCCTTCTCCAGCTCATTTTACAGATGAGGAAACCAAGGTAGACAGAGTGAAGTGACTTGCCCAGGGTCACACAGTTAGATTTGAACTCAGGAAGAGGAGTCCTCCTGATTCCAAGCCCAGTGCTCTATCCCCTGTGCCACTTAGCTGTCCTTATGAAATGCTAGACATAAATAAAAACAAAACCATTCCTACCTTCAGTTTACATTGGCCTTGCTTGTCTAGCTATCTTGTGAATATCTGTGGGAAGTATTCCCTCATCCTCTGGTCAGAGACCCTCAGTGGAATGGGCACTTTCTTACCTTGTACAATTTTTCTCTCCAGAGGTTCTTAATTTGGGTTCATGAAGTTGTTTTTTCCAACATTTTGACAACTATTTCAAAATAATTGGTTTTCATTATAATCCTACGCATTTTATTTTCTGCATTGAAAAAGTGGTGATGAGAAGGGGTCCCTGGACTTTAGTAGTTTGCCAAAAGAGCCCAAGACACAAAAAAAGTGAAGAACTCCCATTCTACACTGAAACCAAAGTTAGAACTGGTTGATTTCTGTATTCTTGGAGCTGAGTTCAGGGAATGTCCAGATTCTACTCATCAAAGGCTAGGGGGCCCTGAACCCACCAAAGTAACTGTTGCCTCCATGCCTTCGTGCCTTGGCTGTTGGCCATCCCTCCAGTCCTATACCACACACCAGACCACCAGTGTGCTTTCCCTGGAGTGTTTATTTGCAGGGGAAAAGAGGACTTCCAGAAATGCCAGTGTTAAAAGCCTCAGGCAGTGAAAAGTATGTCTAAGAGACTTGTACCCAGCTGAGGCTGGAGAGCAGCCAAGCTTCTGTAGCCATCCTAACTAGCTCAGTATTCTCCAGGGGTGATCGTCCAGCGGTAACTCCCAGCGCTCTGGAACTCAACAAAGAAGTCCGACATTATTCTGAAGGGAAATGGTTCTTTCATGAGATGAATAATAGACACTAAAGCTGAACAGGATCTTAGCAACCCTCTCATCTAGCCCTTTTATTACACAGACAAGAAAACTGAGGTCCAGAAAAACGTGATACGTCCAAGCTCACATGGAGGAGGAAATAGGAGAGTCAGATTTTCAATTTAGGACTCCCAACAGATAGGCAGTTTGGGGTGATGCTGGACTGCTGAATTTAAAATGACAGGGCCTAGGTTCAAATTCTAACTTTGCCATTGAATACCTGTGTGACTTTTGACACACAGTTAAATACTTAACCTTCGTGGGATTCGGTGTCTTCATCTAAAATGAAAGGATTGGACCAAATCACATCTAAGACTTCTAATTCTAAATGCATACAGTCTATGAATCATAAATATGTGATGCTATGAATCCAAATCCAATTTTCCTCCCTATTATTTTGCAGCATTATCCAAAGAACAGCCATGTGGCATACTGGATTTTGCATCTGGAATCAGGCAGACCCAAGTTCCAATCTGGTCTCAGACATTTACTTGCTGTATAACCCTGGGAAAGTCCCATAACAGCTGCCTGCCTCAGCTTCCTCAACTGTAAAATGGGGATTTTAATAGCTCCTACCTCCCAGGGTTGTTATGAGAATCAAATGAGATGGTATTTATTAAGTGCTTAGCGTAGTGCCTGACGGATAGTAGGTGCTTAGTAACTGCCTGTTTCCTTCCTTCCTGTATTATGCTGTCTTCAAGTGGGAGCTTGTATGTATAGGGGTGATGAGAGGGATCTTTGCTTTCCTTCTCTTTTTCTTAATCTTTAAGATGGGAAGCCAGGTCGGACTCCATTCCTAAGGTCCCTTCCAGCTATAATATCATAGAATTCTTGGTCCAACGTTGTAGAGAAATGTTCTTTCTCCGACCCCTCTCCTTTTCCCCCTTCCCTTTCTCTTCTGGCTGCAATTCTATGAATGATAAGACAGAGACATTCGCCTTGTCTCCTCCCGCTACCAGCAGAGTCCACTGAACGTTATCACCATCAATCAGCCTCGGCTCACAGCCAAGAGCCAAGAGGACAGGAAGAAACCATTGTTAAACAATGGTCTGACAGCTTCTTAGATTCCCATCCCAGTGGGAGCTGGTGTTGAAAAAGGGGAAGGGGGACTGCTGTAATTTTGCTTTGGAAACCAGGCGGGGTCTCTCCACCTTTGGGATTCTGTAGTCTGCTCCTAGAAAATACTCTGTCTTGGAATGATGTGGTGGGAAGAGGGTTGCCCCTGGAGGGAAGAGATGCAACCTCAGGAAACCAGGACTTTGTGTTGGGGGGAAGGGGTAAATTTGAGCCTCAGTTTCCACATCTGTCAAACAAGGGTCTTAGATGTAATGCCCTCTAAGATCCTTTCCAGCTCTAAGTCTGATTCTAACATAGTCAATCAAATTCTCTGGGCCTAAAATGAGGCTGATAGTAGCTTCACTACCTTTCAATGAGATATGTTTATAGGATCGTAGTATTTAGAGGTAGGAAGGATCTTAGAGACCACACAATCCAAGTCCTTCATGTTGTTATTCAGTTCTTTATTCAGTCGTATTCAACTACCTGGGACCCCATTTGGGCTTTTCTTGGCAAAGATACTACAGTGGTTTACCATTTCCTTCTCCAGTCCATTTTACAGTTGAGGAAATCAAGATAAAGCCTGGTTAAGTGAATCGCCCAGGGTTACCCAGCTAGTAAGTATCTGAGGCCAAATTTAAACTCAGGTCTTCTTCATTCTGGGCCTGGTCCTCCATGCAGTGCACCACCTAGCTATCCCCTGGTACATTAACAAATACTCTAAGAATGATTGGGATTGATGTTTAGGAGTACTCACTTTATAAGTGATGAATGTTGTGTGCTTGTCATGTCAAAAGATCAGGAAGCTTTCGTATTGACGATAAGGGAACCTGGAGTTATGTCATGATTAATTGTCCCCTCTCTTCTTGCTGGATTTAAGCTGCATATGAGTAGAGGTCACACAGGCAAAGGAAGTGTAGTGGAAAACACTGGTTTGGAGTCAGGAGCCTAGGGTCTGAACAGATCTTTAAAAATGTTTATTAACTTCCTGAGTCAAAGATGAGGTTCAGTCCTGTTGTCCCCACCCCAGCTTCACTTACAGGGATATTTAGCAATAAGATATTATTGCATATTGCAAGTGGGCAGGACCAGAGGGATTGGTTCATTGATTTCTCTGTTCCCAGTTTTACAGTTGAGAAAACTGAGGCAGAGTGACTTGTCCATGGATGCACACTTAGTATGGGTCAAACCCAACCATATCACTCTTCTCCCCCTGGGAATGAATGAAATCATAAGTAAGATACTTAGACCAGTGAAAGCTTTGGCAGCCTTTTCAAAAACAGGCTTTTCAAAGCAGGCCCTGACTCAAGACAGATGAACAATGAAGAGTCATGAGTGATTTATGATGGGTTCTGCAAATGCAGTAAATGACCATAATACTGTATTCCCAAAAGGAGAAGTTGAGGGTTAGGCTGAGGGTGGGGGAGTGAAGTGGAGGACTGGGTCATGGTAGGAAGAAAAGTGTTGGAAGACAGACAAGAAGGCATTTGAAGGACATTTCCTTGTGGTCTGAAGATCCCACTCTGAGCAATCAGGAATGGGAATTACAAGCTTCTTCCATATTTGTAAATCTGCTTTAGACCCATCAGAACATGGAAAATCAGAATCTCCCATCCTATCTGCAACAAGGGCATGAAACAGAACATTTGAAACTATGATTCTTTCTGAGAGACCATTGTCCACCAATTTAAGATTAGGAGGCCATTGGTGTGCCCTGGTATGAGTCAGGAAACCAGGGTTCTAGCACTGGACTGCTCACTGGCCCATTTTGTGACCCAAAACAAGTGACTGTCCTTCTATGATATCACCAAATGTCACACCTGGGAAAGGAAAGAAGGGTAGGGGAGAGGAGGGGAGGGGAGGAAAGCAGAAGGAAGGGGAGGGGAGGGGAGGAGAGGGAAGATTCAGTTCATGTAAAACTTCTCATACTTCTTGGTTTGATTCATTTTCCTCATCATTGTTCCCTTTGTCTTTGTCATTTTCATTGTATTCTCTTTTTCTTTATTTTTCTACCATCCTTTGAACCACCATTATCTATGGAAAGTATGAAAATAAACTTTAAATCTATACTAAGTTATTGTTGAGGAGGAGGGAGAGAAAAGGGAAGTGTACCCTGTTTTTGACCAATGTGATAATCTGATTCACTAGAATCATAAGTAGGAGCCTAGTTGAAGTGTGTGTGTGTGTGTGTGTGTGTGTGTGTGTGTGTGGTGTATGTGGGTCTGTGTGTGTGTGTGTGTGTGTGTGTGTGTGTGTATGGTGTATGTGGGTCTGTGGTATGTGCATGTGTGTGTAGTGTGTGTGAGTGTGTGTGTGTGTGTGTGTGTGTGTGTGTGTGTAGGGAGTGAGAGTGAGACTGTGCCCAGAGGACAGTCTGCTCCAGCTCGGTTCAGTCCCCGGGGTACCCCTAGAGAGTCTGGCCCCACCTCTGGGAGCGCTCTGAGGAGAAGCTAAAGATATGTCAGTACAAGAAAGGGACACTGGCAATGAATTTGTGAAGTTGAAGCCTGGCATGCATCCATGGGGAATGCCTATGGAGATGGCTTTGACACAATCGTAGGACTCAGAGGCAGGCACTCTACCAGGTGTAGCACCCTGAACCCTGGTTATGGCTCTGATTCTACTATAGCTCTTTAAACTTTAAAGACTATTCGTAGTTATGTCCTTTTGGCCTTATGGAAGAGTGATACAGTGGATAGGGAGAAAGTCAGAAAGACCTGCATTTAAGTCCTTTCTCTGACCGTTACTGGCTCTGTGACTGAGGAAGTCTTTACTATCTCAGGCCCCTGGACTAGAAGTCACTGCATTGATTTGCTTTGATAGAGGGGATTTTCACTCTAGGCTCCCAAAGTATCATAGGTGTGAATAAAAACAAAGGAAAATAAAGACCCGAACATCTTCTACATAATCTTTGGGAAGCCCAGAGAGTGACTTTCCTGAGGTTACCCGGAGAGTTAGGGGCAGAGGAGAGATTAGAGCCCAGGTGTTGCTGAAATGCAAACAAGTTCTCCATTCCCGGGCTCCTTTCTGGACTTCAGGCCCCTGTGCTATTTAGGCGTGGGAAGCAGTCAGCCACTTCTGGGGTCCATGAAGTTGCCTTGTGAGCCTCTTGGGGACCCCTGAGAAAAATAACCACAGAGGAAAAAGCCCCACATAGTCAGCAAGTGCTCTGTGACACCTTTGGTTGGGACTGCTCAGCCCAGGCTTTGTCTTACTCATTGGCTGCCCCACCCTCTTCTCTGGCCTTTTCTAGGGGGGCTTCCTGCCCAAGGCCATTGTCCCAAGCTCTCCCCATGGATCTGACAAGAAGATAAACTGTTGGCACCTTTTGAAAAATATCTTCTTAGGAAGCATTCATGTGATTTTGGTTTCCTACTGTTTGGAGGGACCCTATCAAAGGCACAGTAATCAAATTAGTTGTATGATGGTTTTTTGGGACTGCTCTTTTAATGGGCTGCTGAGAGCTCTGAGAGGCTGTGAGGCTAGAGAAGGTCTGCCTCCAAATCAGGAAGACCTGGGCTGAAATCCTGCTTCAGACACATACTGGGTGTGTATGACCTTAAGCAAGTCACTTAATCTCCCAATGCATGTCCTATAGCTCTATGACTCCAGTAGGATTATGGACTAGTCCTGGAACTTCAGAGCTGTAGAGAACTTCTCAGAGAAGCAGACTTCCCTCATCCCATCAGGTCAGCATCTTCTCAGCAATTTGCTGTTCTAGAGAAGTCACCAACACTGACTGGTCCATTGCTCTGCCCAGGGATCATCCAGCCAGTATATGCTGGAGGTAAATTTGGAATCTAGGTCTTCCTGGCTTGGAAGTCAGTTCTCATTATGCCTCACTGCTGCTCAGAGTTCAAATGCTGACTTTGATGTCCATTACTTGTGTGATCTTGTGCAAAATACATCTTCCCTAGACCTCAGTTTCCTCAAGTAGTTGGATTGGGGGCCCTCTGAGATCCCTGGCAACTCCTGCTTCTGATACATACAAGTTATGTGACCTTGGAGAAGTTACTGGGTCTCACTGGGCCTCAGTTTCCTCATCTGTAAAATTAGGGGATTGGATCAAGTGATCTCCAAGCTCTGTCCAGAGCCTTAGGACTTAGAGAAATAGTCTAGATAAGATACTAAGTTGCATTGATGGAGAAAATCAAAAGAAAACAGCAGGTCTGGACAAAATCAAAATACAACAAGGAAGGTGAAGTTGGCACACCAATCCAGACTGTTCCTGGGAACCTCACAGAAGCGACTTGCCATCATCCCTTGTCATCAGAATCAGAATTAGAATTCTTTTTTGAGCTGCTATCTTCCTTCTCTTGTCCCAAGCTTGCCCCTGCTTCTTCCACAGCACTGACTGCTCTTTAATGGCATTTTGTAAAGCACAGCTAATGGGCTCCTGTTCCAGCATCCTCTCATTATTTTTCTTTAAGTGGGTTGCCTGTTGGGCATGACTTAGCATCTAAAATCTTGGAAGAAGTCAGGGAAACCTTGGAGGGCTTTCGGCCTCATGTTTAGGCCATGGTCTTGTGAAGTGGAAAGATGATTGTCCCTGGAGCTAGAGGACCTGGAACCATGTGTGTCTGTGTGTCTGGGGTGTGTGTGTATGTACGTGTGTGTATGGTGGTATGTGGTATGTTGTGTGTGTATGTGTGTGTGTGGTGTGGTGTGTGTGTGTGTGTGTGTGTGTGTGTGTGTGTGTGTGTGTGTGTTTTGAGTGGGTGTGGTAGGGGCAAGTCACTTCCAAGAATTCCCAACTGCTGACTGAGCAACACACACCAGTCTGCAGGTATTTCCCCAGTGGCCTGCCATCTACCATGGAGGGCTCTCAAATCATTCAGTGGAGGAAATGAGTGTTACAATTTTATTTTCTATTAAATGGTACTCCTTGTTTAACTGTAGGGGTGGGCAGGGAATAGAGAACAGCATGGCAGATCCTGGCAGCCCTGGGATCCTTGGGGAGAATGAATCCATCAATCAACATTTATTAAGCACCTACCATATGAGAGACACTGTGCTAAGCGCTAGGCTACAAAAACAGGCCAAAAAAACTCCTTCAGGGGCTTACAATTTAATGCAAAGAACTATATTCTATAATTGCAGTGATTCTACGGAGCTTTGCATAAGCTAAGTGACTGACTCTTCCTATTGCCCTGAGCCCTAGAATCCCAGGATCACAGATCTCACTCCAAGGGAGCACCAAGGCCGACTAGTCAAACCTTTTCATTTTACAGAGGAGCTAACTGAGGTCCAGAGAGATGGCTTTCTTCAAGGTTGAGCAAAGAAACCTGAGTGCATCTCTTCTTTTCTCAGTCATCCTGCATTGAGTTAGCTGTGTGGCTTGACATACCAGCTATAGGGTCAGCCTTAGAGCCAGAAGGAGTTGCCCCTTATCTCTGATACCCTGTGACTTGTGACTCTGTCCATATCCCTTGACTACCTTAGCTCCACCTCCCCCCAGAGACCTAAGGCTATAAATTGTAGAGTACTAGGGTCTGAGTTGGTAAAGAGAGTCCCCTTAATGGGAATTCCCCATCCTACTGAATTCAAAAATCAATTCATATTTTGCCATTTATGTGAAGTATATCTATTATAGGTTTACACCTCTTGAAAGCAGGGACCACTTCTTTCTTGTCTTTGTATTTTCTGCTCCTAGTACAACGCCTTGCATTTAGTGGGATCATAGGATCATAGATTTAGAGCTGGAAGAGACTTTAGAAGCTATCTAGTCCAATCCCATCCTACTTTTACAGATGGGAAAACTGAGGCCCAAGGAGGTTAAGTGATTCAGGATCACCAACCTAGGTCTGAAAGGGATCTTAAAGACCATCATCCAGCTCCCCTCGTTTTACAGATGGGGAAACAAGACCAGAGAGAAGAAGTACTTTGTCCAATGTTACACAGTAAACTCTAATCCTCAGACTCCAAACCTGCTTTTTGTTTTCATTTTACCTCAGTATAAACTCATATTGGATAGGATTGGCTTATGAGACTTGCCCAAGGTTACATATAAGTGGTAGAGGCAAGAGACATTCCAGTGTGTTTTCAAATTCCTATGGAAAGGCAAAAACCTTTATGCCCAAGAATGTTCCCTTCCCTCCCTAAGTCTCAGTACTTACATCCTTAAAGCAGACCCTGTGATGGTATCTGTTCTATCTTCCTCCTTGGGGTCTTTGGGATGATCAAATATGGTAATCTATGTAAAAATGCATTGATAACCTTTAAGTACCACATCAGCCATTCCATGAGATCCTAGAGCTGGATCTCATGACCTCAGAGGGCATCTAAGCCACAGGCCTCATTTTATAAATGAGGAAACTGAGGAGAAGAAAAGCAATATAAGGAATTAAGAGAGCTGGGATTTGAACTCAGGTCATATCTAGTGCTCTATCTGTTATAGCATTGTATCACTCTATTTTTTAATTATCTTCTCTCTCTAATTCTGGGGAGTCCTACTCCTTAAAATAAGGCATGGGAGCTGGGGAAAAGCCCCACAGTAGATGCTTTCCGGGATTTCTTTTATCTTTAACTGAGAAGCAGGGAGGTAGCATTGTGTGTGTGTGTGTGTGTGTGTGTGTATGTGTGTTTGTGTGTGTGACAAACAGGTGCATGTGCACACATACACATCTTCCTTTTTTTGTGTACATTTGCATGTTGTCTTCCTGTTGTATTCCATGTATTGATCACAATAGGTGATCAATAAATGTTTGTTGATTTGAAAATTATTGAATGGGTGTCATCTATAAAGTATCAGACTTAGAGTCAAAAAGACCTCAGTTCAAATCCTGCCTAAGTAGAGACTTTCTAACTATATGACCTTGGGCAAGTCACTTAACATCTGTCAGTTTCAGTTTCCTCATCGGAGATAATAAAATAAGATCATACGGACATCTGTCTCACAGCATCGAGTGGGTCAAAGAAAATAACATGTCAAGATGAACAGACAAAAAAGAGAATACATACAAAGTGATTGGCACCACTTAAACACAATCTAAAGTCATCTCTCTGGTCCTCAGTTTCTTTATCTGTAAAACAAAGAAGGGGTTGGATTAAATAGCTTTCATGTTCCATTTCATCTCCCTGAAGAGGTTTGAATTTTACCAGTTAGAAGCAGCTCTGTGTACAGTTGGAGATTTAGGTATGACCTCCCTGGGATTCTGGGATTTTAGCTGAAGTTTCTCAGCAAAGTTCTTGGGATTCTTTTTATGGATTCCTTGCTGCTCTCCCCACTCCACCTAAAAATTCCCCCTCTTTCTCCCCCAGCCAACTGATGCGCCAAAAATAAAAGATTGCCTGGCCCAAAATGCCAACAGAGTCATTAGTCATAATTCTCACAATAACAAATCAGGGTCCTGGCACAGTGGGAGGAAGTCTGATAAAGAAAACACTACCTAAGATGACTTTTAATTGGCAGCCAAAGCAACAGCTCGAGGGTGCCAATTCCCTGCACACTTCTCCATAATTCAAGGCCTCCTCCCCATCCGGAGTGGAGAGAGGACCCCTCCCCTCCAGAATCCCACGAATCTTGCTTCCTTCATGAGCCCATTCAAATGTCACCTCCTTTAAGCTTATCAGACCATCACAGTATCTCAGATTTGGGAAGGATTTCAGAGGTCAACCACTCTAATCTTTACTGGAAAAAGAATTCCCCTGAGACTATCCCTTTCCCTCCCCTTCTCCCACCCTTCCCCAAGATCTTCTAGTCAACACCGGAAGACCTCTGCAGCCTGAGGCTAGTCATTCCACTTTCTTTACTATATATCTGTCTTTTTGACCTTAATAGCTGTGTGATATTGGGTGAGTCACTTAAGAAAAAAGTGCATTTAATCTTTTTGGGTCTCAGTTTCCTTATCTGTCTACAATAGGTGTTTTCACTTTCTCTCCTCTCACTCTCTTCTTTACCTCTTAAAATCTGGCTTCTGACCTCATCATTCCAACCCTTTTCAAAGTTACTAATGACCTTTGGTGCCAGATCCAATGGCCTTTTCTAAGTCCTCATTCTCCTTGACCTCTCTGCTGCCTTTGACAATATGGATCACAAACTTCTCTCTAGATTTCTGGATCCTTGTTCCTCCTTCTCCGATGGCTCCTTTTCTCTCTCCTTTGATGGATCCTCCCCCAGATCATACCCTTTAACTATAGGAATCTCTCAAGGTTCTGCCCTTGAACTTTACTTGGTGATCTCATTAGCACCCATGGATTTAATTACCATCTCTATTCTGATGATTGTCTACCTATCCTGCCTCAATCTCTCTTGTGACCTTCAAACTTACATCTCCAACTACCTTTCAGATATTTTTAACTGGATGTCCAGTAGACATCTTGAACTTAATATTTCTAAAACAGAACTTATTATGTTTAGTCATTTCAGTCATGTCTCGTTCTTGGTAACCCCATTTGAGGTTTTCTTGGCAAAGATACTGGAGTGGTTTGTCCTTCTCCAGTTCATTTGACAGATGATCCAGGTTCACACAGGTACTATCTAAAGTTGAATTTGAACTCAGATTTTCTTGACTCAAGGCACTCGGTGCTCTATCCACTGTACCTCTAGTTGTCTTCCTATAGAAGACACCATCCTCCTGGTCCTTCAGGCTCAGAGCTTAGGAATCTTCCTGGACTTCTCACGATGTCTCATTCTTCGTAACCAAGCTATTGCCAAGGCTTGTGATTTTTACCTTTGTAATATCTCTGGAATACACCCCCTTCTATCTGCTGACACTGTCATCATCATGGTGCAGAACCTTATCCCCTCACAGCTGGCCTGTTGCAATAACTGGGGGGGTCTACCTGCCTCAAGTCTTTCCTTGATTCAATGCATTCTCCAGTCACTAAAGTGATTTAGCCTTAAGTGAAGGCTAAACCCAATTAATGCCAGTGACTTCCTATTGCATTAATAAGAATCAATTACAAAATGATCCATTTGGTGTGCAGAGCCCTTTACCACCTACTCTCCTCCTTCCTCTCCAATCTTCCGCCCTTCACCATCTACTCTCCTCCTTCCTCTCCAATCTTCCTCTACTTTCCTTCCTGGCAGATTCATTCAATCCTGTGATGTAGACCTCCTGACTGTCTTGTGATCAGGACATTCCATCTCGCAGCTGGAGGCCTTTTCTCTGGCTGCCTCCCATGCCTGAGATGCTCTCTCTTCTCTTTTCCTACTACTGACCTTCCTGGCTTCCTTTAAGTCCCCTCTAATATCCCACCTCCTACTAAAAGGCTTCCCTACCCTAGGACCTCTGTAAATAGCTTCTTCAATATATTTTTGTTTGCATGTTATTCCCCCACACCCCCCCCCCCAATCAGATCATAAACTCCTTGAGGGCAGGGGCTGTCTTATGTCTTCTTTGGCATCCCTAGCATTTAGCACAGTACCTGACACATAGTAGGTGCTTAATAAATGATACATGGACTATAAAATAAGGAGATCACACCTTTCTTAACCTGGAGTCCATAAAATTTTTTAAAAATATGTTTTGATAATTGTATTTTAATGTAATTGGTTTCCTTTGTAATCCAATGAAGTTTATTTTACTGAAAAATATAGGTGTTTATAGGATTCAGTAAACTGCAGAAGGGGTACATGACACAAAACCCCCTACACTAGGTAAAAGATACTACTGTTACCAAGATGGATTTTTGTTTCAGGGAGAAGTTTGGGGCCCTTTAAAGGCATTTATTAAATACCTACTATGTGCCCCAAATAGTGTTAAGCACTAAAAATATAGAGGAAGGTAAAAGCAATGCCTGCTCACAAAGGAACTCACCTTCAAATGGCAGAAACAACACATACATAACCAGGTACATGCTTATATATTATTGAGTCATTTTTTCAGTTGTATCTGATTCTTCGTGACTCCATTTGAGGTTTCCTTGGCAAAGATAATGGAATGATTTGCTACAATACAAAGCAAATGGAAGGCAATGTTAGAGGAGAAGGCACTAGCAGCCAAGGGAAGGAGGTGCTGGAAAATCTCTCCTGCAGAAGGTGGACTTTGAGCAGAATCACGGAGGAAAGCAGGGAAGTTGGAAGGCAGAGATGAGGGAGAGTGTGGGGCTGGGGGGAATGGGAAATAGGGACAGCCAGTAAAAAGGGATGGAAGACTAACCAATTTCTCAAATGCCATCCTTCCTGGTTCTCTTCCTCTCATTTAGTCCTCAACCATGATAATGTTTAAGCTAGACTTACATGTGAGTGATTGTTTTCCTAGACACTTCAGTACAGAGACACCAGATGAAATTGACTCATACCTGCCTGATCCTTAACATTCACATCTTTAAAAGAGATTCAATCAAACATGGTCTACTTTCTTCCTGGATCTGTCACAAGGATCAGACACAATGATCTTGGTGAAAATGCTTTTATAACCTATTAATGATACATCAGTGTAAGCTATTACGTGGGATACCACTTGTGGTATCCTTGTAGAGACAATCTTCCCATGACTTGCCAGATAAACTCCATAGGAGCCCCTTGTGAGTGAAAGCCAGGACCTCCTCATCCTCCGCAGCTCATTTGTGAGAAGTTGGGAGGTGAGGGAACATCCCTCTGCAAGGGATCAAGGCTTCTAAGGGTAAAGGAGCTGATTCCATCACCATGGGATAGAGAGGTTTCTCCTCCCTCTCAGCCTGTAGCCTATGACTGACATGGAACAGCAGGTCACCAGACACGGAGCCTGTTTCCCATTTGCCTGTCACTGCCTCTCCTGTTCACCTCGGTCACAGGAAGAACACCAGATGCCTGAGAAGAGGCAGGGGGAGTCCCCCACCTCCCGTGCTCCTGCTGATGAATCCATGGGATTTGGAATAGTTGATGAAGGCAACAGATGCAAGCAGAGAAAAAAGAAAGGGAGGGCATGGGGAGGTCAGAAATAGGAACTCAAATTATAAGCTCCCCCAAAGAATGACTACTTAGACCGACCCCTTTTAGAGAAGCTGTAGCTGCAAAGCACCACGACGATCTCTGAGGGAGAATAACTTTGTAACAGGAAGTCGAGGGGTACCCCACTTTATAGGACAGCGAGGCTCCTGGAAAATCGCATTAGCTGAATTTTTATAAATCACATCGTAGCATTCTTGAAAACAATGGTTCATGTTTATAAGTGCTCTTTACAGTTTATAAAGCACATTCCTCATGGAAATCCTTCAGGCATTATTACTCCCATCTTACAGGTAATAATGTCATGTTTACATAGCACGCAGTGATTTTCACATAACAATTTGGTAAGGTAAGAAGGGCAAGAATTTTTTTCCAAGTGTCCTGATCTATAATTGCACAGGTGCAGACTGCCTCTCCATTGCTGATTGGTGATTCATCTGTAACTTATAGTCTCAGAGCAAAATTTCTTAACCTAGGATCTGTGAATTTTATAAAGAAAAATATTTGGATAGCCATATTTCAATATAATTGGTTTGTAATCCTATGTATTTTCGTTTATGCATTAAAAATATGATTCTGAGAAAGGGGTCCCTAAGCTTCACCAGACTGCCCAAGGGGTCTAGATTAAGAACCTTTGTCATAGAGAGTTGCAGTGGGGCACAGAGAGTGCTAAGTGACTTACCTATAGTCTTATATAGTATGTGAACTCAGGTCTTTCTGATTGAAAGTTCAGTTCTTTCTCCAATATGTCACAGTGATCCTAGGATTTGGAGCTGGAAGGGACCCTAGAGGTCAATCAGGTACACTCCCCTCCACATTGTGCAGATGAAGAAATTGAGGCACAGAAATGTTATGACTTCCGGGTCACATGGTGTGTGCCATAGGCAGGAATTGAATCCAGGTCTTTCCAACTCCACATTCAGCACTCTATCTACTACCCCACACTGACTCTCAGGGTAAGGATTATTACTATGTACAATATTCTATTTCTTATCTCTGGCTTTACGTAGAATTCAGTCTTGTATGTACCTCCTCTGCTTCTTAGAATCTCTAGTCTCCTTTGAAACTCAGTTCAATTGCCATCTCCTACAAGAGACATTTCCTGAGCTTTCTAATTGCTAGTGCCTGTCTTTCTCCTAGATTAACTTGCATTTGCTAGATAGAAACATAGATAGATGGACAGATAGATAGATAGATAGATAGATGGGTAGGTAGGTAGATAGATTTATGAGAGACAGAGACAAGAGAGGCAGAAAGAGAAGAAAAAAGAGGGGGAAAGGGAGAGAAAAATGCAGGGAGAAAGAGAGGTAAGGAGGAAGGGAGAGAGGAGGAGGAGGAGATTTGATTTGATTTTACTATTGTATCCTCATTGCCTGCTACATAGTGAGTACTTAATAAATGATTGGTTACTGTTGTCAAGGAAACTGAACCTCTGTCCGAATCTCCTCCCTCCAAGCCTAACGCTCTTTTTCTTGCAAAATGGTATTAGATGTTCCTGTGAGGTAGGTAGAGCAGGTGCCATCATCCCTATTTTAAGGATGAAAATGTAGAGACTCAAGTAGCTCAAAGATTGGTCCCCTTTTACACAGCAGGTGAGCATGTGAATGGACAATCTGTCTCAGTTTGCTCCTGCACTGTGAAGCCTCCTGGTCCTCAGAGCCCTTTGCTTTCAACAGACCCACAGATTCTCAAGCAGACAACTCTCCTTTTCCAGTGTCCCTTAATCCTTATCAGCCTTCTATCCTTACTGCATGAGAAAAATAATGGATATTCTTTTAGCATTCTAATGATGGCTTTATAGTAGTTAGGGGAAGCCATAGTGCACAGAGCACCCTGCCTGGAGTCAGGAAGATTTATATTCCCGAGTTCAAATCCAGCCTGATCCTGTGACACTTAATTTGCCTGCCTCAGTTTCCTCATCTGTAAAATGAACTGGACAAGGAAATAGAAAACCACTCCAGTATCTTTGCAAAGAAAACCCCAAATGGGGTCATGAAGGATATGATGGATTGGAAGCAACTCAATAATAGTTCATAGGACAACTAAACAGCTTACCTAATGCCAATTATAGTTTAGATCTGAAGGTTCTCTAAGATCCTTGATAAAAGCTGAAAGACTCACTGTCTCATTGATCATATTTACAGATCATTGCATGAGTCCCCATTATTCCCTTTTTACAGACCATAATATCTAGACATTTACAAATTATCTTGAGGAGAAAGTTACTTCTTGGTTCTGCATGCCTACTGGGAACCTGTGTTTTGCTCATAATATCATCACAGTATCTAAAAGACCTTTATTGCAAATACTTGAGTAAAGTGAAAAAAACATTCTCCCAAGCTGTAATGTTAAGTAATATCTTTGACATGCAGACCTTTCCATTTTCACCATACTTTGCACCTGACTCTCAGACTACTTACTTCATGGTCTTACCAGTTCTCTTTTTATGCAGAAGAATCTTCCTTTCCTGGTGGCTACTCTCATGACTGGTAACTGCCAAATAATTTAACCATTATTTTCTTTTAAAATTATTGTTGTGTTAAATATTTCCAAACTACATGTAAAAATGTTTAACATTCATTTTCTAAAATTTTCAGTTTCAGATTCTCTTCTCTTTTCCCACCCCTTCATGACCTACTGAAAAGGTAAACAATGTATTGATTATGCATGTGGGAGTCATGTATAACCTATTTCCATATTAGCCATGGTACAAAAGAAAAAACACATAAACAAGCAAGAAAATTAAAAAAAATATTCCTCAATCAGCATTCATTCATCAGTTCTCTCTCTAGAGGTGAATAATATTTTTCATCATGGGTCCTTTGGAATTTTCTTGGATCACTGTCTTGATCAGAATAGCTAAGTCTTTCACAGTTGATCATTCTTACAATATTACTGTTCCTCTATAAAATGTTCTCCTGGTTCTGCTCACTTCACTCTGCATCAGTTTATGTATGTTGTTCCAAGTTTTTCTGAAACCATCTTGCTTGTCATTTCTTGTAGCACAAGTATGACCACTATTTCAAAAAAAGCTCTAGTTACGCTTCCTTTTACTTCCATCTCTCTAACCATAGTTTCTCCTAATTTGTCTTCTTTCCCCCATGTCTTCCCTCCACTTTCCCAGCTCTCTTCTCCCAATTTTAGAACCCTGAACCATGGTTAAATCAATGGTGTCATTGTTCCTGGATGGGGAGTATCAATCCACTCACAATCTCGGTCCTTTTCTGGACCTGGCCATTGCTCCCCTTTGTGTGTTGTTTCCTCCATTAGAATATAAGCCTCTTGAAGGGAACAGCTGTCTTTGCTTTCTGTATATGTACAGTATACTCAGTACTATTATGGTACTTGGATAATTATAAGTGATTGATAGATGCTTTTCTATCCACCTATCCGTCCATCCATTGTTAACTAACATTAAGGGACATCTAGTTCAGCCTTCTACTCAATACTCAAACATGAATAGAAGGGATAGATACTCAGATGTAAACTTGATATAAAGGGAGAAATTCCTAGTATTTCAAGCTATCACAAAGTGCTTGATATGTCTCTTCTATTCTCTGTGTTTCTCATTTTTATATACTCTTTTGGGCTCACCCCTTCACTGGAATCTTTGAGTGAGGACTAAATGACTTCTTCTCAAAGATCTTGCGGGAGGGATTTCTTTACCAGGGTGGGGTCACAGGATCACAGGATCATAGTTTGGGAGCTGAAACAGACCTTGACCTTGGGGGCTACCTAATCCAATCCCCTCATTTTACAGATAACGAAGCACAATTCTCATGAGGTGTAGTGAATTGTCCAAGGCTGCACAGGTAATTAGTGTAAGAGTTGGTCATAAACCTAATGTTTTTGCTCCAAATGTCTCTCCGAGGTACCTTCCAACTCTGAAATTTTATCTATGTCCCATAATCCTGGATGAGACTTCAAGTTAGCCTGACACAGTGAAGAGAATGTTAGACTGAATAGTCAAAAGACATGAGTTCAAGTTCTGACTCTGGCACTGAGCAACTGGAATGACCTTATGCCTTCTCTGAACCTCTTTGAGTTTCAGTTTCCTTACCTGTAAGATGAGGAGACTGAGACAGTGGTAGGAACAAGAACCACAGTTCTAATTCTGTTTCTCTTACTTGTCACCCATATGGTTTTAGACAGGTCACTTAACTTCCCTAGATCTCAGTTTCCGCATCTGTAAAATGAAAGGGTTGGAATAGATGGTCTCTGAAGTCACAGCTCTACAGCTATAATCCTATGATTAGGATTCAGGAATGCTTTCAGCTCTGAAAAGCTCTGAACCCAACTCAGAAGCTCCTTTCTTCCCCCTAGCTACTTTACTCTCCATGGCCTGCCATTTTCCCCTCAGAAGGTGACCCACTCTCCAGCTCTGGCCTTTCTAGGGCGGCTGGGGTTTTCACAGTGTCTCTGTTCCATCAACAGTTTCGTACTATCAGCTCCAGATGTCGATGGAGAATGCATCAAGTTAAGCCCAAAGAAGTCCCACTTGTCAAGTCAGGAGCTGGTTATCACCATCATTCTTCCTCATGGAGTGCAAATCAAGGAATATCCATTTTCCTTGCTGACACCCTGAGGTTTTGAGGCAGCCGGATGCTCAGGCCGTTTACATGAAGTCCATCCTAATTGCATAGCCCTGCTCCATAAAAAGAAGATTAGACCTCATTATCCAGAAACACATTTGGCATTTTTCTCCTCTGACTGAAACTGTTTAAAAGGCAGGACACTATCTCCCTGTCTATACATCAGCTTCTCTGCTGTCAAAATGCTCCAGCCACATCCTGCCTTTTCTCATGACTGAAAATGTTCAAACTGGGTCAGTTAAGAGGGAAAAGTGATCATTTCACCAGTCCCTTCCTCCTCCGACTCCTCAGCTTTTTTGACTTTGCAACTTTTATTCTAAGTTGGAGTAAAAAGTCCTCTAACTAGAGGGTGTGGGTCTGGGTAATTTAATTTTCTGTCTTCTGTCTACCTCAAGAGCAAAAGGGAAAATACTTTTAGCCCCCCCTTGAAAACTTTTTCTAAAATATGTTTGGTTACTTTCCTGCATAAAAATAATAGCTACGTATGCATGTATGTATGTATGCATACACACGTAACTTATTTGTGTATATATGCACATGTATTTGTAGTTGTGCCATATATATGTAATATATACATATATTCACCATGATTAACATGTATATGAAATACATATGCACAATGTATAACACACACATAAAGACATAAATACATATATGTAAATATTTGTGTGCATATATTTATATGTGTTAACACAGTGTGTTTGTTAAACACATTGTTTTATTATTGTGTGTGTGTGTATGTGTGTGTGTAAGTAGAGATGTGGAGGGGAGAGAGAGAGATTTAGTCAATTAGTTACTATGTGCAGCTAAGTGGTGCCAAACCTGGAGTCAGAAAGACCCTAATTGAAATCCAGCCTCAGACACTTACTAGCTGTGTGACCCTGGGCAAGTCACTTACTCCTGTTTGCCTCAATTTCCTCATCTATAAAATGATTTGGAGAAGGAAATGGCAAGCCACTCCAGTATACTGCCAAGAAAATTCCAAATGAGATCACAAAGAGTCGGACACAATTGATAAGCAACTGAACAATGACAGGCATAGCTCTAGGACCACAAACTGAGGCAAAAGATAGTCCCTGCCCTCCAGGAGCTCATTGTCTAATGAGGCAGCAGGCATGTAAATAACCAAAATCAAACAAAATACAGACAGGATAAATTGAGAAAAGTCCAGGCACCAGCATTAAGGGGTATTGGGAAAGACTTCCCATGGAAGAACTTACATGAAGCCAGGAGGTGGAGAAGTAGGGGAGAAAATCAGGAAAGGATGTGCCTTGTTCAGGGAACAACTGGGGCAGGTGTCACTGCATTGGAAAGTGCACTGAGGAGGAATGAGGTATAAGAAGACTGGAAAGACAGGAAGGGACCTGGTGGTGGAGGGCTTTAGAAGGCAAGCAGAGGATTTTCCATCACATCCTGGAGGTAATGAGAGGCCACTGGAGTCCAGCACAGGGATGACTTGTGATTTAGGAAGATCACTGGAGGCTGGACTGGAGTGGTGACCAAGAGCAGGATATTACAATGGTGCAGGTGTGAGGAGGTGAGCACTTGAACCAGAGTGGGGGAAGCATCAGAAGAGCAAAGAGGGATAAATGATACCTTCAGGAGAAGATCAAATGGAGTCACTAGGTTGCGCAGTGGATAGTATACTGGACCTGCAGCCAGAAAGACCTCAGTCCAAATCCAGCCTCAGACACTTCCTAACTGTGTGACCTTGGACAAGTTGCTTAACCTCTATTTGCCTCAGTTTCCTTATCTGTGAAATGGAGATAAAAATAGCTCCCAGGGATCTGGGATCAAATGAGATACATTTTTGTAAACCACTTAGCACAGTACATGGCACACAGTAGGTACCATATGAATGCCAGTTATTATTCTTATATGTTGAGATGAGAAAAAATGAGAAGTCAATGACATCATGAGGATAGTGGTACCCTTGACAATAATAGGGAAAGTTGGAAGGGGAAAAGCTTAGAGGGAAAGACATTGAATGAAGGGAATGATGAAAGTGGTATTTGTCACTGAGTAAAGAGTCATCTGAATCTGAGTCTTGAAAGAAGGTGAAGGAGGTTAAGTGACTTGCTCAGGGTCACACAGTTAGTAAGTGTCTGAGGCCAAATTTGAACTCAGGAAGATGTCTTCCTGACTCCAAGCCTAGAGACAAAAGGAACTCACTAAAAGCTTTTGAGTTAAAGAGTTGCTTAATCATTCCAGTGTATTAGGAAGAGAATTCTGGAAGCTGATTTAAGGATGGATCAGACTGCACTAGAGAGGAAGCAGTTTGTATAGTTACCAAAAATGTCAGAAGACATGAGACCCTGAACTAGACTATAGTTGTAGGAGTAAAGGGAAGGGGACATAGATAAGCCATATTGTGGAAAGGTACAATCTGTTTTTATTTATCTCAAGACCAAGGTGAAAAATTCCAGGCATAGCAGCTTGAGAGTCAGCCAGAAACAAGTGGAAGTCCTGGGTTGGGGTCCTGCCTGTCACATTGTATATACTTGCCCTGAGCAGCTGTCAATTTACATTAATAGGAGTTTACTGACTTGAGGAATTCCTGATACCACTGACATCACATCTAGTTCTTACCTCTGTCCCATGGGTACTTAATAAATGTTTATTGACCACTGGAAGGGTAGAACTGATAAGAAATACATTATTCAGTAGTGTTCAGCCTTAAATAATCTAAATTCCTTTAAACTTTCCCCAGAAGACCTAAGTAACCTAGCAATTTGAATTTTATCTCCACCCTTAGAAGGTGAGCTCCTTGAGGGAAGGCTGATCTGTTTTTGCTTCCATTGTATCCCCTGGCTTAACATGAAGCCTGGCACACAACAAGCACTTAATAAATGATTATTGATTGATTGACTCTAAAAGCAGGCTGGTGTGATTTGGAGATGACTTTATAGCTGACCCTCTTCCGAGTAATAGAGACTGTGGTCTCTGTTGTGGCCAGCCAAGAATATCCCAGGGATTAGGTAAACCCATTACATATCCCTTTCCCCAGATTGGCCCTGGTGAATCTACGGAAGCCCTTGAAATGAAACCATGTGAGCCTGGGGCTTTTGAGAGGTCAAGGACTGCGTACATCACTCGTTTGGATACATTCTCTTGGCTGCGTCTGGGCTGCTGAGATGGTGGGAAGCAGCCAGGAGGAAAGATAGGGCTCCATCTGTTTGACATGCATGTTATCTCAAGCTTGGCTTGCCGTCTTTTGGCACTTCAAAGATCTATGAAGTCCATCTGTGTGGGTGCTCCCTCCACTGAAGACTTTCCACCTTAGTAGATTCTACAGCTGAAAAATTCACCAACCAGCTGCCAACCTGGAACAGCTAGATTGGTCCTTGGATAACACACAGACAGCCTATTCTTCTTGAGCTTAGAAGCCCCGTTGTTAAGTTCATCTGCTTGGGAAGACTTCCAGAATGTAGAATCAGTCACACACCACAATAGTACATCAGATTGGGACCTGAGTGGACAGAAATGAGGAACTGATGATGACGATCTAGAAAGACCAAGGAGTATGTGGCATATTTTAAATAAAATCAACCACTGAGTTAATGACAATCAGTGATTGTTAAATGAGCAGGCTGTATGTGTGTGTGTGTGTGTGTGTGTGTGTGTTGATAGACAATTCCTAAGTCAATAATTTGTTTACTGAACTGATGGTAGCTGTCTCTATTAGAAGCATTGTCAGAACTGATACATGAGGTGAAGGGGAAGATAGTGTTTTTTGTCTGCTCTTAAGTTTCCAAAGCTGTTTTTTTTAAAATTATGTTTTCTGTACATGCTACCAGTTTCTAAAAAGAATAATGACACAAGTCACCAGGTTGAGAATGCACAGTTGAATAATGGATTGACTTTTGAAGATAATAGTGTCCAGGACTGCTCTCTCCAAGGTTACCAGTGTTCTCTTAATGAACCATTCTTCATCCTACCTAACTTCCTTTGATACTGTCAATCTCCCTCTTTCTTCTCTTTGATATGATTTTCTCTCTAGGTTTCTGTGACTTTACTTTCTCCTGATTCTCCTCCTACCTGTCTGACCACTCCTCTGTTCAGTCACCTTTGCCAGATGTTAGCAGGTCTTGCCTGCTAATAACCATTGGTATCCTCCAAGGTTTTGTGCCCTTGTCCCTTGTCTCCTGTGCTATTTTATTTGTGACCTCATCAGACCCAATGGATGCAATTTTCATCTATGCAGATGATTCTTAGATTTATTTGACCAGCCCTAACCTCTCAATTCTTCTCCATTCTCACATCTCCAATTATCTATTGGACATCTCCAACTGGATGTCTCATAGACATCTTAAATCCAGTATGTCAAAAACTAAGCTCATTCTCCTTCCCATCTCCGAACTGCCTTATTGCTTTCTAAGGTGCCACCATCTTTCCGGTTCCCCAAGGATCTCTACCCAAACATTGTACTTGACTCCTTACTCTCTCACTTCTCACCCCTATACCCAATCGATTGCTTGTCATTTTCCCCTTTGCAACAAATCTTGAATATGACCCATTCAATCAACCAAAAAACATTTATTATGTACTTACTATGTGGCAGGTACTGCAGAGTACTTCCATCATCCTGGTATAGACCCTCATGACCTCATATCTAGACTATTGTAATAGCCTGCTGGCATATCTCCTTGCTCCTCACTCCAAACTATCCTCCATTCACATGTCAAATGAATCTTATTAAAGGTCATGTCTAACCAAGTCATTCCCCCACCCTCTGCCCCTTTCAATAATAAAATCTATTTGTCCTTTAAAGCCCACTCCTCCCTTTGAGGTAGAGGTGAGGGATGAGGACCAGTTGCTGGTCATATAGCTTCTTATTAATTGGTGATAGCATCAGCACAGCCAATCACCAAGTCTCTTCACAGAGCCCCAGAAAGCAGGTAAATCTGGCCCCTGGGGGTAACATTGGTGGTGGCTTAGATCCCTAGTCTATGAACTACAGGGGGAATGTTTGGGAAATCAGAGTCAGGGATAATGAAATGCACATAGTACTTTTCTAGGAGGCTGAAATGCAAGGGGGTGGAAAGTCAGTAATTATTCATGAAAAACCCCAAGATGAAGGCAGGTTATTTATTTGGCTTTTGAACTTGAAAAGGCCTTTCCAGGTTAGTTGACCGGGAGCCCAGAGATAAAGCTGGTTCTTGCAGAAGCTGATTGGGAAAACACGCCTGGCCTCTGTCTCTGCTCTTCCCTCTGGGTTCAGCCAGGAGGGGGCTTTATCAAAATGGTGCTCCTGTCCAAAAGGCATTTATCATCATCTTTGAGGTTTCATTCTGGTACTCTGAAATGAAGTCTGGCTTCAGGCAGATTAGGCCAGTGGCATTCCAGAAGGGGAAAAGAAATCAAGAAATCTCTTTCCAATGGCCAAGGATATGTCACCATGATTGATTAGCTCCAGGAAGACCCAAGTGGGTGATAAGAAATTAAAGTCTTCTCACCTACTGTTTTTAGTTAGCATGGAGAGGCAGAATTGTAACTGGTCAGAACTCCATGCACCTGGAGCAAATTCAGTTCAGGGAAGGCGACTGGGGGCCCAGTGAACAGTCCTATAGGGAAAGTGGGGTATAGCAGCCCAGAGCATATCCATGATGCTTTGTGCTAAGAGGAAGCAGAGCATTCCCCAGACATGAGGCACTTTGATTGTGAGTGGAAGCATGGTAGATGCCTTCCTGGGAAGGATACAAGCTCCCTCTACCTTTGCCACATTTCAGTCTCTGGGACAAAGGCCTAGTTTCATGCTACTTGTGGCTCAGCTTAGTGGTTGCCGTTAGCTGTGAGGAGGAAGACCTGAAGACACAGAGTGGTGTAGTAGACAAAGCCTGGGCTTGGGTCAGGGACTCTTGACACCAAGGCCAGGGTTCTTTACTTTACACTCAATGATACCTCTTCTAGTCCTGACAACTAGCTGCTGCTACCTTGGACAGGTCACAAACTTCCCAGTGCCACAGTTTCTCTATGTTTCACATGAGAGGAAAGGACTGAATGACCTCTAAGATTCTCTTCTGGCCCTGATATTCTATGATCTAAGCTCCCAGCTCTGACATCCCATGTTCTAAGGTCCCTCATAACTCTGACATTCCCTATTCTAAAATTCTACTTGCTTCTTGACCTTAGTGACCCTGGCAGAGCATGAGGTAGACTCTCTGGCTTGGACTTTGGGAAACAGGAATTTTAAAGGACCATTCTTGCATAGGCTGATGGATTTTCCCTTTTCAATGACATCACATGATTTTGTATACCTGTCTTGGAGTGAAGAGAACACCCCACTCTGCTCTGTGTTAGCAATGTGCCCATAGTACTTTTGGCCTTAAAAGGACTCTGGGTCCTTTTTTCATTGGAATTGGAATCTATTTTTTTTTTGAATATCATTGTTTTTTTTTTTAATTTTTATTTTATTTATTTATAAATGTTCTACAATCACTTCCTTAAAATTAAGATTTTATACCCCCACACCTTCCCCCACTACCTCCCTCCCTCCCCATGACAGCATACAATTCTGTATAGGTTCAACATAT
>CM053770.1:230785795-230868366 GCA_028658325.1 Potorous gilbertii
TTTTGGCGGCAGGCTTATCTGCTGGTTCTCAGGTGGGGGCAGGGCCGCCTCTCAGGCTCAGTTCCCTCAGGGGGTTTATACAGAGATCCTTTGTAGTGGAGCTGGGGTGGAGCTCCTGCCTGCTCTGGGAGTCTCTGGCCGAGCTGCCTCAGCCTCTGCCGCAGCGGCCGCTTCCCAGGGGGTCCGAGTCCCGGAGATCCCCCGCTCCCCTCTCAGCCCGTCTCTCACTGACCTGTGCGTCTGTGTGTGGTGGGACCCTCTCGGCCGCCGAAGATCCAGGTCCCTGCCGCCCGCTGGGCTCTGCTGGCTCCTCTCAGTGCCGCGTGGCCGGGCGGGGGAGGGGAGCGCTAGGCCGGGCAGGACTCCGCTCCCGTGTCCGGGGCACCCCTGCGGTCGGTTCTTCAGGGCTCTCTGCAGCGGAAATCTCCTTCACTGTGTTTCTGCGCGGCTTCCACTGCTCCAGAATTTGTCAGGAGTTCTTTTTACAGGAAATCTATGGGCTGTGGGTTCGGACCTAGCATAGGTGAGTCTTTCTACTCCACCATCTTGGCTCCGCCCCCAGTCACCAGTATTTTCAAAAGAAGGAATAACTTGACAGCTGGGTAGGGTTATCAGTAGATCTCTGTGCCTTGAGTTTAAATCTGGTCTTAGACACTGGCTAGCTTAGCCTCTGTTTGCCTCAGTTTCCTCCATTGTAAAATGGTATTAATAATAGTCTCTACCTCCCATGGCTATTGGAAGGATCAAATGAGATAATATTCATAAGTACCTGGCATATACTACATGCTTAATCCATGTTTGTTCTCTTGCTCTATTGTGTAGCTTAATGGGGATGGGGAGAGGAATACTAAAATGAATTTTTTGGGCAATGCTTCCTATAAGGTTCTGTGATAGGTAATAACACAGCAGGATTTAGTGGTAGTTAAGTCCCTTGAACAAACACAATGATAATCTTATTCCATTTCTGAACTTAGTCTGGATCCTGAAGTAGAACAAGTTTATACATTATATAAATGAAAAGTATTCTTCTATACTTAGATAATTGGGGAAGGAAAGGAAAATGAGGGGAAAAAATACAAATGCCTTATCAATCATTCAAGCCTTTATTAAGGATCTGGTGCTGGGGAAATAAATGCAAAGTATGACAGTGTGATCCCGTGAGACAGATGCTGTATTTGATTTCAAATCCCTTCTCTGCTTTGTACTCCCTGTGTGACCTTGGAGAAGTCCCTGTACTTTTCTAGGTCTCAGTTTTCTCATGTGTTAAATGGGAGATTTGGACTAGCATGTTTCTGAAGTTCTTTCCAGCTTTAGACCTATGGTTCTAGAACCTTCACAGACACCAATGAAATAATGTGGTCTCAGAAAAGCTGCAAGGTGGGTGACCACCTCCTTGCACTCGGTGATTTCAAGTTGCCATGCCCAGGTGTGCTACTGTTCAGGGTCCTGAAAGAATGGGCGGGTGGGATTGTTAAGCTACTATTAGTGATCACTGAAAAATTGCAGAGAATGGGGATAGGATCACAGGACTGGAACAGAACAGTGGTACAGTGGAAACACCACTGACTTTGGAGTCAGAGGAGCTGGGTTCATTTCTGATATTACCTGTGTGACTTTGGACAAGTCATTTGCCCTTGGGGCCTCCGTTTCTTCATCTGTAAACTGAAGGAGTTTTACTAGGTGACCTATAAGGATCTCTCCAAGTTGAAATCTGTGGTCCTCCAGGAGATGGCATTTGAGTATTGCTTCAAAGGATGCTAAGGATTCTCTAAGATAGAGGTAAGAAGGGAGCATGTCCCAAGCATGGGGCCAGGCAGATGGGCCATGGAATGTTGTGAATGGAGAAGAGCAAGGACAATTTGCTTAGAATATAGAACATATGCCTGGTACAAAATGGTGCATATTAAATGCTTCTTGAAGGAATGAACTGGGACAAAGTCTCATGTCTTTGGGTTTGTAATCCAAAGACTACCAATCCTGGAAGCCATCATCTCATTCCTTAAGGAGCTGACAATCCAGATGGCGAAGGCTTATAGATCACATATTAAGAACCATTGGTCAAAAGGTATTGAAGGACTTAAATAGGAAAAAATGGAAGTCCCAGGTATTAATTGTTTCTGTTGTGAGAGACAAGGAGAAAGAGAAGGAAGAGTGAGAGGAATATGATAATGTAGAAAGGAGGAAAGGATGGGACTTATAGTTTCCCTAATTGAGCTGTGTGAGGGGAATATCCAAATGCAGAGCAAAGGATGAATGTCAGGACATTAGAAGAACTTCATTTTTATCTGACATAGATAGAGGAAGATTGAAAACACACATGAACATCAAACTCAACAGGAACTTGGGGACAGGAGCAGAGTGGTAAGAGAAAGGGGAGATAATCATACACAAACAACTTTTTAATCTGTAGGGAGGGTTAAAATGGGGGGAAGGAGGGAAATGATTGGTTTCCTTTGATTATGTCCTTGAAAACTGGGGAAATCATTCAGCAAATTGTGGCCTATGAAGGAAGAGAATATTATTTCTCTATAAGAAATGATAGAAAAGACAATTCCAGAGAGTCCTGGGCAGTTTGAACTGAGGCAGAGTGAAGTAAGTTGAGCCAGAAGAATAATTCATACAAGGACAGTAACATTAAGAAAGAAAACAAGTTAAGAAAAGCAACTTTGAAAGACTTAAGAACTCTGATCAGTGAATGACTAGTTGTGTCTCTGGAGGATCTGTGATCTTGCTCCCCTCTAGGGACAGAAGTGATAAATACTAGATGTAGAAAGAGAAAGATATTTTTGAACATAGATATTGGGTAGATTCATTTTGCTTCTCTGTGTGTATTTGTTACAAGTGTTTTTTTTTCCCTTTCTTTACCAATTTTTATTTGAAGGAAGATGAAATGGGGTTAGCAATAGTTGATACCAAAAGAAAAGTATCATTGAAACATTTTTTTTAAATGCACAGGAAAGGGCAGAAGGGAGTTTAGAAGGAAACACAGATAAGCAAGTCAGTTTTGAAAGTGACATATGGAATGTCTTCACTTTTTTCTGGTTTCCACTCCTCACTCTCTGGACTTTCTCCATCATACTATAGCAGCCTTTTCATCCTAGACATTTCACTCTGCCCCTGTGGACTCCTCCTCACCCTAGAAGTACACTTTACTCCTTGACTTCTCATACTAGAAATTCACTCTGCTCCTTTTTCCTCCCCATCACACCCTGAGCTTCCTCTTAGGGGCTTTCTTCCTCAGTCATTTTCAGTTTTATCTGACTCTTCACGACCCCATTTGGGGTTTTCTTGACAGAGATACTGGAGTGGTTTGCTATTCCTTTCTCCAGCTCATTTTACAGATGAGGAAACTGAGGCAAACAGAATTATACAGCTAGTAATTGTCTGAGGCTAGATTTGATTTTTCACGTCTTCTTGACTCCAAGCCAGGAGTTCTATCCACTGAGCCACCTGCCTGCCAGCTCCCTTCCTACATTAGAATATAAACTCCTTGAGGACAGGATCTTTCTGCTTGTATTTATATTCCCAAGCTTAGCACATTGCCTAGCATATTAAAGACTTAATAAATGGTTGTGGACTTGATATATAATTTTAAAAAAACACAATACAAAATGTACATTCATAGTTTCATGGGAATCCTCTTGTGTTTTGGGGTGTTAAGGAAATGTTCTTTTTTGATGTTTAAGTTATGAATAAAAATGTTCAAAAAAATAGTTGGAAAGATGTAAAATTATTCCAACTCCTGCATTTTTCTTTAATGTGAGAGAGAACTGGGGTCATCTAACAGAGGGGGTAAGGGGACAATCTGTTCAGAATAACCACACCTCAAGGGACTGCACATTCCTACTGAAATTAAATTGAGAGCCGTGGGGAAAGCAGTCTTATTTTAGTTTGAAAGATAAAAATCAGCCCCTCTGGGGCAATGCTGACCTGGACTGATTCACCTGGAAGAATAACCTCCATTCTAAACAGATGTTCTCATTAATGCAACTGACTTTTTCTGTTTTAATGTGAACCTTCCCTGCTGCTGAATAATAATTAACAATGATCATAAGAATGACATCTCTACAGTACTGTGTACTCACAATAACCCTGATGCTAGTGGTATTCCCTTTTTACAGTTGATGAAACTGTGGGTGAGCGAGGTTATTAAGCCACTGGTCCAGGCTCACACAGCTAGTGTTGGGAGCAGGATGTGATCACAAGTCTTCCTGGTTTTACACCTCTCTCTTTATCTACTGTATGCCATTTTGCCATGCTGCAACATAGGAAACATTCCAGTGTTTGGGGCTTCACTCACTCATTCAAAAATGTATAGTAAATGACTACCATGTGCAGAGCACTAGGCTGTATACTGAGGTCACAGAGATGGAAAACAGCCTAGCTTCTGCCTTCAAGGAGGTGCAGTGGGAAAAGAACAGACTCTATAGTCAGATGCCCTGGATTCCAAGGTTACCTTCATGACCTTAGGCAGGTTATTACCTTTGGGGGCTTCGTTTTTTCATTGAGAAAGTTGGACTTAGATTCCTTCTCATTCTAAATTTATGATTCTATAATCCTAAGTCACTTAGGAACATAGTCACTAACTTTTGGGCCTCAGTTTCCTCATCTGTAAAATAAAGGACTTGTACAAGATGGTTACTGGGGTCCCTTCCAGTTCTAGATCTCTAATTCTACCTGTGTGACCTTGGGCAAATCACTTAATTTTACTGAACCTCAGTTTCTTCACACGTAAAATGAGGGGGTAGGGCTACATGGCTTCCAAGGTTTCTTTTAGATCTAAGATCCCTTTTCAGGGTTGTAAAGAAGAAAGTGGACCGTTCTTGGCTCTGTACCCTAAGAGAGATCTGTATACATCTGAGTAGACAATGTACTAGGGACAAAAGAGAGAAGAGAGATCCAGACCAAGGAAGTGTTCTCAAAAAAAATTGTGGAAGGAGGATGGAAGTAGTGGTAAGAGGGATCAGGGAAGCCTTCCCACAGGAGGTGGACCCTGAACTGGACCTTGAAAAAAGAGAAAGACTTCATTGAAGCCCATGTACTGTTTGTCTCATGGAGTAGGTTGTAAATTCTGGGGGACAGGGACCATGTCTTGTGTTTTTTGAAGTACTCTCCATAGTACCCAGGGCATCCTACCTCTGATGCTCCCCAGGTAGATGACCCACAAGCAAGACATTTCAATTTTTTGAAACTAGAATGTCTCCTCCATAAAATGGGGAAAGTAATAACAATATCAATTGTACATGGTTGTGATGAGGATCACATGAAGTAATTCTTTTTTGATTGAACTGGTTTGAAATAGATAAGATTTTACTTCTAAAAAAGGTTAAAAATTGCTTTTTAAGTGCAATTGAAAAAAAAGATCTTATTACAAAAAAAAAAAAAAGAGCTGGGAAGGTTTATATAAATTGACACAAAGTCCTTAAAGTGCTATGTTGGTTCAGACTTGGCATATCATTAGCATGAGAATTCCAGGCATGTAAACTATCTTCACAAATGTAGATCGGCAGCCTGTCTAATTTGTATTTGGGTACTCAAGGAACTGATAGGTAGTTACTTGCCTAAGCATACTTTTCCTGTGTGTAAAATACAAGCTTTTTGAGGACAGTGACTGTCTCACTTTTGCATTTAAATCCCTAGACCCCAGCAGAATGCCTGCATCTGCCCATCCTACTCCCATCTTTTTTTTTTAAATTTAGACCCATGATTTGAGTATTCTTTTTTTTTTCGATTATACATGTGAAGTCACACAAAACTAATTTCCTTCTTAACTATGTCTCAGAAAAGTAAGAAAAATAAAGTTTTAAAAAGTGTGCTTCAATCTGTACTCAGAGCTCATCTGAATGAATAGCACTTTTCATCATGGTTCCTTTGGAATTGTCTTGGATTATTGTCTTGATCAAAGTAGCTAAGTCTTTCATGGTTGATCGTTGTTACAATGTTGCTATCATTGTTACAATGTTGCTGTTATTGAGGACAATGTTCTCCCGGTTCTGCTCACTTCACTTTGTATCAGTTCATATAAGTATTCCCAGGGTTTTTAAAAATAATATTAAATTTTTTCCCAATTGTATGTAAAAACCATTTTTAACATTCATTCTAGATTCTCTTCTTCCCTCCCCTCCCACTTCCCTGAGACAGTAAACAATTTGATATAGGTTATACATGTGCAATCATGCAAAGCATATTCTCATTTAAGCCATGTTGTGAAAGAAATCAGACCAAAAAAAAAGAAAAAAGAAAGAAAAAAAGAAACTGAAAAATAGTATGCTTCAGTCTGCATTCAGACTCCACCAGTTCTTTCTCAAAAAGTGGATATCTTTTTTCATCATGAGCCCTTTGAAGCTGTCTTGGTTCATTGTATTACTGAGAAAAGCTAAGTTATTCATAGTTGTACAGTGTTCTCCTGGTTCTACTCACTTCATTCTGCATCAGTTCATGTAAATCTTTCCAGATTTTTCTGAGAGCATCCTGCTCATCTTTTTTTATAGCACAGTATTCTTTAATCACAATCATATACTGCAACTTTTTCAGCCATTCCCCAATGGATGGACATCAATGTCCACCACAAAACAGCTGCTGTCAATATTTTTGTGCAAATAGGTCCTTCTTCTCCCAACTTCCTTTTAAAAAATCTCTGTGGGATACAGACTTAGGAGTGATATTGCTGGGTCAAAGGGCTTCCCAGGCTTTTTGGAAACCATCTCTCTCCTCATCCTTGCAGCACAATAGTATCCCATCACAATCATACACCACAACTTGTTCAGCCATTCTCCAATGATGGACATGCCCTCCATTTCCAGTTCTTTGCCACCCATTACTAAAAGAACATGCCCTTTCCATGTACTCTATAAATACCTAGTCCTCTTCCTCATCTTTTCCCACATTTTTCATATTCATCCACATGAGAAACATGAGAAGACCTTCCTCTTTTTCCTCCTCTTTTTCTTTTTCTTCCTTCTCCTCTCCCTTTCCTTTCTCTTCTTCTTCTCCTTCCTCTTCTTTTGCTCCTCCTTTTTTGCTCCATCTCATCATCATCCTTGTTTCCTTTATCCTCCTTTTCTTTTTCCTTCTTCTTTGGTGATTAATTTGGGAAGGTGAAATCAGATTGCCCCACAGAGGCCCTGATTAAAAATAAAGGGACTGAATGAGCCATTTAAAAACAATTCACCAGAGAAATCAGTAGGTTCAGCTAAGTCAGGAAGCTTTGGAACTTAGGTGTGGACTTGAAATCTACTTCAAAAATTGTACAAAGTAGAAAGACACAGTTATAGACACAATTCTTTTATCTTTTCTTTGTATATGGATATGTTACTGTTTGTTGGTTCTTGTTGAGTTCAGAAAGTGTATATATGTGAGTATATATATGCATATGTATACACACAAAACACACACAAACACACATCAAGCAAACCCAGCCCAGATTCTAAAAAATAAAATCATATTTCTTGAGACTCCCTTTGCCCTCTGTTCCCTTCATTCTTAGCATGTGCTCATATCTCCTTAAATTCAGTGCGAAAACTGAGGCAAACCTGGAGTTGGTATAGCAGGAGCAAGAGGCTGAGAGAGGAGAAGGGGGAAATACAAACTGCTTTTAAAGGACAATAGACCAGGCCATGAGACCCCAGCTCCAAAATCACAGTTCTGCAAACATGAGAGTTTATTTGTCTGGGCAGGATTTCAAAAATCCCTCAATTTCCCTGTAGATATTTTTAAGTCTCCTACCTCAGAGCCTGGGAGTCGGGGGGTTTTAAGTGGAAAGGCTGTCACTGTGCAGGCTGGGAGGGGAAACCAAATTTAGTCTTTACAGGATGGAGATAATGATTTTTAAGATGTTATTTTTATTCTGGGCATGTCCCCGGAATGTCATTACCTCAAAATGTCACCCCCACCCTCAACTTCTCCAATTCCCTCATTGCTACTGGAGAAAAATGTGTATGCATTTATATATGCATATTTTTATACATTTACAAATGTGCATACACACATTTATACATATACACACACTTTACACATGCATACATTATATATACATATTATACAATAATGAACATCTCTTTATATACATGTGTATATAGGCATATATACACATCTATACATCTATGTCTGTTAATGTTAATTCACATGTGCACATGGAGATATATGCATGCATAGGACATGCATGCACAATTTATGTCTATATGTGTATATATACATACTTTTATGTATATTTATATAAATAAATGTATTTTAATATAAACCTGCAAGGCACTGGCACCTGCCAGTTCTTCAATGGGGCTGTCAAATGAGCTTTGTTACAGAAGAAAAGCCAATAGGACAGATATAAACATCTGAAGCTCAGAACCTGCAATAGAAGGATTGATGCCATCAGACTTGATTAAAGATGACAGCACATTCTTTTTCCATTAGGCAGGCAGCTGCTTTCTCCCTAACAGAGCAGGACTTTCTGGACTGGTTATGTACCCTACCACCCCTCCACTCTGCAGGCCAAGATATATTCTTTCATTCGAGGCCCTCAGGCTGGCTTGGGAAGCAAGGTTCTGATTAGGAGGAGGCAGCCCACCTTGTGTTTTCGTTCCCCTGCTCATTCTCAGTTTGGTGCCAGGCCATGGGATGAAGGCCAAAGCCGAAGGGAGTCAGACTGATTGTTTCCTAGAACACAGAGCAAATCTGATTCCTTTCCTTTGCCTTGGTGGAAGGACCATCTGGTTCAGATGGGGCAGGAGGCTGTACTTTCAGGAGTGGGGAGTGGGGGGTGGGACTGCTTTGGGACTCTAGTGGGAGAGGACTATGAGAAGGCAAATAAAGGGAATGAATATTGTGAAGATAGAAATAACAAGGCATGGCAACAGCTTGAATATGTGGGATGAGCAGGAAGGAGGAGATGAAGTTGACACTGAGATAGATCCATCCTCATCACTTTGTGAAAGTACACTGGGGAGACTAGCCATGATGATTTAATGCTACTGACCATCTCATTCTTTCTAATGCATCAGCCTGACTTTATTTCTGAAATACTATTATGCTCCTATAATATTTTCCAAATTTCCTTTCCTTAGGAGTGATATTGCTGGGTCAAAGGGTTTCCCAGGCTTTTTGGAAACCATCTCTTTCCTCATCCTTACATCACAATCGTATCCCAACACAATCATATACCACAACTTGTCCAGCCATTCTCCAGTGATGGGCATGCCCTCCATTTCCAGTTCTTGGCCACCCATTACAAAAAGAACCAGCACTGCCTTTCCATGTGCTGTATAAATACCTGATCCTCTTCCTCATCTTCTGCCCTTTAAATGTGGGTATCCTTCAAGACTCTCCCTTTCTTTCTTTTCCCCTCTGTGCCTCGGTGACAGTGGCTATCTATTGGTGAGGAGCTTGGTTCTAGCAAGATACACAAAGTTTTCTCCCATCTCACCTCCCACATACACTTCCCCAGTTCAAAGCAACAAGGACTCATCTCTGTTAGCTTGTTCAATTTACTCAACTTTCCATGATTCAAAGAGGAAAGAATAGCTTTATTGTCTCTCATAATAGCTATTAAACCATGGATATATGGAAGTTTCACATCTAAATTTTGTCTTAATTCCTATTCTAGTAAAGTCATGGTTCATTGTTAACTTATATGTATTAGTGTTTGAATTTGGATGCAGTATTAACAGAGGTGACTGGGGAAACCAACAAGAGAAGGAGATTTAAACTACCTTTTTTTGCCAGCATCTTCTGGCTGGGGGCTCATATCTGAGAGAGAAAGAGAGAATTTATTGACGTTATTGTAACCCTAGGAGTTGCTACACCATGCTCATGGTCTGATGAGACAAATTTAAAAGGCTCCAAGTTGGTAGTAATTCTGCTCTTGAAGGTGTAGTTATAAAATGTATGAATGGCTCATGATTATGCCTCCAGTTACAGAGAAAATTCTCTCACAATGCAAGAATGCCCCACTTTGTGGATGCCAAAGCTGACCCATAATGTCATGCCGTGGACAAAGCAAAGCAAGAAAATGCAACAACAGCATCAAGTGCAAGTGCTAATGAGAAATTAGATCAGATGTGATCTCTTAAAAGATTTATGTTCTAATATATTATGTATTTGAAACATTCTGTCCTTTGTAAACTGAGTTCCAAATTCTCTCCCTCCCTCCAATTCATCTCCCCCACCCACTGAGAAGGCAAGCAAAATGCTATCAACTATACACATGAAATCATGCAAAAACAGATTTCCAGATAAGTCATATTGTAAAAGGAAAAAAGAATTTCCAGATAAGTCATATTGTAAAAGGAAAAAAGAGAAGAAGATTTCCAGATAAGTCATATTGTAAAAGGAAAAAAGAAAAGAAGAAAGAAAGAAAAATATACTTCACTTTGTACCCAGAGTTTATCAGTTCTCTCTCTGGAGATGAATAACATTTTTTCATCAGGAATCTTTTGGAATTGTCTTGGATCATTGTATTAAATGGAGTAGTCAAGTCTTTTATGGCTGATCATCGTTACTGTACCCAGTGATCTCCTAGCTCTTCTCACTTCACTTCGTATCCATTCATATGTCTTTCCAGTTCCCCTCCTTAAACTCAGGGCTCCAATTGTGCTTCAGAGAGATAAAAGTCAAAAGGGCAACAGGGAAGTGTAAGACTGTTGTAAACCATGGGTGTCCACTCAGGTGGCCAGAGTACTTAAAAAAACAAGGCAGACTTGGGGTAGCGGGCAGTCCTAACCACCTCCCCTTGCCTTTGGTTCACATGGGTACAACTACTACTCCTTGTAAATGTGTCTTTTTATTCTTTTAAAGACCACATCTAGATTCTCCTCTAAACAACTTTAATATAATGCAAATCAAATTGTGGAGGAGGAAAGCCCACAGAAGTGGCAATGCCGTGGTGGGTGGGAGCTACCTCACCGTCCTTATGGTCTTCTCCTTCCTTCAGCAGTCCTTCCTCCTGGTTCTGCTCTGGGATCTATGGAAGAAACTCTACCACACAGTAATGATTTTCATTTAGTTTGCTCTCTATCCCCCCTGGCATGAACTACCTATGGCTCCCAGTGTCTTGGGTGACTGAGGGTCCCTTGCAAAACAGCCAGTCCAAACCCTGCCAGGGAGAGAATTACATAACAACTTCCCCAAAGGAGGGACTATATTCCCCAGTGAGGAACACCTCTGGGATTACAGCAAGTCAGGAGTCACTGCCATGGCTGGATGAGTGAAGTAGGTGACATTTTTGTCCCATTGCCCCATGGCCAGGATGGAATGCGAACCATGTCCCAGAAGGGAAGAATTGATGGAGAGTTTGGAGAGAAATTCGGGCCCCACAGATGGAACTCTCTTCACTTGGAATAGTGTTATATAATAGTGTGTGTGTGTGTGTGTGTGTGTGTGTGTGTGTGTGTGTGTGTGTGTGTATACAGTATACTTATATATATTATACAAGTACTTTGCAAATTTTGACACATTCTATAAATGTCCTCCCAATTTCTGCTACCAGTAGTGGTCCCATTTCCCATTCTCTGCTTATAACCAGGTTGTCTTAAATACCTAGCTTGTTGATGTCATCACCTCTACCTCTTAGAATCCATACCCCTGGAGGCTTAATTCAAGGGTCACCCAAGGTCTTTCTAATCTTCCTACTTGTTAATGTTCTCCAAGGACCCAGATATTACTTTACATTTTTGTTTGGAGGCAATTGGGGTTAAGTGATTTGCCCAGGTCACCAAGCTAGTAAGTGTCTGAGACTGGATTTGAACTCAGGTCATCCTGACTCCAGAATGGGTGCTCTATCCATTGCCCCACTTTACATTTATTTTAAAGATATTCTGTCTTGACTTATCTGGGCCCTAATGGATATAACCTCCTTGAAGGCAGGGACTGTTTCATTTTTGTCTTCATAGCCCGAGACACTAGTGCAGAAACTGGAACGTAACAGAGGCTTAATAAATGTTCATTAAATCTAATGGCAGTAATGACGATGATATAATAGAAGCGACTATATATGAGCAACAGGTACTTTCCTTCCTTCCAAGGCTCTGAGTCAATGCTTGCTGTTGATGTAACTAAAAGATAGATTATACTCAGAGGTGTGCAGGCAAATGTTTAACAATCAGCTTTCTGATGAAAAGTAAATTTTAAAAGTTTAATCTTCATTATTAACATTTCCCCCTTCATTTTCTTAAGTATTGACCATTAGCAGTCAATAAATCAAGTCATGATTTGTAGTGTTTGCCAGTTTCCCAGGTATGAATGCTCACACTGAAAATTTAACTATTGGCTGTTCTGAACTGGCTACTAGCAACAGTCCTAGTTACCACTGAAAAAGAACAGAGGAGGAATTTACAGAAGGCCTGAGTTCCAGTACTGGTTCTGCCTATAACTAGCTGTATGGTTTGGGGCAAGTCAGGTAGCCTCTCTGGAACCCAGTTTTCTCATGGGTAAATTGAGGACACTGGACTGAGTAAATCTCTAAAGCCCCTTCAACTATAAACTTTGGTGAGTTGAAATGTTTTTGTTTCTTTTTTAAATATGAAACAGTACAGTAAATTTCCATTTCACACAGAGGTCAGGATCATAAAGTTGAAAGGGATTAGTTAGCGTAAGTCCCTCATTTTAGAAATGAGTAAGTGAGGACAAGAGAGAACCAATGCCCTGAGCAGACTGACCCAGAATGGAAGATGGGTGTTTGATTTCCTGGCCTGCATTCCTTTAACAACATGGAAAAGGTTCATGAAATGCATTTTGACCCAATACTCTGATTACATTGGGACAGTCACTCAGAAAGTCAGCAAGCATTTATTAAGCTCCTATTGTGTTTTAAGTGCTGTGCTAGGCATCAGGAATACAAATAATGACCCTCCCCCCCCCAATCCCTCCCCCTGCCCAAATATGCTCTAGGCACTCCACATCTGGTGAGAAATAGGGCCACTGGTGTGCCAGGACTGCCTCATACCACTCGCAAGAGTCGATGGTTAAATTTTCAGTGTGAGTGTTTACACTTTGGAAATTAGACAATACTACAATTCAGGGTCTGATTTATTATCTTATTGTCTAGACATAAGAAAGTGATGGAGAAAATATTATAAATGCAGATTAAACTTTAAAATGTGTCATGTAGACTTTTTTTCCAAAGCTGTTTGTCAGATATTTTCTAGCCTACTCCCTATGACGTCCTCATCATCCTGGCACTTGTATAATGCCTTAAGATTTGAAAAGCACTTTCCCATTATGTCATGTGATCCTCACAGAAATCCTGGGAGGTGGGTGCTAGCATTGAAGTGACTTCCCCAGGGTCACACAGCCTCATGTGTCGGGTGGACTTGACATAGGGGTCAGCTCTTTATGATGACAACATACTCCTCAGATCCTAGCTGTGTGACCCGAACAATTCTCTTCTATCTGAGACACAGTTTCCTCATCTGTAAAATAAAGTCAGACTAGATGACTTAGATACTTTCTACCTCTAGATGCATGCTTTAAGAAGTCATGCCCTCAAAGTATTAGTCTCATAGGGAAATCAAGAATTGTGTATAGATTCTATAATGAAAATAAACTAGAAGGAAATGAGTACAGTTTATAAAAAGATGAATTTAGGCTTAGTGTAAGGAAAATAAAAACCATTCCTAATGATTTGGGTTGTCTAAGTGAAGAGTGGGCTTCTTGGAAAGAAGCTCCCTCCCTGGATGTCTTCAGGCAGAGGCTAGGTGACTCAGGAGGAAAAAAGGGATTTTGGGGGATGGAGTGTCTTAGTAAAGTATCAGCTGGATTAGATGGATGCTAAGGTCCCTTCCAAACACAAAGTATAATAAATAGTGTACTGACCAATGCACTTTCAGGTTTAAACTCCTCCTCTCCCTCCCCCTTCCCATATTTAATAGTATTTTATTTTTTTCAATTACATGAAAAGATAGTTTTCAACATTCACTTTTATAAGATTTTGAGTTCCAAATTTTTTTCTCCCTCCCCTCCCGACTCTCTTCCCACTCCCCACTCCAGGACAGCAAGCAATCTGATGTAGGCTATATATATACAATCATATTAAACATATTTCCACATTAGTCATGTTGTGAAAGAAGAATCAGAAGAAAAGGGAAAAATCACAAAGAAGGAAAAACAAAAACAAAATTGAAAATAATATGCTTCGATCTGCATCCAGACTCCATAGTTCTTTCTCTGGATGAGGATGGCATTTTCCACCATGAGTCTTTCGGAGTTGTCTTAGATTCTTGCATTGCTGAGAAGAGCTAAGTCTGTCGAAGTTGATCATTGCACAATGTTGCTGTTACTGTGTACAGTCTTCTGGTTCTACTCACTTCACTCACTTCCCTCAGCATCAGTTCATGTAAGTCTTTCCAGGTTTTTCTGAAATTTACCTGCTCATTATTTCTTACAGCATAATATCATTCCATTACATTCATATACCACAACTTGTTTAGTCATTCCCCAACTGATGGGCACCCCCTCAATATTCAGTTTTTTTGAGGCTTAAACCCTTAAAGTAGAATTAAACTCAGCCCTGGAAATAGACATAGTGTATTAGGATTCGGTGACTCTATTGTGGATTGGGGAAATCTCCCTTCAGCATAAAAATAAAAGGACAAAATGGAAATAAAGGTATAATAATAAAAAGTAAAATCAAGATCAATAAAAACTGAGATGACATGATGAAGTGAAGGGCATATAGATGCTCTCTAGTGTAGGGTCTAGTGTAGGACTTCTTAGCTTTTTGTATCCTGGACCCATTGGTCAGTCTAGGGAAGCCTACGGACCCCAGATCTCAGAATAATGCTCATACATGCATAAAAGAAAATGCCTAAGATTACAAAGAACACCAATGCTATTGCGATACCATTATCAAAATATGAAATAAAAACAAATTCATGGATTCCAGTTTAGGAAGCCCTCCCTCCTCTAGTCAATCCCCACCATTCCATAGAGGGGGTCAAGTTATTCTCACAGTCACATGTGTACTGCCAGAGGTAGGATTTGGACTCAGGTCTTCCCAGCTCCACATATTCTAGCCACTTCACCATATTGTCTCCCCAGTATTTTAAGGTCTTTGGTGTTTTCCTCAAAATGTCTGTGGAACAGAGAGCATATATCTTACTGTCTTTATTTTTAACATTTGAGAATTACATAGTAAGTGAGAGGCAGAATGAGAAACTGTATAGCCTCAAGCCCTTAGCCCCTCTGTGTCTTAGTTTTCTCATCTGGAAAACAGGGGAAGGGACAGAGGGGTAGCTGCCCTGGCCTCAATTTCCCTATCTGTAGAAACAAGGGCTTGGATTTTCTCTAAACTCCCTTCCAGCATAAATGCTGTACATTCATTCTATTTTCTTGAGGATGCCAGTTAATTACTGGAAGCACCAGATGCTAAAGAAAACCTCAAGTATCAGCTGGCCTATGGGTAATAGACTAGACCAGCCTATTCTCCTAATTTGGGCAAATAGATGAGGTATATGCAGTTAAAACAGCAAAAATAATAAGCCCTGGGCCAAGTTCTACCCTCATCTAACCAAGCGTGACTCCCTGGGTTGATTTCAAGGGGGGAAAGGGGGAGGGGCGGATGTGTCTAACCCAAGGTGGAATTTGGCGTGACGTGTGAAGTGTTCTGATTTCCTAATGATGTCAGTTCACTTTTTTGGGAAGGCTGGGAAAGTGCTGAGCTTAGAGTATTCACCTTCTTGGCAAAACCACTGAGGCTGAGCCCATGTCAACCAAAGCTATGATGCTGAGAGTATTTCAGGCAGGACAAGCAGTTTAGGGAAAGATTCAGCTAAATTAATCTCCTGGGAATGGCTGTGACCTTACCGTCTGGCTGATATCTCTGTCGAGAATGGAAAATACCAGCATCCGTATCACTTGGCTCTAAGATGATGAACCTGTTCAGAGGTTTCCTTGCCCATTTTGTGGATCTCAGAACTTACTGATGTAAAATGAATCAACATGGAAGCCATAGGTGAGTTAAAGATTCAGGGGTCCTTAATAGAGCCTGCCACATCTCTACAGTCAAAATGATAGTAGTATTGGATTTAAATAAACATTTGGGTCCAAGTTTTCAGATAATTGCCCCTAAGTTGGTGCTTGATTGTGGCTTTGGAGAGCCTATCTTTAATTCACTTTAAAGCTAAATGTGTCTTAGGGAGGGGGAGAGGAAATGGAGAAAGGGATAGAATTTGGAACTCAAAACAAAACAGAACAAAAAAACCACCGAAAGTAAAAAAAAGTTTTGCATGTAATTGGGGAAGAAACACTGTTTTTTGTTTTGGTTTTTTTTAAAGCTAAAAGTGAATGGTTAAGTGATGTTTGGGGCAGCTATGTGGCACAGTAGATAGAGCACTGGACCTGGAGTCAGGGAGATTTATCTTCCTGAATTCAAATCTGACCTCAGACATTTACTAGCTATGTGACTGAGGGCAAGTCACTTAACCTTGTTTGCCTCAGTTTCTTCATCTGTCAAATAAGCTGGAGAAAGAAATGTCAAACCACTTGAGTATCTTGGCCAAGACAACCCCAAATGAAGTCATGAAGAGTGACATATTTGAAAGGACTGAACCACAAAAAGTAATATTTATCATAATTTTAAGTAGCCAACCTCCATTTCCTTTTGCTTAATTCCACTCGTTACCTAATTTTAATTCAATTCAACTCAAGTCAACAAACTCAGCTCACTTCAACTCAATTCACTTCACTTCATCTCAATTCAATTTAACTCAACTCAATTAATTAAATTCAACTCAACCTAATTTAATTCAGTTCAACTCAATTAAACTCAGTTTAATTCAATTCACCGCATGTCACAGTTGGAAGGAACCTCAGAGACCATCTGGTCCAACTCCTTCCCAACCAAAAAATGTTCTCTACAATATCCCATAGTCCTCATTCGCCTTGAACTTGAAGACCTCTAGTGATGAAGAACATAGCTCCCCATCATTTTGCTTTTGGACAGCTCTAATTGTTAGGAGGTTTGGGAGCACAACATTCCTAAAACTTCCTCTCTGGGATGCCCACTGGTGCCCCTACTTCTCTCGGAGCCCAAGCAAAACAGGTTTCATCCCTTCTTCATGTGAAGGACGTACAAAGAACTGAAGGCAACTCTCATGGTTTCCCAAACCTTTTCTTCTTGAGGACAAACACGGCCTATTTTCCACCTGATCATTACAGCCTATGCTTTGGGTGGTACCACCCTTGGTATGTTTCAGATGCTCTTCAGCTTCATAATCCTTCCTGTGTCCCCGTCAGCCCCCAAGTTAAATAGAAGACTCAAGGTACAGCCTAACCAAAGGAGAGTGAAATGGAACCATCACTCTGAATGGAACCTATGGTTGGGCTAACTCTTCTGGCTGCCATCTTGAAACATGGACCTTTATTCCCCACTTCCTTCCCTAGATATTGCCTGGCTTATCCATAGCCTTTCTCAAATATAGAGTATTTCCTGACACTGAACACAATATTCCACAAACAGTCTCACCAGGGAAGCATACAAATGAATTCTCACTGTTACTATACTAGGTACCATTCCTTTCCTAATATGAACTACTGGTATATTAGCTTTTTTTTTTTAATATGTTATACCATACTGTTGACTCATATTAAACTTATGGTTCACTAAAATCCCCAGGTATTAAAAAAGAAATTTCTACCCAATCATATCTCCATCTTGTGAAGTTGACTTTCTGACCATAAGTTAAGACTTTACATGGTCTCCATTCTATTGTTCTGTCATTGCATAACTCATAACTCATAACTCACCTGGCTCTGAGGGTGACAAAGCACTTTCCCCTAAACAACCCCATGAGTGTAAAACAAGATGAACCCAATTATTTGTTGATCCAGAGGTTAGTGATTTAGTGGAGAAAACATTGCTCTTTAGAGTCCCAGAGTCTAGACTTGGTTCTGACAACTAAATGTGGGAATCCCTGACCTCTCACAATCTCTTAATAGTCTTTATGCACCTAAAGAGCATTGTGTAAACCTAGAGTTCATAAGAGTCAATGTGCTGAAATTGAGATCAGTGCAAGGGATACTATTGGAACACAGGCAACGACAAAAAACAAAAAACCAACGACTCAAACCAGCAAATAAAAACCTACCTGCAATCAGCCCTGCTCTTAAGTGGAATGCAGAAACCTTTTCCCTCAATATAGATAAAAATCTCAAAAAATGACTCTAGACAGCCTCAGGGTGAGTCCCCACAGCTAATGGCCACTTACTGAGCTATTTTGGACAAAAGCTTTTTAAAGAAATGTTTTTATTTTTGTAAATCTCTTCCCAAGAAAGACCACACACCTCCACTGCTCTCTGAGTACAAATTAGCCCCCATCTCTATAGCCCCTTATGGCTTGCAAAGCGCTCTCTGGACAACAGCCATGGGATGAAAGGAGTGTATGTATCATTGTATCTTTTTTGCAGATGAGAAAACAAGCTTGAGAAGGAGAAGGGATTTCAGTTCAATTTAAAAAAAAATTGTTAGAGGCCTAATATATGTTAGGTAATAGAACGGGTTCTGCGGATGAGGAAGGGAGGGAGAGAGGGTGACAGAGAGAGAGGGAGAGAGACAGTGAGAGAGAGAGAGACAGAGACAGAGACACAAACAGAGACAGAGAGACAGAGACAGAGAGACACAGAGAGAGAGATAGAGAGAGACAAAAAAGACAGAGAGAGACAGAAAGAGAGAGAGACAGAGAGACAGAGAGAGAGAGGTGGGTGAGAGAGAGAGAGAGAGAGAGAGAGGAGAGAGAGTTCCTGTCCTCAGGGAATTTATATTCTACTGGTCAGATTAGAATGCACTGAGATAACTAAATGTAAGAGATGGGTCTGAGCTGAGCTTGGATCAAGATAATGGATGTGAAATGGATGAGATAAGGGAAGGTATCTTCAGAAATATACTAAGCAGCTTAGGTGTGGCACCACAGAGCATAGAGTGCTGGGGCTGGGGTCAGGAAGACTCATCTTCATGAGTCTGACCTCAGATACTAATGGGGTGACCCTGGACAAGTCACGTCACCCTGTTTGCCTCTGTTTCTTCATCTGTCAAATGAGCTGGAGAAGGAAATGCAAGCCATCGCAGTATCTTTGGCAAGAAAACCACAAATGGAGTCATAAAGAGTTGGACACAACTGAATAACAACCTTCTATAGACATGAAGAAACAGATTTATGGAATAAATGAATATATGACTGAATGAGAAGTATTTGTTAAGCACTTCCAAATTTAAAAAAGCGTGAAGCAGTCTCTATCTGTCAAAGAGCTCCCATTCCAGTTGGAAGAGAGAACATGTATAAGACATTCAATTGCAGGACAGATGGAAAAACCAGTGAATGGAGTGCTAATGCTGGAGTCAGGAGGACCTGAGTTCAAATCTGGCCTTAGACACTTACTAGCTGTGTGACTCTGGGGGAGTCACTTAATTTGTTTGTCTCAGTTTCCTCAATAGTAAAATGGGAATAAATGACACCTGCCTCCCAGGATTGTTATGAAGATCAAACAGGATATTTGTAAAGTGCTTGACCCAGTGCCTGGCACATATTAAGCGCTATATAAATGCTATCATCATCATCAATAATTAAGTGACGTATCTAAGCAGACCTAGGGCTCAAAACCAAGGTCCTCTGATTGTGAATCCAGTGCTCTTTCTGTAGATGAAACTCTTTGGAACTAGCTGTGTGTTGTCTATCAACTATGGTTATCCAACAGGTCAATGCCTCCAGGACCCATGATTTTCTCAGTGTGAGTATTTCCCATGCTGACAATATCATATGTCCTCTCTGTGCTGGGAGTTGCTGTGGGTAAGAAATTCAACATTCTGTAACCAACCTAGTGGTCAGCCTCCTTGAGCACAGCAAAGCTGGTCCTTAAGTAACAGTCACTAGACCCGGACTCTTATGGGAAGACTCTTCACAATGTTGAGGTCCTCCTGACCTAGAGCCCTGATGGTGTATAACTTTTGAGTACCCAGGGTTATTGCCAAGCCATGATGAGGCATCAGAGGAGGACTGCAGTGGAATAAGGTTGGTTATGAAGTAATTAAAAATGACCCATCACAGGATTATAGAGTTATAAGTGTGATCCCTCATTGCTAGTGGAATGGTAAGTTTACAGAATATTTTTTGGGAAACAATTTGACAATATGGGATAACAGTTACTGTCTCCCTCCCCCATGTACCCTTTGTCCCCAAGATTCCATTGTTGGAACTATACCCTTAAAGTATTGTCAAGGACCACAGCAAAATAGGAACTATTCGTTCAAATTTGTTCATAGAAACATTATATGTGATTGCAAAAATCAAAAACAAAACAGAAAGTAAGCTAACTTTCCAACAGTAGGGAAATGTTATATTGTAGTATATAGTAAACTCAAAACTGATAGCTAACTTAAATATTACAAATCATGACATTAAGTAAAAAAATCAGAAAACAAGCAGATCACATATATTGCACAGTAAGGGGAAAGTACTTACCCAACCAAAGACAGACATGATCATGAAAGATAAAACAGACCATTTTTATGATATGAAATTTTTAAATAGCCTTTATATGAACAAAATCAATGCAACTAAAATAAGAAGGGAAGTTGTCAAATGGAAAAACCTTTATGTAAATCATCTCTGATAATCGATCAGTCAGTAAGCATTTATTAAGCACAGACATGTACCGGGTACTGTTCCAGGCACAGGGGATACAAGCACTAAGAATGAAGCAATCTCTATTTCTTGTCTAGCATTCCAGATATGTAAATAAATTACAAAAGGTATAAGGTTGAGTCATTTCCAAATGGGACCTAATCAAAGGATTGCAAATTATCAACAACAGTATGAAAAATTGCCCCAAATCATTAGGAACATGGGAAATACGAATAAGCCTAAGGTTTTACCTCATAGCCAGAAAACTGATGATGACAATATAGAAGACAGTATCTTTTGAAGAGGGGGTGGAAAGACAGGAACACATATACTGTTGGTAGAGCTAAGCGTACATTCAATCACTCTGGAAAGCAGTTGGGACTTACGTTAAGAAAGTGACTAAAATGTTCAAGTCTTTTGACTTAGAGATCCCACTTCTAGGTCAAAGACAGAAAGGAAGGTCCTATTTATACCAAAATATTTACAACAGTGATTTTTGTGGTAGTAAATAACTGGAAATAAAGCAGATTACCATCAAATGGTGAATGGCCAAACAAACTAGTTCATGAATGTAACAGAATATTATTACTATGCTGTAAGAAATTACAAATGTGTGGAATACAGAGAATCAGGGGAAGACTTATGAACTAATGCAAGATGAACCAAGTAGAACTAGGAAAACAGTGTACCCTCTGATTACACTAATGTAAGAAAGAAAAAAATCAGTGAAATTTAATGAGGCATAATCATAATTTTTTAAAAGTCATTTTCAGTTGTGTCCAATTCTTTATGACCCTATTTGGGGTTTTCTTGGTAGAGATATGAGAGTGGTTTGCCATTTGCTTCACCAGCTCATTTTACAGATGATGAAACTGAGGCAAATGAGGTGAAGTGATTTACTTGGAGTCACATAGGTAATGAATGTCTAAGGCCGATTTTGAACTCAGGAAGAAAAGTCTTTCAGATTTCAGGCCCTGTACTCTATCATCTTAATAAATGCCTTTGCTAAAAGTTAACAGAGTCTACTGATTGATTGTGAAAGGGAAGGACACCACTGGGGGCTTGCTACTACAGTGGCAGGAGTAAACATCTTCAAGATTACTCTTAGAAGAATCACAAAAATGGGAAAGGGTCCCGCATGTACAAAAATATTTATAGCAGCTCTCTTTGTAGTGGCCAAAAACTGGAAATCAAGGAGATGCCCATCCATTGGGGAATGGCTGAACAAGTTGTGGTATATGAACGTAATGTAATACTATTATGCTACAAGAAATGATGAACAGGAAGACTTCAGAGAGGCCTGGAAAGACTTATATGAACTGATGCTGAGTGAAAGGAGCAAAACCTGGAGAACTTTGCACACAGCAACAATCACAGTGTGTGAGGAATTTTTCTGGTAGACTTAGTCCTTCATAGCAAAGCAAAGACCTAAAAAATTCCCAACGAACTTCTGAGGCAAGACACCTTCCACATCCAGAGAAAGAACTATGGAATTGGATCACAGAATGAAACAGACCATTTACTTTTATATTTTGGGTTTTTTTGTTTGTTTTGTTTTATAGTTTCTCCCATTCATTTTAATTCTTCCAGTTAACATAACTTAGGTGAAAATGTACTTAATAGGAATATATGTGTAGAACTATAAGATGGTAGGCCATCTCGGGGAGGGAGTGAGGAAGGAGGGGGGAAAAAATCTAAGATATATGGAAGTGATTGTAGAATACTGAAAACAAAATAGTTTTTAAAAAGATTATCCTTAGAACTCTGAGAATGGTTGCTCCTTATGGACCTAAGCCATGACTTCAAGGGCAGTTTTGGGGAGGAGCCCATTAAGGGTGCTATGAACAAAATATGGCACATTCCTATGAGGTAACCAGTATGTTGGAGTCAGCTTCTGCGGACTTGTGAGCAGATTATTAAATTTTCAATGTGACCATTTGCATTTCAGTAATCAGCAAATGCTTCAAATCAAGGTTGATTTATTACTTTATTGATTGTAAAGACTTAAGAAAGTGACAGAGAAAATGTTAATATTGAAGATTAAACTTTAGAATGTGTCATGCATATACATCATTTTTCTGGAGCAGCAGCTGAACATTTACCAGCACACCCATTATACTGTAAAGCAATTAAAATGGACAAGTCTGAAGATGAAAGGGAAATGCAGAAAGGTCTTTGTGAAATAATGCAATGGGAAAAGGTATAACTAGGAGAAGGGAGTACATACTAATTAGTACAATAAAAAGAGAAGTAAGAGATGAAATGAATCCTGATTGAGTCTCAGAGGTAGAGAATGAAATAATACCATGATCCTTTATAATTAGGAATTAATTTAAATGTAAATAGTCACTAAGAAAGATTGTATTCACTGATGCTCAGTATTAAGTTTTTAATTAAATATTATTTATGGGCCAGCAAAAAAAATTGAGTACCTTCCCTGGTCATACTTGATGATATCCTTATTTAGAATTATACATTTCTCAGCAGTAACTTGCATTTGTGTTTTCCCCGCTAAGATTGTAAAGTAGACTTAATTATGGTAAAAAGCTTCATGAAGAATTGAGTCTCCAGTGAATTCTTAAAGGCTAAACATAAAGAAAAATCCTTTAATAACCAAAACTATCCCCAAATGGACGTTGCCACTCATTAGAAGTTTGTAGTTTCCTGTCACCGAAAGTCCTACAGCAGAGTCATGAAGGTCTTTTGTTTGTAGAACGGACTTTTGCTAGGGTACTTGTTGGACTTATTGCTTATGACTTATATAACCTTGGGCAAGTAATTTAACCTCCTGGTGCCTCAGTTTCCTCATCTGTAAAATGAGGGGTTTGGATTCAATGACCTCTGAGTTTCCTTCCAATTCCAGGTCTGTGATCTTTTGACCTCTGAAGTCTTTTTCAACTCTAAGAGATTATTAGAAGGAATTGTAGGATTTGGATTAGAAAGATAGGGGAGGCATTCCTAGGAAAGGAGATGAGCACAGGCTGGCAAAGTGAAGGTGGTCTGAGTAACATTAAGAGAAATGGGTCCAGGATGAAGAATATGATGGTTCTGCAGTGTTTGGACTTGGTCGGCCCATATTTGAAGTCTAATGTTCATTTCTGAGCACAATATATTAGGGGGGACTGACAAACTAGAATGGGTCCAGAGGAGAGCAACAAAGTGAAGGACCTGGATGTCTTGCCTTTCCAGGATCAGTCAAAGCATGGAGGAATACTTAGTTTGTAGTAGAAACACACACACACACACACACACACACACACACACACACACACACACACAGAGAACGACAATGATTTTCAAGTATTTGAGAAGCTGTCATTTAAAGGAAGGATTAGGTTTATTCTCTTTAGTCCCAAAGGGCAAAATTAGGGCCATTGAGTGGATGCTGATTTTGGTTTCTTGTAATTGGGGAAAACTTTCTGAAACTTATAGAAGCCTCAAAGTAGAATGGGTTCCTCACAAAGTGTGAATTCCCCATCACTAGAGGTCTTCAAATGGAGCTGAATAACCATTTGACTCAGATACTGTAGTAGAGAGAATTCTAGTGCCTTCATTCCTCTCCTTAAAAAAAATATGAACTTGTATCTGTTTTCTATCTATCTATCTATCTATCTATCTATCTATCTATCTATCTATCATCTATCTATCTATCATCTATCTGTCTGTCTGTTTATCTCTCCATCCATCCATCCATCTATCCTTTCCCAGCTATTCATCCATTTATCCAACCATTCATCTACAGCTACCCATCCATCCATTCATCTATCCACCCACCTATCATCTCTCCATCCATTTATCCACCCATCCATATCCATCTATCTATCCATCTATATAGGGCAGCTAGGTGATGCAGTGGATAGAGCATCAGTGCAGGGGTCAGGAGGACTTGAGTTAAAATCTCACCTCAGATACATGACACTCACTAGCTGTGTGACCTTGGGCAAGTCACTTAACCCCAACTGCCTCATCCTGGGTCATCTCCAGTCATCCTGATGAATATCTGGTCACTGGATTCAGATGGCTCTGGAGGAGAAGTGAGACTGGTGACCTGCACAGCCCTCCCTCACTCAAAGCAAGGTCAAGTGCAAGTCATGTCATCATTTCTCTGATGGCATGGTCTTCTTTGCAATGAAGGACAAACACACACAGATCCATCTATAGATCATATCTAATATAATCTTCTTTAGAGCAGGAAGATTTTCATTTTTGTCATTTATCTCAACACCTACCATCATGTTTGCCATATAGTAGGTGCTTAATATTTGTTGATCAATTGATTGATTATGTGAATGAACTATATGGACTATACTGAGATCCTAAGATACTATGATGACCAGATATGGACAGGTTTGTCTATGGGTTCTGGGGAAAGACATGTGTGTGTGTGTGTGTGTGTGTGTGTGTGTGTGTGTGTGTGTGTGTGATGGTAGGGGCTGTTGTGGTTTCTCAGAGGCTAATTTCCTCTGATTCTTTTCGCACTTGTTCTTCTGTAATACCTTTTCATTGATAAGCAGTGAGGTCATTGAATTATAGATGTAGAGAAAGAGGGATCTCAGAGACTATCTAGTTTTTATGCCATAAGTGAGGAAATTGAGACCCAGAGTTAGGTGAAGTGAAGTTAGGTGAAGTCCAAGGTCACACAGGTAGCCAAGAGTCAGAGGTAGAACCTGAACCCAGGTTCTGACTGACTCCAGCGTCAGCCCTTTATACTCTGGTCCAGACTTCTGGGAAGATAGGGAGAAGCAATGCTTCCCCACCCCACCCCTCTACCCACATACCAAAAGTGAACTACAGTTTCAGTAAGATTAAAGTCACTTAGGGAAATTTTAATTCTTTTGGGGATAGAGGAGACAGGGGAAGGAGAAGATTTCATTTTCTTCTTTCTTTGAAGTGTTGTGGTGTTTTGTTGTTTGGAAGCTATAAGCAAAGTATTCCAGAAAGGAAGAGGAAATGTGCTTCCCGTAAAAATAAGATGTGGGGTGGGGCATGGGGACATGGGAGAGACAGGAAGGAAGTCATGAGGATGTTGTGGGGATTGCTTGGATGTACATCTCCACTAGGACAAGCTACTTTAAAAACAACACAAAAATGTGACTGAGTAATTTAGGTCAGTTGTTTGGTATATCCCTTAAGGGAACCTCTAGGCTTTTCTCAAGCTTGAACACAGACTCATAGACTGCCAGAGACAGAAAGTCTAGAGATGGCCTTGTTCAGTCCATTTTACAGATAACAAAACTGAGACTTAAGAAGGCCAAGCCCAGGCAGCCAATAGTGGCCATATCAACCTCATGGAGGCTTTCCTGTGGATTCTCTCCATTCTGGCACAGAAAGAATGGTGAGAAAGAGCACCCTTTCCCCTAGTCAGTATGCAAATCTTACTTTTAGTATTTATTATGTGATCCTGAACAAGTCTTTTTTTTAAAAAATCATTTCTGAACCTCACTTTCCAAATCTTTAAAATGGAAGTAATGATGCTTGCATTTATCGATATAGTGGGACTGTTGTAAGGAGATTATTTGGTCAGCCTTAAAGTGCTGCTTTCTTCAGTGAACTTGGAAACTTCCTGATGTGGGTATTCCCTCTACCTGTTCAGATCTCCACTCAGCCCAGCCTTCTCCTCCTATGCAGCTGTCCTCCATGTCCTAGTATATAGTATATAGAAATTTCCTCCCAATGTGTTGGAGGTGCCTTGTGGCACCCACATCCTGTGGGCATTGGGTCTGCACTTGAGCTGTCCTTTTTCTTCTGTCAGGTTTTTTTTAAATTTGGTTTTGATTTTGTTCTTTGGTCTAGATCTGTGATTTTTTTTTTAGTTTAGTTGAACATCCAGGGCAGAAATTGTCTCCACTGGTGTGGGCTCAGTAACTGACTCATCTCTAATTTAGAATCTTGGAGAGGGGTTTGGAGCACTGGGAGAGTAAATGACTTACACAGTTAACAAGTGTTGGAGGCACATCTTCCTGATGTCAAGGCTGACCCTCTCATGGGTCATGGGATCATAGGATTAAAAATGTACAGTCTCAAGGGACCTCAAGAGGTCATCTAGTCCAACCCTCTTGCTTTGTAGATGGGGAAACTGAGACCCAGAGAAGTCATAGGATCCTTGAGCTGGAGAGGACCTCATAGGCCATGTAGTCTAACCCTCTTGTTTTACAGATGGGGAAACTGAGTCATAGAGAAGGGAAATTATTTGATGTGAAGTCACAGAGCTCAGTAAGAGTAAGTAATACAGCTGAGATTTGAAATTAGATCTTTCAACTTCAAATCTACATTTCTTTTCACCCTATAATCTTGCCTCTCACTTTTTCGCCTTTGCTCCTTGTTTCATCCTCTAGGGCCAGGTAGAAGAAGGGATTCTGAGGGTGTTGTGGAAAGTTAAGCAGAGAACCTGGCTTCCAATGAAGTCACTCAACCTCTCTTGAGGTCTCAGTCTCCCCATCTATAAAACGAGAGGGTTAGGCAAGATGACCTCTGGGGAGCCCCTCTAGCTCCATGACCATGGTCCTCCATACTTGAACTATTGTCATTGACCCTTTCCTGTTCCTTGAGGGCAGAGCCCAAGTCTTCATTTTCTTTTCTATTCCATAGAATTTTCTTGTGTGAGTAGAAGGAATAGTAGAGAAGACAGCATGATATAGAAGGGAAAGAATGAGTGTTAAAGCCAGGACATGTGGGTTCAGATCCACAAGGAGGCTGCATCACTTGCTCAAGGTCACATGGGTAGGATCATAGCTTTGAAGATAGCTCAGCTCCCTTTGAGTTGGGGTGTTCCAGTGTGGAGAACATCTAGCCTTTCCCAAAGACTGCCAGGCCACGTGAGCTCTTCCCGGAGATCCATTCTGTGTCCCTGGCTGAGGCCAAGCCACGTGCTTGCTCATGACCCTCCCTCATTCATTCCCTGGCCACACAGTAGCTCACACCTACTTTCCATTTCTTTGTGGCCCAAACCACAAATCCAGGTGTATAATCTGAATGAATCATATTTGGCTCTGCTTCTGAATACAGGGGGGAAAAACAAAGCCCCTACCCCCACCTTTGGGATGCTGCTCAATCCATGGAGCATCCCAGTAGGGACCAATTCCAAGGTCAACTTGTTTGGTCTACAGAGTTACTGCAAATAGAAAGAACTTCAGAGAGCACGTTATCTGTTCTTTCCAACCCGGCCCTGCCAAGATACTCTTAGCTTGTCATTATTTGTTATGCTTTTTTTATGCCTAAAAATACAAGATTCATTCCTAGAATTTTACTGAGAGGTGAGTTATTTTTTAAGAGATGTTGAATGGATTTTTTTCATGGCATGTTTCCTTCTAGGTTTTTATTATTAGCTAAGTTCTTGTCAGAGACATGGAAGGGACCTTGGAGGGGGACCTCTCATTTTACAAATGAAAAGTCTTCCCTGACACCTGGGGAAGGGAAATGACCTGTCTAAGGTCACAGAGGTGGTAAGGACCAAAGCAGGGTCCAAACCCAGGACTTCTGACTCCATGGCTTCAGCTCTATCCATTGTCCCACCTTGCTTCCTGAGGACCGGTTGAAATTGCCTCTCACATTAAGAATCCAACGGAGGGAAATGAACATGACCTCACCATTCTAGTGTGTTTTATTGACAGTCCTCTTTTTGATGATTCAGTACTTTGCCCCATACTTAGCTTGGTTGGAGTAATTTCCTGAGAGCCCATTCATGCCAGGGCAGCGTCAGTACCTTTGAAGAAGCTGAACTCATAGCTTCTGATGCCTGGGGATTTTGCATCATGTGAAGGGAACTGGGAGAGAGAAAGTTTTGTGCATCTCAGCTGGGGGACCCAGGTGGAATCCTGAGTTTGAGGGGATGCATCTTTTTATATTCTGATATAAATTATATATTCATTATATTTATAATTATATAAATGTAATAAATAAATTACATAAATATACATAAATCTTCTGGTAGAAGATACTGAGATTTAAAAAAAGCAGAAGCTGAGACAACTTAGCTGACCCTAGGTGTGTCTGTTTAAAAGTAAAGCTTTAATTCCTTCCCTAGGGCCTCCTCCCCCACCTCATTATCTTGTATTCATTTAAAAATATACCTATCTCTGTACATGTTATCTCTTCCTATAGGAAGGAATCTGCTTTACTTTTATCTCCAGTATCTGAAACCATGCAGGACACTTAAAATAAGAAAACAGAAATTCCCCGACATCATCCCTGTAGAGAATTTCAGGTAAGGAAGCTCCCTGCTACTAACACAGGCCTGGGAATGGAGAGATCCAGTTGTTTGCCCAAGGTCACAGAACTAATATGTGTATAGATAAGTCTTAAAGGGGCAACTGGGAGGTTGGAAGACCTGAGTTCAAATGTGACTTCAGATACTTACTAGTTTAGATGAACCTGGGCAAATCATTTAACCCTGTTTGCCTCAGTTTCCTCATCTGTAAAATGAGCTGAAGAAGGAAATGGCAAACCATTATCTATGCCAAAACAAACCCCAAATGGGATTCCAGAGAGTCAGACATGACAAACAACTGAACAATAGGCCTTCTTGTTTTATGGTTGTGTATCTGTACTATACTGCCTCTTAGGGAGTGACAAGATAAAACAAACAGGCAAGACAATCTCTTTTCACCCAGTTTGATACTCAGGTGGTATATGGCCCCTGGGACTCTATCCATGACTTTGCTGTATAGATTACCTTCTTCCTGTGGTGTCCTCAGGAGAGGTATATGCCCTGGGAGATAAGAAAGGGAAACTATCAATTTATCAATCAGTTTTATTAAGTGTGCTAGGTACCCTGTGCTAGGTGTTAGGGATACAAAAAGAAGCCCAAGACAGTCCCTGCCCTGAAGGGACTCACAGTCTAATGGAGGAGACAACATGCAAACAGATCTATGCAAAGTGAATTATCTACTGTATAAATAGGAAATAATTAACAGAGGGAAGGTGCTGGAATTAAGAGGGGCAGGGGAAACCGCCCTGTAGAAGAGAGGAATTTAGCTAGGACTTAAAGGAAGCCAGAGTGGTCAGTCGGCAGAACAGAGGGAGAATGTTCCAGGCATGGAGGACAATTGGAGGGGAACTCCATTAAGTAGACAGTGTGGTGTCATGGCTAGAGAAGAAGCCAGGAAGACCCTGGCTCAAATTCTTCTCTGACACATACTTGTGACCCCATGGGCAAGTCTCTGAGACTATAAATCAGAGAGAAAGGGTTGAGTTTAGTTGATAAAGAGAATTCTTTGTATCAGTAAACCAGCGATAGCACCAATCCTTACTTATCACTTTAGTGTGAATGAATCAGGGCCATTTTCTTGTCTACCTCACTCTTATCAATAGCAGTTACAGAGGGAGGACTGTGGGATTTTTTTCGTCTCCTCTTATGACTTAAAAAAAAAATCCTATCTGATCCATAATTTTATTGCTTGACAGTATTCCCAGTGAGGGGATGCCTTCCATCAAAGCGTATCTCCTCTCAGAGAGTTGTCAGGATACTGACAGATTAAGTTATTCTCCCAAAATCAGCCATCCAGGACGCAGAACATTTTCTTGTATGTTGCCTGTTTACGTTTTAGATTGTCTGTTGGATCATGAGCTCCTTGAGGGCAAGGACTGTCTTTTGTCTCTTTTTATATTCCCCGTCCTGAGCCTGGCGCATAGTAGGAGTTTAATAAATGTTGAAGGATTAATGGACTTGAACCCTGTTCTTCTTGCATCTGTTAGCAGCTCTCCATCCACAATGCCTGTTAAATATTTATTGATTGTTCCATGAGGTAAACAGTGCAGCCACAGGAATTTCTACCACACAGCTGCAAGACAAGAGACAGCTCAGTCCCAGAACAAAGAATATTAAAAACCACAGAGAATGTTAGGCTTGAAATAGATTGCAGAGATGGAGTCCAAACTTTTCATTTTACAAAGACCTACAGGAAAAGCAAGGGGAAAAGGATAGGAAAAAGAAACGGAGTAGGGGACCAGGAACCTGAGGACCCCAGTTCAAATCCTGTCTCGAACCCTCCCTGTGTGACCTTTGACTCCAAAGCCTTTCTCCTGTACCAAGCAAACTTAGAAGGTGAATTCAAAGGCCAGCTAGCTTAACCGCTTCATTTTAAAGATGAGGAAACTGAGGCTAGGGAGATTAAGTGACTTTCCCAAGGTGACATGGGAAGTAGACATGGGAAGTAGAATTAGAACCCAGCTTCAAGACCTCAGTGCTTGTCTTTTTTCCACTGTGCTTGAAGGCAAGAAAGCCTAGGTTTAAGTTCTGTCTCAGAGACTAGCTGTGTGACCCTGGACTACATGTATAAATCACACGTAAAAAACACACATGCACAAGATCATGTGTGGCTATCATGTGTAAATTGTACTGGGACATCATCCATGTAAACTACATGCATGTAGAATATTTTGTGGACCTCAAAGTTCTATACCTGTGTGCTATAAGGTAGTAAAGGGTGCCTCTACCAAATTTATGGTTTTTCTACCCTCCCCCTCTAAAAGGGGGTGCTTCAGGATTATGTCTTGCTCTTTTCTCCTTAGCTTAACATTTAATGCCAATTGGGAGGGTGTTACCCTTATGGCCCCATAGTGATCAGTCGTTTTCTCTCTATGACTTTTACTTGGCTTATGAGTTCTGAGCATGTTCTGTTCTATGTCCAAAGTCACAAGATTTAACCGTACCCATTTCTCAGCATGGTTATGATCCAGCATCTCCCTGCTCCTGCCCCACCCCCGCCTTCTCTTTCTGGAGTCCTTTAGCCTGGCCTGGACCCAGACACATTATCTCGATTCCTGATTCCCGGCATGCTTTTGGATACAATCATATATTAAATTACCATACATTACCCAGGGACCCCAGGGCTCTCATACTTACTGTGGATTTACAGGACTTCAGACTTTTTCCAAAACCCACCTCCTCTTTTGATGCTTGTTTTTTTTTAATGAAAATATCACATATCTAATATAAAGCACAGACACATCCACTGCCCACGTTCTTTTAATTAAAAGGGCCTCTGCTGACAGTTAACACCAAGGCTTTTAGGCCATGCTTTATTATTGATTTATATGGTACATTCTTATGGAAAATTAGGGAATAAATCATTGTTGACATTGATTTGCTTACCAGCTATCCAATAAATGAGGATAATTAATTGCTGGCCTGCTACCTGTCTCTGTAATTGCAGGACATTTGCAGGATTCATGAGCCTCTCCTCACTGGTATCATTTTACAAGCCTGTACTTCATTGAGAAGGATTAGGGGCATAAAGTAAGAACAGTGTCTTAGGGGTACACATGGGAGCTGAAGTGATCAATACATTTGATACTAGATCTGAGTTGGAAAAGAGGAATTTAAAATACTGCCCCTTGGTGGGGATGTTGGAGGCTCTCTGGGGTGGAAATTGCTGCGTGATTAATACAGTTAATGGACTTTGCCACAGAGCACCAAAATAGAGGCAGTCTAGAAACAACATCAGTTTAGACCTGGCTAGATCGGTCTGGGGGAGGTGGGCTGGTGGGCAGTGATCGACAGGGAAAATGTCATCAGTAAAACCTTCTTAAGAGGTACACAGAAAAAAGGGTAGGGAAGTGAAAAAGGGATAGAGATAGAACAAATTGTGATTACATTGTTAAGTTTATATGTTTATATAAATTTATATATACAGTGATACATATATACATATGTCTGTGTCTACAAATGTATATATATTATATGACTACATGTGACAAGTTCAGAGTTCTTTCTAAGGTATTCCTTGTTATTTTTGTGCCTTGAAATGTTTATATTGTTTATGAATTTTTGTGATTGTAAAATTCATATTTTTTTAAAAGGCATTGAATTTGGAGTCATTGGAATTTGAAACCTAACATTGCTATATCCTAACTGTTTAATCTTGGACAAAACATTTCCCCTTTCTGAGCCTCAGTTTCCTCATGTAAGAAAGGAGAGGTTGGGACTAGATGGCTTTTTCCAACAGTCTATGTTCCTATCATCCTCCATGAGCTCAGTCTTCTCATCTGTAAAAGGGGATAGTTGGATTAGATGGCCTCTGAGTTCCCTTACAGCTTTGGATCAAAGATCTGATGGTTTTATGACTTGCCCAAGGTCCCTCAGGTAGTGTGATCTTGGAGCAGTCTCTTCATCTCTAAAGACATATCTTCTGCAGACAGCCTTTCCCAGTGCCCCTTAATGCTGGAACCTTCCTGCTAAGATCATCCCCAGTGTATCCTATTTATATGTTGTTTACACATAGTTGTTTGCAAATTGTTTCCCCCACACCCATTAGACCTCTGAGCTCCTTGAAAATAGGGACAGAGTTTCTGCCTTTCTTTGAATCCTCAGTGGTTAGTGCAGTGCCTGCCTCAGCCTCTGTTTCCTCATCTCTAAGATAAGAGACTAAGCCTAGATGATCTCTAAGGTTCCTTAAAGTTTGACATCTTTGATCTTATGTCATTTGGAATTTCTTAGTCAGTTGTAGATGCTGCATTTAAGGAAGGAAATTATAAGCCAATGGGTATACTGAGTGGGATGATTAGCATGGTCAATGACTTATGATTGTAAAATACTTATAAGAATCAGATGAAAGACCTGAGGACATTTAGCCTGAAGAAGAGAAAGAAGACTGAGGGGTAGTCATGATGGCTGTCTTCTAGTATTTGAAGGCTGATAGTGTGGAGATCAGATTGTGCTAGGACCAATGGGTGGGATTTGCAGAGAAACAAATCTAGGCATAATATAAGGGGAAAATTCCTAACAAAACTATCCAGAAGGGGATGAGGATGATGATCAACAAAGACAAAACATGCATACAGCACGTTCAGGTTTGCAAAGCATTTTACATATATTGTTTTAACTGATCCTTATGAGAGGCCTTGAGAGGCAGGGGTTAAACATTGTTGTTACCATTTTACCGATGAGGATTCTGATGTACAGAGATAAAAAGTGACCTGCCCGGAGTCACACAGCTAGTAAATATCTGAGGTTGCATTTGAACACAGGTCTTTCTGATTCCAGGTCCCATGCTCTATTTACTACACTCCCTAGCAAGCTGGTGAAGTAGTGAATTCTCCCTCGCTGGAAACATCCAATCAGAGATTAGATGAAGGGGATGTTGATACAGCATAGGCAGGATTTGGAAGACCTTCTAGCTCTCAGACTGTCATTCTATAATTCTGATTGTGTAAGGAAAGACAAAAGGATAAATCTGAAAAATCTAGAAAGATATTTGATATATTTTATATAAAAAGTGTTGAATGAGGTAATGAACGATTGAACCATGGTATTTTGTTAAGGGCAGTTAGGCTACATGTGGGGACATCCCTAGCCCATTGAGGAAGCCCACCCTCGCTTTCCTGCTATCTCTTGATAACACTGTCTAAAACAGACCCTTGAGTTTACTGGATATACTGTAGGGCTGAATGGATGTGGAAATTTTGATTTCCTTAACAATGTAGCGAAAAGAACGCCAAATTTGGTGCCTTTGCCACTTAATACTTGTATTACCTGGGGCAAGTCATTATATCAATCCAGGCCTCAGTTTTTTTACTGCAAAATGAGGGATTTGTATAAGGTGACCTCTAATATGCCATTTACCTCCAAATCTATGATCCATCAGACAGGAACTTTTTTCTCATTGTCAGCCTAATGCTTTAGGCTCTTTAATTGGCCTCTCTCCTGGCCGCCATCATCCTATTCCCATCCTTACTACCGTTTTCTACCTGTTTCTAGGATAGTCTCCCAGCATCCTCATGACTTTCCCTTCTAGCTTATACCATTCCTTTCCCAGCCCATCCCTTACCACTAACCTGCCAACAAAAAATAGTCATTTGTTGAATTAAACTGTAGGGTCATCAGTATTTACACTGACGCCCTTTGCACCTATCTGGCCTCTTAACTTATCAACCTTCTCCTTGTCCATAAACTGTTCTACCTGCTTAAAGGGACTGTGAAATCTTAGACTTCACTGCAAGCTTTACCTTCCAGATCCTGACCTCTGAAATTCCTCTCTCTGATCACCATCTCCTCTCTCCTCGCTGTATATCTTCGAGATCTGTTCTTTGTCTTCATCATGATCTCCAGCTCTTTGTGCCCCTTCCCCTTCTTCCCATGTTCACCCTGTAGTCAGTGATTTCAAAAAGCTACCTACCTCACCAGGTAGTCGTGAGGATCCAATAAGAAAGCATATGGCAAGTGCTTTAAGTAGTATTAGTAGTAGTGGTAGTGGTGGTGGTGGTAGTGGTAGAAACAGTGGTAGTGATAGTAGTAGCAGTGGTAGTAGTGGTGGTGGTAATGGTGTTGATGGGAGGAGGACAAGAAGAAATATCCCCTTTCTCCTCAGATTGTAGATGGTGGAGTGGATTGAGTGCAGTACCTGAAGTCAGAACACCTGAGTTCAAATCCAACTTTAGATACTTACTAGCTGTGTAACCTTATGAAAGTCAATTAGCCTCTCTTTGTCTTAGTCTCCTCCATGTAAAATGGAGATAATTACCTCATAAGATTGTTGTGAGAATCAGATGAGATAATTGTAAAGTACTTAGCCAGCACCTGATCCATAGTAGGGTGCTATGTAAATGCTTATTGGGGCAGCTAGGCAGCTGGAATCCTTCCTGGAATCAGGAAGACCTGAGTTCAAATGTGGCCTCAGACCCTTATTAACTATGTAACCCTGGACAAATCACTTAACCCTATTTGCCTCAGTTTCCTCATGTATAAAATGAGCTGGAGGAGGAAATGGCAAACCACTCCAGTATCTTTACCAGGAAAACCACAAGTGGGATCATGTGGAGTCAGATATGACTGAAACGACTGAACAACCACAAAAATGCCCATTTCCCTCTTTCCTGTTACATGTTGTATCCTTGTCCTTCTCTTGATCCTACCTTGCTGGACATGATCTGGACCCAACTCTGTTACCCACTCTCCCACCCCTTTTCCCTGTCTTTCTCTGTTCCTACTCCCAGGTCACCAGTCTCCACTGAAGGAAACCGTGAAACTAGGCTCATAACAAGCTCATACTATTTAACCTCAAGTGGGCCCTTGTGGCTGCATAACAATCCTTTTATTCACTTCTGATTTATCACTCTCCTCCGCATGGATGTTCCAAAACTTCTCCTCTTTCCTCAAGCCCCCAACTCCACCCTCAGCCCCTTTCTCTCAACATATGACCTCATTTCTCTTTACTGAAAAGATTGAGGCCATCTGTCGTGAGGTCCTTCCTCTCCCTGCTTCCACATCCCCAAACCTCTCTACATCATCACCCATTCTCTTCCCCTTCTCTCAATCCCAGAGGATGAGGTAGTCCATTGTTTTGCTGAGTTGACCGTTTCATTTGTGCTGTTAATCCTGTCCCTTCCCATTTTCTCTGAGACCTGGTTACATTGATAATTTTCTCTTCTCTTTTCTCTTTTGATTTCTACCCTTCATCCTATAATCACATTCACTTCCCCTGTCCTTAAAAATCAACAACCACTCCTTCCCCCACTTATCCTGCAGTAAACCATGACCTCCCCTACATTCATAATTTACCTTGAATTTACTTAGAATAATTTATGTGTCTATATGTAAATTCCCCAGCTATCAATCAATCAGCAAGCATTTGTTAAATTTCTCTGTATATGTAGACACTAGTAAAATGGAGGCAACATGAACACAGAGGAGGTACTTTGGAGAGGGGTTGTGCTAGTGGGGGAACAAGAAAGGCTTCATGTAGAAAGGGGTGCTGTGTATGACACACAGTAGATGCTTAACAAAAGGCAGCTAGGTGGCACCGTGGAAAGAGTGCCAAGCCTGGAGTCAAGAAGACACACCTTCATGAATTCAAATGCATCCTAAGACACTTAACCATATTTGTCTCAGTTTCTTCATCTGTAAAATGAGCTGGAGAAGGAAATAGCAAAGCACTCCAGTATCTTTGCCAAGAAAACTCCAAATAGTCATAAAGAGTCAAAATAGGATTGAAAAGGACTCAAAGACACCTGGTGCTTAATAAACGAATGAGAATTAAATGAGATTAAACGTGATGATTCACATCAGGGTATTGTCCTCTATCTTTGCTCCCTTTTCACAGTGAATTTTCTAGAAAGAGTAGCCCCCACCCACTTCCTCATTACCCACTCCCTTCTAAATCCCCAGATAGTCTGTCTGACTTTTGGCTTCCTCACTCCAGTGAAATGATTCTTTCCGAATTCACCACAAATCCCTGAATTAATAAATCCATTGGCTCTCTCAGCGTTCCTTCAGCTTCATTGACCTCTCTGCAGCTTTTCCCATTGTTCATAGATCTCCCTCCTTAATCCCCCCTTTTTCCCTGAGTTCGGTAAGATCGATCTTTTCTGATTCTCCCCCTGCTTGTCTGATCATTTCTTCATGGTATCTTTTGTCGGTCCAACTTCATCCTCCTACCCCGTAGTGAAATGGTATGGATGATGTCTTTTTGACCTCATTGGTATATGCTTGTGAAACATGGACGGTCTACCAGTGACATGCCAGGAAACTGAATTGCTCCCATTTGAACTGTCTTAGGAAGATTCTGAGGATCACCTGGCAGGATAAGGTACCAGACACTGAAGTCCTTGCTGGAGCTGAACTGCCAATTATTCAAATTATGCTTCAGAGAGCCCAACTCTGATGGACTGGCCACGTTGTTTGAATGCAAAACGTACTCTTGCCAGAAAGATTATTTTATGGAGAACTTGCATGGGGCAGGCGATCACATGGCCAGAAGAAATGATACAAGGACACTTGCAAAGTCTCTCTCAAGAACTTTGGATATGACTGTGCAACATGGGAGACACTGGCACAGGACCGCTCAGCATGGCATGCTTACATAAGAAAAGGTGCTATGCTCTTTGAGCAAAGCAGAATTGAGACAGCACAAAGTAAATGCAGGATGTGCAAATTTGGGATATCCATCCCAAATATTCATATGGACTCTGTGCCCAACCTGTGGTAGAGCATTCCGAGCTCATATTGGTCTGTTCAGCCACAGTCGGACACACCGAAATTTTACTTTACAATGGTGATGTCATTTTGGTCCTCTTAGAAGACGAAGGACAACAACCAACCAACCTACCCCATAAAAGTCCTTTGAGATTCTGTCCTGAACCATCTTTTCTTTTGCCTCTACATTCTTTACTTAGGGGACGTCATCCACTTTCATTATCCAGTCTATTCATAGACTGCATACCCAATCAAACTGCATTCCTAATTTTTCCCCCTTAACTCTAGTTCCACGTTGCCCATTGGACATCCACCTCCATGACAGATTCTGTCAGTACTTCCAACTTAACATATCTGGAACTGAATAACTCATCACTCCCTTCTTTCAAAGTGTCTCCTTTGTTCAATCAATTAACAAACTTTTATTTGTGTTTACCATGTTCTAGGCACTATACTAAGTCCTGGGGATAGAAAGAAAGGTAAAAATTAGCCCCTACCCTCAAGGAGCTGATGTTCTAACAGATGTAATGGCATCATCCTCCCTGTCTCGAGAACCTAAGTACTCAGTTATCTTTTCCCTCATCCACCATGAAAGTCTTGCCAATTCTACTTCTCCAATTATTTTATCTTGTCTGTTATTTTCTTTCTACTCACACTGCTATTACCATAGTTCAGGCCCTAATCATTTTTCCTGGATGGTTGTCTTATCTTCCTAATTGCTCTACCTGTATCTACTGGGAGTTTTCAACCTGCATCAATTAATCTGATTTTTGTTTTTAAAATATTTCCATAGAAAATTCGAATAAAAGTTCCTTGTGAGTAGAGAGTAACTTTACGTTTTTGTTTATATTTCTTATGCTAAGCACAGAGTCTGGCCCACAGAAAGTGTGTCAGTTGCATACCTACCTATCATAGAACTGATTTCCTTTGTAATTCTCTGTATGTTATTTTATGCATTTAAAAACATTCTGAGGGTTTTGTCAAAGGAGTCCATGACACATGAAAAGATTAAGGACTCCTGCTCCAATTTCTCCCTTGTCCAGTCCCGCTTTGCACCACTGGGGCAATAATTTTCCTAAAGCCCAGGACTGATCATATCACTCCACCTTGCCACCCCTCAAACCCAGATACAACTTTCAATGGATCTTGACTGCTAATGAGACACTATTTAACCTTGCATTTCAGGACATCTGGTTCTATCTTCACAGACTGATCTCACTCTTCTTTAGTTATTAATTGTTCTAGCCAAGTCCATTACTGGTGTTTCCCTGACTGTCCTGCCCACTTCTCCCTCCATGCCTGAGAAGTGCTGCTTGGGATCAGCACTATTTGGAAGCAAAATGCTGCTGTGAGGTTGTGAATTTCTATTCAGAAAGCCTGGGTTTGGATCCCGTCTCTGCTATGTGTTTCTGTATGACTTTGGGCACATTACTTAGCCCTTGGGCCTCAGTTTTATAAATAGTAAAGTTAGTGCCATGAGACTAGATGTAGACGTAGGGTCCCTTCCAACTCTAAATCTTTAGTCTTTAAAATCCTTCTTTTCCTCTAAATCCTGTTTCATTATCCAGTCTATTCAGATAATTGTCTTTCATCATCTCTATGAAGTCTTCCTTAATTTCCCCCACAGTTGCAAATGATCACTCTCCTACAGTTTTTCTTAAAGCCTTTTTCTCCTCTCATTTGCCCTTGTTCTGGGTTAGTTCACCTGACGTGTCTCATTCATTGCGTAGGTCACCAGGAATCCATTTGTGTGTGGATCAGAGTGGATGCTTGTTGAGTTCCCTTCCATGTCAGATTCTGTGTATCTTGATTAATATTGATCATTCTATAACTGTTGCCTCTTAAAAATGTCTTGCTGTCCTTTGGTTTTATGTCCATTTCCTACTGTGTTCCTTCCCCATCTCCTCCCAGAGAACCATCCCTTAACCTCCAGGGGTTCTCAGCCTGGGGTCTATGAACTTAATTAAAAAAAATTTTATGACTGTATTTCACTAGAATTAGTTTCCTTTTATTCCTATGTATTTTATTTTATATACTGAAAAACATGATTCTGAGAACCATCAACACGCTTCATTAGACCACCTATGGAGAAGAATGATGCAAAAATAGGGAGAAAATCATTGATCCCTAGACAATTGTCTCTGTAGGAGAGGTCACCAAAGCTGATGTTCAGCAACTTGATGGGAGGGTCTATTTTGCTTTTCTTCAGTCATTTCAATAGTGTGTGACTTTTCATGACCCCATTTGGGGTTATCTTGGCAGAGATAATGGAGTGGTTTGTCATTTCCTTCTTGAGTTCATTTTACAGATGAAGAAACTGAGTCAAACAGGATAAAGTGACATGCCCAGAGTCACACAGCTAGTAAATGTCTGAGGCTAGATGTGAACTCAGATCTTCCTGCCTCCAGGCCCAGCACTCTTTATCTACCTGCACCACCCAGCTGCCTTCCATACCAGTTTTTATATTTGTACCTTACCTAAAATGGCAAATTCACTTGAAAGACAGTATTTGTATATACATTTGTATTCTCGGGCGCAAACAGTCTAACACCCACTAGGTGCTCAATAAGCATTTCTTAGATGGAATTTCATTGGATCCCTTGAATTCCAGAGTGTTCATTTCCCTTTGGAAGGCGTGACCAATGAATGTGATCTAGTCAAACTCCTCCAAATCTGAGGTCACATATGTGTATTTATTTTGGATCTCATTGGTACTTCCTGATCTCCACTCGTATTGTCTCTCAGATAGATTATAAGCTTCCTGAGGGCAGAGACTGCTTCATTCCTGTTTGTGTATCCACAGTGCTCATCCCAGTACCAGACTCGTAGTCAAGGCTTAATAAATGGGTATTGAATTGAAGTGAGTCCTCCCTGACTTTGGTTCTTGGGTCTTAGCTGTGCTTAGAGAACTTGAAATGCCTTCTAAGGAATGTGGAGAGAATAGCTCAATTACAAGCAGATGCCCATAACTCCCATCAGGTCTTGTCTCTATTTTTAATCTCTTTAAGCTGGGCCTTGGCATCCTCAGAGCTCAGAGGAAGCAAGGACACAGGAAGGCCCTGGTGAGTGACGTATCATCTTGACAGAGCAGCACTGAATTGTAGGCATTTTTTTCCCAGCCTGGATGGGTGAACCCACGACAGTTGAAATGAGAGCCAGATTGCTTTGAACCATCCAAGGGCTGGGACTGACTCGGAGCAAACGACTTCCAGAGGGTTTGAATGGGAACTTTGACCAGCTCTGGCTTAGATGCTCTAGAAGAGGCTGCCAAATAATGGATCATTAGCTAAGCACAACAAAAACAACACAAGTCCTGTGTTTTATGGCCTCGTGCTCAGAAATGTAGAGCAAAAATTGGACTTCGGTGGTGTTCAAAGAGTGGAAAACACAGGGACCTGGCTGTCTTGTTCAGGCAGGGTAGAATTCCCAAATCGAGAAACATGCAGCCCATTTGAGAGCTTGCTTCAGCAATGGTGAGAGGAGAATCCTCTGTTGTCAGACTTACAAGGGAATCTGGGCATCACTGAGGTCCAGTCCTTCTTGGTTGGGATGAGGAAACTGAGGCCTAGAGACAGCTAGGTGTTACAGTTGATAGAATTCTGGTTTACATGAGGTGAATTTCAAATCTCTTGTCCAAGACTTGGCCTCACTAAATTCAGAGAGATTCCTCATGTGGGTTGTCTACAGCAACTTTCAGAAACCACCTACTAGGTTGGGTCCTAGAGATCCTCATAGGACTACACACACATACACACACATGTATACATATACATATGTACACATGCACACACATACATATATACACATACATATACACATGTATACAAATATTATATATATATATATATATTTCAAGCAAGAAGAGATTTCAGGCACCATCTAGTACAACTACCTCAATTTATCCATGGGGAAACTGAGGCCCAGAGAGACTAAATGACTTTCCTGAAGTCACACATAGATTAGATATCAAAGCCAGCACTTCAGTCCCTGTCCTCTGATCCCAGGATGAATGCTCTTTCTTCCTTAATATCAAACTGTGACGACCATTTCCCATTTCCATTAGATTACAGACCTAGCACTGGAAGGGGCCTTAGTGGTCACTTAGTCTAATGCCCTCATTTTATAGATGAACAAACTGAAGACAGGATCTTGAAAGGACCTTAGAGGCCGTGCAACCACCACCCCCTTATTTTACAGAGGAGGAAACTGAGCCCTACAAAGAGGATGGAGGGGGTAGTCATATGGATGATAGTAAGAATAAATGAATGGAGAAAGCATTTTTTAAGTGCCAAGTGTAATGCTATATGCTGGGTGTAAACACATACAAAAGCAGGCAGTTCTTGTCTTCAAGAAGCTTATATTCAAAACTGGGAAACAACAGCTGAGTGGTGACCAGGGAGGAAAGTTACCAATCTGGAAAGAGGTGCCATCACTGCAGGACATTCCCTCCCTAAAATTGCCATATTATTTTTTGTAGTCACAATCTATTTTATATACGTGTATATGTATGTATGCATATAGATTACATAATATATTTTCATATAATATAAATATATAATGAGTATATTGTATTTTTATAATTTTGATACAGAACCTAAAATCTTTAAAAGATTGAAGGCTAGGGAGGGAAGGAACAAGATGGGAGCTCAGCTGTCTCCTGTTTGAATCAACTTTAAACCTACTTCAAGTCTGGAAAAGTGCAGCTGATGACATCTGCCTGACCCCCTGGGAAACAAAGAGGGGTATGTTTTTCCTCCCTCCCTCCTTCAGTTCCTTCCTCTTTCCCTCAGTCCTCCCTCCCACCTTCTGGGCCCCCGAACAGTTATCTGCAGCTTCCTTCCAGCAGGACCAAACCCTCCCTTTATCACCAATCCCACCCTTTGTATTATCCCCTACTTCCAGGTTCCCTTCATCCTTTGTGCTGAGCGCCTAGAGGATGGATGGGGATTTTTTTTTTTAAGGGTGAAGAAAGTATTCTCAAAAGTTCAACCTGATGCAGTAGAGAGGAGGTGAGGGACTCCATGCTTACTCACTGTTGAATTTCTGGTGAAAATTAGGATATCATTTTTGAAAACTATTGTCCTTATGGGAACTAGTTCCTCAGAGTTTGAGTTGGGGGGTGGGGGCAGATCTAGCTCTTGGCTCCTCATTGTTCATAAGAGAGTAGATCTGGTCAAAGACCACCCAGTCTCCCCATCTCCATTTTACAGACCAGGCCCAGAAAAATCAAAGAAACTTCCCCAAGATCACAAAAGTGGTAAGCCTGAGAGATAGGATTTGAACCCAAATTCTCCTCTTTCCACTGTACCACTCCATTATTTGCCAACTAGGAGGCAGGTCCTTCTAGTTTTTTTTCCTGTTGTTTTCTCTCTGTTGAATGACTGCTCTGTGCTTTTGGCACCCTCTGAATTCATCCCTTTAGAGAAAAGCCTGGATCTCCCACCTTAGAAATGACTCTGAGGCAGGGACAGTTCCCCAAATCTGTAGCCCTTCTTGTCTATGCAGTTGACAAAATCTGTCAACTACTTCCTCTGTGCATAGTCTTAATCTGAGAGCTTCAGGGAGATTTAAAAAGCTGACAAAGCTGAGATTTATCTTGGAGATCCCCAATTCTCATTCCCAGGTCTTCCTAACCTCCAAACCCTATGCCTTCTCCACTAAACCACGCTGGAGAAGTAGACAAGTTACCAAGTAATGAATTTTACTTTATCATGGCTCCCATTTAGTGGGGATAGAGAAGGTATCCCTTCTGGCTTCTTTAAAAAAGAAACAACAAACGAACCTACCAAACAAACACTTGACTTGTATACAGAGTGTGCCAAAAGTCTTAGTGCAATCAGAAGCTAGTGAAGTCAAACCGCACTAAGACTTTTGGGACATCCTGAGTCACTCTCCAATGCTTGCTGGGATTACATTGACTCAATTTAAATTTCATAGTAACCCTGTGAAGTAGCTATAACAGGCATCCCTATCTCTCATTTTACAGATGAGGAAACTGAAGCGCACATAAGTAGGATGACCTGCCCACAGTCACTCATTTTGTGTCTGAGGAGGGATCCAGGTCCAGTCTCTCTGAAGCCAGATGCGCCACTTTATTCACTCCCTCTGGAAGATGAGGGTGGTAGCTCAGTAATCTAGGAGGCAGGCACTGCAATGGTCGTGCATTCTTCCCTGACAGTGAGGCAAAGTGAGGGCTTCCTCCTGGCTCCTTTCTCCCCTTCTCTCCTTGTGTACCTTCTGCTTCTCCCTTCTCCATCTTCCTTCTTAACCTGGAGTCCTCAGACCACCCTGTGCCAAGACTTCAAGCAGTCAATGAACTTGGTTTTTTTAAAGTTACTTTGATAACTTCCTTTAACATAATAGCTCATGTTTATATGATGCTTTAGGATTTGCAAAGCACTTGACAAATATTATCTCATTTTATCTTCACAAGTGAAGTAGGTATTATTCTTGCTTCTATTTTACAGATGAGGAAACTGAGACTGAGAGAGGTGAAGAGTACACAGCTAACTCTTCCTGACTCCAGATCCAGCACCCTGCAAAGTCTTCCTTCGTAGTCCTCCTTATTTTATTTATGCATTTAAAAACATGATTCTGAGAAGGGGTCCCTACGCATCCCCAGACTGCCAAAGGGATTCATAAAATACTGCAAAAAAGTTTAGGGACAGTTCTAGACTTTGCATGAAGAGCATTTTACTTGTTAGGGAAATACATCAGAAGGGTGTGGGCACACACAATGTCATTTGAACTCTGGGATAATTCAGTTGTACTCAACAAGCATTTCTAAGTCAAAAAACTCACTAGGACAATCTTCTTCTATATTTATCAAGTGCCTGCCATGTCCAGCCACACAAAAAGGCATCAGGAATGAAAAGATCAAAATTAGGGGGCAACTAGATGGTGCAATGGATAGAGCACTGACCCAGGACTACCTGAGTTCAAATGTGACTTCAGACATTTACTAGCTGTGTGACCCTGGGCAAGTCATTTACCCATGATTGCCTCAATTGTTTTTAAAAATTAAGTTAAATTTAAAAAAGAACAAAATGAAACTTAATCCCTGTCCTCAAGAACCTTACATTCTTTGGGGGAAAATAATATTTACATGGAACAGGAAATATGAGAAAATACCAAGAAGAGTTAGCCCTTGAACTGAAACTTGACAGATAAGAATTTGAGTGAGTTGAAATGTGGATGGAGAGAGTTTCAGATATAAAGTTCAACTCTTTCCCCTCCTCTTTCCATGTAGGGGCCGTCTTGGCTTCTCTCTTGATGGCCAGTCTCTTTGGAAGTGTGGATTTATAGTTGGTAAATATTTCATACTTATTCAACAGAATGTGAAGGAAGGAATGATTTCCTTTTTGATTTTTTTCTCCTAGTATCTGACACATCATCTTCATCATTGGTTGTTGTTCATTTGTTTCAGTCATGTCCAATTCTTCATGACCCCAGCTGGGGTTTTCCTGGAAAAGATACTGGAATGGTTTGCCACTTTCTTCTCCAGTTCATTTGACAGATGAGGAAACCGAGACACATAAGAGTAAGTGCCCAGGGTCACATAGTTAGTAAACATCTGAGGTCAGATTTGAACTCAGGAAGATGAGTCTTCCTGACTCCAGGCCTGGCACTCTGCACTAAGGTGCCACCTAGCTGCCCTTCCACCATCATCATAGCTAAGGTTTTCATGTACCAGGCACTGTACACTTTACAATTACCATCTCATGTGATCGCAACAACCTTGAGAGGTGGATGCTGATATTATCTCCCTTTTGCAGTTGAGGAAATTGAGGCAAACAGAGGTTAAGGGATTTACCCAGAACTGTCAGTCAATAAGCATTTACTAAATGCCTACATAGTGCCTACCAGGCACTGTGGATTGAACTGAACGATGACAAAAGTGTGTATTTGTATTGCCAGGTCTTCACACGCAGAAGTAGCTTAATAATGCTGGGCATTGATTAAATCACTTAACTGTGTACTCAGGATACAGATCATTGATTTGAGTTAAGATCTGTGTCCATTGTCTGTTGCCCATGTGCTGTCATCATGAGAAACAATAGGGGATTTGGACTTGAAACTTTGCAAAGATTTCAAATATCTGACCAAAAGGTTCCCATATGTTTCCAAGCATCCTTGATTTATATGGTTTGGGGACTTTGCTTGTTATTGATGGTGGTGGCAGTTGTCTTTTTTCATGGAAGCCAGTAGGGAAACAGCTTGGGATGGAATGAAAACATCTATTTTAAAATGTAAACAGAGAGGAAATGAAAGGAAACTGAATAAATTGTGTGAAAGAAACAAGGAGAAAGGAAAGGGGGTTGACTGAGCGAAAGAGAAGGCTCTTTCTCCTCCTCATTCCCAAAAGAATATAACCATATGAAGGGGGCAGAGGGTTGGGAGAAGGGTCATAGGATCATCAGAACTGGCAGGGATCTCAAAGGTCATCTACTCCAATCCCTTCCATTTACAGGTGAGAAAATTGCTGAGCTGTTGCTTCTCTTTGGGCTTCACATGGATATGTGCATTCTCCTTTTTACAGGGATGGTCTCCTGGATGGGCAGATAGATGCTGGTGTGTTATGACTGAAGGGACTCCAGGATGGTCACTTGCCCCATTTATGACCCTTTCTGAATGCCTTCTACTCACTGGGAACTAAATAGATTCCCAGGAATGGTGTTCCTAGTCATTGTGTTAGCCAGGGTAGGACCCCTTCAAGATTTCTGAACCTCTTTTGTGTTTTGGACTCCTTGGCAGTCAATGTAGTGAAACCTGTGGACCCTTTCTCAGAATGTTGTTTTTAAATGCATAAAAGAAAATACATAAGATTATAAAGGAAACCAATTATATTGAAACACGGAATCCAAATATGGACCTCAAGTCAAGAACTTCTGCTAGATGGTGTGATGAACATGGGTTTAACTATTACCCTTCCTTTCATTTTGAATGAGAGAATGTTAGTGAGAAAGTCACTTTCAGGTTATCAAGGTCTACCCACTCATTTTACGGCTCAGAGACTTGTGTGACTTGCCTGATATTGTCCAGCTAATTAGTGGGAGGCACCTAGAACTAGAACCCAGCCTTCCAAGTACTTTTCCTGCTAGATCACATTGGGAAAAATCAGAGAGGAGAAAGGTTGCTTGTAAATATCTCTGGCTGGTCAGTCTCTGTGAATGCTACCAGGCAAAGGCCATCTTCATTTTGAAGTCAGCCAGTTGTCCTCTCGGCCAACAAGAGTAGTTTCTGTGGGAATGACTGGGCTACCCTGTTTGTGACCATTTTTGCTGTCACAAGTAGAATGTAAGCTGCCTAACAATGATGATTAGCATTTAGAGTTTGTGAAGCACTTTATAAATATCATCTCATGACATCTTCATAACCATCCTGGGAGAGAGATGCTGTTATCTCCATTTTACAGATGAGGAGCCTGAGACTGACCAAGGTTAAGTGACTTGGAGGTTGTGGGTGGGAGGAGAGCAGTGTCACAAAGGTAATAAATTTCTGATGTGGGATTTGAACTTAAGTTTTCCTAACTCCAAGGACACTGAGAGGCTGGCTAGTCTATGAGAGAGGTCGGCCGTCTCTCGCTGACTCGGAGGTGGCTCTCTGTTTACTCTTACAAGCTATCTCTCATGAGAATAGTGACGGAAGGCATTGACAGATGTATTGAACCCCCATTATCTCATTTTATTCCCCCCACCCCACCCCAACTCCCAGGCTGGGCAAGCTAGGGGGCACCATAGTTCATAGTGTGCTAGACCAGGAGTCAGGAAGGTTCATCTTCCTGAGTCCAAATCTAGCCTCAGACACTTACTAGTTGTGTGACCCTGGGCAAGTCATTTAACCCTATTTTCCTCCATTCCTCATCTACAAAGTGAACTCAAGAAGGAAATGACAAATCACTCCAGTATCTTTGACAAGAAAACCCCAAATGGGGTCATGAACAGTTGGACATGACTGAAAAGACTGAGCAACAATAACAAACAAAATATTATACTGAATATAACATACACATTTAATATGAATTGTATTAGAAATATACGTAATATAATTTTCTACACAGTAGCATAGAATACAAATGTACTGTACATGTGTAATACATAATAAAATGTACTGTACATACTATTACATATGTAATATATATTATATATGTTTTGCATGATATATTTCATGATATGATATTTGGAAATAATTGTGTGACATGGGAGACACTGGCATAGGACTGCTTAGCATGGCATGCCCTCATCAGAGAAGGTCCTGTGTTCTGTATGAGCAAAGCAGAATTGAAACAGCTCAAAAGAAACATAAGATGTGCAAATTCAGAAAATCCACCCTAAACGTTCACACAGACTATTTGTGCCTGACCTGTGGTGAAATATTCCGAGCTCGTATTGATCTGATCAGCCACAGTCAGACACACTGCAACTTGACTCTACCATAGTGATGTCATTTTGGCTTTCTTGAGAGAACAAAGGACAACACCTAACCAACCAATATTGTATATAATGTAATATTTTATTGTAGTGTGTAATTCACATTAAATGTATATATTATATGCATTATATATAATGTAGATACATAAATATAATAGAGACACATACTATATGTGTAGGTATTAATATAAGTCAACTATTTCCACTGTAACCAATGGTTCCTAGAATTTTTTTCCCACATGGAATTAAGGTTTCTTGAACATAATGTAGATATTAATGTACATAAGAGATAAAAAATGAATGGGTGGAAGGCACTCCCTTTCCTTTTCCCTCTCCCGCCACTTGTGCTGAACTTGGCTGCCTCTTCCTCAGTGTACATGAAGGATCTTAAAAGGCTTGGGCAGAGAAGAGGAGCCCAGAGTTGTGCGGATACCTGGAAAAAATGTTTGCCCTTCACTCCCATGGTTTCAGATGTTTTCTAATTCCCTCCTAATCCCATCCCTCCATTGCCCTCGAGCCTTTTCCATTTGGATTTCATTCCCCAGCTTCTTTCCCCTCTTCTCCCCCAGCAGCCCTATCTGTCTACTTGACAGGCAAACACCTGCTGCCAAGAGAAATAATCCCCTTGCATGCTGGGTGTTACCACCGGGAACAGGGTGTGGTGGATGAAGGGAGGGCTTCCTGCCAAGACCCCAGATTTCTCTCCTTCTGAGGAGTGAGGAAGAGCCTAGAAGGCGGCTGCTGAGGGCCAGGGTGGGGAAAAGGGAGGACTTGCCTGGTGGGCAGACATTCCGGAGGCAGCTGCCCAAGAACCTGGAAAGGGGAGATGCAGAGGGTAGTGGGAAGTTGTGAGAAGAGGGAGAGAAGGATGGATAGAATGGCAGGGGAAGGATGGGGGCATGATGGGAAGGGGAAGGAATCAGCATTATTTAGGCTCTTTGGGATCCAACTGAACATTTCCATGAAGTTATAAGGCTCTTGAGAAACTAAGGCACCATGTTGTAGTAAGTAGGGTGACAGAGTCAGGACGATGTGGATTCAAGTCCTGCCTCAGATACTGCTTATGTGGCCTTGGACAAATCAACGAACCTCAGTGGACCTCAGTTTCTGCATCTGTAAAATGAAGGGCTGGACTAGATGCCTTCTGAAACAACATTCTGTACATAGTAGGTGCTTAGAACACATTTGTTGAATGGATTGCCAGAAGAAGGCTCTATTCCTTCTTTAGAAGAAAGGTACTGACCCAGTTTGAAAATATAAGTATAAGTAAGAATAAAAAATTGCATACCTTGTAGTTCTAAACCTTTCCCTGTACCCAATAAAAAGTAATCTGATTTTATGTTCTCCACTGGACATTTTCATTGAAAAGTCATGATTTGGGTCAAGCTTTCTTGGGTAGTAAGTTAATTTAAGATAAAAATATAACTTAATTACAAATGTATAAATATGGGAACTGATATTTACAGGGAAGAGGAGAGCTCATTACTGTAGAAAAGCTAACTGGATGGTATGTTTATTTTTCCCACAATCGTCTGAACTGGTTTCAAGTGAACTAACTTCTAAAGGTCTTACATGTAAATGATATATTTAAGGCATCCTAGGAGAGACTTGCATTCCAGAGACTTATGGTTGGGAGATGTGGGTGCATGTCTGTACATAGGTTTCAGAAACATCAGGGAATCTGGTGACCCTTTGCCACCTTTTCCCCCCTTTGGCCTGAAATCTTATACTCAGTTTGGCTCCTAAAAAGGAAAATGATATTCCATAGCTCAGTTGCAAAGCCATCATTTTTTCCACTTTACATTCCTTTAAGAGAAGACTCCCAAGGAGGATTGCTTTATGTTCCGGGGTGGGGCCAGGAGGTGAGATGTGCTGACTGTACATGGATGGATCCTGAAACCCAGGGGAGAGAGCAATCAATGATTTCTCTGCATATGTCCCTCTCCCTCCATCTGTAAAATAGAGAACTGTTAATCTCTATTTATTTATTTCATTCACTCATTTAATATGTTGGAAGAGCATGGTATCATGCAAAAAGCACTCATTTTTTTGAGTTGGAAGAGCTGGGTTCAAGACCCAGTTTTTCCATATATTGACTGTGTGACCCTTAGTCTCTTTATGCCTCAGAAAGTAATGAGTTTCCTATCATTGAAGGTCTTTAATTAGAACCTGGTAGACTGTTTAGGATGAATTACAAAGATTTGTATGCTTTTCCTTTCCCTTTCCTTTCTACTTCTTCTTCTCTCGCTCTCTCTCTCTCTCTCTTTTAGAGTTTCAAAAATTCATTTTTACATTAGTGACACAATTGTTCCCTATCTCATCCCACACCTGAGACTACACACTCCTGTGACCAAGAAAAGAAGAAAAAAAAGCAGGCTGAAACTACATCTAACAATGTATGGATTATTCTATCCTAGCTATTCCTTACCTTTCTGCTAGGAAGGAACCTTCTGTCATTTGACTAGTCAATAAATAAATATACTTTAAGTAACTCCTGTGTGCCAGGTTTGGTGCACCAGAGAAACAAATGTGAAAAAGCAAGACAATCTCTGCCTTCAAGGAGATTACAATCTATTGGCAAAATTAACACACCAAAGGAAGCTGAAAGTGGGGGAAAGAGAGGAGAGGAAGATACCCAACTAGGAGACATGTTGGAAAATTTCAAAGACATGCAGCTGGGTGGGAAATGAAGAGATGCCCATTACTCAAACCACCTGGACTTTCTTTTAATCTACATTACTTTAATCATTGGGTATATTTTTCCCTTGGTTCTACTGATTTAGTTCTGTATCAGTTCATACAAATCTTACCATGATTCTCTGAATCTATCATATTCATCTTTTCTTCCTGAACTTTCTGTCCTCTACTTTTCCTTCTAGTCATCCTTCAGGGAAATCAGCAAAACTAATCAATATCCCATTCCTATGGCCTCTGATCTCTGCAAAGGAGGTATGTTGGAGGAGGGGAGAAGTGTCATCCAAAATCTCTTCTTGGGGCCCAAGCTCATTCTTTATAATTTTATTGAAATTGTTTCATGCATTTTGTTGTATTTATTTTTAAAATTCGCATTGTTGTTGTGATTGTGTACATTGTTTTCCTGACCCTGCTTCCTTCTCTTTGCATTAGTTCTTATGTCTTCCCTGTATTCATTCAATATTTTGTTTGTACATAGTTGATGGATCATTACCTAATTCACTCTGAGCTCAACTCTGAAGGGCAGGGACTGTCTTTTGCCTCTTTTTGTATCTAGTGTTTTGCACCATGCCTGTATTCAGTGTAATCGTTTCTTATAGCATGGTAAGATTCCATTGCATTCATGGACCACACTCAGTTTAGCCATTCCCTACTGAATAGACATATACTTTGTTTCCACTTCTTTGCTACCTTAAATGTGGTGTTCTAAATATTGTGGTGCTTATGGGACCTTTCTTTTTGTAAGTAATCTCCTTTGGGTCTAACTACATAGAAAGAATGAAGAGGGGGGTCACAGGCTGGTCTCTTCTCAGTCTCCCTCAATATTTCTTTGAGAGCTGGGTCAGAGTTTCCCAAAGGAAAGGACAATTATCTTTCTCCAGGACAGAATCCCCAGACCACCACAGTTGGAAGTAAAGACATAACTAATAGGACAAGAGAAATAAGGAGGAAATAGTAGAATTTCTGGGTCATAGAACATGATCATTTTAGTTACGTTAATTGAGTAACCCCCAATTGCTTTCTGGAAGAGGTAGACCAATTCACAGTTCCTCTAACAATGCAGTAATGCCCATATTTCCACAACTCCTCTAACAAGAATTGTTTTTCACTTTTCTTCTTCTTCTTCTTCCTCTTCTCCTTCTCCTCTTTCTCCTCCTTCTCCACCTCCTTCTTTTTCTTCTTCTTTGTTATGGCTGAGTTTGTAACTTACATCATCTCTTAATAAGCAATGACCATTACAGAAACTCTAGCCCATAGTGTACAAAGTACTTTCCTCACAAATGCCCTCAATATTATTCATCAGACCATAGATTTAGAACTAGAAAGGACATAGCCCAACCCTTTCTTTTAGTCAGTCGTCCAGTCAACAAGTATTTATTAAGTGCCTCCTGTATGCCAGGCATGGTGCAAAACACTAGATACAAAAAGAGGCAAAAGACAGTCCCTGCCCTTCAGAGTTGAGCTCAGAGTGAATTAGGTAATGATCCATCAACTATGTACAAACAAAATATTGAATGGAGAAATTGGAGGTAATCCAAATATGGAAGTCACTAGCATTAAGGGGAATCAGGAAGGGCTTCTTTTATATATGAGGAAACTGAGACCCAACGTCACACTATTACTAAGGGGCAGAGCAGAGAATTCAAACCTAGGTCCTCTGATTCCAAATCCAAGGGCCACTTTTCCAATATGCCCCTGTGTATCTCTAATATTTCCAGTCCTTTACTTTACAGATGAGGAAATAGTCTCAGAGAGCTGAAAGGGATTTTCCACAGACAAGCATCTGAGTGATTGAGCCAGGACTATGTTTGCTGGGGCCCAGCTGCCTCTCAAGAATCAAGAGATCAGACTTCAGAGCCCAGGCCTCCTAATTCTCAATCCAGTGTTCACCCTACCACAATGCCATTGTTTCAAGTGTTCCTTTAATCCAGTACCAGTTAGACCCCAGGGAAGCCTCCACAGAAAGAATCCCTGAGCACTCAAGAGTATAAGCCCCTGAAAGCTTTTATATCTACAAATTATAGGGGAAATAATAACTGGCAATGGGGAAAAGGAAAGCAGGATTAGTTTTCCTGTAGTGAGTATGGACTAGATTAAGGTTCATCAAAAGCAGGAGTAGATGGAAGGGATGTCTGTTTCTGGAACAGGAACAGCTCCTCTGTTCTTAGGGCCAGAAACACAAGGAAACTACTAAAGTTGGAGCTGCAAGGGACCTTAGAGGTCATAGGATCAGGAAAGTATAAATTTAGAGCTGGAGAGAACCTTCAAGGCCAGTGAGGGACCTTCTGGTCCCATTGTTGTACAAACCAAGAAACTAGAGACTAGACAGGAGTCAAAGGACCATTGGAGCTGAAAGGGACCTCAGTGGGCATGGAGCCCAATCTCCTCATTTGTGGGGGGGAGGGCAGGAGATGAAATCCAGAAAGGTTAGGGACTTTATCAAGGTCACATGTGGAGCAAAGAGAAGAGACTGTTGTTGAAACTTGGATTTTCTAACTTCCAATCGCATCCTCTTTACATTTACCAGGAAGCCTCTACAAACCAAACTTCCTCCCTCTCTCCTCCCTCCCTTCCTTTCTTTCTTCAATTATCTTCCTTCTTTCCCTCCCTTCCTTTTTTCCTTCCCTTTTTCCTACCTTTGTTCCTTCTTTCCATCCTCTTCCTCCCTCCCTTCCTTCCCTCCCTTCCTTCCTCTTTTCCTTCCTCCCTCCCTTTAAGCAACTTGCCTAAGGGTCTGTGTTGGAACTGAGATGAAAACCCAGGTCTCCCAACTTTGCCAGTGCCCCTTTCATTCTATCGAGCCACCTCTCTGAACCCACTGTTTCTTTGCCAATATCAGCCTCATTAAATTAAAACTGGAGCAGGATGTGAACAGAATCCTTTGAGAACCACATAAAACGACCCAGGAAGGACATGTTTGTCATTGCCTTCAAAATAACCTGGCTGTGTCACTTAAGAACACAACAGGCCTTTTATGCTTTGCCCTCTGAAGGAACGGGGTGGACACTTGGAATGCAAAGCCAGACTGGATCCACTTTCCTCCCCTAGCACCAAGATGGTGGCTCATCTATTAAGTCCATCATCAGTCAAATAGTCCTTGACCCCACACTTCCAAAGCTTTCTCTAGTGCTGCGATTGGGTTTGGGGGATGCTGTTCTCCAGTATCTGTCCTAAAGTGGGCAGTGTGTGTATGAGGGGGGAGGAAGAAGGGGAATGGAAACCAAAAAAAATAAAAAAAAAGGAAGCCCTGGAATGCAGCTTTGATCCACGTCTTTCCCTGCTCACTAAAACAGCTTGTGACTAGCAAAATACTTGAAGCAGTGTCACCCGATCCTCCTGATGACCCCCACCCCCCTCTCCTTCAGAAGGCCAAATAACTTTACAATGAGGGCATTCCCCTAGCTAGGAGGCCGAAATGGCTAATTTGCTGTCATTCCATAGGGGGGTCATGGCCTCCAGGAGTGGATGTCATGACAGGGTAACAAGAGGTCCCTCCAACCCTGCAGGGGACAGCTCCTCCCCCCTCCCCCAAACCCACCCCACCATGTTGTTTCCCAGGTGGGACTCTGGGCACGTGTGAAATAGAATTTCTCTTTCTTTCCGTTCATGGTTTTCATCACAGGCCTGTCATGCTGAGAGGCCTCGGAGAAGGGGATAGGGGTAGCAGGATGACCAATTAAAGTTTTATACTGAAGCACGCCAAGGAGAGGGGTATGGAGGGGAGTCAGAGGAAAGAGGGGGCCACAAGGGGGAAGGGAAGCACAACAAAAATGCCCAGTGGAAAGACAGCTGAAATCATTGGTGATCAGAAGCTAAATGAATCAGTCCTCCAGTGCCAGTGACCAAGCTGGCAAACTTCAGTCTAGACATATTCTCTCTTCTGAGCCTCAGTTTCCTCATCTGAAAAATGAGACGGTTGTCCCAGACGGCCTTTGAGGTTCCTTCCAACTCCAGATCTATGATGGGGTCTTGTCCATGGGCCCCATTTTGATCAGTGTTATTTTTATGACATAGATACCCTGTAACTAAATCTGGTTTTTCTGAGGCTTGTGCCTGGGAGAGCAGCAGAAAGATGATGTGGCCTCATGAATGACATCAGCCTAGGAGGCAAATTGTGTGTGGGGGGGGGGGTCGGGGAGGGGGCGCAAATTTCCCAGCATTCCCTATGAATTCTCTCCTTTTCCTATGGCATGGTTTCCTCTTCATTTTCCCTTTAGAAGTCATACCAGAGCAGGGCTTAGTTACCATCCCAAACAGGGATAAAGGTCTGGGGAGAGGGCACTCCCTGGTACAAAGGAGAGCAAGGGTCCAGTCTGATTCTCATGCTGTCTCTCCTTCTCATGCCCCCTCAGCCTCTTCTCCTGACACATCGACCCTCCCAACACACACACGCACTCATGCACGTGCACACACACACACATACACACACATACTTGCCCTCACATTACACACATTTACTCATCCACATACCCTCGTACACATACACATACTCATACACACACATACACATCACACACACATATACACACATTCACACTTACATAAACTCATAAATTTGCACATATTCACATACCCTTGTATACATACATACATACACTCATACACACACAATCACACACTCATACATATACATGCTCTCACATATGTAACACATACATGCACTCATATGTATAAACACTCATCAGATCCATACACATACACACTCACGCACCTTCATACACATATACACACCCATAGTCACCCATGCTCACATACAAATATACACTTACATACATATAGCCACACACACTTCTACATATACACATCCACATATACCCCCACCCATACATATTCACACACTCATACATATGCATGCTCACATGTACCCACACGTTCACACTTACACATATTCATATATATATATATATATATATATATATATATATATACATATGCATTGACATATTACATATCACCTACACTCAAACATACTAACCATACTTTACGTGCACGCACACACACACACACACACACACACACACACACACACACACCCCATCCAGAAGTTAATAGAAGAGCCTCCATCTGGGAGAGACCACAGAGGTCATCCAATCCACTCTTCCTCATTTTATAGATGAGGAAACTTAGGCCCAGAGAGGTTAATGAAATGACCTGCCCAAAGTCTCACAGCTAGTCCATATCCTGGTTCCCCAGGGCAACTTGAACCTCAACATGTTTATTCCTCCAGGAGATTTAATTGGAATATAAGGTTGACCTCCTCAGAAATCAGCCCAGGACATGGATCACAGGCAGGAAATATAGGAGGCATTTGAGTATTTGAGAAGGTTGTTAATTTTCTTTCCTTTTCCCTCCCACCCCCCCACCCCGCTTTGTTCTCCAGTAATTAAGAGTTGATTCTGGTTTTCTTCTCTCACACCTCGGTTCACAGGCTGGGTGTGACGGGCAGGCTCCCAGCACAGTCTGTCCTTATTTTTCTCTATGGAATTATGCAATCTCTCTTCTTTGCAAAGTTGACCAGGCCTTGGTGCCTTTTTAAAAAATGTGATAAAGGGGGAGAGAGGTTAGCAGTCACCCAACAAAATTTTTTACATTAATGATCCTCTTTGGTCCCTGGGCTCCACGTTCTTGAGAGTTCATCGTATCCTGGTTCCAGGAAGTGGCACAAGGGAAGGCAATGAATGTCCCATGGGGATGGAGTGTGGGATGGCACGCCAAAGATGGGGCAATTTGAGTCTCATGTTTCAGTCAACATGCTTAGCAATGTCAATAATCAAATGGAAAGGCCAACGGTTAATGAAGAGTCAAGAAGGAGGGCACAGATGATTGCCTATGGAGATCCAACATAGAAGAGGCAGGCTGGGGTTCCCAGGAGCTTCAGGTGTTGATTTCTCAGGTTGTTGAAGGCTCCCAATCTTGTGTTAAACAAATGTAGACGAGTTTGGGGATTTCATTTGTTTTCTTTATCATGTGTCAGAGGGAGAGGTAGAGATAGAGACAGAGAGACATAATCAGAGACAGGGCAAGAGGGAGAGGGGAGCAAAGATAGATAGAGGTTAAAGAGGGAAGAAAGGAGAGGAGAGGTAGAAGAGTGGAGGAGATTAGAAGAAAAGACTGAGGAGAGAGAATGGAGAGAGAGAGAGAAGCAAGTGAGTCAAACAAGAGAGACAGAGACCAGAGGGTTGAGGAGGGAAGGAAGCAATAACAGAAAAGGAATTTTCTTCTCCTAAAACACAGATTTGCTATTGGTCTAGCATCTACCTAAAAATCTTAGTTGTGGATTTCATTATTCACTTCATTTTATTTTCTTGTTGGTGGTAGAACTTGGTATTGATTTCAGGGATTTTACCCTCACTTAGCACTTGGAGGCCTAGCTTAGTTCTATTACTGATGAGATGTTTTTGTTTAGCATCTGGAAGTCCCTTCAGGATTTAGGAACGTAAACATTTACCTACATAGATCTCCCATTTCTATGCATTTGTGTACATGGTCCTACATGTCTGGGATATACTCATCTCCAGCCGCAAAAATTCCTAGTTCCTTTTAAAGCACAGGTCACAACTCAGGTGCTACTTCCTGCTTTTCTGGTCTCCCCCTTACCACTACCACTGCCCCTCCTCCTCATCCCCAAGTTACTGGCACTGTCTTCTCTTGAAATCATTTGGTATTCATTTCTGTGTTATTTTGTATCTGCTTAGCTGTGTGCCAATTGTATTATTGTATGTCCCCAGAAGAACACACTTCCCTGAGAGCAAAGACTGGCTCCTTCCTTCCTTCCTTCCTTCCTTCCTTCCTTCCTTCCTTCCTTCCTTTCCTTTCCTTTCCTTTTTCTTTTCTCTCTCTCTGTCTCTCTTTTTTCTCTCTCCAGTTTCTTCATCTATAAAATGGAGGAGGGGGCTGAATTAGATGATTTCTGAAATGACTTCCAACTTTAGACCTGTTTTTCTTCTAAACCAGGAGTTTTTAACCTTTTTGTGTATCATATTCCCTTTCCATAGTCTGATGAAGCTTATTGATCCCTTCTCTGAACATTTTTAAATATACAAAATATAATTCATAGAGTTAAAAATAAAATCAATTATGTTTAAATGCAGTATATCTATCTATCCATCCATTTATTTATCTATCTATCTATCATCTATCTGTACCTCTATCTATATTTAAAAAAAACCAAGATCACAGACACCCAATTAAAGAAGCCCTGCCCTAAAACCATATCAAATGATGTTCTCCCTCCTCTCCTCTTTCACAAACTCTAGGAAGGAGTGATCATTTTGTCACATAGTTCCAATTATTTTCACCACGGCAACCAATTTTTCCCTCTTAGTAAGAATCAGTTCTAGAGTAACATTTCTTCTTATTTTTCCCACCTTTTGAATAGTGAAATTATCACTAAGACAAGTCAAGAAGCTTCGCTACTTGCAGAATATTCCAACGAATTTCAGGATATTTGAAATTCCCTGTCTTTAGTATATCATGCCTAGGTTCAAAGATCATTATCCTTTCCCCAAATTCCTCATCTCCTTCCTCTTTGTCTCTAGGTAGTCTATATCACACTTCAAAGTCAAAATCCCTTTTGTTTCTCCCTCCATGGTCCTTCACCTAAATACCCTGCATCATGCTTCCCCTCTCTGGAAATTGGATTTACTCACATGAGTATGCCTTCTTAATATACAATACTATTCATCCTTTTTGCCAAATTTGTTTTTGAATAAGATAATCCCTTCCAGAGTTATAGTCTAGGCCTTGGTTTTATCTCACTCATAGTGATAGCTATGAAGTCACATTTGACTCTTTGTGATAGGACTTTTAATTCTCCTTTACTATTATGTAAACTCTGTGCAAAAAAAAGGTTATAGAAGACCCCTGGGTTTTATTTTTTGTGAATTTCTAGTTCTCTCACTTGCTGTTCTCCATAGCCCTTTGTTTCTTTCCTTCATAGTGTCTAACATGAAGGATAGACATAAGCAGTCTTTTTCTTTCCTCATACTTTTTTTAATTTTCAAGCTCATTTGATTGGATTTTGCAAGATATCTAGCAAATGTATTTTGATCAGCCTTTGTTAGGTATACTTCATCCCTGGCCAGGAATCTGTAATCTCCATACTGTAAGCCATGGTTCAGAAATACAGATCCATTTTTAGACACTAACTCCTTAGTCAGCTCTTTCCGTCCCTTCAGTATCCCCTTCTTTCAATGTTCCCATAAGGAAAGTATCACCTATATTCCCATGATACTCAGTTTCTTTTCCAGACTTTGTAAGTTTTCTTCAGGCAGTGTCATTTTTCTCCATGTCAATCATCAAAAATGGGTAGTCATTCTTCCATTTTGACAAGTCTTAAAGGGTTCTCTATTATGTCATATACATACATACATACATACATACATACACACACATATATGAATAAGACAATAGACTTCTCTGTTGTCTACAGATAGCCAATTTACAGGACTGTAACCCTCATTCAGTTCCTGTTTCTAGCCTTGCTTCCATTTTTAATCAGTCAATAAGCATTTATTAAGTGCCCACTATGTTCCAGGCACTGTGCTGAACACTGGGGATACAAATATGGAAAAAGACAGTCCTTGTCTTCAAGGAGCTCACAATCTGACGTGGAAGACAACAGAAAAAAAAGGAAACTGAGAAGCAGGGATAGTGTGAGAGTGTAGGGAGAGGGTACAAAAGTAAGAGAAGTCCAAAAACAGTGGAACCAGATGAGAAATGAGGGAATGAAGGCTTTGGAGTTCATGGGGTAGAAATAAGGTAGAATATCAAGGTTGATGAGATGGATCTTGCAGGGTGATGGATTCTTTACAATAGTAAATTTCCTGGGTCATGCTGGAAAACTGAGAGAAATCCAAGAGCAGTGAAGCCAACTGAGAGAGGAGTATATTTCTTTCAAAAAATCTAAGTTGTTTAGTGAGCTTCCTGTCTGTCCACATCAGTGTACCTATTAGGTATCATTGGGCACACCTGAGCAGGGAATCACCAACTATTGCAACATTTCTCCTCTTTTGTCCCTCACTGAATCATTTCACCTGGTAGCACCTGATATTTCCTTCTTTGTAGGACACATAGCTTATTCCATCTTGGAGTAGTCTTCTCTCCTATGAAGGAAGAACCTTACATCTGTTTTCAAACTCCAATCTTAAACATGTCCTTTTCTTTCATTTCTCTTATATGTGATGATGATCAAGCATCCACTTTTTCACCTCAAAACTCTTTCCCTACATTAAAGCCAAGGATCTCTTTCTCATTCTCCCTCACAGCTTGGGGGGTGGAGAAGCAGTACTTTGAGTCCTTGAATCTATATTTTTTTTTTTTTTGCAATGAGGGAGATCAACCCACAACTTCCATTTAGCCGCAGCTGAGACATAAGTATCCCATTTAATGCAGATCTTGGTACCATTTTGCTTACTCTCCACAACCAAATGCACCATGAAGACTGAAATGACAGTAGAGCACACAGAGGAAGAACCCCTCAAGTCATTCAGATACTCACAGCGGTGCATTCCTACTGTGCCGCTACATCCTACCTGGACCCATCCACCTCTTAACCCCTCAAAGTAACAAGACTCTGCTCAGTCAATGATACTGAAGTAAAAGTAATCATTTTCCTCCTTTTCTTGCCTTAGCTGAATGACATTTTAAAACTTTAAAAAATGGTGGTAAAATTTATTTTGTAGTATCAACTCATATCTATGTAGTGGCCTAGGCTGACAAAGTACTTTCACTATAACTCTGTAAGATATAAAATTATGCTCTCTGTACAATATTTTAATATTTTACATTTAGCTGTGTGACACGGGGCAAATCACTTAACCTTGTTTGCTTCAATTTCCTCATCCATAAAATGAGCTGGAGGAGGAAATGGCAAAGCACTCCAGTATCTTTGCCAAGAAAACCCCAAATTAGATCACAAAGAGTCCGACATGATTGAAAATTACAACTACAATAAAATTGTAATATTTCAATATTATTGTTAGCCAAATTTTACCGAATTGGAAACTGAGGCATAGAAAGGTTACGTGATTTGCCCATGGTCACATAGCTTAGAGGAGACAATATTCAACGGTTCCTCACCAAGAAATGGTCCCTCACCACCCCCCTCCACTATGCCACAGTGCCTTCTCAGGAAGCAGTCACACCTGCTCTCTTCCTTTGAGCTGGCTCTGGGTTGCCTTGGTTACCGTCCTAACAACCCTATAGGATTTGAGAGGTGGATTACTTTTTCCACTGTACCTTCATTCCTTAGCACTTAGGTCTGTGGGACTGGACACAGCATTGTTTCCAGATCTTGAAACTGAAGAAGGGGATTAAAGTTGGCACAATCCTGCACATTACAAAATTAGAAAGGTTCCATGAGAGGGCAGCATCATTCTTAGGCTACGGAGAGTTGTGACTATTAACCTAGGTCTCATACATCAAGGTTCTCTGAATTGTTGGCCTTGGGTAGAATGACTCAGAGAGGCAGCTAGAGGTGGAAAAGACAATAGCTTTGCAACCTAACATTTGAGAAAAGACCCAAGGATCAAAGATCAGTTCATAATCAATCTACAATCTTGCCACCATCACTATCACCAAGGTGTAATGAGTAGCACTGTCCATGCCTACTTCCATCATCCCCTCTCCACTTCCTTTGTTTAATTCCTTTTCCCCATCAAGGTTCCCATTCATAATAAATGTTCATATTTTTATATCACTTTAAGATTTGGAATGCACCTTCCCCACAACAACCTTGCAAGGGAGGTGAGGTGACTATTATAATTTCCATTTTACAGATGATGAAACTGAGGATCAGATAAATGAAATGATTTGTGCATTGTCACACAAATCATTAAGTTTTAGAGCAAAGATTCAAACTCAGATTTCCTACCTCCAATGACAGTGTTCTATCCATTAATATACTATTAGTATATTAATATACTGTTGAGGGGTAACTATGTTGAAGTGGAGAAAGTGCCATCCCTAAAATCAGGAGGACCTGAGTTCAAATCTGGCCTCAGACACTTACTAGCTGTTCAACCCTGGGCAAATCACTTAACCATATTTGCCTCAGTTTCCTCATCTTTAAAATGAGTTAGCAAAAGAAATGGCAAACCACTCCGATCTCTTTGTCAAGAAAATCCCAAAAGGGGTCATGAAGAGTCAGACACAACTGAAAAAATGACTGAACACCATGGTGTCATTTTAACCTGATTTTATCTGAAAGAAACATGTTGAAGAGGTCAGGAAAAGATAACTACAGAGGCTCCTCAGGAGGACCCTACCTATTAGAACCATAGGGGATACAGGTCTGTCATACTTTCTACACATCTGCTCCAATTCTGGGAGAATTGGCGCATGAGACAACTTTGTGTCATGGAAAGATCCCTGGATTTAGAACTAGAGGATCCAAGTTCAAACCTCTGTCATTTATACCTGGATGACCTTAGGCCAATCAATTTCTTTCTATATAAAGTGAAGGGAGCAGGACAAGATGGTCTCTATAATCACTTCCCTCTCTCAGAGGATTCTGATTATGACACCTAACTCAGAAGCTTTGGTTTCTCTGATCTGCCTTTTCCTAGTGCCCTGGCAGTGAAACCCCTCCCCTCTCCACTCCATAGTATCATAGAAAAAAGTCATTCCTGAGAATCAGTTATTCACTGGAAGATTTCAAGATACTCAGGGCTAACGATTCTGGGAAACATGACGAACTGGCATCCTCTGACCCAATAAAAGCCAAATTGAAATTAAGGTTACAGCATGTGAAGTGAGCAATAATAAACTTTTAACTATGGTATGGCCCAGGGTAAAACCCAGGTAGAATAAGGCAGAGGTTTTTATGTCCTAATGCTAATTGACCATTGTCATCCCAAAGAGGGATAATTGAGAATTATTCCCAGGAAAGCATGTCAGTGAGGTAATGTGAAATGAACAGATTGACTCAGTTCAGTTACTAACCAGATCGGCATCTGGGAGCACTCCTAGGTGTTTAATATCTCAGATAGATGGACTGAGGACGGATTGCTCCCAGGATCCTTGGGGAACCCAAGCTAAAAAGAAATGAAAAGGATAATGCTGGTACTTAATCTCATGGAAGCGACCACCATGGGCCAGATCCCATGCTGAACACTTCAAAGACACAGGCTAATATTTCAGTGTCTTAAATCCCAAAGAGATAAGATAAGTCATTGTAAGTGGACATGAATTCATATTATAAATTACCCTGCCCTTTCCCATGAGTGCTGTTGGTTTCAATATGTGTGGCTCACCTTTTCCCAGGGTTGTGCATCCTGTTAACTAGAGCAGAGGAATTTCAGTGGAAATTATTTGATTCTCATGGGTTTTCATTTTCATTCACTCATCCACTTACCTTTCTTGCTTTTCCATTCTTTCCTTTTTTCATTTATTTGCTTAATTGCTTGTTTATAGATTCCTTGAGCAAACATTTGGAAGGCTTTGTGGTATGGTAGAAAGAATGCTGCATTTGGAGCTGGAAGAGTTAGGATCTGATGCCTACTAATCCATGATCTCAGGCAAGCAACCCCTCTGAGGTTGAATGGTATAATGGAATGAGTAGATATTTTGGGGGTTAGTAAGGTGGCAGAGTGGATAGAGTTCTCTGCACCAGGCCTGGAGTTAGGAAGACTCATCTTTGCAAGTTCAATTCCAACCTTAGACATTTACTAACTCTGTGATCTTGAGCAAATCACTTCATCCTATTTGCCTCAGTTTCCTCATCTGTAAAATGAGGTGGAGAGGAAATGGCAAGCCATTTCAGTATCTCAACAACAAGAAGACATTTTGGAGTCAGAAAACCTGAGTTTGAGTCCCAGTCTTTCTATTTCCTACTTGTATGACTTTGGGCAAGTTTCTTTCTCTTCCCTGGGTCTCAGTTTCCTCACCTGTCAAATGAGACAAATGGACTGAATAGCCTTTGAGACCCCTTCTTGTTCTAGATATGTGATTTTATGACCTATTCAGTCACTTCTCTGAGCCTTAGTTTCCTCATCTTTACAATGAGGGGGATTGAACTAGGCATTCTAAGGTCCCTTTCACCTCTAAAATCTATAGTCTTGCTGTATACCTATTATTTCTTTTTTTTTTAGAATCTACTTTTTTTGTTTTCATATCACCTACATTTCCCATTGTATCTCTGTCCCTTTCCTCCCCTAGAAAGTTATCCCTTATAATAAAGGGTTTTTTTAGAGGAAGAAGAGGAAAGGAAATTGTTAGAATGAATCAACACATGGAAAATAATTTAATGTAATATGCAACATTCCATATTCATGGATACCAGGAAGTTGTATTCTAACAGAGGAGTGAACATGTATAAGACAGGAGTGACTTGAGAAGGTGTTTTGGTCTGAAGAGTGACAGGGTTACTGACAGTCAATGTACAAGTCATTACCAATAACAATGGTAGCATTGATTTGCTTACTGTGCCCAGAGAAAGAAAGAGGTATAAAGTGGAATTAAGAGGGAGGGGTCCAGGCATAGTTGTAGAGGTAATGGAAAAATGGTGACCAAAATGTTGCAATCAATGTTGGTGGAAGGAGCCATGCCAAAGAAAGCCAAGAGAGAAGTTCGTTGTGGAAGTGTACATCCAGCTAGAATCTCAATGAATTTGGGAATCATTCCAAGAGAGTCCTGCTGCGTCATTCAAGAAGACTGGGTCTGCATCAATTTCTACACAATTGTTCCAGTATCAATGGTTTGCATGAATCCTCTGGATTTGTAGAGCTGAAAAGAATTGTGAAAAGTCTCTTATTTCTGAGATATGTGAAGTTCCCTATAGGACACCCAGCCAAAGTGCTGACTGTGTTGGTCAAAACAGATAGAAGCCTTCAGCATTTCCCATCATAGGAGTTCTTCATGGTGTCTTGTACATTTCCCTATTTCTCGATTGTTATCTTCCAAACTTTCTCTGGGATTGTCTCTCAGAGTAGATGTCCTTTTGTTTCTCCATATCCCATTTTCTAGCATCAAAAACATTTGTAAATAAGTTAAGGTGAACTTGTTTTAATTGCATCTCATTGTCTTTTTCTTAGAGGTAGGATGGCATAGTTGATAGGGAGCTTGTCTCAGAGTCAAGATGATTCAGGTTCAAGTCTTGTCTCAGATCCATACCAGCTGTGTGACCCTGGGCAATCACAGCTTTTCAGTGCCTCAAATCATTCTCTCTGACCACAGTCCTCAGAAAAGCCACCACTATGCATTGGTATAGGGAATTCCCTACTTAGAACTCCCTATAGTGATGCCCAAGTCATGAGGTCCCACCTCAAAAAAAAAGTCTTCCTTCCAATTGCATAATACTTTGATCAGTTCCTTCAAGCATTCCCATATTTCTCCAAATTCCTGATAGTCCCAATTTCTGACCATACAGCTGTATCATATTCTATTCATACATTACTTCTCATTCATCCATTCCACAATGTATTCCTATCCTTTTATTACTGAAATTTAAATGCAGAATAAGAAACAAGAAGAAAACAATATATATTTACGTTTTATTGAAAAGAAAAGAAAAAGAAACATTATAAAATTAAATATTGAAACAAATACATAATAAAAAAAGAAAAAAACACATCATAGAAAAACAACGTCTTCCTATCTTGTATCCAGTTTTTTGCTACCACAAAAAGTGAAACTGAATATTTTGGTTTATGCTGGGCCTATCTTCCTATCTTTTACTCCCTTAAAGCATGTGTTCAGAAGTCTAATCACTGAATAAGAAGTTAGAGTGTCTATTCTTTTTTTTCTTCAAATATAATTCTACATTGTTTTTGAGAATGGCTAGTCCAATCCACAGTTCCACAAATATGGTATTTATAGTGTCTGTCTTGAGGCAGCTAGGTGGGGCCATAGTGGACAGAGTGCTGGGACTGGAGTCAGGAAGACCTAAGTTCAAATCTTGTCTTAGACACTTACTAGATGTGACCCTGCTTAAGTCACTTCACCCTATTTACCTCAGTTTCTTCATCTGGAAAATAAACTGGAAAAGGAAATGGCAATCCCCCTTCAGTGTCTTTGCCAAGAAAACTCCAAATGGGGTCACAAAGAGTCAGACACAACTGAAATGCTTGAAAAACAGCAGTGTCTGTCTGCCCACAGTCCCTCCAACACTGACTGTTTCTATTAATTTTTCTCACCTGTACCTACTGGCAACTCCTTCATTTTACAGATGGGGCAAGTGAACTCCCAAGAGATCAATCTTATTTATTTAAAAACAAAACATGCAACATCTGAGGCCCAAACTGGAATTAGTCAACATTGCAATAGCTGGAAATAGTTTAGGTAATAGCCTAACAGTGGATAAAGTCAAAACACACCATATGCTGCTTACATTATTGAAGGAAAGCCTAAAATATTTAAATGGAATTTTTTTTAGCTCAACTTGGGCATTAACTTTCACCACTGAAACAGGTGATCGCCTGCTAGGCAGGGAGCTCAAAGAGCCTCTCATAAGCAAAGTTATTCAGCCAGTCATAGATGCAGAAAAAAAATTTACAATAAGAAAATAAAATTCAAATGCTATCTTCATCTAAGTAGGGACTCTCAATATCTTCTTGGATGGGCTGGAGGATGTCATTCTTTTCCCTTCACACTTTTTCATAGGATATTCCTTCATTCTTTTAGCCACAGAATAGTAAATCATGGAGACATTTTCATATCAAAGACCTCAAAGTGGGAGGTCAGCTTAGGTCTAGGTGCTAATCCTTGGGCAGCTAGGTGGGGCAGTGGATAGAGCACCAGTGCAGGAGTCAGGAGGACCTGAGTTCAAATCTCACCTCAGACATTTGACACTCATTACTGTGTGACCTTAGGCAAGTCACTTAACCCCAATTGCCTTAACCTGAATATGAATATCTGGTCACTGGATTCAGATGGCTCTAGAGGAAAAGCGAGGCTGGTGACCTACACAGCTCTCCCTCAAAACAAAGTCAAGTGCAAGTCATGTCATTATTTCTCTGATGGCATAGTCTTCTTCGGCAATGAAGGACGAACACACATGTGCTAATACTTTCTCTTGGACTGTGCAACCAGAAGGTCTTTCAGTAAATAACATGAGGGATGGCCTAGCTATGACCACCAACAAATGGCACCAGTTTCACAAATAGGTTGAAACTGTACTCCGAATTGGGAGGTGATATTGGGCATCTTCTAATCTAGGGGTAAGGAACCTGTGGCCTTCTAGGACCTCAGGTGTGGCCTTTTGACTGAGCCCAAGTTTTACAGAACAAATCGTTTTATTAAGGGGATTTGTTCTGTGAAGGTTGGATTTGGTCAAAGTTTGGGTTTAGTCACACTTGAAGACCTAGAGGGCCACATGTGGCCTTAAGGCAGCAGGATCACCCACCCTATTCTAATCCAAAATTTCTAACTCAAACTATATTATGGGCCAGTAAAATTTAATGATGCAATTCAACAAATATTTATAAAATGTGGCATATTGAATAGATCCTGTTATTAGAACCAGAGAAACCCGGGTTTGAATTCTGCCTAGCATCCTTACTAACTGTGTGACTCTGGACAAGTCACTTAACTTCTTTCAATATCACTTTCCTCATCTGCAAAATGGGGATAATGACGGCACCTACCTGGAAAGGTTGTCATGAGGATCCAATGTGATACTACATGTAAAGTATTTTACAAACTGTAATCACCATATAGATATTACTCTAGTTAAGGAGAAAGGAAGGAAATAGTTTACCACCGCCTACCCTCTAGTAGCTTCCTAGTTCAAGGAAGTTATTCTAGATAACCAAGTGCTAAACACAGATGTTTCTAACTCCAGAAGGGTTGTAAGGGCTTCAAACACCCCTAAATTGGGGGCTCTGTGGTAATGTTCTTATTACCCAGTCCCCTTGTTACAGGTCTGGTAAAAAAGACTTTTCATAAGAGCAGTTTAAAAAGAAATTTAACCCAAAATCTTCCCAGGTGATGTTTTTTACTTAATTAATTGTCTAATTCACGATATTTTGTCTTCAAATTTTTTTACAAAGCAATTTTTCTGTTTCCTTGTGTTCATTTCAGAAAATGGCTGCTTAGCTAGCACCATTTGGTTTTTAGCAGATGCTCCTATGATCTAGGCCAAACAATGAACCTGATTTTTAAATCACCAGCCTTAATATAACTATGGACAAAACTTAATCTTGTTTTATTGTCAGGCAGACAGATACATATTGCTTTATAATTAGTGTCAAGTATAAGCATGCGGAAGGAAAGAAGTCCGTGTGTGTGTGTATGTGTGTGTACTTTTGTGTGTGAGTGTTCGTGTGTGTGTGTGTGTAGCAGGCTGGAGGAGAGAAGGGGATGGTCAATGAGGGGAAAGTACTGCTGATGAGGCCACCACAGCTTCTAGTGGCTTGAAGAAGAACTTGTTTCTGTACCTACTTTGTGTGAGAAACAGTCCCAGTTTTTACCTCTCATGGTGCAAAACAGAATGTTGAAGCTTGGAGGGTTCTTAGAATATGAATATCAGAGCTGGAGGGGTCTTCGAACAGGAAATGTTATTGCTGGGAGGGACCTTGGAAGTCATCTTGTCCCACATCTTTATTTTTAAGAAATTAGGAAATTGTGACCCAGAGAATGGAACGTGATTTAAGGTTCCTAAGAGAAAGGATTATCTTACTCATTTTTTTATATCCCCAGCGCTGGTCACAGTACCTGTCCCATAGTAGGCACTTATTAAATATTTATTGGATTTATTGCTCAACACATCCAGAAAATACCAGAGCTCAGGTCTCTTGACTCTCCAATTTGTGATGCAGCATCTCATAATAACAAGCAAGTTGAGATCTAAGAAAGGCTCTCTGTAATTCCCAGGCAATGTCTCTTACCAAGACAGAGTGGAAAATCCATTTGCATCGGAGCCAGAAGCCCTGGGTTCAGATTCCATCTCTGACATTTACTTTGAATATCACCTTGTACCGAACACTTAATTTTCATGGACCTCACTATTTTCCTCATAAAATGGCAGAGGGTGGGGGTTTGCATTGAATTAAATGACCTCTTCTTTTGAGTTCTTCTCCTCAGTCAGATTTATGATATTTCATTATATGTGTGGGTGTGTATATACATATACATAAAAACATATGTGTATAGATAGATAGATAGATAGATAGATAGATAGATGGATGGATGGATGGATGGATAGATAGATGAATGGATGGATGGATGGGTGGATGGATGGATGGATGGATGGATAGATAGACAGACAGATACAGAGTTTTATCACAGAGAAGAGATCATAAGATATAAAACTGAAAGGGACTCTAGAGATCATGCAGTCCCATCATCCTTGTTTTCCTGAGGCCCAAAGTGAGATGGTGATTTACCCAGAATTGTACCACTAGTAAGTAACAGAGGGTATTCATCAATCAACAAATATTTTATTAAGCACGTACTATGGATCAGACCCTGTGATGGATCCTGGGGATATAAAGCAAAGCAGAACAATTCCTTCCCTCAAAGAGTTTATATTCTAATGGGGAAGACAGTGTATTCATGTGCTTGTGTGTGTGTGTATGTGTGTGCATAAAATATAACACACGCATATTATACTATACACACACACACAGTACCTATGAAGATTTGTATAGGATCACTGAATTGGAGCTTGAAGGAATGTAAGTGAGCATTGGGTGAACCACCCCACATTTTACAGATGAGAACATTAAAGTCCACAGAGGCCAGGTGACTTGTCCAGGGTCTCACAGCTCCCAAGAGTCTGAGACAAGTTGAACTCAGATCTGCCTGGTTTTGAATCCAGCACCTTAACCACGGTACCATCTGTATCCCCTTGACTTTCAGTCCTCGGCTAGGTAAAATTGATGCTCTTCCTAACATTGCCCACTTTGTTTTAAGATATGGGATATATTCAATAAGCCAAGCCAACAAGCATTTACTAAATACCTACTAGGTGCTGGGTACTATGCCAAGCATTAGGAATTCAAATACATGCAGAGAGAAAGATGGTCCTTGCCCTCATTCTAATTTGGGAAGATAATATTTTAAAAGGATCTAAAAAGGGGAAAGGGATAAACTTCAAAGACAAAGTTGGGAAAGTGAGGAAAGGAAGCCTGGAAAGGAATGAAGACATGATGAGCTTGAGGTTCTGGGACTAACCAGCAAATTGGAGGAAGGGGATACAGGAAGTTCATGAAATGAACCTTCAAGGTGAGAAGGTTTCTATGGCATGGGAGAAAAATTTGGGCAATCTGTAGTTTATAGAGGGAGGAAGGGAACAAGTGTTCATTAAGCACCTACTATGTGCCAGGCTTTGTGCCAAACTCTTTACAAATATTATCTCATTTGATCCTTCACAATAACCTTGGGAATGAGTACTATTATTCCTGTTATGCAAATGAGGAAACTGAGGTTAAGTGACTTGCCCAGGGTCACACAGCTAGTGACTGTCTGAGGCTGGATTTGAACTCAGACCTTCTAGTAGGTAAGTGACAAAGGAGACAAACCCAAAACTCTGAATTTTGGACTATGGCTGTAGCCGGGCTTGCTATCTCTTGAGGAAGCTGCTCTAAAGCTAGGTGCAGCTCTCGGGTAGGCTCCCTGCCAGGGAGCCTCCAGTGGGTTGCAAGTTAAATGATTTAAATGGCCTTTTACCAAGAGACAGGCTTTCTCCTCAGGCTGCCTAATGTTCTCACTTGTCTACAGTCAGTTCAGGGACAGGGAAGTCCCACAAAGAGCTCATTCATCATTGATGGACCTCATTATGCACAGCTTACCCAAGCCAGGCTTTCTAGGAACTGGGAAATGTAGCACAAATAAATCCAGGGCTTTTTAGAAACCCGGGACACACAAGGCTGAATTCAGTGGCAAGAAGCCGGGCATTTATCAGAACAAGGGTCTGGCAGCTGTTAGCCTTTGTACGGGAGAAGCCCTTTAGTGCCTCCAGGGCTGGGCAATGGGGGATGCAAAGAATCACACCCTGGAGACACTTCTTAGTCTGGAGTTGGTTTCCTTTGCTCTAACTATTTTCCACCAGCATGTCTAATGCACTGTCCCAAGCCTCCTTCAGGAATTATGAAACTGGGGGCCAGCAGACCTGGGGGAGGCAGTTAGAACCATTGGATGGAAGACTGTGTCTGGAGGCCGGGGACCTAGCTAACTTCAGCTGTCACCCCTTGAGACTTGGAAAATCAGTCAATCAATCAATCAACATTGATTAGGCACCTACTATGTGTCAGGCATTATGCATCTCCTTTCTGGACCTCAGGTTCCTCACTTTTAAAATGAAAGGCTTGGATTAGGTCACCCTGAGGTCACTTCCAACTCTGAGTCTACACTTCTCTGAAACTTGATATACCTGTATGTCCATGGCAAGTGGACCTGAGGTCGGACACCTCTTTAGGACTTAGTTTCCTCATCTGTAAAATAAGGGGTTTGATAGTTTCCCAGGTTCCTTCTAGCTCTAGATTGTAGATTTCCATTGGATGGAACCTTTAATGCCATCAAGTCCACTCTCTCATTTTACAGATGAGAAGATGGGGCACAGAGAAACTAAATGTTCTGCCCAGGGTCACACAGCTGGAAAGTGTCAGAGATGAGACTCAAGCACAAGTCTTTCTGAAATCTAGGTTTGTGCTGTAGCAGTCACACTGGACTTGCTCTTTCTTGCTTATGCTATTTTATACAATAGAGATTCATGTTGCTGCATCTATTTATCCATCCATCCATCCATCCATCCATCTATCTATCCATCTATCTGTCTATTTTTCCTTCTTTCCTTGTTTTTTCTTTTTCTTCTCTATCTACCTATCCATCTATTCATCCATCTATCTGTCTGTCTGTCTATCTATCTTCCTATCATATGATGTCTCTGGCTATATATCTATCTCTTTCTATTTATGTTTTTGTATCTAAATAGAAAGAAAGAGATAGATAAATAGATATTGGCAGATCTATCAGAAATTGGCTTTGAAGGCAGAAGAACCAATCACCACAGATTTGGAAGCTAGAGTCCATCTGGACAGTGGCTTCCGCTTTCTGTTCATCACCATTCCCCGATTACCAGACAGGCAAGCAAGAAAACCAGCATTTGCTAAGCCATTAATATGTGCCAAGAACTGTGCTGTGCTGGGGATATAAACATAAGCAACAAGACAGTACTTGTCCTCAAGGAGACTATATTTTAATTGAGGAAGACAAGACACAAAAGAGAGGTGAACTGTGTGGGGCAGGGCAGGGAAGGAAGAGACCCACAGAGGGACATGGTACTAAAGTCAGAGAAAGTCAGAAGTACAACCAAGAGGCAAATGAAGTTGTTTTACTGACTTGAGCCCCTCCTCAAAGTGGGAGTCCAGGAGAAACCAAGATATGTAGACCTCCTCTCAACCTTCATAGAGGCTAGAAGACAACAAGGAGGGTCCAATCATATTTATGACTCATTCTCCTCGCTCTGTAGACTTTCCCCCAAATAAGAGGCAGATTTTTGGAGGTCCCAACTGGTAGCAATGGAGGAAATGAGTCAAAGCATCCCAAAGAGAACCAAATCTATGTCCAGTCCCTCCTACCCCTGCATCTCTCTATCTGGTAAGGCTGCACAGTGAACCATAAACACGAGCTGACAGAGTGGGTTGATCTGTTTGCCGTTTCAGTTAATCCACATCAAGATAGCACGCTACAGACACCACCTGGTTTGTGTGGCTCCAACATTCATCTGTCTATTTGCATCATAATCAGTTACAAAGACAGGACTGCATTCTTTTATCACGAATTTCTCGGGAGGGAGAAGGGAGTATCTATTGTTTATGGTACTTTATGGATAGAGTTGATAGTGGAACCTTAAAAGGAGTTCTCATTCATTAAGAATCAGCTGCCTAGTTCATTCCAAGGATAGTTACGTTAATCTTTTTGGTGTTGTTGATATTTTAGATCAATCTTGAGAAAATTTGTGGAGCAGGTGAAGTGTGTCTTCACCACCTCCTTTTTTCCTGCTACCCCGTTCCCCAGGTACTCAATGATTTTGAACTCTCCACTGGACGTTCAGGACATCCCCCCACTCTTCCACCACACAAACAAAATTATAGCAACTTTTGTGTTAGAAGGAAGGAGCAATGGAAAAGTCCTAGGCTTGGCGTGAAGAAGCACAAAATTTTGAATCCTCCCTGTGATACTGTATAACTTCATTTAACCACTTTGGGCATCCATTTCCTAATTTGTAAAATGAAGATAATGGTTCCTTATTACATGCTTCAAAGTGTGTTTGCGAGTATTAAACAATGCCCCACATTTATAGGGTGCTTTACATGTTTTACAGTGAGCACTCTCACTTGGTTCCCACTGCCACCTTGTGTGGCAGCTAATACAAGTATTATCATCCACATTTTGCAGATGAAGAAACCGAGAATCTAAGAGGTTATGGGATTTGCCCATTGTCATACAGGCAATAAGTGTCTGAGCCAAGATTCAAACCCAGGTTTGCTGATTTCAACTCTAGTACCCTAACTACTTTGAAAGCATTTTATAAAATTTTAATATCAGCTATTAGAATTTCTATGATCCCTACTTCTCATCAGTCTTCACTCCTTTTTGTTCCCGGCTCTCTCAGTTTCCTCATCTGGAAAGTGAGTGCATTGTATACTAGACAATCATGAGTAGAAGTTCTTCTAACTTTACCACCTGCTTTGGTTTTTCCATTTAAGAGCAACTGTGATGAAATACTTGTCACTAAGGTGCTAATAGCTGAAAATGGTTCACTTATCTTGTTCAATTTGAACAACACCGCATTTAAACTAGGTCTTTTGGAGCAAGCTCACATCTGTCCTTCACCAGTACTGTGAGTCATGTGGACTGTGCAGGTCCTGAGAGAAAACTCTCTAGTGATCCTGTCTTCCCTTTTTCAAGGAGCCACAACCTTAGGATAGCATTATAAGTCTGGGAGAAATGGGACTCACTTGAGGAAAACTATTGCTTAGCTTCTACAGTCTAAGAGATTTTGTGGAGGAGCTTTAAACAGAAGAGAGTACTACATATTGAGAGGTTGTTTTAGGCTCCTGGGGATGGTGGAGGCCTATCTGAGGTAGACGAAAAGTTATTTTGACTGTCTATGTATTCAGGTACAAGTCCTTTCCATTAAAAAAATATTTATTTTTTGTTCTTTTTATGTTCTGAGTTGTCTCCCACCTTCCCAACTCCACATTAGAGAAGCTCAGCATTTTACACACAGACACACACACACATACATGCACACATGCACACACATACACATACAACCATACCATACATACTTCCATATATCAGTTCTTTCTCTGGGGGTAAATAACATCTTCCTTCATAGGTCCTTCGTAGTTGACTTGAATATGCATATTACTCAAAATAGCTTAGTCATTCACAGTTCCTCTTTGTACAATATTGCTATTACTAAATACAATGTTCTCTTGGCTCTACTCATTTCACTCTGCATTATTTCAGACAAGCCTTTCCATGTTGTTTTAAAAATCAACCTGTTCATTAAGTCCTTTCTGTTTGTGTGTGGAGGGGTGGGGAGGGGTTGAAACTTGCTTTAAATGAAGTCTTACCTATTTTATTAAGATAACAATATACAGTGAGGTTTGGTGCTTTATCCTTAAATCGTCAGTGTGGTATTAAGGCAAGGTCAACTCTTATTGAAAGTATTACTACTAAAATTGTTCCAAGTGGACAAGACTTATCTTCATGGATGTGCTGGAGCCAGCTTAAACCAGCTAGCAGAACCCATTGTTAAATTTTCGACATGAACATTTACACTTTAGAAATCAGTAAATACTCCAAACCAAGAGTTGATTTAGTGTTTTGTTGATTGTCTAGACTTAAGAAAATGTTAATAATTCAGATTAACTTTAAGCATGTCCTTGTTTGGGGAGAACCAGTTGTTAAACATTTACCAGCCTACCCCTGCTTAGGTATAAAACTACTTTTGTCTTATTAGACAGGGAAAGCTTTGCCAGAGCCATACACTGAAACATTTTTTTGTGTATGTTTTTGTGAGTACTTTTAGAAATGTGGCTGCATTTCAATTCAATTTAACAAACATTGATTAAGGGCCTGCTATATGTAAGGGGCTACACCAGGTCCTGGGGATGCAGAGAACAACTAAACAATTGTTGTCACCAAGGAGTTTATATTCTCCTTGGGGGTATGTGTGGCTACAACATATATACAGACAAGTAAATGGAAAGTAATTGGAGGAGGAGAAAACTCCAAATTGGGGCATCAAGAAAGGCTGACTGAGCTGTGAGTGGAAGATAAGTTGGAGAGTGGAGAGGCTGAAAGTGGGAGGAACTTTTAAAGAGGTCGTTATAATGCACATGAAGTCAGGCAAAGAGGGATAGCTGTTTAGAGAAAGAGAGAAAATGAATTTGAGAGGAGGATGGACAACCCTGAGCCAGCTACCTTGATTGGAGTTAGGGTAAGGATGAGAGGAGAATCAGGGATGATTTTGAGTTTATGAGCCTGGATGACTGACTAGGAAGAGGGTGATACCCTCACTAGATATTGGCAAATTTCTAGAAGATGTGGTTCGGGGAAGGGGGTCTGAGGGAGATAATGAGTTCCATTTTAGGCATGTTGCATTTGAGGTCTTGGCAGGACAGTCCAGTGGGAATGTCCAGTGGGCCACTGGCCAGGCAGGACAGGAGTTCAGTAGAGAGATGAGGGCTGGAAATATAAATTTGGGTGTGATCTGCACAGAGACAGTAATTGAACCGATAAGAGCGGATGAGACCACCAAGGACAAAATGTAGAGAGAGATCAGAAGGTTCAAGAAAGGCGTTCAGGGACACCCGTGTTAAGGAATGAGAGATGGAATCCTCCCACATGCAGCCAAACAGGCTTCCTCTGTTCTCAGCAGCAACTACAAAAGCCCCAGTGCAGGGCTTTTAAATGTTTCTGCTATGCGATTCCAGTATCCTGCCTTCATTTCAAAGCTCAGTCCTCTTCCCTTCCCCCACCCCAGTCTCAGCCTTCTCATTTCCTCTGTCACCTCTTCTGGAGCCTGCCCAGGTGCACCCCCTCACTAACCCCTTTGTTCCTTGTCACTGCCCCTATTGATGAGTAGCCCCCTGTGTACACCCTCTTCCTGAAAAAGGTCACAAAGGCAGTCGTCTCTGCCTTTTATCTCTCTTCTCAAAATGCATTTGTTCTATAATCTGGGGGTCAGAGAGATGAAAGGAAGCCAGATAAAGACAGGGACCAATTATTACCCATCAGTTCACTTTTATGGATATCCTTTTGTGCTCTGTCTTAGGGTGATAGTGCAATGCAATGGATAGAGCCCAGACTCTGGAGTCAGAGATGTTGGCTTCAAACCTCATCCCTGAACATCCAACTGTAAAGTGAGGGTGCAGGACCAGATGACTTCTGGGGTCCTTTTCAGCTCCAGAGTTGGATCCTATAATTAGCACATTTAACTTCCCTGGGCCTCGGTTTCCTCGCTTGTAAAATGAGAAAATTTGAATTAACTGACCCCTGGAGTCCTTGTACAAATTTCTCTCCTTCCTGGGGTCTGACTTTCCTTATCTGTAAAATAAGCAAATATAAAATAACCTTGTAAATAATACTAACCTAGCAAAACAGGTTCCTACAATGGTCATGTCCAAAACTGCATGTCACTTTCAGCATCTCTTTCAAGAAATGAGTAGATCACTACAACACTGCTCCTCTGGAACCATGGCTGGCCACGAAAGCACCAACTTTTCTTTAAAATCTAATGATTAGATTGAAGGAGATGCATGGAAGTCCATTGGCTACTAGGGCTCTGAGTTGATATATTTCCTCACTTTCATGGGGATCAATCAACAGCACTTATTATGGACCAGGCACAATATTAGGAGCTGGGGATATAAAAGCAAAGAGAATTGGATGCTGTCCCTACAGACAAACCCTGAAAAGGCCCAGACCCTTTCTAGCAAAAAGCTTTATCTGACATAGCGCCCCTATGCATAACATGTACCCGTAGGGATGTTTCCTGCCACCATATCAAACCCAGGCCTAGGAGGGCTGGCGCCCAGGCGGGACAGGAAAAATGCAGCGGTCGGCTCCAGCATTCCATCCCAGACACAGTGTTATGACCATGGTGCCCAGGGACAGCTGGTAGCACGGGAGGCTCTTTAGAGTTCCAGAATTCTGAGACCAGTGAGTTAAAGCAGCCCTGTGCCAATTCAAGACCCTGACTGGGGGGATTTGGGGAGGGGAGGGAGGAGGCAGCAAAGGAAACAGACGTCCTGTTAAGATGGCCATTCTGGGATCAAGAAGTTCTCTCCTTGAGTATGAGCTACCTTAAGATAATGGTGTATTTGCTTTTCTGTTCTTGGTAGCAGTGAAAAATACACTGCTTGGGCTCAGAGGATTTGGATTCAAATCCAGCTTCTGACCTTGGGCAAGTCATTTTAAATATCTGATCCTCGGTTGCCTCGTCTGTAAAATAAAGGGGTTGGATTAGATAGGGCCAATGAACATTCCATCCTGAGTCAGACTCATTTTCTCCTCAAAGGGTTAAAGGATACATGGAAGGTGAAGTTTGGAAGTGTGTTTCATTTAGAGAGAGTTTGATGCCTGGAAGTTTGGGGGGAGGAGGGAGTAATATACAGTCCTACATAGCTTAGTTCTGTAACAGATCAATGATCTGGGTCTGAAAAGAACCTCAAAGGTTATCTAACTCAATCTCCTCATCTTAGAAGTAAAGTGAAACCTGACCTCTAACCCTCCGCCTAAAGTCCCACGGGTAGCCCATGACAAAGGTGGGATTCAAACCTAAGAACCCCACCCCCAAATACAGTGGTTTGGTTTGTTGCTGTTGTAATATATAATAAACATATTATGGAACAAAATTTGTATTATGGATTTTTCACAGCACCACCTCCTCATTTTCCAACATCATAGCATCTGAGAACTGAAAGGGATCCCCAGTGTCTTCTAGCTCAATGGCCACCTGATCAGGGCTCTCTTCCATGATACCCCTGGCAAGTGGTTTTCTGGCTTCTACCTGAAAATTCCTAGCAAGGGACCTGTTAAGGCTTTTGGATTAGCTGCAATTATGAGGAAGCTCTCCTTTTGTACAGCTGGAATCTGATGGTTACCTGCACGCTTTGTTCTTAGCTCTGCTCTTTGGATTTCGGGAGACCCAGTCTAGCATCTCTTTTATCCAAGTCAAGTTTCTGATGGATCCCTGTAAGGAAGGACTTTGAGTCTATTTACCTGCCTAGTTGTCATCCTTGGATACTCTTTACTTGTATGTCCTTTCACAAAGTGCTCTGGATAGGTTCTGACTAAAGCAGAGGGGAATGAGACTCTCATCTTGCCCCTGCTCCTGGGAATGAAGCTGGTATTAATGATTGCAGCCACAGTACAGAATGGATTTTTCCTGACTGCCAAGGCTCACAATGGACACATGTTGAACCTTGAGTCCACTAAGTTCTCTAGATCTTTCTCCCTCCACACACACATACACATATATACACTGTCTGTTATTTAGCTCCATCTCCCCTACCCTGTATTTGGGCATATGACTGTTTTAAACCCAAAGAATTTTTTAGTTTATTTTAAGTTAAATTTTATTTTGTTCGTACCATTGTTCTAGCTGCTCAGAGCTTCTTGGATAATCATATTTACTTAAATATTTAAAATAATAAAATTTAAAATTATATTAATTCATATTTATACTATTAATAAATATTTATAATATAATGATATATTGATTAATATTTATAATATTATAAGGATGTTGTGTTAATATTTATGATATTATAATGCCATAATTATAAAATAGTAATTATCACATCATTTAATCATGAACTGATCATTTAATCAATAATCATTAAATAATTTAATATAACATTACTATTAGGAGGCAGCTAGGTAGCTCCATGGATAGCGCTTGGCTTGCAGTCAGGAAGTTGTTCTTGTTGAGCCAGGTCAGTTATGTCCAACTCTTTGTGACCCCATGGATTTTACCATCCATAGGGTTTTCTTGGCAACTGTGGCAAATAGGGTTAATGACTTGCCCAGGGTCACAGTTAGTGAGTGCCTGAGGCCAGATTGGAACTCAAGAAGATGAGTCTTCCTGACTCCAAGTCCAGCGCCCCCTAGCGCCCAGACCAGGAGTTGGAGTGGACCTTGGAAGCCATCTGGTACAATCCCCTCATTTTACAGGGGAGGTCATGTTATGGAGCCTGGGAATCAGAATACTCATCCTCCTTCTTTAGTAGAAGATGTTCAGACCTGTTACATAGCTCCAATGTTTTCCCACTCCTTCCTTTAATTGTCTGTGCCACATTTTTCTACGCTTTAGCATCCTGACACAGGTTTGAATTATATTCCCTATGACAGAAAGGAGGAGGCACTTTGGGAAAGAAGTGGAGGTCTCAATAGATTGCAAGGGTATGGCAGCCTCAGAGCTAATATGATCTTGGGCTGAGTTAGAAGTGGTATATTCCAGGACTAAGAATTAGGAATATTTCCTCATTAGGGGAGAAGGACCGTCTTTTGCCTCTTTTTGTATCCCAGCATTTGGCACAATGCCTGGTACATAGTTTGGGCTTCATTTCCTTTCATTGATTGAAAAGATAGAAAAGAATGAGGAATAAAAAAGTCTGCCCTGGTCAGGCAACATCTGGGCTGTTGTGTTCCCTCCTGGGCACTCCAATCTAAGAAGGGCATTGATGAGCTGGAGAGCATCTGTAGGAGATTAATGCAGAGGGAAGACAGTTTAAAGTCTATGGATTGAGCTGATTACATACTTTAAAAGAAAAGCAAACTGTATGTAATGGAGCGCTCTTTTTTTCTGTTCTATATCTGTAAAAATAAAAACATTCTGGTGGATAAAAGCAAACAAACATGAAATGGAGGGCACCCAGGAGAGCGAAAGGTCTGGGGTCTAAGTTATATGAGGATCATTTGAAGGAACTGGGGATGAAGATGTTTATTCTGGAGAGTAGAATGGAAAAGCAATCACCCTATGCCAAGCACTATGCTAAGACCTGGGTTTACAATAGACAGGCAAGATGGGAAATGGGAGTCTTTTTGAAGTATCTGAAGGGCTGTCATGTGGGAAAGAGCTTAGATTTATTCTGTTAGCCCTCAAAGTGATAACTGGAGGAGAGACTGAGGCTAATGACTTTGCACAGCTCTGTCTCCTTAATCCAGTTAACTTGGAAGTCAAGGTATCACCCTCATGATGTCATTGCTTCTTTTCAACAATGGAGGACCAAGGACAATAGCCCTTGAAGGCAGAACTTGGATTCATAGGATGAAAATTGCCAAAAGGTCTATCTGGGCCTGATGCCAGCTGTTCAAAAGTAGGAGGGGCTGCCCAGAGAGGAGCTAAGCTCTCCTCCCCTCAGACAAAGGTCTTCAAGCAGAGGCTGGACAATCACTTCTTGGCTATATTATAGTATGGTTTCTTTTCAGATATGAGTTAGACTAGATAGTTACTAAAGTTCCATCCATCTCTAGGCTCATATTACTCTTGGAGAAATATGAAACAAGGTTATAAAGAAAAACTAGAACCAGAGCTCAAATGATTCTAATTATCAAGGATGAGTTCGAATATATCCTACAGGTATTAAGGAACTCCTGAAGATCCTTGAGAAGGAGACTAGCCTGGTGATACCTATGCCTTAAGATGATTTTGGCAACTATGTGGACATTATATTAAAGAATGCTGGGGGGGAGGGTGAGACTAGAAATACACAGCCCAATTAGGAAGTTATTGAAAGTGTCCAGGTAAGAGGTGATGGGAATCTGAAGTAGAGTGGTGGCCATGGAAAGAAGAAAGGGGAGGGCACAAGCAAGGAATATAAAAGTAGAATTGACTGCTGATAGTCTAAATTAAGAGGAAGGAGGGAGGGAGGAAGAATGATTTCATTTTCTCTTTAAAATTGCTTTTTAAAAATATCTTGGACTTCTGAAAAGAGCAGGATTCCCAATGCCTAGAATTCTATGCATGGTATTCATTCATTTTTACACATTTTACACTAAGTACATTTGAATTCCTTGTACTTATTTCCTTGATAAAGAGGCTGGAAAAACATGAAGGCAAAGTTCTGGAAGAAGTATTAGCCCCCAGGTAGACTGAAAGAAAATCTTCCTGCTATATCTCAGACCTTCAATAATCATTTGGTCTAAATCAGGAAGTTCCTCCATAGCATCATACTACCTCTGCTTGGATACCCGCTGTGATGAGGGGCTTGTTACCTCACAAGTTACCCCTCTGAACTGTTGGTGAGTGTTATGATCACAGATTCAAGGTCCTAAAGATCTTTAGATTTCATAGGATCACAGATTTAAAGTTGAAGGAACCTTAGTGAGGTTTAGTCCAACTAGATGGGAAATCACTTACCCAAAGTCACAGAAGCTGTAATTGATAGAGTGGATAGCTTTAATTCCTAGGAAGCTCAAATGATACTGATTCAAAATCTATCTTCTTTCAAATTCTATAAATTGTTCATCGTTCTACCTGTGAAGCAATACCAAGTAATTTTCATTCTCTGTCCTCCTTCTAGCATAATGTTATTCCGTAAAATTGGGGAAATGATATCGTCTACCTCGCAGAGATTTTATAAGGACCCAATGCAGTAACGTTTATGAAGTGCTTTGCAAACTTAAAGCACCATATAAATGTCAATAGTTATTAATTATAGTTGCTTGAATATTTTCAATGACTGGGAACTCATTGACTTATGAGGTAGTCCATTCCATTTCTGGATGGGACTTCTCAGAAAGTATGTCATGGGTTCATAGGGTGATAAATCTGGAGTTGGAAAGGACCTTAGAGATGGTGTGGTCTAACCCTGTCATTTTTAGGAAACAGAGGCTCAAAAAATCAGTCGCACATTCAGTTTCTGAGGTAGGATTCAAACTCTAATCTCCTTGACTGCAGTGCCAGGACTCTGAGTCCTTCTTCTACTGAGGTCAAAGCTGCCCCCTTCTAGAACCTGCACTGATCTTTCTTCTGCTGCCTGGGACGGAGTGGCATGCCTCTTCTCTCTTTCAGCCTCAAAAACCTTGGAGCGACATCTCTAATCTAAGCACCTCTAAGAAGTGCTTTGAATCCAACTCTAATCTGCTTAACCTACATTTTTTTTAATTTTCACATTGCTCCTTTGAACTTGGTTTCAAAGGATTAAAGACAAATGAGCATGTCTTTGAGAAATTGGTTCCAGTTAGGCGCTTGCATCTGTCTCTCAGAGATGGGGAATAATCTCCTCCAACACACACGGATTTTCTGGATAATATCCTGCATTTTTTCAGGCATCCTCAAAACCCCAAGTCAGACTTCTATGCACTCATCAACAAAAACAAGGCCAAGTTCATTCCCTCTCTTTGGTGTCCCGAAATTGATCATTTCTGTCCAGAAGAAGCTGCCACCATGCACAATGGAACACCTCACCCACCCCTGACAAATGCTGCTGGGATGGTTTGTGAACAGCTGAACACAAAAGATTGCCGTGGCCCAGGATTCCAAAGATGCTTACTGAATGACCGCTTACCGAAAATTCTACAGATAATTAACAAGAGGGATTCTTCTCTCTGACATTTCCCCCCTCCAATATACCCCCCGCTCATGACTTATTCCCAACACAGCAGAAACCTCAGACCACTGCACCTGGCAATAATCTCTTCTAACTGAACTAATCAGTATTTGTGATAGTATGGTTGGGGCTGGGGGGAGGGGGAAGTCGGGGAAAGGCTTCTCTGGCTAATAATGCCAGGTCCAAGGACAGATGATTAGACAGTTGGTAATTTCATTCCAGGACAAGGTCACTTCTTACATTAATTTTCAGCTACAGGTACAAGTGTTTCAAAAAAGAGAGCATGATTTAGTAATTCTGAGAAAATAGATTCTAAACAAGGTATAAGAATAGAGTTCCAGAATTCTCCAGATGTAAAAGCAGTTCAAAGACATTGAGTCATTTCCCAGTTTTGGTCATGAACCTTGGAGGATACCTGGAA
>CM053770.1:230868866-230879313 GCA_028658325.1 Potorous gilbertii
TGTCTTTTGTCATCTTTGCCAATTAGCTGGATATGAGGTGAAATCTCACAAACAGTTCTTACTTTGAAGGTTCTTAAAAGGCATAATTGATAGTCCCCTAGACTCAGAATCAGAAAGATCTAGGGTTCAAATATTGCCTCCAGTCATTTTCAGAGAGGTCAGCCTATCAGCCTCTCAATCTCTCAGTGCCCTCATGTGCAAAATGGATATAAGAATACCTGACATCTCAATTTCTCAAGGTTGTTTCAAGGATTAAATGACATATTTTGTGCTTTGAAAGCTTTAAAATCCTTTATGTATATCAATTCTTATTATTAGTCCTAAGGTTGTCCACAGATTTAGAAGCATGCTATGAATCTCTGGATTCACAAATTTAGTCCTTAATTTTACAACATTATACTTTGGGGGATGGTGGCGTTGAGGGTGTAAGGGAGTGGGGATCAAGATTTTCTTTTATAGGATCTCTAACAGATAGGTATTAGTCACCAGGGCTCTCTAGTGAACTGACCTCCCACCTCCCACTTTTTTGCCCCTAAAGAATGCTTTACTAATTGAAAAGTTGGAAATCTACCCATTGTTTCTCCAAAGAAGAAATGATGGTGCTGGCATTCAGGAAAGTTTCTATCTTCCCAGCATCTTACTCAGGCTCAGAGACTGATGGGTTGGCACTTTTTTCTGGATGAAAGAAAAGCCGCACTGCATGTACCCAAGTGAATGCCTCCACCCCAGACCAACCACTCCCTGATCCTGGAGGCATGTTAATCAAACCAAGTGCATACCAAACAAGGGCCATGTCCTGTTACCCCAACCAAAGCTGATAATGAGTTGTGTAAGTTTGACAACCTGGAGAAAAGTGTTTGGCAAAGGATTGTGTTGTTTCAAATCTAGATGGAAAATTTCTGTCCCAGGATGGGAAAGTAGAAAATGAGGAATGGGGAAGGGAGAGCTCTTTTCTGTTGGAGAAATGTCTGTACTTTACAAGCAATGTGAGCTCAGTTTCTCTGGAACCCTGTGGCCTGCATCACCAATTTTCTCCAGTGGGCTTTGGCCCAGTGAAGGACAGCTGGAACTTCTTAGTATAACAGCCCCTTCCTCACCCCAGGAATGAAAGATGGCTGAACTCAGTATCCTGTGTATTGGTGGATGTGGTCCAGAAATCCCAGGGCACAGGAGAAACCTCTATTGTAACAATAATCTCTTACATCTGCAAAACGCTTTTAACTCCCCCCAAAGGCTTTCCCAGCTTAATAGATTTCATCCTTTTTCTCTATCTCTTTTTCCTCCTCTTGTTCTCTCAATCAAGTTCAATGATGGAGATCATGCAGGTGCTTGAGCACATTGTGATTAGATTTGACAGATGAGGAAACTGACTCCCAGAGAGGTTAATGACCTGTCGATGGCTATCTAGCTAGTGACTGAGGCAGGATTCAAGCTCAGGTCTTCTTTGACTGCAAGTGCAGTGTACTATTCACCACACCACCCATTTGTCCTATAATTAATTGGTATTCAAAAACAGGACTTGAATCATGTCTTCCTACCTCCAAAGCAGGCCACTATTTCAAGTTTCCTGTCAAAAGTTAAAGATTTTAAAAGCTGGCCCCTGAATGCATGCATTCTCTCCACTGGAAGTGCTTCACAAGTCCTTCTTTCCTAGTAGACAATTCCCTGGGTTGTGGTGGTAAGAAAAGGGCCGCCCTCATCCTCAGAGAGTGGGGCAACCTGGTGATAAACCCATCTAAGCTAGCTTGGCTAATCAATCACTGCGTCATCTATCTTTGTAGAGCTTAGCACAATGCCTGACACAGTGATTGGTAAGTGATAGCTGACTTGATTCAACTTGGTAGACTCATGGACTCATAGATCTAGAATTGATAGGGACCTCATATCCTCTGGTGTGTTCTGGGTTTGATTAACATGCCTCCAGGATCAGGAGTGGTTGGTCTGGGGTATAGATATTTGCTTGGTTACATGCAGTAAATGGGGCTTTTCTTTCATTCAGAAAAAAAATGTATGAACCCTTAAGTCTCTGAGTAAGGCGCTAGGAAGACAAACATTCCAGGAAGTCAGCTCCATTATTTCCTCTTTGGAGGAGATAGAGCAGCCAGCTAGTCTTTGGCCACACCTGCTAAGGCTATGCTTAGCTGAGATAGCTCCCAAGGACCTCCTTAATATGGCATCAGAGTAGGCGAATACATATCGCTTTCTGCAAACTGTAATAGCAATTGTAGTGGGAAAACATCGTCATGAGACTTAAATTCAAATTCTGACTCATGCTCCCTGGCTGTTTGACTATGAGCAAGTAATTTACCTTCTAAGCCAAGGTTTCTTCATCTCCGAAATGAGGATCATCGTAGTGTGAGAACCTGTCTCATAGAACTGTGTGGGGAAACACTTTGAAAAAAAACCTTATATTGTTATAGAAGTGTAAGAGATTGTTGTCATGGCAGCTGGGTATGTGGCATAACTGTGAACTCCTTGAACCTGGCCCATATGCTAAGAGCACTTGACATCTCACCCTCTGTATTGTCAGTCTGAGGAAGGAAGTCTTGGAGAAAGTGGGAGGGAGGCAAGCTGAGGGCACTCGGTCAATAGGCTTAGCTCACTCCTGGAACTGGTTTTCTACAAGAAAATATTCATTAAGATGAAGAAGGAGGAGGAGGAGAGAAAAAAGAAGAAGAAGAAAAGGGAGAGCAATTTGATTCTGGAGTTAATTAAATATGGAGTTGGGAAGGGGTGACAGGGGTAAACCTGCACTTTAGTAGAATCACTGGAGCTGAAGAGACAATAGATTGTAATGGAAGGAGGGAGGAAAGGGTCAAGGAGACCTATTAGGAGGCTATTTAAATAGCCCAGGGTAGAGGTAGCATCTCTCAGATATGTTCCTTCCTCTCTTCTGATACTGCCACCACCCTGGCGCCAGGTGCTCATGTCTGGACTATTGCAATAGCCTCTTAATTCAACTCCCTGTTTCAGACTTCTCCCCACTCCAGTCCATCACCTAATCAGCTAGCAAATCAGTCTTCCATGTCTCCATCCCCCTCCCCCATTCAATAATCTTCAATGCCTTCCTAGTACCTCTAGGATTAAATATAAAATCTTCTGTTTAACTTCTCTACATCTTCCCCGCCCCCCTCCTCCTCCTCCTCCTCCTCCTCCTCCTCCTCCTCCTCCTCCTCCTCCTCCTCCTCCTCCTCCTCCTCCTCCTCCTCCTCCTCCTTCTTCTTCTTCTTCTTCTTCTTCTTCTTCTTCTTCTTCTTCTTCTTCTTCTTCTTCTTCTTCTTCTTCTTCTTCTTCCCCATCTTAATGAACTTTTACTCATAGAAAACCAGTCTAAACTACCCTCCTCCCACCTTTTCAGCCTTCTTACTCCATTTCCCCACCCCTCACTCACACACACTATGTCATCCAGTAACATAGACTCCTTTCTGTCCCTCATACAAGCCATTCCATCTCCCAACTGGATATTTTCACCAGTTCTTGCCCATACCTAGAATCCCTTTCTTCTTCACCTCTGCTTCCTGACTCCCCTGGAATCCTTTAATTCTCAATTGAACAGTCTTTCGGACTCAAATACCATGGCTTGCAACCTTGGCTCATCCAGATTAGATTTCTTTGTTTTTATATATTCTTTCCTCCCTCCCTCCCTCTTTCCTTCCTTCCTTCCTTCCTTTCTTCCTTCCTTCCTTCCTTCCTTCCTTCTTTCCTTCCTTCTCTCCTCCATCCTCCCTTTCCTCTTTCTCTTCTCTTTGCTTCCCTTTTTCCCTTCCCTTCCCTTCCTTTCCATTTCCCCCTTCACACCTCTCTTCCTGCCTTCCTCCAGACTGTCTAGTGGTACCAGTAATAAACTATTCACTGAAGACAGATTGTAATCTCTTTGAGGACAGGGGCTATTTTGCTTCACCCTTTGCATCCCTGATGCCTCCACACAAATACAAAACCTTTACTGAATTTTGGAATTGAAATAGAATCAAACTACATTTACAGCTCATTCTGATTAATTACTTTCCCCAGTCTCAGTTACTCTGATAACACAGACTATTTATAAACCTTCCAACCGATTGCTCCATATGGAAAAACATACAATTGGGCAATCCCTCACTCCTAATAAGGAGCTGTTTTATGGGTGGGTGTGTTTCTGAGTGTGGGTGTGGGTGACATTGCCATCATTTTCTCGGGTTTGGTTTGGAAGTCCAGCACTTGAGAAGGGGTGTGTTTCTTCTTGGTGACTTTATTTTTTTATAGCTTCATGGTCCAATCAGCCAGGATTCCTGTGGGTATGGCTAACTGGTAGACACTGGCATATTTTTCCACTCAATTAGTTTTAAAAATAATAATGGAAAAGCAACTTCTTATTATAGCAACTAAGCATGGAAAGGTGACTCAAATGGCCCTAAAATGATCCTAAAATGCCAGAACTAAAGGGGGAGGTGATTTAAAAAATAGAACTATAATGTAGTTCCTTTATTTTACATTACATACAATTTAGTACATTAATCCTTATTAATCCTTAATTTTATCACTCATTATTAAATCTAGTCTTGATTTTTATCCTCAAGCTTGATTAAAACTAACTCAGCATGAATTTTTTAACTTACAGTCAGAAGTCCCATTCACGAAACTTACACAGCTGTCAGGCTTCAGGCCAGCTCACCTAAAAAGCCCTTGCAGCTCCTTCACATGTGTGGTTAGGGGTCGGTTAGCTTACAGAAATCATCCTTGTGATTTTTCCCCCAAGACCTGCTGTTGAAATCATCCCTCAAGAAATTTTAGAGTTTTTCTCTTGCATCTTAGAACTAGAGAAAGAGAGGTGTGTGTGAGAAAAGACTCATCAGCTGGGATTGGGCAATTTGAGTTTATCTAGAAATAACCAGAAAGGAAGGGAATGAGCATTTTTAAAAGCTCCTACTATGTGCTGTCACTGTGCTAAGTGCTTTACAAACACTATCTTATTTAATCTCATGACAACCCTGGGAGGTTTAGTTGTTTGAGACATTTTTCAGTCATGTCTGATTCTTCATGATGCCATTTGAAGGTTTTTTGGCAGTTATTGCAGTGCTTTGACATTTCCTTCTCCCATTTATTTTACAGATGAGGAAACTGAGGCAAACTGGGCCAAGAGGCTTGTTCAGGGTCACATAACTAAGAAGTGTCTGAGGTCAAATGTGTACTCATGATGATGAGTTGGTCCTTGATCCTCTATGCAGTTTACCTTTCCAGTGCCTTGATGCTTTATGGGGATCAAATGAGATAATGTTTGTAAAGGTGCTTTGCAAAGCTTTAAAGTATGTTTAAAAAATTATTATTAGACTAAAGTCTATCATCTATTTCAAGTTTCATCATTCTAAGTGATGAGTCAGGTAAGTGGAACAGTGGACAGAGATTGAGAATTGGAGATAGGAAGACCTGAATTCAAATCTGCTCTCAGATTCTTACTAGCTGTGTGACTCTGGGCAAGTCACTAAACCCTGTTTGCCTCAGTTTCCCCATCTGTAAAATGAGCTGGAGAAGGAAATGGCAAACCCCTCCAGTATCTCTGCCAAGAAAACCTCAAATGCAGTCATGAAGAGTCAGACTGAAAAATGACTTGAATAAACTCTAAGCCAGGGGTGAGGAACCTGCAACTTCAAGTCCACATCTGGTCTTCTAGGTCCTTGGGTGCAGCCTTTTGACTGAGTCCAAGTTTTACTGAACAAATCCATTTGTTAAAGGGATTTGTTCTGTGAAATTTGGATTCAGTCAAAGAGCCACACTTGAGGACCTAGAGGCCCACATGTGGCCTTGAGTCTGCAGGTTCCCCACCCCTACTCTAAGCCTAGGGCCTCTATACACTAAGCCACTTAAACGGTTAAAGAAACCCCTCTTCCTTTCTCTCTTTAACCTTCCCCCAGTGAGGAAAATTCCTCTATCAAAGCAGGTCAACCCCTTCTCTGTAACTTTAGAGAATTATTTGAAGCAATGGGGTCAACCTCATATAGAATTAAGGCCATTAAATCTTTCATAAGTTTCCCTTTGGGCCACATATTGACTTAGTTTTAAAATGTATTATTAGCTCTGCTTTTATTGTACTTTTTGTTTATTGTGTTAAATATCTCCCCTTTAATCTGCCTTGGGCTGCATTTGGGAGCATTGCTGGGCTTGTTTGACACTTAGAGTGCTAAAACCATGATCACATGGCTGGCATGGATCAAAGGTAGAACTGGAACCCAGGTCTTTAGAGCAGGCTTTCTATTCACTACATCATGGAAACCTTAAAGCACTATAGAAACATTAGCCTTTGTGCTATGATTCTCCATGTTGTGGCTATTGCTATAATCATCATTACTACAGCCACAATGTTAAATGAGAAACAATTTAATAAAAGAAATTGAGCTGTAGAAGCCACCAAGACATCAGACCTGGAAACAGTGACTCCATGACGGTTGCTAAAAAAAAAAACAAAAAAACCCAAAACCCAACAACAAAACTCAATGGAAGCCAACAGTATATGGATCATGCAAATAGACACAGTAAGACCTTTGTCAGCCACATCACTTTCAATTTCCTGTGTTCCACACGTCATCAGAGTAGTGTCCAGGCAACTGAACCTGTGACACTTCATTCCCTGGATGTGTTAAGTGAAAAGAGATTACAAAGAGCAAATCTCAGAACCCTGAAAACAATCCCTCCGTTGAACATGTGCCATTACTGGTTTTCTATTTAAAGGAAGATAGAAGCTCATTTTCCTACAGGGGACTCATTACTCACTCACAAGACCCTTTGCATTGGGCAAAGACAGTTTTTTAGGAGTTGGGTCACTTCTGTTCATCTTGTTCAAGTTTCATTCAGGATTAATGGCATTGAGATTCAAACGGTTCAAAAGAAACAGGAGAAAACATGAGATCCCTATACTTACCAAAGGGATAGGGATAAAGATGACGTGTAATCTCTTTTTTTAATAGTATTTTATTTTTTTCCAGTTATGTACAGAAAGTTTTCAATATTTACTTTTATAAGATTTTGGGTTCCAAACTTTTTTCTCTCCCTTTCCTCAATACGGCAAGCAATCTGGTATAGGTTATATGTGTACAATCATATTAAAAATATTTTCATATTAGTCATGTTGTAAAAACAGAATCAGAACAAAAGAGGAAAAACCAAGAGAAAGAAGCAGACAAAATGAAAGTAGTATGCTTCAATTTGCATTCAGACTCCATAGTTCTTCCTCTGGATATGGATAATATTTTCCATTGTGAGTCTTTTAGAATTGTCAGATCATTGTATTGCTCAGAAGAGCCAAGTCTAACAAAGTTGGTCATCACGGAATATTACAGTTACTGTGTGCAATGTTCTCCTGATTCTGCTCACTTCACTCAATATCTGTTCACATTTTTCCAGGTTTTCCTCAAATCTGCCTACTCATCATTTCTTATAGCACAATAGCATTCAATTACATTCATATAACACAATTTGTTCAGTCATTTCCCAATTGATGGGCACCCACTCAATTTCCAATTCGTGACCACAAAAAAAGTTGCTATAAATATTTTTGTACAAGTGAGTCTTTTCCCCTTTTTTATGGTCTCTTTGGGATACAGACCTAGAAGTGGTATTGCTACATCAAAGAGTTTGCATAGTTTTATAGCCCTTTGGGCATAGTTCCAAATTGCTCTCCAAAATGGTTGAAACAATTCACAACTTCACCAACAATGCATCAGTGTCCAAATTTCTCATATCTTTTCCAACATTCATCACTTCCTTGTCTGTCATATTAGCCAATCTGATAGGTATGAGGTGGTACCTCAGAGTTTTTTAATTTGCATTTCTCTAATTAATAGCGATTTAGAACATTTTTTCATATGATTATAGATAGCTTTAATTCCTTCATCTGAAAATTGCCTGTTCATATCCCTTGACCATTTATCAATTGGGGAATAGCTGCATTGTTATAAATTTAATTCAGTTCTCTATGTATTTAGAAATGAGGCCTTACCAGAGACACTGATAGTAAAAATTGTTTCCCATCTTTCTGTTTCCCTTCTAATCTTGGTTGCATTGGCTTTGTTTGTGCAAATACTTTTAAAATTTAATGTAATCAAAATTATCTATTTTGTATTTCCTAATGTTCTCTACCTCTTTTTTGGGGGCATAAATTCTTCCATACTCCATAGATCTGACATGTAAACTATTCCTTGCTCTCTTTATTTGCTTATGGTACTATCCTTTATGTCTAAATCATATCATATAACCATTTTGACCTTATCTTGGTGAGATGACTTGTAATTTCATTGGTATAGAGAACTCCCAGAAGGAAAAATTTTTACCAATGCAGATCCAGACCTTCTCACAACTTGTAGAGTCTTAGAGAATTATCACAGAGGTGGGGAACCTGTGACCTTGAAGCTACATGTGACCCCCTAGGTCCTCAAGTGCAGCCCTTTGATGGAATCCAAACTTCACAGAACAAATCCCCTTAATAAAAGGATTTGTTTTGTGAAGTTTAGATTCACTAAGAACTATGGAATAAAGGAATTCCCTTATGAATATGTCAATGTCCTCTCTATAACTTGTAGATCTCAAGAGTTGCTTGGGGAAGGGAGGGTACTAAAAAGGACTTGGCCATGGCCACGGCCACACAGCCAAATGTGTTAGTAGCAGGAGAAACTTGAACCCAGTCTTTTCTGGTTCTGAGATCAATTTTCCCTCTCTCTCTCTCTCTCTGTCTCTCTCTCTCCCTCCCTCCATTCTTTCCTCCCTCCTCTCTTTTCCATACTATTCATTTATGCAGATAACTAAGTCCAAATGAGATCAGGCTGAGTCAGTAAGAGGAGCCCAGAAATGCTCAGGGGAAAGAATTGAACTGTCATCAAGGGTTCAGTAGAAGTTTCATGGAGGAGGTTTCTGGATCTTGGAGAAGGTGTAGAATGTCAAAATATGGAGATAGGGGGATGGAAGGGGGATGATACTGGGAAAGGAATCCCAGGTATAGGGAACTGTTTGAGCAAAGGTTCAGGAAGAGGAAAATTCCACCTGTCTTCTAAGGAGGGCAAATAATCAGTTTCGTACGCAGCATGGAGGAGGTGAGGGAGAGTAATGCAAGATAAAGGTGGTAAGGTAAGTTTGGGCCAGACCATGAGTCTAGGCAATGAAGTAAGATCTCAGGGTTAGTCATTCAGCTTCTGTCAGCACTTGACAAAGTACAGTGGAAAAGACAGACGCTAAAAGTCCCTCACTTCATCACTCTTCTGCCTTCTTCCTATCTACAGTGGGTCTAGACTGAAAGAATAATATTGGTGTTATTAAACCTGCTTCACCATCTTCTGATTGGTTCAACACTCTTCTTTGGCCATCCCAGGAGATTTCTCACCACTGCTAATGACCAGCTCAAGCATGGATCCTCCTGGCTTTGGAGCAGACTGAGTCCAGCAAGTAACTCATGGGCTGGGATTGAATTAATGGCCAAGAGTAGATTTGCTGTTTGGTTTTCAAGGTGGTGACAACCTGCTCACTCATGTTCATGTAAGCCGGCATTTCTTTTCTGAGCTCTAGCCTTTGAAAATAGAAGGCATTCCAGAGAAGTGGAGAATTTGGTCTCCAGTTGTAGGTTAACTCATGCCACTGAGCCAACAGATTCCATCTGAGCAGGCGGTTGTGGGTAGGTAGGAAACTGATGGTTGTACCTCCACAGGCAATCTGGCATAAAAGCAAAGGCTCCCCTATCACAGTCTGACTTCAGAAACTCACGAACCACTCCCCCTGGAGGAAACAGTTCCAAGGGTCAATGGGTTATGGGGCCAGGAAGATATTGAAATAGATCCAGGACTAGAAGAAGCCAGTCCAAAGAATTCCACCCTCCCAGAGTTCCTCAATCTGATTTTGCCTGGACTACCTGTCTAGACGATTTTGATTTAGATTTAGAGCAGGAAATGACCTCAAAAGTCCCTTGGTCTCAACTTCTCATTTTAAAGATGTGGATGCAGAAGCACAGGGAGGCTAATTGTCATCTCCAGGGTCACACAGATAGTTATTGACAGGGTTGGGATCATAGGACCAGAAATCTGGGAGGCACTTCGAAGGTCATCCAGTCCACTCCTCTCATTTTACAGATGGGGAAACTGAGGCACAAAGAGAAAATGGCCCTGTCCAAGGTCACACAAGTAGTAATAAGTGGCAGAGTCATAATTGGACTCAGGTCCCCTGACTCGAAATCCACGACCTGCGTGCTGCAAGAATCCATCATTGGCTCCTTTAGATTTAGATAGTGGATAAAATAGTATCTGACTTTTTGAAATATTGAATTTATAACCAGAAGGGACCTACGAGACCATCTAACACAATCCTGACATTTATAAACAAGGAAATTGAAACTTATAGAAATTAAGGTTCTCCCCCTCACTCCTGCCAAGCCATCCCCAGTTGTTAATACTCTCTCTTTCCTCATAAATATATATATATATATATATATATATAT
>CM053770.1:230879413-230891203 GCA_028658325.1 Potorous gilbertii
CAGTTGGGGTTGAGTGACTTGCCCAAGGTCACAACGCTAGTGAGTGTCAAGTGTCTAAGGTGAGATTTGAACTCAGGTCCTCCTGACTCCTGCACTGGTGCTCTATCCATTGCTGCCCCTATGTGTGTGTGTGTGTGTGTGTGTGTGTGTGTGTGTGTGTGTATGTGTGTGTATACACACAAATACATAATATATACTTTATACACACACACACACACACATATATATATATATATATAATATTTATCTTTTTGTTTATAGGTTGTATCTCTCTAGTACACTATAACTCCTTGGCAACAGGGGCTGTCTCACTGTTGTCTTGGGGTTCCTAGCATTATAGCCTGAATTGGCACTGGTGTTTTAATACATTCTCGTTACTTTGCAAAACATTGGATTTAACAGCTTCTCCAAGGTCACTCAGGTAAGAAATATCAGAAACAGAATTTGATTCTTAGATTACAAATCTAACACACTTCCCTCTATGTCCAACATTGCTTCTATGTCATTTTTAGTCAACCATCCTTCCCCCCAACCTTCACACACACACACACACACACACACACACACACACACACATGCACGCACGCACTTTTACTTTTGGCTTTAGCATAGACAGGCTTGCAAAGATGCAAAGTCCATGGCAAAGGATGGAAGAAGGGGGAAGTTTAAAATAGGAAAACCAGCTAGGAGGTCATTGCAAAAGTGAAAAATGATGAGGACCTGAATATGGGTGGTAGCTGCTTGGGTAAAGATGAACAGGAAAAATATGGGGATGGAAATGACAAGATTTGTCAGCTTCTAGGCTGCATGGGCTAGCTTGGGGTGAAGGATGGAAGTTGCTACCTAGGTGACTAGGACAGTGGAGTCTTCAAAGGTAAAAAGGAGGCTCAGAAGACAGGTACATTTTTGAGAGGAAGACAATGAGTTCTGCTTTAGATATATTGTGTTTCAGGTGTCTGTGGAGCTTTCAGTTCAAAATGTTCAAAAGGCAACTGCCTACATGGGACTGGAGATTAGGAGAAAAACTGGGGCTGGATATGTTGATCAGGAACTCATCTGCCTGGAGATAATTTTAAAGAAACCTTCAAGGAATAATGAAGTCATTAAGCAAAAGAGTACACTTAGAGAAGAGGCTTCTAATTAGTGCACATCCTATAGATGATGAGTGAAGAAAGGTGACTGAGGAATGAGACAGGTAAAAGAAGATCAGTCATGAAAACCCAGAGAAATAAGAATTAACCAATAGAAGAAGGTGATTGACCATGACAAATGCCATATTGAGTTCAAGAAGGGAGAGGAATGAGAAAAGGCCAGCATATTTAATAATTAAGAAATTGCAATCTGGAGAAACTGAGGCTGAGAGCAGTCAGGTGACTTGCCCTGGGTCACCTTTAGTGAGTATCAGAGGCAGCATCTGAATCCAGATTCTCTGACTTCAAAGCTAGGGCTCTTTCCATTATGCCATCCTGCTTCCAAATCAGACTCTTGTAATTTTGTTGTTTTTCATTATAATTAAAAAGGGCACAGAGCACTAGGCCTGGAGTCAGGAAGATCTGAATTCAAATCACTCCCTAGCTGTGTGACCCTAAGTCACTTTACCTTGTTTGCCTTAGTTTCTTCATCTATAAAATGAAATGGAGAAGGAAATAGCAAAACACTCTAGGATCTTTGCCAAGAAAACCCAGATAGGGTCACAAAGAGTTGGCTATAACTGAAATGACTGAACAACCACAAAAATTATTATTAAGATGTTGCTGCTGGAAAAAAACCCCCAAAAATGTTACTGTTAGGAAAAAACCAAACAAACCTGTTTCTGTTGTGGGAAGGTCGTAGGTGGCCATGGAGATTCCTTCCACCTCTATTATGATCTTATAATTCTACACTGGACAGAGCATTTCATTTCCTTAGGTCCTAGATTAGATGGAGTGGGGTTCTTTGGAGGAAGGGTACTATCAAACTGCCCTCCTTCCCTCCAAAGGGCAAAGGGTTGAGTTGCCACAACTCTGAGTCATCATGATTATCCATTAACGATTTCCATCCATAGCATGTTAAACAATAGCAGCTATTTTAAACATTATACTGGACAAAAGGAAAGAAGGGGTTAAGTCAGCCCAGGGAGCAAGGAGGGTGTTCTGGCTACTCCCCACCTCTGTTCCCACCCCTTGCCCTTTAAATCTTATTTCTTCCCAACATTTCCTAATCTTTCCTTGAAGCTCACTCAGGCTGCTGCCTGCTGAGCCCCAGACAGCCCCTGGTAAAAACAACAACAAAGCCAAAGCTGTCAGTGGAGAGATGTCAGGGGCATTTCGTGCTTCCTCCCTACTGAATTCAGCCCTAAGTCTAACCTCAGGAACACAAAACCAATGGAAACTATGCACAGCCCATATTTTGATTCAATTCTCCCCTGATTTATTGGTTTGGACCCTGCCAATGCAACACCCCCCCCCTTTTGTTTCCCTTCTCTTCCTTCTCTCCCCTTGCCCCAATTTCAATCTTGAATGGCATTTTCTTTCCTTTTCTCCAATTCCATTTTTATCACTTTGGTATGCACATGAATTTTTTGCCTCTTAAAAGAGATGGAAATAATGACCATTCAGAGTCAGTGAGATCTCTTTGGGAGGGGGTGACTTCACATTTCCATGAAGATGCCAATGCAGGTCTCAGTTACGATAGGATCTCATTACTCACAAACACAGATCTCTCGCATTAAATTTTTTAAGAGATGTCCAACCAGAAACTAGAATCTTAAGCACAGCATATGCTGTAGTGAATGTCAGGTCAAGGAGAGGAAGTCATAATGATACAATCCCCTCTGGAGAAGCTCTCTCCTTGGACAAATGGTATCTTGCTTTTTTCCCCTTACATTTTTCTAAATGGAATTTATTATGAGAAGGAGCATCTACAAGGAATCCCATCCTCATGTCTCAGAGAAATCTGGCTGGACAGGACCTTTGGGTCCTGAGAAGCCTTAGAACTAGAGAAGGGGGCCACTGACCTATGGAGATGTGGCATGAAGTGAGTCCACCTGTTGAGCCACTAAATTATATTGGACATAGAATGGGAAGCCTTCTTGACTCCTAAATCCATTGCTCTCCCTATTAAGCCTCACACTAGGGGTGTATAGCTTGTTCACGGAGGACTAGCCCTGAGCCCTTTTCAGGATTACTCATTAACCTTTGGTGTCCACCTCTCATTCAACTCTCACCTGTGGCTCCAAGAAGCTGGAGCATCCACAGTGACCATACTTGAGCAAACTATCTCAGCAGACAGACTAGGCTGAGGACAGTGGACAGGCCTCAAATCTGTCATTGAGTTAGGGGATGTCTACTCTAAGCAGGTGAAGACTTCCCTTGATGGGCAGATGAGAACATTTTGTTTTAATAGCCATGAAGGCAGCTCAAGCAGACTCTGTGGAACACTCAGAGTTTGATCAAACATCAAAGATGCCAGGGTCACCCACTTCATCCTGGGCCATTGTCAGTCATCTTGACTTTTGTCTTGCCCCTGGGCTTTGATGACTTTGGAAGACAGAGTGAGGCTGATGACCTTGTGCAACTCTGCTTCATTTAAATTCAATTTATGCACAAATCAGTGACCCCACCACTTTATGGGTCCTCTTTGAAAATGAAGGACAAACAGCAACTGTCTATCCATGGCACATATCCTTCTTTTTAACTCCTATGAGCATACATCCCATCTTCTGATCATTTGCTACCTAGCTATACTCATTTGGACTTCATCATGCCTTTAGGAACCTCATCACTGAGAAATCGTAGCTAACAATGATAGCTAACATTTCTAAAGTATTTACAGTCAGGCACTGTGCTAAGGGCTTTGCAATCATTGTCTTATTTGATTCTTACAACAATCTTGGGAAGTAGGTACTATTATAAACTCCATTTTATAGATGAGGAAATTGAGCCATCAGAAGCTATGTGACTTGTCTAGGGTTACACAGTGAGAAAGTGTCTCAGGTCAGAATCTCACTTTCCTGCAAGGCTGAATCAACCTTGTTCTTCGTATCTCATCAGTCGCCTCTGCTCCTCAGACTAGGGGCAAAGCCAGTAGCTCTAAAAACCTCAAAGAGAAGTCTCAGAAATAATCAAAACTACTTGCTACTGGATAAGAAAAAAAGTGTTGGATCAGAGGAATAGGTTAGGTATATAAGACATAGTAGTCAATGACATAGTAACCTACTGCTTGATAAACCGCAAGGACTCAAGTTTCTGGGATAAGAACTTACTATTCAACAAAAGCTGCTGGGGAAACTGGAAAATAGTACGGCAGAAAGTAGGCATAGACCACCTCACACCCTACACCAAGATAAAGCCAAAATGGGTACCATTTAGATACAAAGGCTGATCCTATAAGCAAACTGAGTAAGGAATAGTTTAACTGTCAGATTTATGGAGAACAGAAGAATTTGTGACCAAATAAGAGAAAGAGAACATTATGAGATGCAAAATGGATAATTTTGATTATGTAAAATTGAAAAGGTTTTGCACAAACCAAGCCAATGCAGCCAAAATTAGAAAGGAATCAGAAAGTTGGGAAATAATTTTTACAACCAGTGTCTGTGATAAAGGCCTGATTTCTAAAATATATAGAGAACTAAGTCAAATTTATAGAATACAAGTCATTCCCCAAATGGTCAAAGGATATGAAAAGACAGTTTTCAGATGAAGAAATTAAAGCTATCTATAGTCATATAAAAAAATGCTCTAAATCACTATTGATTAGGAAAATGCAAATCAAAACAACTCTGAGCTACTACTTCATATTTATCAAATTGGCTAACAGGAAAATGATAAATGTTGGAGAAGATGTGAGAAAATTGGAACACTAATGTATTGTTGGTGGTATTGTGAATGGCTCCAACCATTCTGGAGATCAATTTGTCACTAGGCCTAAAGGGTTATAAAACTGTGCCTACCCTTTGACCCAACAACACCACTCCTAATTCTATGGTCCTAAAGAGATCATAAAAATGGGAAAAGGACTCTTATGTACAAAAATATTTATAGCAGCTCTTTTTATAGTGGCCAAGAATTGGGAATTAAGGGGATGCCCATTAATTGAGGAATGGTTGAATAAGTTGTGGTATATGAATGTAATGGAATATTATTGTTCCAAAAGAAATGATGAGCAGGCGGACTTTCATGAACTGATGCTGAGTGAAATAAGCAGAACCAGGAGAACACTGTACATAGTAACAGTCACAGTGTGCAAGGACTGTTTCTGACAGACTTAACTCTTCTCTGCAATGCAATGATCCAAGACAACTCCAAAAGACTCCTGATGGAAAATACTGTCCACATCCAGAGAGAGAACTATGGAATCTGAATGCAGATCAAAGCAGACTCTTTGTTCTCTCTCTTTTGTTGTTTCTTCTTTCTCATAAATCCTTCCATTGATTCTAAGTCTTCTTTACAATATGACTAATAGGAAAGTGTTTAATATGAATGTATATGTAGAGCCTATATCAGATTGCTCACCATCTTGGAAAGGAGAAGGAAGGGGAGAAAATTTAGAACTCAAAATCTTATGGAAGTGAATGTTGAAAATTAAAAATAAATAAATGATTTTTTTTTTAAAAAAAGAGGAGACTCAGGAACATCTCTTTATTTCCCATCTGTCTGCACTCCTATGAACTTTTCCATCATGCTCTAAAACTCTAGTTTTCTTCTCCCCTCCCTGCCTCCTCCCTTCTTCCTTTCATCTTTCCCCATCAGATTGGTGGCTCCTTGAGGAGAGGACCTATCTTTTTCATATCTGTACCCCTAGGGCTTAGCACAATGCCTGGCACATAGTGGTTGCTTAAAAATGACTACGTTGGAAGCTTTTAGAGGACAAAATTTCTTTTCTACCCAGCATCCACTGTAGCTTATAACAAAAAGCAAGAGCTTTGAGATCTGAGAAGCCCCAGATTTAGAAAAGAGGACCACTGGACATTGGGAGTTGTGGCATAATGGCTAACCATCTGGCATATGGGGAGAGGCCGTGTTTGAAGAGTAGGTAGGACCAGGCTGACTTCAAGGGAATCACATGGCTCTGACAGAGACTGGGCGGTCCCCAACATGTAGAGGAAGTGTGACTTTCCTCATCTATCAAATAAGGGGCTTAGACTTGATGACTCCTGACCACCTTAGTCTATCATGTTATTATAAGTGAATAGAAAATAAATGCTAATATAATAATGGAACACTAAATATATGATATATCAAAATATATCTTATTATTTATTATGTTATGATTATTTAATAATATAATTATTCCATAATAATAGAACATTAAAAGGTATTGGAAGGCAGTAGCAGAGAAGCAACAAGAAGAGGAAATCAGGACAGGCTTCATATAGGAGGCAGCCCCTGAGCATGTCCAAGTGTAGGATTGAGGAGGTTGGGCATTCCAGGGACTGGGGGTGAGGAAATGGAACCCAGTCTGTTCAAAGACATAGAGGCTGGAAACAAAATGATATATGGGAGGAAAAACATGAGATGGGGCCAGGTTGACTAGAATGTTGTGTGACTGAAGGAGTGTAATGTGCATTAAACCTCAAAGGAAAAACCGCAGCCAACTTGTGAAGGGCTTTAAATACCAAAGAAAGAATTTTGTGTTTTATAATCAATCACCAAACATTTTGAATCATATTTTTATTGCCATCTTTAAAAACATCAACAATTGATATGCAAAGAAAAACAGAGAAAAGACTACATATCGAAACCTGAATCTTACATTACAGATTGTTGTTTTTTTTAATATTAAACTTAGCACAATCATACTTATACCTCCTTGTTCTCAATAAACATTTATTAAGTGACTACTATGTTCCAGTTATGTAAAGTCCCTGGAGGACAACCATTGTCTCATTTTTTGTCTTTGTATCGCTAATACCTTACAATGCTTGGCACACAGTAGGTGTATAATAAATGCATGTTGATGGATCAATTTATCCTAGAGGCAATCAGGAACCATTGAGGCTTCTTCACTGCTTAGCACAGTGCCGAGCACATAGTAGGCACTGAATAATGTTTATTGATGGATTGATTTAGTAACATAGTCTTTCCTATTTCCTAATTCAGAAAGGACTCATCATCAAACCAGCAAATCTCAGAGTTGTCAGGTGCCTCTGAAGACACCAAGTACATCCCTTAGCACTGTGCTTGGCTATATGAATGTTCAGATGACTGATTTTAGCCTCTAGTTGAAATGATACATATACAATATGGTCAAAGATTTGAAAAAGGAAATGACCTGGCAGTTTGGAAGGATTTTTTCCAGAGTTTGTTACATCCTATACTCAAGTTGATCATAAAAGTCTCCCAGAGGGACCCTTCTAAGCTGTTCCATTTTTTAAGAGGCAAATGGACTCCCCCAGCTGCCCAGCACGAACCCTTTCCTTCCACTCAAATGCTTCTTTTGGCCGGGGCTGCAGAGGACAAATTCCTGGTCCCCTCCCCCTGCCTATCCTCCTTCATATTTCTCCTTCTCTATGAAACAGTTTCCCATCACAATCAGCTGGCTTCTTTAGCCACCATTAAGCCCTCAGCACTCACTTTCAGGAACTTCTAATGACCCCATTAGGACCTGCAGATATATGCTTACACAGCCGGCTGAGTGTGTTTGGGTCTCATGGTAGTTAAGCCAATCAGTGTGAGTTTCCCATGGGAGTGAAGTGAGTACTTCAGTGGGATGAACGCATCAGGGTTCAAATCCTACCATTTGTCTAGACAAGTCACTTCAACTGTTTCCTCATCTATAAAAATGGACTAGATTGACTCTGAGGTCCCTTCTACCTCCACATATATGATCTAATGATTCTGTAAAGTCCTTTCATTTCCCTAGGTCTCAGTTTTCTCCCCTGTAAAATAAGGGGGTTGAATTAGATGACCTCTGGGATCCCTTCCAGATCTCAGTCTACTATTCTATGACATTTGCCTAATGCAGACCCTCCTTTCCATCCCACTCACGAAAGGTTCGGCAGCAGACATCATGTATCATTTTCTTTTGGGCTTCAGTGAGTGTAGCACAGATCCACCCCATTGACTGCCAAGCAGGGCACAAGCTTTATCTGAGGACAATTCTAAAATCTGATGTCATCCTCAGCAGCATTTCTATACTGTCTCAATTTTTCCCCATCTGTCCCCACCTCTAAGGCACTTGTTCACACTCTGTTTATTTTCTGGTTGGATGACTGCCACCTCTTATTGTCTGGATGTCCTCTCTTCTCCTTTCCCTGCTTCAGCTCTGACCTAGTCAAAAACTTGCTCCTGATCTCTTGATATTTCTTCTACCTTCAGATTCCTTCAGCCCCCTTCCTCCATTTCTATATCATTTTGGTTTTTCTAGGTCAGAAAATCATAGGTTGGATTTCCCTTAAATCCACATAAAACACAATGTGGCATGGTGGCCATGGTTCTAGGAATGAAGTCAGGAAGACCTGAGTTCAAATTTTTCTTCAGAGCCCCACTAGACTCATTCTGGATGTCTTTCACTCTCAGTTTCTTTGTCTGTAAAATAAGGCTAATATTGCAAGACCTGCCTCATAAGATTGCTGAGAGGATCCAATGAGATCATCTATGTGATATGCCAACCTTACAGCACAGTATGGATGCGTGCTACTTAACAGTTAGTGCTACTATTATAATCATGGCGTATACTAGAAAGAGGGCTGAATTTGGACTCTGAGGACCTGAGTGTGAATCCTGGTTCTGCTATTGGGGCATGTTACTTGACCTTTATGTGCCTCAGTTTCCTCCTCTGTAAAACAAGAGGGTTGGACTAGCTGGCCATCCAGGTACCTTTTAGATCTTAATCTAAGATTTTGTTGTTCAGTTGTTTCAGCTATGACTCCATTCATGACTCCATTTGGGATTTTTTGGCAAAGATAATAGAGTGATTTGCCATTACATTTTCCAGCTCATTTTACAGATGAGGAAACTTGAGGCAAACAGGGTTAAGGGACTTTTCCAGAGTCACACAGCTGGTAAATGTCTGAGGCCAGATCTGAACTCATGAAGATGAATCTTCCTGACTACAGGCCTGGCACTCGGTCAACTGCATCATCTAACTGCTGAATCTAAGATACTATGGTTCTTATTGGCTGCATGACTAAAGAACTCAATTAACCTCTCTGGGACTCAGCTTCCTCCTTTGTAAAAGAGGACATTGGATTGAATGTCCTCTATGGTCCCTTTCCAGTTCTCCATTTATGATCCTATGCCTGTAATACTTCCTCTTTATGACCACCCTTTCTTGCTTTATTCATCTATTCCCATTCTAATTACTTCTCCTTGTGCCCCCTCCAAGAGCAGTCTACCCTGTTCTGTGTGTTTAAAAACAAAAGAATCTCTCCTCTCTCTAGAAATTGATACCCATGGATAGCCAAAAACCTAGCCCAACAAGAGGGTCTGAGAATTTTCACCCGCCAGACTGGGGAAGTAGATGCAAAATAGACATCATGTCTTAGAAATCGATGCCTAGGGAACCCCAGCATCCAGCAGCGTGCTGGTACTGTTTGTTTTGATCTCCTTGAAGAAAAGTATGCAGGAGCTTGGCTCCCAGCTCCCCTCCTCCTAAAGTCGGGCTGACATTCCATTCTTTCTGACCATCTGGTCTCCTCATTTCCCTAGGCCAAGCACAGCTTGGCTCCCCTCCTCCACCACCACGGACCAAAGAAGAAAAGGAGTCCCCTGTGCTGCTATAACACAGTCTCAGATTTCCATTCAATGCTACTTGAGGTGAAACTAACCAACTGAGGGATGGATTTCTAATATTTTGCTAAGGAAGTGAGATTTGCGAGGGGGTAGGGAGGGGAAAAAAAGAACTCTTCATTCACAAATGAGACAGAAAAGAAATGGTTTCAGGATGAATAATTGACCCTGTTGTCATTTGCTCTGGTTGGGCCACATCTGGAGTTCCAGGTTGAGTTTGGGGTGCCACAATTTAAAAAAGGGACCCTAACTTGGGAGCATATAGAGAGGAGAGTTACCAGGATGTTGAAGGATCTTGAGATTATGTCCTAGGAAGCTCAGTTGTGGATATGCCCCGAACAGAAGAGAAGGCTGAGGTGGGGAGGGACAGTGGAGAACCCAGAAGAGTAGTAGTCTTACAGCCTTTGAAAATCTGTAAGAGTGGAAGAAGGATGAACTTTATTTCACTTGGCCATAGAGAGTAGAATGAGGAAAAATTTATGAAAGTCACAGAAGAGGAAAATTTAGGCTTCATGGAAAGAAAAATTTCCTAACAATTACAAGTTTTCCAAAATGCATACGCATAGAAGGAGAATGACAGAGAGAAACCAAAGAGCAGAGACAGAGAGAGTCAGAAAAATACAGAGAGAATAGATACACAGAGAGAGAAACAGAAACACAGAGAAATAGATTTCAGAGAGATAGAGAAGAATAGATGAAAAAAGAGAAATTGTTAGAGAAGCGGAAACAGATGTACAGAGAGAAGTAGACAGAAATGGAGAAAAAAATGTAATCAACAGACACAGAAAGCAAAGAGATGAATAGAGTGAAGGAATAAAGCATTTATTAGTGCTTGCTATGTGCAAACCATTCTGCTAAGCGTTGAGGATACAGTCAGAAAAGCCAGACAGTCTCTATTTTGAAAGAGCTCTCATTCTAATGTGAGAGACAATACAGATGGAAGGTTTCAGCCTCAAATCCAGTGGAAAGGTCCCATGGTTCTTAGGGTACATCAGCAAAACAGATGAGATTACCTCTTCCTTAATGTCATTTCCTCTGATAAAATTACATCCATTTCTATAGAACCATCTCACAGTAGCAAGGACTTTGGTGGAAAGAAGTTTTTTTTCTCAGTCTTCAGTAGCTGTGATATAGCCCAAGGAGGAGCAGTCCTCAGACTGCATCTCCACAGGGGTTGCACAGCAGGGTGATGGCTGAGGTCACTGAGCTAGAAGTATCACTATTCCAAGGTTTGTGAGATCTGGATTCTAGGCTGTCTCTATCAGGATCTGAGGAGAGATTGCCGTTCAAGGTGATGATAGTGTTTCGACTTTTCTGATACATATTATCTCCTATCTCTCCCCCAGGGTTCCTTGCTGCCTAAGTTAAGCTAGTTTGCCTGCCCTTGTGGATGGCAGGTGGTTGGCAACTGGTGGGGATAACTGGCCCCTTTTCCACAAGAGTTGCTTCTCTAGATTATGACTGGGAAAGCTGGGCTGGAAGCAGGACCAGTGGTCTGGGACACTGATTCTCAGAAATGGATACACAGAAAGAAAAGACAGTCTTCTTTCTTCAATCTTGTCTAGAGAGTAGACAGTACAGAGAGAAACAGATATACAGAGAAACAAAAAAGTACATGCAAAAGAAATTGACACAAAGAACTAGATCCACAGAGCAATGACTAGATAAATAGATACAGAGAGAAGTACATAAAGAGACACAGAAATAGATAGATACAGAAATACACATGAAAAGAAACAGAGAAATGAATACAGTGACACTAGCAAAGAAATAGATACAAAGAAATAAATAGATATGGAAAGGCACATGCAAAGAAATAGTGAGAAATACACACAAAGAAATAGACACAGGAATAGATACATACAGAAAGAGGAACAAAGAAATAGACACAGAGAGAAGTATACTCAAAGAAATAGACACAGAAATAGTTACAGAAAGACACCTGCAAAGAAACAGACATACACACAATGAAATAGACACAGAGAAATTCTTGCAAAGAAATAAACACAGAAATAGAGAGAAACATACCCAGAAGGAAATTGATACAGAGAAATTGCTAGATAAATAGATACACAGA
>CM053770.1:230891703-230998513 GCA_028658325.1 Potorous gilbertii
CCTTGTATTCTTGTTCATATTGTATTCATTCACTAGTAAGCTCCTTGCAGGCAGGGGCCATTTTATTTTTGTCCTTGTGTCCCCCATAATCAGGACCCTACTTGGCACTTAGGAAGTAGTTAATGAACAATTTTTGAATTGTAATGAGTTTCCTCAACCATAGAAAGGGACTTCTAAGTTCCTTTCCATATCTAAATCTATGATTTTGTGGAATTCTCCCTGTGATTAGATTCAGTTCTCCTCCACCACCATTGACCACCTCCTTCTCTGTGACTCCTAGTCTCTACCCTCAAGTTACCAATAGCAGCATAAGGTGGTGAGCTTAGACACTTTACCTATGTGTAGGAGTTTGGGTTGACAAGTACTGGTGTCTTGGAGGGAGAACTGAACTAGGCATTAAGAGATTTGGGGATAGTTTCAGTTGAATCACCAAACCAGTTGTTTGACCTTAGGGTTGCTCACTTGCTATCTCCTAAGTCTCATTACCACCACCACAACCACCCATTAAAAAAAAGGGGCTGGATTAAATCATCCAGCCCTAATCTATGATTTATAGCTCAGGCTATTTGGAGCCATTAACATTTTGGTTCTAAGAAGGCCAAACCTTTTTACTGGCTTCTCCCCATGCTACAATTGCTTTCTCCCCTCATCTCAGCCTCTTGACTTTCTTGGTCTCACTCAGGACTCGGCTCACATCTCACCTTCTGCAGGAGGTCTTTCCAGATCCCACCAGATGCTTTATCTTCCCTCCGAGATTACCTTCCATCTGTTGTGTATGTATCTTGATGAAAGTTGGTTCTTCCTCTTTAAAAGATCTGTTAGACTTCATTTATAAGAGAATGAAGAAGTTCGGTGGGATTCTCCATCTCAAAACCACCCACCTACAGAACAAATTCAGAATCAGCCCTCACAATTCAAAACCTTTTCTGATAATTGGATTCTTTTTTCTGCACTCAACAGATTTAAGGAAAGGTGTATTTTTCCCTTTTTAATTCTTCTTAGTTATTTAGATGCTGGTCTCAAATTCCCCACCTTCCTCTAGCTCTGTTGACTTGGCCCTAGGATTTCTGTGAAAACCACAGGGAACTTGGCAACTTCCATTAACTCAGAGGTGATAACAGTTTATGGGATGCAATGATGGGGAGGGAACAGGCCAGATCAGAGGGAACCAGTGGAGAGAGAGCTAGGTGCCTTCCTTTGCGACTGGAATTTTAATAAACCCAGCAGTGCAGAACTGTCTTTCATCAGATCTAGATATCTGATCCAAGCCTTTTACTCCTTTCTCAGATTGTGTCTTCTAGGCATGGCACTAATATATCAGCTGCTGACAACCAGCCTTCTTAGAAACCTGGCCAAGTACTTGAACTGGCTCTTCAGCGGGTCAGCAGAAGATAAAATTTATCAGCTACATATACAAGACTTTGGGAAAGGAAATGGCACCTTGCTTGAAGAATGCAGAGGAGAAGGCAAGTCTGTTCTTTGCATTCGAAGTGTTTGGGGCTGGGGAGCTGGTGGTTGGGTATGGAGGAAGGGTTAGCGTAGGATGGGTCCAGATATCAGTCAATCAACACATATTTATCAAGTGCCTACTATATGCCAGATTTTTATTGTTTAGTCATTTTCAGTTGTGCCTGACTCTTCATGATCCCATTTGGAGATCTCTTGGCAAAGATAATGGAGTGGTTTGCCATTTCCTTCTCCTCCTCACTTTTCTGATGAGAAAACTGAGGCAAACAGGGTTAAGTGACTTGTCCAGGGGCACACAGCTATTAGTGTCTGGGGTCAGATTTGAACTCAGGGAAATCAGTCTCCTGACTCCAGACCTGGCACTCTATCCACTGCGCCACCTAACTGTTCCATATGCCAGGTGTGTGCCAGGTGCTATGGTATAAAGAGCAAACATAGTACCTGCCCTCAGGGAGTTGACATTCTACTAGAAGAGATAACTCAAATATTTAACTTCAATATCTACTCAGCAACTCATCCATGTCTACCCATTCTTGACATTGATTCCTGGCAAACTTGTAGAAAGTATGATTAAAATGATAATTTGCTAGCATTTAGAAAAAGAAACAGTGATTATTAAAATTCAACATGAACTTACCTTGCCAGACTAACTTTCTTTTCTTTTCCAATGGTTATTAGACTTTTATGGGACATTTTGTTTTTTGACAGTAACTAGACATTTACTTTAGTAAGGTAGATCAAAGGTCCATAAATCTGTATACTTGTTGCCTATTTGTCTTTCAACAAAGTATCTGATGATCTCTAAGGTCCCTTCTAAGTATAAATGAATAGTCTTATGATTCAATTTGACTAAGGCTTTCATCTTATCCTTGTGGACAAGATAGAGAGGTATATAGACAGCAAAATGGATAGATAATTGGTCAAATGTCCAGACTCAAAGAAAGAATAATTACTAATGGACTGGTGTTAATTTTAATAGAATGGCCTAGGGAATTTTCCATGACCTTATACTTGTTATTCAATGTTTTTATCAATGACTTGATTGAAGACAAAGATGGCTCATTCATTAAATTTTTACATGTTACAAAGCCAGGAGAGAAAACTAAGACTAGCTAAAAATGTCAGGATCCAAAAAAATCTACAAAATGAGGGAGAAAAAGTTGAGTTTAATGTGATGAAATGTAATGGGAATAAATGTAAAAATCTGAACCTACCCAGGTTCAAATAATTAACATCATAAGGTGAGACAATGGTTTCTATAACATTGTGTCCTTGGGTTTTAGTTGACAGCAAGCTTAACATGTCAATAGGATGGCATAATTGAAAGATGGTAACACGGTCTGAGGCTTTGTTAAGTGAGCCATAGTCTCAAGAGTGAAGAGGGTACAACTCTTACTGTACCCTAGCATCATTACATTACAGCTGTAATACCATGTTTAGTTGGGAATGATATGGTCATATCAAGGCATGTTGGGTATTTCTACACTATAGGCATCGATTTAAGAAACTGAGTAAAACATTCCTTTTATCTAGTCAGAGAAGTTAAGTGAATTGCCCATGATCTCATAGCTAGTAAATATAAGGGTGAGATTTGACCTCATGTCCTCCAGACTCTTAACAACCTCTTCTGGAAAGTGTAGGCAACCCTCTGATGCATCTTACTCTTTGGCTTTCTCTCTAGACTCTCATGATAAAATTTCTAGTCCTTCGTGTCCACCAATCCTTGTTTTAATTTGATATTTGCATTTTAATATAATTGATTCCCTTTATAATACTAGGGATTTTATTTTATACCTTTAAAAACATTGTTTCAAGAAGAGGTCTACATATGTAGACTTTGCCAGACTAACAAAGCAGCCCAAGACACAAAATAAGTTAAGAATCTTTGTCTTATGACATCACCTTGCAGAGACAAAAGAAAGAGTACATGGTCTGGAGTAATCTAGCTTTGCATCCTACCTGTGTGACAATGGGCAAATTATTCCAACTCATCGGTTCTCAGTTTTTCCATGTGTGAAGTAATATTTATATTACCTATTTATAGGGACTATTGTAGGAAGGGTGAGTATATGTACATGTGTGCATGTGTGTGTGTGTGTGTGTGTGTGTGTGTGTGTAGCAGACTTGTGATTTCCTTGGCATAGGGAGCTCCTGGAGGTGAGAAACTCCTTCTACAAAGCAGACAAAACCTTCTCTATACCTTGGAGTCTTATAAACTTGCCTAGGGTGCTGAGAAGTTAAGTACATTATCCAAGCTCTCACAGTTAGTGTGTGTCACATTCAGGGCTGGCTCTCTAGAGGCGGCTGGCTGACACAGTAGACAGAGAGGCTGGGTCTGGAGTTAGGAAGGCATGAGTTCAATCCAGTCTCAGATATCTTACTTGCTGCTGTGTGACCCTGGGCAACTCTTAAAGCTCTGCTTCTATTTCCACAACTGCACCATAGGGACAATAATTACATCTACTCCTAGGGTTGTTGTGGAAATTAAATGAGATAATATTTGTAAAGAGCTTAGTACCGTGTGAGGCACATAGTAGGTACTTAATCAATACTCTTTTCATTCATTCTATCCACAATACACCCTGCCTCTCTTGGTATAGAAATGTAAACCCTTTATTGCCTTGATCTTTTAAAAATTAATTTGCTCACAATTTTTCTTATGTTAAGTATGTTTTTATATTGATAAGTCCTCAAGGGGATTTGCAGAGACACCCCATTCTCTCAATGGTTTGGGACAAAGCCTGAGGTCCTAATAATTTAAGAGATGCTTGAGTCTCCTTTGTTGGATGTGGGAGATAGCCTCGTCTCATTGCCTAACTACTCGCATGCCATCTGTTAGGATGGGTTAGTTCTGCAGCCAGAAATTCTCATGTATTCATTTAGCTTCAATTTCAGGGATGACATTTTCTGACCTTGCCTCCTAATCCTACGGCTATTCTCTGTTTGGCTCTGGCAGTCTTCCATGGACTGACTCCAGACAGCATGGAATCATAGACTTAAATCTGCAAGGGACCTTATAAGTCTTTGAATCTAAAGATCCTTTACTCCAAGCTCCTCATTTGATATATGGGAAAAGGTGGGGAAATGGGGAGGTTTTTTCAAGTGAACTTTAAAGGTAAGCTGCATGGGATGTCAGACTGAATTATTTCTTTTTATTGGCTGGTGTCAAGGAGGGGAGAAGACAGTATAATAAATAGTTTATCGTGCTTGGAGTCCAAAGGACCTAAGTTTAAGTCTCCCTCCTGATACTTATCTAGCTGTATGACCATGGACAGCTAATTCACGTAATCTCCTCATCTGTAAAATGAGGATGATACTAATGACATTGCATAACCCACAAAGGTGTTGGAAGATTCAAATGAAATGGTGTATGGAAAGCATGATAGACATGTTCTTTTTGTTGTCTTTGCTGACAGAATCTATAATTTTATCAGTAGAACAGGGCCCAATAGAAGGAGGGAGGGGAAGGCAAAGAAAATGGAAGGGAAAGGTGGTTGAATTAATGATCTCTGATATCCTTCTACCTCTAGACCTATATGTTTCTGTGCCTCAGTTTCTTCATCTGTAAAATTAGGGGATTGGACCACATGGTCTCTGAGGTTCCTTCCCAGCTCCAGTTCTCTGACCTATATTTATGACATCATCCGAGCTGGCCATCTCATTTTGCAGATGAGGAATTTAAAGCCCAGAAATATTAAATGACTTCTTCAAGTCACACATCTGGTAAAGAGCAGAGACAGGATTTGACCCTACTTCTTCTGATAGTAGTATTACTCTTTGTGCTGTTTCCTATCACTAAGGGAAGGAAGTCAAGTATATGCCAAGTAAGTGACCAAGTAGTTAAGGGGACTTGGTGTCCTGAGATGGGAGCTGAAGATCATTGAGAGGAATGGAAACCCTCTGAGGGCAAGGATGGTTTTGAGTTTTGTCTTTTTATCAGTGCTCTAAAAGAGCGTTATAGCCTAATGGATAGAGAGCTGGCTTTGGAACCAGGAAGATCTGGGTTGAAGTCCTGGATATGTCCCAGTGTCCAGGGCAACTCTCCAAAATAGTAAATTGCAGGGGCCAGTCTGCATTGGTGGAGGCAGTTTTCACACCTGGGAATCCCCTATACCAATGAAATATCAGGCCCTGTCCTTAGTGCTATGACTGCCCAGCACAGGACCTGACACACAGTAGGCCCCGAATATATGCTTGTTGAATTTAGTTAAATTAGTATAGAACAAAAAAAAAGCCTTTAGGTGAATGGAAAGGGTCTTCAGGATCAGTTAAGATGAACCCCATTTTTTCTTAGGAGAGGTTGCCATAACCCCCACAGCCTAGAGGGGCCTCTCCTCCATCTTCCTCCTGTGTGTTTCCACTTGGATTTACCTTAATGTGGTCAAATCCAAACTCATCACCTTCCCCCCAAATCTGACCCCACTGTTCCATTCCTGTTCCAGGTCTCCCAGGTTTGCAGCCTCAGAATCATCTTTGATTCTTCAATTTCCTGCCCCGCCCCCATGTGTCAGATGAGAGTCAGGAAGACCTACATTCCAATACCAGCTCAGGCACTAACTGTGTGACCTTGGGCAAGTCACCTGACCTCTGTCTTCCTCAGCTTCCTCATCTGTAGAACGGGCATGATAATAGCGGTGACCTCACCAGATTCTTCTGAGGACCAAAGAAAGTAAAGTTGTCTAGAATGCTATCTATTATCACAATTTTGTTAATATTATTGCCATCAACAGTTGACAAATTCTACAATTTCTTCCTCTGTTATACCTCTTGCACCCCACCTCTCCACGCTCCTTGAACTCCCCACTTCAAGTCCTCCTCTTGACCATAAGAATCATTTTAAGAATCACTTACCTTTTCTACCTCTATTCCCGTCACTCTACAATTCATCCTTCCTATCCCTGCCTTAGGAACATCCCTAGGCATTGCTCTGATGATACTCATCCCTTCAAGCAAAAATTTTCTGTGAAAGAATAATTCCTGATCCTGACATTCAAGACCCTCCGAAACCGGATGCTGATATCTACCTGACAGGTCCTATAGCATGCCACTCCCCTTAAAGTATCCAGTCAAACTGGGCTCTTCCTCGTCTCATATGTTTTCTTTTTCTCTTTATTCACATTCATCCCCATCACCAAAAACTATCTCCTTACTCTCATCTCTGTCTATTGAAATCTTTCCCTTTCTCCAATGCCCAACTCACATGCCACCACTTCTGTGAAGCATCCTTCCCTCAGGAAATGATCTCTCCCTCCTCCAATTTCTTGTAACTCTTCACCCATACCTGTTTTTTACAGTCTTCTCCCTCTCCTTCGTATCAGTGATTTTTGCTCGTGCCTTTCCATCCAATTAGATGAAAAATTAGACTTGTCTGTAGGTCTGTATCTTTTTCTATCTTTATATCCCCAGAACTCAGTTTAAGTTCTTGTATATAGTAGGTACCTAAGTAATCTTTATTCCAATTACATATACTTTCTTCATACCTACATCATATGTGTAGTTGTTGCCTGTGATAAAATGAAAGTTTCTCAAGAACAGGCATGGGTTATTTTTGTCTCCATATCCTCACACCTAGCACAGGAGTTAGCGCCCAGTAGGTTTCTGGATTGATTGATCGAGAAATTAAATGAAACTCAGAGAGACTAAGAGACTGGTCCAAAATCTCATAGCTAAGAATTGGTAATAGAATCTACAGGTAGGGTGGAAAGATGGAAGATATACAGCTGCATCTGGATTTAAGAGACCTAGAACTTTAACTCCTCAGCTGATGGCCTCTGTGATGCTTTTCAGGCTTCCTCCTCAGTTAGACTAGCTCTGTTCTGTGGTTTGATGACTCCTCTCATCATTCAGTTGATATGGGAAACATCCATTAAGTCCCTCTTCTACAACCCAGCCAGTTAGCCTGCAATACCAAAACTTCCTAGTCTGAATGCTGGACCTTCCCTGGCACTGTTCATCTTGGACCTCATTAGGAATTTCTGATTTCAGCACTGCCTCTCATCTTTGCTCCTTTGTCTACCTGTTGACTTCTCTGACTGTTTCTTGAGACTGGTTGGTAAGTCTCATCCCTGAAGGGACTTTCCTGCTATCCTTTCCTGATTCCCCAAGCAGGAGAGGGCTCCACCAGCACCATGGGTTTTGCCCAGTCCTAGCTTGGACCAAACGGAACAGTATGAGAAATGGCCCTAATGGAGTTTGGGTTTTATTTGCATAAATTATGGCTGGCATTTGACAGGAAAGCCATCTGAGGGAGCATCTGTGCCTTTTATTTCATAAGTATTCATTGAGGGAGGAAAATATGCTTTCTTTGACTTCATTATGGAAGACTAGCAGATGACTAGATACCACTGCCAGATTAACAACCCTAATGATAGAAAAATCCTGCTCAGAACTTCAGAAACTCTCTATAAAATACAGTACAAATGCACAAGCATGAGACAGAAACTAGAGACCTGAGGGAAGTCTCTGGAGGTGAAGTCAGCATATTATCACAACCAAAACAAAGAAACAAACAAACATCTATTCTCCTTCAGCCTCAGAGAAGACAACTTCAGAGAGGCAACACCAAAGCCTCTCAGGCCCAAGTGGCAGAAGCAACCACAGGCCATCCTCTACACCATTTTGCATTTTCTGTAAGGTAAAATAAAGACTGTCCTTTATGACATACACATAGTTACCTTGAGTGCTTGCACAAGAGTGGCAAGAACTTCTGGGCCCCTAAGTTTGTGGTCTTGAGAGCTCCTCAGTGAGAGAGAGACAGACAGAGAGGGAGAAGGAGAGAGAGAAACACACACAGAGAGACAGACAGAAGAGAGAGACAGACAGAAGGGAGAAGGAGAGAAAGAGAGACAGAGACAGAGAGAGAGATGAATCACATATCACATGACTGGGTAGTAGGAATTTGAAAAGTTTTCTGGAGAAATATCAAGAGTTACTGGATCAAGGACTGCATGTTGTCATTTGTTCTTCACTGAGAGTTGTCTTTCTAGTAATCTTAAGTACATTGTACAAAAGGCAATCCAAACTCTTTGGCTAGTACTATAAGGTTAGGGACCAGTTTAGGTCCCTGAGGCAGAAAGCAGATTCAGTAAAGCAGGAATGGTTGCATATCTATCTAGCAATCCAAAGTTCAACCCCCTTCTAAGAGGATTCCAAAACATTAGATTAGTATTATAAGCCTGGAGGATGATATAGGTCCCCGAGGAAGTTAGTGGGACTCATGAGAAAGGGCATATAAATTATATCTTCTATTTGGCGGCAGTTGTAAGTCCTTTAGTATATGTTGTTTTGAATTTTCAAGGAGAAATTTTATTTCAAGGTAAAATAAAAACTGTCCTGTGTCTGATATACATTGTTTCCTTGAGTGCTTTCATGAAAATTGAGGCCCTTTTACCCATAACTGTGGAGGCCTAAACACTTGAAGTGCCCAGAAGAAGCTCTGGATGGGGGAGAATTGGGGTGATATGTGTCAAAGAGATACAATTTGGAGTCCAGGCTTAAGACTGATGTTCATGTAAATCCTAAACTTGAAGTCCTGGACCGTGGGCTACACATATAGATGATAATCATCTCTTAAACTTAGCACAGTCCTGACACATAGTAGGCACTTAATAAATGCTCACTGACCGACTGACACTACCTACCCCACAGTTATGAGGAAAATGCTTGGTAAACCTTCAAGTACTAGAGAAATGTGAGCCACCATTAGAGAGAGGACGGGATGGAACAGTATTCTCTGGAGCCAAAAGTCTAAGCCTAAACCACCTGTGCCAACTCCTCCCTCCTCCATCCCCCTTGCAAATTAAATCTTGAAGAAACAGTTTCTCTTTCCCAACTGAAGGAGACAGTTGCCAAGGCTCAGGATCTCTGGCCAATTCCTTCCAGGAGTCTTTTTTCAGGCCTGGATTTCAGGGAGTCTGGTTGCTGCCATCCCTAACATCTGATGGTCCGTATTGAAGCTGGTGTCAGTTAGTCAGGAAGAGGCTGAATAACATGTAGAACTTGGACTCAGGGACAGGCAGTGGCTGAAGCTGGAACCCGTGAATTTCCCCTCTGCCCGATACTTTTACATGAATCCTGGTCCAAAAGGGAAATAGAAATTTTCAGAGGGACTGTTGTTTTGCAGAAAAAAAGGAACATTTTGCTAATTTTAGGAAGATGGCTTCAGTTAAGGAACAGGAAGTCTGGAGAGGGGAGGGAGAAATTCTGAGTTGAATTTTTAAAAGTATGTTCTTTCTTTTTTCAGGAAAAGGAAAGGTAATATAATTAGCAAACCCTTGCTGTCTTTAGGGATCTGAAAAACCTTGGGTGAAAGGAGAGACGGAGGCAGAGACAGTCAGAGAGAGGAGAAAGAGACAAAGATAGGGAGGGGGAGGGAGAGGAAGGGGAGAGGAGAAGCAGAAAGACAGAGGTGCAGAGACAGAATAAAGAGAGGCAGAGACACAGAAAAAGTCAGAGAGAAACAGGGACACAGAGAGAGAGAGGGAAGGAGGGAGGGCAGGGGAGAGAGAGAGATGGGGCGAGAGGGAGGAAGGGTGGGGGAGAGAGAGGAAGAGGGAGCGAGAGGGGGGGGAGGAAATGAGATATACACAGGAACAGAGAAAAAGGAGAGACACAGAGATAAAGAGAAAGGGGGCAGACAAAGAGAGGGGAGAAACATACATGAACAAAGACAGAGAAAGACAAAGAGAGACAGGAACACAGACAGAGATAGAGAGACAGAACAAAACAGAGATGGAGAGAGAGACAGAGAGGGAGAGGACAGCAGAGGAGGTGGAGATGGTATTCACAGGTACCAGGGTCTCCATTTGCCAAATAACCCCAGAGTTGCTATTTGACATGGAGAGAAGCTGTCCAGGAATGTATTTTTAATAATCCAGGGAGTGTGGCAAAGAACACAATGAGAGGGAACAGAAAACCCGGCTCCTTCTAGAACCTGGACTCGACCCCAGTGATCCTGGGGCAAGCCCCACATCCAAACCCATATCCTGCTGCTTGGGGTTTTACTCAGCAGATTGGCCTACTTAAAAGCTCACCCCATTTAAATCCACATGACATTAAGTGGGCTCCATTTTAAGTAAGCCATCTGGTAGCTATTACGGTCTCCATCTCCACCTCCACCTCCCAAACCTGAAAAACTGTAAAGGAGCAGGTTGGCTGAAACCCAATTTAACCTAATCCTAGGGCCTGGGGAGGAGGCTGTGATTGTGCAGGATCTCAGATCCGGAAACCCCTAGTCCCATTTTTTTAGAGACTACCCAATTCAACCAACCTTTTGGAATAAATATGTATGGTATTTAAAGCTCTTCTGCCTTCTCATCCTTATCATATATTGCAGGAACTATCTCACTTTTTCCCCTCCATCTTTAGTGCCTAGCGTAGGACCTGGTACAGAGTAGACACTTAATATGTGCTTAGAGGTTGATTAGATGGTTGAAGGAATGGAGCTGAGGGTAAGGATGGCAGCTAGGTTTTAGAGGGCAATGGTAAGATCTGAATTCCCACTTTCTCTCCCAGCACAACTGGTCCATACTCCTAACTCAGGAAGAATTCATTCATAATAAGAACTGTTTAAGAATCGATGGAATGAACTGTTTATACTTTTGTGGTAGCAAAGGACAAGAAACACAGTAGATGCCCATTGATTGGAAAAGGCTGCACAAGTTGTGCCTAAATGAAATCATTGTGCTTTGAGAAATGAATATAAAGAATTCAGAGAAACTTGAGAAGATTTATATGAATTGATGCGGAGTAAAATAAGCAGAACTGGGAAAACTAAGTTCAATTATTACAGTGCTATAACTGGGGAATGAGGTGAAGGGGCAGGGAGGGGAAACTGAATCCTATATAATAATAACCACCAAGCTTGGCCGCTATGGAGAAGATGAGAAAATGTGCCTCTTCCCCTTCTTTGCAGATATGGGGGATTATGACGGGGGAAAGTTGCATATACTGTTGATTCGACTGAAATATTTTTCCTAATTTTTAAATGAAATTTTTTCATACAGGGGATAGTTTGCTAATTAAAAAAGAGTAGAGAGAGACATATTTGGAAATGGAGGTGATGTTTTTTTTTTTAAAGATATGAATAAAAACACATTTTTAAAGAATGAGTGGAATAATTGTCTCAGTATATAGTAATAAAAATAAGAACGAGAATAAAAATATTCAAGAAAAAGCTTTATTAGCCTTTATTAGCTACATAAAGGAGAAATTTTGCCACAGAAGTAAACTGGAATAGAAGAACTTCAGATAGCCCTTCCAACTTTAAGATTCCGTAGTGACAAGTTCTGGGTATTACTTTTCTCTGGCCCCTTCGAATATCAAACTTAACAAGTTCAAAAACATAGCAATTAAAATTCTTTTTCTTTTTGTTTAAAGAAATAATTCCAGGTGCTATCATTAGTATTTGTTGAGTGGATTAAATGGAGGAATGAATGACACCCCAGTACTCATATATTGAGAGTCTACTGTATGCAGCAAGTGGTTAGTCATTGCACATGCAAAGAGGGGGTAATTTAAAGAGCCCTCAAGGAGCTCACCTTTTAAAAGAGAAAGTACAATTTAGACATGGAAAAACAGAGACAGAATATATTGGCCTGTGAATCAACAGATCTGGACTTGAATTTCACCTGCCCTTACTAATTGTGTGACTATAGGCTCAGTCCCTCAACCACAGAAGGAGCATATTGAACTCGATGACCAACCTCCAAGTTCCCAGCCAGCACTGACGCTCTATGGTGAATGAGTGAAAAAGCATTTATTGAAGGCTTAGTGTATGTCCTTTTCCCATTTTTATGATCTCTTTGGTATACACGTGTACAAAAATATTTATAGCAGCTCTTTTTGTGGTGGCAAATAACTGGAAATTGAGGGGATGCCCATCTGTTGGGGAATGGCTGAACAAGTTGTGGTATATGAATGTAGTGGAATTCGATTGTGTTGTGAGTAATATTAAACAGGAGGACTTCAGAAAAACCCAGAAAGACTTATGTGAATTGATGCTGAGTGAAGCAACCAGAACCAGGAGAACATTGTACACAGTAACAGCTACAGTGTGTGAAGACTGTTTTTGATAGACTTAGTCCTTCACAGGAAGGCAAGGGCCTAAAACATTTCCAAGGAACTCTTGATGCAAAATGCCATCCACATCCAAAGAACTATGGAGTCAAAATGCAGAATGAAGCAGACTATTTTCTCCTTGGTTATGTTTTGTTTTTCTCATGGTTTCTCCCATTCATTTTAATTCTTCTATGCAACATGACTAATGTGAAAATGTGTTTAGTAAGAATGTATGTGTACAGCCCATATAAGATTGCAAATCGTCTCAGTGAGAGAGGGAGAAAATTGAGAACTTATGGAAATGATTGTTGAAAATGGAAAACAAATAAATAAATTTGGAGGAAAGTTTATTGTTTGCTACGCACTATACTAAGCACAAGCGAGCAAAGACATTCCTGCTCTCAAAAAGCTTTTACATTCTTTTAATTTTTTTGTGTTCTGAACTTAAACACCAAACAAAAAAAGAGAGAAAACATTTCCATTCACACAGCATAGAACAAAAAATATTGTATATAAGATTGTGAATCTCCATTTAAAACTGTTGACTTTTAAAAAGCATATAATCAATTCTAAAAGTCACCTTCAAAACTGTCCCATTTGTCTATACTTCCTTCTGACCTTTCTTCCATTCTCTACTGCACATTAAGGCATCATTATTGCCAACCTTCTCTTTCCCTTTCTTCCTGCTGCCCCACTGAAAATGGAAGAAGTTTACATTCTTTTAAAAAAAATAATCTTGTTATTTTTAACATTCATTTTTAAATAAAAATTTGGAGTTCCAAATTGTCTCCTTACCCTGCTCCCTCACTCATAGGAGCTTACATTCTAATGATATATGTGTGTGTATACATATATACACATATGTATGTGTATATGCATATATGTACTTATGCATATATATGTGTATATATGTACATATATTTTATATACACACACACACACATATATATTTAACTTGTCTATTGAAATCATTTCGAATGATTTGAATACAGAAGTTAAATGATGAACAAGTGGATGATAAGGATGGCTTGTTGTGGTTCAGACATTACAGTCATGCCTAACCCTTCATGACCCCATTTAGACCACTGCAGTAGTTTGCCATTTCCTTCTCCTGCTCATTTTTACAGATGAAGAAACTGAGGGTGAAGTGACTTGCCCAGGGTCACACAGCAAGTCTGAGGCTGGATTTGAACTCAGGTCTTTCTGACTTTAGGCCCAGTACTCTATTCATTAAACCAAGTCATTCCCCTGATCAAGAAGCTCTCAGGGTTTCCTGTTGCTCCTATAATAAAATACAAATTCCTGTTTGTCATTTAAAGCCCTTCGCAATCTTTCCAACCTGATTTCACATGACTCGCCCTCACATACTCTATATGTTACAGCCAAAGTACCATACATGCTGTTTCCCACACTTAATCTCCTCCCTCCCACCTTTGCACATGCCTAGACTGCTCCGACCCCCCAACCCACACTCAGACACCTTAGAATCCTTCTTCCTTTAAGTCTCAACTTCTGTGCCACCTTTACCTGGCCTTTAATCACTGAATGAGGGATTTCCCTCAGACAAACTGAGAGTTGAGAGAGACCTTGGCTTAAAAAAACCAAGGTCTCCCATTGTATCCAGAGTCATTCCCAGATGTCCTGATCTATATCTTTCCTCTGGACCCCAATGACTTGGAAAAGTGAGGCTGATGACTTAGTATAGCCCTGCCTCACTTAAATCCAATTCACTTCCAAGACAAGATATAACCTTCTTCTTCAACAAAGGATGAACAACTATGTGCCACCTCCTACGAACATCCTTGCCTGATACCAATCGCTCAGTCAATAAACATTTACTAATGATATCCCTCATTAGTGCTATCTCCTTCCTCTCCAAATCACCAGGTAAATATTGGTTTATATACTATGTCCACTCTTAGCTTGTAAGAAGGCAGGGGCAATTGTTTGGTTTGTCCAGTCCTGGTGTTAAAGGATCCCAGTTAAAATCTTGCTCCTTAGATTTAGTACCTATGTGACCTTGGGCAAATTACTTAACCTCTCCAGGTCTCAATGTCCTCATCTGTAAAATGAAGATATTGGATAAGGTAAGGTCCTGTCAGGCTTTAGGTCTATGATTGTATAAAATAAAGACATTGGACCAGTGCTAGGTCTATAATTCTGTGTTCCTATGTAACCTGGGGAAGAGTAAACCATTATATATGGTAGTTAACCTCTTTGGGCTTTGTTTTCCTCCTCTGTACAATTAAGATATTGGGCCAAGTGAGGACCCTTCCATTTCTAGAGTTAGAATCCTACGGTTTTGCTTGGCTTGGGTAGGGAGCTCTGAGTGATTGAAAGACTAAAATACCAGCTGCAGAATCATGGGCATAAAGACCTATGTGCCAAGGCTGGAACCTTCCTTCCCTGGTGCCTTTGAGTGCTCTGAGGCTGGCAAGCGGTGTCTGCCAAGTCTGGAAGGAGACTTAGAGCCTCCACTGCTTAAATGCTTTTCCAGGGTGGCGTCCCTACTGCTGCCTGGGAGTTTAAAACAATCTGCTATTGATGACTTTCCATAAACCTCCCAGATGACTTTACCCTGGTTAAAAATTGGCAGCCTCTCCCAGGGACAGCTAAGAAGCAGTAAAAATTGACATCACGTGAACTCGGCAGGGAATGAGGGAACACAGAATAATAGATAATGATGGGTCAGATGTCAAGGGATCTGGGTTCCTTTAGCATCTATTTTGTGCAGCACACTGAAGAAATACAAAGTTTCCATATCATAGAGTCCTGGCCTCCTGGTGCTTCCAGTCTACTAAGGGGATAAGATACAAATCCAGATTCAGTTAAGTCCAAGAAACATTCTTGAATTGCCCACTGTGTGCCTGGTGCTGTGAGGAAGTGTTGGAGATAAAAAGACAAATATGAAAACAAACTTGCCTTCAGAGAATTTACCTTCTCTCAGGGTAATACAACATGTACACAGCTAAGTATATAGAACTGCATACTGAGTAACTATAATTGGAGGACAGGACCCCAACAACCTTGTAGGAGGAAGCACCTAACTGAAGGAAATGAGGGCTACTGTGAGGTAAAGAGGGGGAGAAATCTAGGCATGAGGACGTAGTATAGGGCATAACGTCATGTATAGGTGATAATAAATAAGCCAATATAGAGTATCCAAGTCATGCATCATCAGCCTACAAAGATTGGGAAGGGCTTCAAATACCAAAAATATTTGTATTTAATGATAGTGGTAAGAGGGAGTCACTGGAGGTTTCTGAGCTGGGGAGTGACTTGGTCAGATCCATGCTTTAGGAATGTTTATTTGGCAGCTGTGTGGAGGAATAATTGTAGAGGAGAGAGACAGGAAGCAAGGAGTCTATGACAGTGGTGGCAAATGGTACAGTAGAGTTACCTAGAATGTGACTCTTGGGTAGTGCTTGGTAGGGGGTGAAGGGAGGGGATGAGGAAGAGGAGAATCAGGGGAGAGTTGTGGACTGAAAACAACTGAATGACAAAAGTAAGAAGCAACCTTTTTTGCCCCAGCTAAAGATTGACCAAGCATTCTCCTCCAGTAACCCTGAGAAGCAGAGATATAAATGTTATATTATGCCCATTTTACAGATAAAGATGTAGATAATCTATACCCTTTGCCCCATTGCTCCCTAGAGAAGTCAGAGCTTGCCTGAGGCCACATAACTACTAAATTAAGACCACCATCTGAACTCAGGTCCCTTGAGGCTCCAAGGCCAGTGGATTTCCACTATGTGCCATGACCTCTCCCATCTAATGTTGTTATATTGGTAACTAGATGCATAGCGACTGAAATACTGGACCCAGGATCAGGAAGACTTGAATTCAAATCCTGCCTTAGATTATAGTATCTGGGTGACCCTGGACAAGTCATTTAACCTTTGTCTTGCCTCAGTTTCCTCATCTGTAAAATGAGAATAAAGAAAGTTGTAGTGAGGATCATATGAGATAATATTTATAAAATGCTTTGCATATCTTAAAGTGTTTTATGTACCATGTACCTAGATCTGATCTTTTCCCTGAATGAGAACTTGACTTGGTCACTCCTAGAGATATAATGCCTTTCCAGGTCCCAGGAATGCAGATTTGGTCACTCCATCAGTCATCCAGCAAAGAGCACGCCTTGGGGGCCTCCAAACTGAATGTGCTTGCCAGGGCTGAGGCCTCTTTTCTCCCTCTGGATTCCTGGAAGATAGAGCTCTTTGTGTAAGCTGGGGTCAATGTCAGGGTCAGAGGTCCTGAGAGAGAAGCCAATGGATCTCCTTTGCCAGTGAACACTAGTCATGCATCCATAGATTCAAGAATGTTGGTGTTGCTGGAGGTCAGGGGAACTGATGCAAGGAGTGCCTTTTCCAGTATGGCTACATTAACTTGTCTTGACCAAAAAGAGCTTTGATTAGTCAACAAGCAATAAAATAAATTTATTTGGGGGCTGAAGGGAGTTTAAGCCTCAGAAAAATATGGTTTTGAGAAGGGAGATGCCCCAGGACACTAACCCATAGGGAGTTCAGGGCATGGGGAGACATGGCCCCTAGTATTCGTGCCCTGGATCAATAGGAAATGGGGCAGAGTCAGGCCAGTCTTATGAGGAGCTCACCTTGGGCCCAGCTGAAAAGGGAGAAATCATACCACCTGGCAGCTTCATGTGTTGATTAATACTTCTTACTAACTAGGTGCCAACTTGAGCTGTTTCTACCTGCTGACGGGGCGCCCATGTGTCAGCACCCTCTAAATTGCTGTGCTCTTGGGCAAAAATCTATTAGCTTCCTCCTAGTTCTGGCTCTGGTCCAGAAGAGCAAATATTTAAGGGCAAGACAGGAGGAGGAAACCTGAGTGCTAAGTAAGTAATGGTTGCAAAGCAGGAAGTGAGTTTGGAATACATTGGGGCTGAAACCACTACACACAAGCAAGGGGTAGGCACTGATGGGCTGATTGGTTTACGTAGCCACATGATCATCCTTAAGGTAATGACCCTCAAAGGCAATCTACTAAGGTACGGAGGGGTTGTAATACTCATCAGTGGAAAGACTAATCAGATCAGTAGCACTATGGTCCCTGGGAAAGTGATAGAGGATCATAGATTTAAAGTTGGACAGGATTGAGATGGATGCCATGGAATGAAGTGGTCCAGGGGACTATAATGGTAGGCAGAAACAATACTAAGAAGATGACTGGAATACTTAACGCTTGTTGTATTGTACTAGATTGGATCAGGTTGCTTTAGATGGTATTAGGTGGGGCTGAATTGGATGAGATGGAATAAAATGGAATGGGGATGAATCCAGTTGGACTGAACTAGTTTGACTGAGAGGTCAAACTTGGCTGGGTTGAAGTAGGATTATTTTAGGTTAGATTGGGTTGGCTGAAATGGGATGCTGGGGATGGAACTGACTGGGATGGGATGAAGTAGGATTAGTTTAGATTGGGTTGGACTGACTTGGGTGAGGTGGCGTGGGATTGGGTTCAATAGTATTGACCACAGAAATTTGGGAAGACCATCCTCTCTGGCATGAAGAAGTTGTGGTCTACATTAGTACAAAGGCATATCCTCACTGATTAAATTACAAATCTTTTGCAGTATTAAAGAATATATTTTCACTCCTGTTTCATGTGTATAAAGTATATGTTCCCATTTCAACAAATTCAACTTAATAAGGCTTTATTACACTCCCACTGTGCGCAAAGCAACTGGTGATACAATTACTAAGACACATCCATGCCATCATAACTCAAGTTACAAATTAATTTGAGGTCAGAGACACCTTGTTGAACATCCTTCTGTTACCCACAGCACCAAATTCAGAACTTAACCCTTCATAGACTCTCAAAGCTAATGAGTTAAAAAATTCTCTTTCTTAGGGTACCCCAACAGGACACAGTAAAACACAGTAGCCAGACCATCACTTAGGATGCTTTAAGCCTTTCTTAGAACTAACCAGATAAATAAAGTAGATGCCTCCCTCTTGTTTTTCCTTTCAGGCCCTTCAGGCACTGCCAAACCTTTTCCATCTTCATCCAAGCCAGTGTCCCTGCCTGACTCCTGGACTGTGGAAAAGAATGACTTCAGTTGTCCCCATCTTGGAGTAACATTTCATAGATTTTCTTCAACACCTAGAATTATCATGTGGGTTTCCCCAGAACCTCCTTTGTTCATTAAGGCTTCTTGTGAGTGGAAACCAGACATGCTTCAGTTTCTGTTAATCATGTTTCTTGGAGGGAGCCTGCATGTTGGCAATTGTACAATGTGGGCTTTGCAACAGTCTTTGAGGTGTTACCTTGAAATATTATACTCAGATTTGCTGGGTAGGTGATTCTTGGTTTCAATCCCAGTTCCTTTGACCTCTGAAATATCCCTTTCCAAGCCCTTTGATCCCTTAATATTGAAGCTGCCAGATCTTGTGTTATCCTGATTGTATTTCCACAGTACTCAAATTGTTTCTTTCTAGCTGCTTGTAGTATTTTCTCCTTGATCTGGGAACTCTGAAATTTGGCCATAATATTCCTAGGACTTTCTCTGTTCAGGTCTCTTTCAGGAGGTGATCAATGAATTCTTTCAATATTTATTTTGTCCTCTGATTCTAGAACATCAGGGCAATTTTCTTCGATAATTTCATGGAAGACAATGTCTAGGCTCTTTTTTTGATCGTGGCTTTCAGGTAGTCCCATAATTTTTAAATTATTTCTCCTGGATCTATTTTCCAGGTCAGTTGTTTTTCCAATAAGATGTTTCACATCATCTTCTATTTTTTCAAATTTTTGGTTTTGTTTACCAACTGTTTGGTTTAACTCATAGTCATTCATTTCCCTGAACTTCTCTTTTTCAACCAATTATTTTGTTCAGTGAGCTTTTGAACCTTCTCCTCCATTTGGTTAATTCTGATTTTTAAAACCTCCTTCTCTTCATTGGCTCTTTGGACCTCTTTTTCCAATTGAGTTAGCCTCTTTTTAAAGCTGTTATTTTCCTCAGCATTTTTTTAGTTCTCCTTTAGTAAGCTGCTAACTTGTTTTTTAAGGTCTTCTATTGCCTGAGCCTAGTTTAAGTTTCCTTTGGAGGCCCTGGAGGCAGAGGCCTTGACTTCCTCTGTCAGTATGCCTTGTTCTTCCTCATCTGAAAGGATGAGGGGAGACACTTGTTCCCCAAGAAAGTAACCTTCTATGGTCTTATTTTTTTCCCCTTTTTTGGGCATTTTCCCAGCCAGTTACTTGACTTCTGAGTTTCCTTTCCACAACCACCTCACCTCCAGTTCCGCCAAGCCAGCACTGGGGGCTGAGATTCAGATGAGCTACTCCAAACTCTCAGGGGCTTTGGGAGGGGCAGGGCCACTATTCAGTATGAGATTAAGATCAGCTGCTCAGGTTGGGGCAGGGCCACCACACAGGGTTAAGTTCCCTTAGGGGGTTTACTATGAGACCTTCAAAAATGGATGGGGGCTACTGCCTGCTTTGGGAGCTCTGTCTGCTGTTGCCTCTACTGCTGCCTCCTGAGGAGGCCTGAGTTATAGGGACACCTTGCTCCCTTCTTGGCCAGCTGAAAAGACCCTCTCACTGACCTTTTGCACCTGTGGGTTGAGGGATCTGTGGTGCTGCTGGAGATTCTGTCCCTGAAGCCTCCTCGGATCTGTTCCTTTTGGTGTCACATGGCCAAGGCAGAGCTGGGCTTTGCTCCATGTCCAGTGCCTGACAGACCTTTCCTGTCAGTCTTTCAGGTCTCTCTGGGATAGAAATCTCCTCCACTCTGTTGTTCTGTGGCTTCTGCTGCTCTAGAATTTATTGAGAGTTCTTCTTTACAGCTATTTTATGGGCTGTAGGGTAAGAGCTAGCATATGTGTGTCTTTCTACTCTTCCATCTTGGCTCCCTCCACTCCACCACAATCCTTTGAGATGTTGAGCTGTGGTTTTCCATTACAGCACCATGGACATTCCTATTCACCCTGTTGCTGCTCAGATTTGTTCCCTTTTCAACCTGTTCTATCATCTTGGTCCCAAGATTGTTCCAAAGGCAGCTAGAGGAGGCATCTGTCAAAGCTCTTGCCAAGAGATGACCTGAGAGAGAAGGTAGGCTACCAGATTTGGGGGCAAGAAATGTGGTGCTGAAGTTCAGCTGTTCTAGTTGTCAAAGGTGTGACTTGGGATCATGGGGTCCTAGCTCTAAATAACCTACAGGTACCTCGATTTCCTATATGTTGGTTTGTATCTTCTGCCATTTACTATAATAATAGCTAGATAGAGTTCCAGGACCTCTGATTCCAGGCTTCCTTCAAGCCCCATCTAAAGTCCTAGCCTCTAGAAAGCCTTTCCTGAGGCCTCTTAAAGCCAGGACCATCCATCTGTCTGAGAATATCTCTAATCATCCTTTATGTATCTTTCTCTTACATAGCTGTTTCCCTATTGCCTCCCCTTCAGATTATTTCTCCTGGAGGGAGTCTTTCTATGTATCCTCAGTACTTAGTATAGTACCTGGCATATAGTAAGCACTTTAATAACTGCTTATTGACTGACTGACTCTAGGGCCAAAGAGGATCTCAGAGACCATTGGGTCCATTTTACAGATGAGAAAATAGAAAACCACCAGGAATGGAATTAGGGTCTTCCCAATGCCCAATTCCACAACTATTTCTACTGTTCCATGCTATAGTTCACATGACACAAATATTCTGCCTTTTGAAACCATGTTATGGTCTAGGAAGCCCATCTTTCCCAATCCAGCTATCATTTCTACCATTTTACTCAGATCTCTTGATAGCTGATGATGCAGAGGACTGCACCTGGAGTAAGGAAGACCTGAGTTCAAATCCAGTTTTGGACACTCGCTGCATGATCCTGATCAAGTCAATTAACTTGGCTTCAGTTTCCTCAATTACAAATGGCAATAATAATTGTACCTACCTTCCCAGGCTGTTGTGAGAGTCAAATGAGATGATATTTGGAAAAGTGCTTTGCGCAGCCCCTGGTATGCGTTGTTCAGTAGTTTCAGTTGTGCCTGACTCCTTGTGACCCTATTTGGGGTTTTCTTGGCAAAGACACTGGAATGGTTTGCCATTTCCTTCTCCAGCTCATGTTACAGATAGGGAGAGCAGGCAAACAAAGTCAAGTTAAGGGCCTGGCACATAGTAGGTGCTACATAGAAATGACACAACATAGGTGCTTATCCCCCCACCCCAGATTCCATGAGGTTCAGTTTCTTTATCTGTATCAATCAGTAAACATTTATTAAGTTCCTACTATGTGCCCAGCATTATGCTAAGCACTGGGGATAAAAAAAAAAAGGCAAAAGATAGTCCTTGCCCTCAAGGGGCTTATAATCTAATGAGGAACAGTGTTAGCCCTATAAAATGGGATGATACACTTGAATATATAATGAGTATAGATAGTGTTTTGTAACCATGAAGCATCATAGAACCATTAGCAATGATGAAGATGATGACTATTGAGTCATATGTAAATATGCCTCCAGTTCATCATATTTTGAAATCTTTGCACTTTGTGTCTGTAAGCTAAACAGGGACAAAGTATTTTGGCTTCTTGGGAGACATGGCCAAGGACATAGCATTCTAACTTAATGGACAGAAATCTCATTGAATGGCCAACTCTTCACTGCAAAAATTCTCCTAGCCTGGTACTTTTGAAAGCATTCCAGTAGGTTAAATTTAGACCCTACACAAATTTCCAGGCTAAGAATATTTTCTGGCCCCAGTCCCATCACATTTTTATCAGATTGTGAATTGGCTCCATATTCATTCATTTGGAGCTCTGGCCTCATAGTATTTATTCCGAAGGAGGCAGATGCGGCTGTCTGCCAGGCTGGCGGCAGGAGTCTTGTGTTTCAACAGATGTGCTCTTCATGGGGGAAGGACATCCCATGCCTGGTGACCCATTGTTACATCGTGTCTATGCCAGGAGGGACCCTGCTTGGGTATCTTGCTTGACCTTGGCCATTGCAACCATTACCAGATTGTCCTTTTATCTTCTCTCCTTTCCAAGTCAAACTCTTCTCCCCTTCTAATGACACTTGAAAAACCAAACACCTTGATTCTTTCTTCTGAATCTTACTGGTCATTTGGAATTTGCACAGCTCAGGGCATATTGGGGTCATAGGATTCTTTTCATGGCTTATTGTTAATTAATAATAACATGCGAACTCCTCTATTGGTCATTTAAAGCTTCTTTAAGACCTATCCCCTTTCTACCTTTCTAGTCTCAATCCTCTTGACTCTTCCATTTTACGATTAAGCTACAATGGCCTTCCTTGCTTTCCCTCATGGACAACATCCTATCTCTCATCTCCATTCCTTTTCCCAGGCTACTCTCCATGCCTGGAATGCTGTTCTTTTTTCACTTCCTGGACTCCTGGGCTTCTTTCATGACTCAGTGTCAACATAACCTTCTACAAGAAGTCTTTCCAATTTGCTCCCAATGCTAATCTCATTTCTCTGAGGAAGGTCTAGCCCACCTTCCATTTACCCTATATATATTTGGATGTACATGGGTATTTACATGTTGTCTCCCCAATTAGAATATAAGCTCCTTGAGGGGAGTGAACTGTCAACCTATCAGTCAGCTAGAATTTATTAAATGCCTACTGTGTGCACAGAGAGATGATTTTCCCAGGACTATACAGCTCAGAAGTGTGGATTCAAATCCAGGTCTCCTAGATTTCAAGTCCAGTGTTCCCTATCTACTGTACCACCTCACTATTACTTCAGATAGCACCTAATTTGACCTCTTCTACACCCCCATTTTAGAGAGGCCCAATGAAATTACAAGACTTGATTGAGTTTACATTTTAGATTATAAACTCCTTGAGAGCAGAGATTATCTTTAGCCTTTCTTTGTATCCCTAGCACTTAGTGCAGCACCTAGCACATAGTAGACACTTTATAACTATTTACAGAATGGCTTAATATATCTATGGAGAAGCTGGGACTTGAATTTAGGTCTTTCAAATCACCATGTTGGGCCTCTCCCCACTAATCCATGTAGCCTTCCTCTTTCCCCAGGTCCTTTAGATGTCTCCTTCCAAGTGTACTGTGTTAGGGCAAAGCAAGGATGTCCATTTGATATCATTTGATATAGTTTTAGAAGCACTAGATATAGCAATATGACCAAAAAAGAAAGAATTTGAGGGAGTAAGCATAGCAAACAGGAAACAAAGCTTACTTTTTGCAGATACTATGATGATCCACCTAGAGAACTCAAACTATTCTATTAAAAGCTAATTTAAATAATAACCGACAAAGTTGTGGCATGTAAAATAAATCCACATAGTTCATCAGCACTTCTGTATTATTGAAAAAAATTTCAGCAGAAAGATGTAGGAAGAAAACTTCCACTCAAAATAATTATAGAATATATAAAAATATCTGGGAGTCAGACACACAGGAACTCTATGAATACAACTATGAATACCATAAAACATTTTGTATATAAATGAAGACAGACTTAAATAATTAAAACAGCATTAATTGCTCCTAGGGAAGCTGTGCCAATATAATAAAAATGATAATGCCAGCTAAATTAATCTACTCACTCAGTATTAAACCAAACTACCAAAGAATTTGTATATGGGGATAAAAAAAATTTAATGTATTATTAAAATATATTGATGCAGCTGGAAAAAATAATGATAAAGTTCATTGGAAAAACAAAAGGTCAAAGATCTCAAAGAGAAATAATGGAGGAAAAAGTGGAAAGAAGAGGGCCTCATAGTACCAGATTTCAACCTATGCTACAAAGTGGTAATCTTTAAAAATCACTTATTAAAACCGGGAGGTCAAAAATTAGAGAGAGAAACAAATGGACATACACAGTAGTACCATGGTGTTTGATAAGCCTAAGGACTTTAGCTACTGTAGTAAGGACTCATCATTCAGCAAAAACTGCTGGGCATATTGGAAAGCAGTCTGTCAGAAATTAGGTATAGACCAATGTCTCACACCATGTACCAAGATAAATTCCAAATGAATAAAGAACTTCAATATAAAAAGTCGTATCATAAAATAGAGGAGCAAGGAAGAAAAATGTCTTTCACAACTATGAATAAAAGAGTTCTCAATAAGTAAGAGATAGTGAGGACCACAGACGATAAAATCACAGTTATGATTATATGAAATTCAAAAAGAAAACAGATTGGAAGGGAAATAATTGCATCAAGTTTGTAGGTATAATCACTGTCTTCAAATATTTGAAGGATATTGAGGAGGAAAGGGGATAAATTGTTGGCTGGTAACTCAGAGTTGATTTAATTTGCATTTCTCTAACACTGATTTGAAACATTTTTTTCATATGATTATTGATAGCTTAGATTTCTTCTTTTGAAAACTTCCTGCTCCTATCTTTTGGCTATTTATCTATCAGGAAATGACTCTTGTTCCCATATATTTGAATAAATTCCATATACACCACAAACACATATATGTGTATGCATTTATGTATATATGCATATATTTATGTATGCTACTATGTGGCAGGGCAGAGTCAGGAACAGTGAGTGGACATTGCAAAGAGATAAGTTCAGACTCAACATCAGGAAAACATTCCTAATGATTAGCTCTATTCCAAAATGGGGATGAGCTGCCTTAGGTAGATCTCATTTGAGGTCTTCAAACAAAAAGTTGGATGATCACATGCTAACTCTGCTGCAGATTCTTTTCTAGGTACAGGTTGGACTAGATGGCCTTTACTATCCTGAGATTCTGTGTTTTGGTGGTAGAATTAAAGTAAGGCTGAATAGAAAGTTTGTCATCTTCTGTTCTGCCCCATTCTCCAAAGACATTATGGTACGGTAGAAAGAGTCCTGGGATTGGAGTTGGAGCATCTATTTAGTTCTACCAGTTTCTGTGTGACTCTAGGCAAGTCATTGACCTTGGATTTCAGTTTCCCCATTGGTAAAAATATGGAATTTGGACTTGATAACCTCCAGCTCTGAATCCATGATGAGACATGACACCTGTAGCCTAGCCCTTGACCTCCTGACCATTTCCTGACTCTTGAAAGTTAATAGCCCTGCAGACCATGATACTAATTCTCCTTGGTCAAAGACAAGAGTATTCACAGAAAATGGATTGAGTTTAGCCAGATAAACCAAATACTTTTTTTTCACAAATTACATGAAAGCTTCCAACTCAGTGTATCATAAAAATCTCTGGACCATTCTATTAGGAATGGGGTTTCCTGCCACTGGTCAGAACCCTCCAACCTCAACAGCTGGCTTTGGCAATTGAAAGATGGCAATCAGCCAACAATCCTTCTAGATGGCTGGGTCACCAAACACTTGACACATGCCTTTCCTCTCTCAAGGAGAATAAAAGGCATGTTTAATCAGACAGCCCTACGTCTGAAATTTGCTCTGGAGAGATAAAAATAAAGTATGGAGCCTCACATATTTGATCAATTTCCCTTTATCCTTTAATCGAATAAACCCCAGTGCTACAATCAGCAAGAAAAACATTTTGTTTAAGCATCTCATGTCTCCCATGATTCATCTAGCAGCGGTCTCAAATCTGACATGATGGGAATGAGCGAAGTAATGCCAAAAATCATTTTTAGGACCACATCACAGGAGGCTGGAATGACTTTTAAGGTACATCGTATTTTAATGACATGCACACAGAAAGCATACATTACTAGAAAACTTGGGAGAAGGCTGAAGGGGGAGGTCAGGATTATAATACTATTTCAAGAAAAAAAGAGGGTGGATTTATTTCCCTAGAGTCTTAACTCCCTCAAAGCCATGTGTTAAGCAGACAGCTTTGGAAAGAAGAGTTTTTAGCAGGAAATCCTTTGTAAAGGAAGAAACATCAACTCTATCCAGCCCCACAAGCTTCTAGTCCTCCAAACGAGATTAGAACTAGGTGACTCTTATTATTTTCTTACCCTGGGTCTCAGTTTGCTTCATTGTAAAGTGGATGAGTGAGACAAGACATCCCTGAGTTCCCTACTGCCCTTGACATTTGTCCTTTATTTTCAAAGAGAACCATGACATCATGAAGATGATGCCATGACATGAAGGTGAACTGAATATAAGTGAGGCCGGGCTGTGCAAAGTCACCAGCCTCACTTTTTTCTCTGGAGCCATGTGGGTCCAGTGGCTGATATGGATCAGGATGAGTGAAGATGCCCCCCCCCCCACCAATACCACTGCTCTAGAAATCTATTTTCTATGATTTCAGAGAGATTAGTTTTTGGTTTCATAGATTTAGAGCCAAAAGGAATCTTGGAGGTTGTCTACCTTACCCAGGTCCCTCATTTTACAAGTCAGTAAAATGAGATCTAGAGAAGTTACGTTACTTACATAAGGTTGTCCAAGTAGGAGTAATCGCAGCATAAAATTGTAGGACCAGTAGGGCTAAGCGGGGAGGGAGGTAAGTATTTATATGGGATCAACTATGTGCCAGGCACTGTGATAAGCTCTTTGCAAATTTTATCTGATTAGATCCTCACAACAACGCTGGGAAGTAAATGCTGTTATGATGCCCATTTTACTAATGAAGAAACTGTAGTAGACAAAGGTTAAATGACTTACCCAGGGTCATACAGATAAGAAAGTGTTTGAGGCCAGATTTGAACTCATTTTTCAGTGATCTATCCACTTCACCACCAAACTGCTCATGGAACAGGACCCTATGAGGTCATCTAGACCAAAAGCAGTTATTTTACAGATTAGGAAATTGAAGCAATTTCCCTGAAGTTAGGCAGAGGAAAACTCTTAGATAGAGGAAAGGCATGAGTGGGAGCCCAGGTGCTCTGAGTCCAAGTCTAGGGTACTCCTGAATAGAAATAGAGGTCCCCTTCAAGGCAAATGAGATGAAATCCTAGAGCTCCTGGAGAGTAAGGATTGCCTCATTCATTTGTATCATAGTGCTGAGTAAAGAGCTCATAACACATAACAGGTGCTTAATAAATGTTTGTTGATTGATTCGTTCATTGCAAGTCAAATTACCAGAATGTGTTTTCAATGTCAGACCACCAGAATTACCTTTTCCCCCAGAATCATTCCCTAGAGGAGCATCTGAAATTTCATTCAACCCTAGGACTTGAGGTAAGGAAAGAAAACACTGGAATATTTCTTTCTGACCATGATCTCATTCTCCTTGCTCATATGTCATTGGAGAAGAAGAAAAAAGCAAAAGGAGAGAAGGAGGATGAAGAGGAGGAAAGGAAGAAGAAGAAGAAGATGATGATGATGATGATGATGCCGATAGTGATGATGGTGGTGATGGTGATAGCAGAAGCTCAGAATCTGGAAGAGACATCAGAGGTGGTAATAACCAAAACCCCTGTTCTGTAGAGAAGAGAGAAGTAATATGACTTACCCAAGGTCACAGTCTGTTAAATCGAAGAGACAGTACTTGATTCCATGCCTATCTGGGCCTCTTTCTCCTACACCAGACGGCTCTATATCCTATTGCCTCATTTTGTAAATAAGGAAACCTTGGAAAACTTCAATGATTTGCCCAAAGTCACTCTACCAGTCAGCAGCAGGGCCAAGATTCAGACTCAGTTCTCATGATTTCTAGACCAATGCTCTTTTCCCTACACTTTGCCATCTTGGGTAGAATTACCCTGTTTTTGTCTTGTCCTCCTGAACCCTATGTCTATCCTCACCTTGTCTTAAAACTGAATTCCAATCCCAGTTCTGCCATTTAACATATGTGTGATATTAGTTGACTCAAGTTCTCTCTCTAGACCTCAGTTTCCACATCTGCAAAATAAAGGAGTTGGCCTACCTGACCTCTGAGGACCTTTCCAATGCTATATCTATCATCGTATGACCCACAACAGAAAGTCTGGAAAGAGAAATGCTCTTCCTTCCCCACACACATATGCAGCCTCAGCTGTCTCTGCTGTCTTTCCTCTTTAATGGGGATAGGGGTTGGCATCCCTTCTGCTTCCCTGTAAGGACCCCCCCTTAAAAAAGGGGCTCAGATGGAAGGAGTAAGTGTCCATAACAGCCTAATGAGGAAATTGTTTCCTTACTCAAAGCCGTCATGGGCATTGCTGGACTATTTCCAGTTCACCAGTCTCAACAACAAGAGACAATGGAAAATGCAATATTGACGGGTCTGCCTCACCTGGCAGCAGAACAACTTGCCATGAGCACAAATAGCAGAGGCCCTTATTTACTGTATTTGGAGATAGGCAAAGTGGAAAATGGTCAAGGATAATCGAATAACAGTTAATCAGTCAGTCAATCAACAGATATTTTTTAACTAGTTACTATGGCCCAGGCACTGTGCTAAATCTGAGGTTAGAAATAAAGTAAAAAACATGATCCCTGCCTGTGTGGAGCTTATGTTCTAAGGCTAGAAATAACATGCAAATAACTGCAGTTATATAAGATAGATGCAAAGAAGATAGAGGTAATGTCAAAGTAGGCATTGGAGATCTAAGGAGGAGAAAGATGAGGGCAGTGTTGGCCAGGGCCTCTAGAGCATGGGATTGAATCTGAATTTTGGAGCCAGGGTGGACCTTAGAACAGAAAATATCAGAGCTGGGAAAGACCTTAGAACACAGAGGGACAGTTGTGACAAGAGGGAAGAGTCTTTAGTGTAGAATCTTGGAACATGTCATGGTAGAAGAGGAAGGGACTCTTGAGCCCAACCTTTTCCTTTTACCAGTAACAAAACTGTTACATCCAGTACCTATGTGACCCTGTGGAAGAAATTTCACTTCTCTAGGACTCAGTGTTCTCATCTACCAAAAGAGGGGGCTGAGCCCCAAGCAGAAGTGGTGAGGGCATCAAGCTAGAGACCTGGTCCTAGTGACAGCAAAGCGGTCCAAGATGCTAGTCCCAGGGGCAGGAGAATGGAAAGATTCATGGGACCCAGCAGAGAGGGGCAAAGGCAAACCTTTGTGACCCTTTGTTTGATGTAATTTAGATTTGATTGGCTCTTTCACATCATCTACCTACCTGTACATACCTAGTCAGTGGTCATTGGACAGATTCTCCCCAGAGAGGGCTTGAAGGACCGAGGAGAACCATTGTCGAGGGATGACTTGCCTTCTAGCAACAAGGAAGGAGAGTCTACCCAACTCTCACAGGAGAAGAGGATAATTCCTCAGAAATTTCCAAAGGGAAAAAAAATTGGCACCTTCTATGGAACTCCAGTGAAGATGGAGGTCCTGGCTGAGGGCTTAGGGAATACTAAGTGGGTGGTAATACATTAATGACCTAGGATGAGAGTCACTGATGAAGCAGGAATCATCATCATCGTCTTTGCTATGGCTCCAGTACTATTCCTGCCCTCAGGCACCTCTTTACATCAAGAAGCTTTGGCCAGTTCCTGGAATATTCTAAGCTATTTATAAATGTTTCTTGACTGATTAACTAATTGACTAACGGACACACCTCTCCCATCTACCTGCCACCAACCTCTTCCAATTCTTCTCCATCATTTCTTACTCTTTTTTCTCCCACTGTAAGTTGGGAAAATCTCTACTCTCAACAGCAAAGAGGGATGGGGGGCTTGGTGACCCTTCATTCCACAGTTCCCTGGAACAAACTTTACAAGTCAAATGAAAACCAGGAACCACTTAGCGACCTATGATTGGGGAAAATTGGAGCCAAGGCCAGAGCATTTGTGTTCTTCCTCTCCCCGGCATTTTTGATCTATCTCCAATTTGCTCAAATCTCTTTAGACCAGAAGGCTTCGACTGAGGCCTAATGTGAACCATTCCACCCAGGCCGGTATGCCTTATGGGTGATTTATGGACATCATGCCAGGAATCCCAAAGGCAGGCACTGCCGGATTGCAGAGACCTGACGTCATGTGAAAGTTTTACAAGGAGCTCAGGTTGAGTTATTCCAAGGATCATTGCTCAAAGTGTTTTCAAATGATTTTTTTTTCCTAAGAAAGTCCCAGCCCCTCTCTCTGCATCTCTCTGTCATGCTATGGTGAGGTAACTCTGGGATGGCACTGAGCCAGTGTTGTCTGTGGTATGTTATCTATTCCTTCTAAAAGCTCCCCTTCCCCAGGGAAAATATAGGAAGATCCAGGAGTGTGCCAGAGCCAGCTCAGACCGGCTCACAAGAGCCAACTGTTAAATTTTCAGTGTGAGCATTTATGCCACTGAAATGGACAAATAATGCAAGTCAGTGCTTGATTTATTGTTTTGGTGATTGCCTAGACTTAAGAAAGTAATGGAAAAAATTTAATCTCAGGATCAGATTAAATTTAAAAGTCTGACATATATATATATATGTATATATATATATATATATATAGATAGATAGATAGATATAGATATATAGATAGATAGATAGATATATTTCCCCCTCCAGAGAGTTGATTGTTAAACATTTACCAGCCCACCACTTATTAGATAATCATTCTATAAGTTTATGCTATATAGAAAGGCTGCACTCAGAGCTAAGAAGACCTAGGTTCAAATGCTTTCTCAGACACATGCTGGCTGAATGATCCTGGGTAAGCCAACCTGAAGGCTGGAGGTCACAGAGCAGCTTTGGCAAAGGGAGTTTCCTTTCCAGAAGTTCCCTTTGAGGTTTGACTATGAAATCACACATCTGCACTAATAATCATGGGTTTTACTGCCTTTTTTTTTAATCCCCAAAGCTTAGCACAATACCCAGCATGTAATAGGCACTAAATAAGTGATTGCTTATTGAAATGATAATATTAATAATTTATGTAATTATAGGGCTTTTCAGTATAGGAAACATTTTTTGTTCATTATCTCATTTCATCTTCATTAAAACACTTCCAAGTATGTATTAGTCTTATTTCATAGATAAGGAAATGAGGATATTGTGATTAAATGAATTTTCCAAGGTCAAGCAGCTCAAAAGGGTCACAGAGAGGTCTGTGAACCACAAGGTTGCTGACTCAAAGTTCAGCTGTCTTTCTGTTATACAGGTTGCCTCTGATGGTCAGTGTCCTCTTCCACAAAATGAAGAATTTGGATCAGTTTATCCCTAAATTCCCTTTGAGACTGAAATTCTCTGACTCTCTGAACCAAGGTCTCTGCTCCTTGATCTAGTGGCTTTCCATGACACCATAAACTTGGTTTGAAAAAAAGTTACAAAAATGGATGAATTAATTAAAAAGTGTTTCTTTAAAAATTTTCTCTATGCCAAGCACAGATTTACAGCTCTGTGTGGGTACCATAATTCACATGCCAATAGAAAATTCTGTTGCTTAAAAATATGTGCATAGGACTCATAAAAACTGATTGGAACAGGGAAGGGGGTAGGTTGTCATCAGGAAAAAAGAGTCAGAGATGAAACTGAGAATGTTAAATCAACTTTTAAATTGAAAAATTTGCCACACCTGGTGTCATGTGGACAAGTGTTTATTATTATATATCAGTCAGTGTATCAAGTATGGGAGATGCAAAGAAAGGCAAAAATAGTCCTTGCCCTTGAGGAATTCACAATCTAATGAGAGGAGATAACATGCTGACAATATTGTACAAACAAAATATATACTGGAAAAATTAGAGATCACTGGCAGTGGGGTAGCATTAATATCAAGGGGAATCAGGAAGGGGTTTTGGCAGAAGGTGGGATTTTAACTGCGATCTGAATGAACCCATGGAAGCCAGGAGGGAGAGCATTCCAGGCTTGGGAGACAGCTGGAATATGTATGGGTTTGGGAGCAAAGAGGATCAAGAATCTTATAAGGCCCATGGATTTTGGCAGGTAATTTGGTAGGAGATAATGAGTGACTTTCAAAAGATTAGTTTCAATATTGTGCTGGGGACTGGGGACAACTGCCTAACAAAGGATGTGCTAGGAATGACGTTGTTCAACTTTTGAAAAAATCAATTATTTGGTTAATACTTACATAATTTTATATTCTAGTAGGAAAAATATCCTTAATATAAATATTTTCTCCTCTCTGTGTTGAATCCCAGGATTCCAGGGAACATGATTTGGGAAACATGACTATATATGTAAATCTAATAGTATTCAGACAATGTGGCACCCCTTGCCTCCACCACTCTCTCAGTTTGCACTAGTATTGGAAGGCAAGCCCCTTGAGGGTAACCCTGAAAAAGTGGAAATTCTAATATTGTCATCCAAGAGCCCCCACCAGTAGACTTCTCATTTCAATAAGGCAGTAAACATTAATTAGTTTGGGGGTTTTTTTTAGCAAAAAGTATTTCCTAAAATAGTGTAGTCAGAATAGTTGGCATAAAACATCATCTAAAAGTTTAGGAAGACTGACCCACAAATATATACAGGCTAAAGGAAAAGTATATTAATAATGTATATGGCCAAAGGATAAAATTATAACTCCTGGTCACTGGAATTCCTTTGAGTTCATAGGCAGCATTCTTTTCTCGTTCAAAGAATGGTTCTATCTAAATTTACTTCATCCTTTGGGATACTGTTTCTCTACCAATATGTGTCTATTTGTCCTTTTCTCTTGGCTGAATTTATTGTTTCTAACTGGTCTGATCTGTCCTACAACATGGTTCATGGGAAGGGTGGAGTATAATACTCTCTCTGGGCTCATTTTTTGCTTACTAACCTTGGGTATAGATGCAAAGATTTGGTTCTTTAAGGCACTCCTGAGCCTGGAGTCCTCCACCCCTTAACTGACCTGCCACCAAAATGAGGAACTGCTGTAATTTCTTTAATTATTTAAAGCTTCCAGGGGTTGTACTTAATCAACCAGTTCCCTCCTTGAACCAATGAAAGAGGAGCTTGCTCCTAATGATGAGGCCATGGGATTTACACAATTTAATTTTATACATTTTTAAAACCTAATAATATGTTTGTTGATTGACTGAGGTAGGGTGTCAAAGCGGGAAAAAGCATCAATTAAGCTGACCTGAAATTCAGATGCTGCCAAGGAACTTTCAGATCTGACTCAACCTTGCCTCTAATGTTTTACTACCTGTGTGACCATGGAGAAGTCACTTAGCTTTTCTAGGTCTCCATTTCCTCATCTCTAAAAGCAGGGGATGAACTAGATGGCTTTTGGTTCCCTTTCAGCTCTCAGTCTCTGGTTCTAGGAGCCCCTAAGTACTGTGTAAATGTAGGTTATAATTATTCCAGAAATTTGGAGGTAGGGAGAAAATAAAGATACCCATCATTTGGTGAATTCCTCTTGGGGTCAATGAGAAAAGAGGACCAGCATGGCAGAGGGTGAGAAAGTCACAAGGATGAAGGGATGTTTCGGGGGAAGGAGACCCCAGGCTCTGAGAGGAATTCCAAGGTGGACCAATGGTTGAAGTATGGCGGACACACAGGCAAAGTCAAAAGCAGAACCAGAAGGGGAGTGGGAATTTAGGGGTACCCTAAGATCAGCTCTAGGCCTATAATCCTGTGATCATCACATCTTAATCTGGAGACTTCAAGCAAATTACTTAACCTCTGGGTCTCATTTGAGAGGGTTTGGACTCTAAGGTTCCTTCCAGCCCTGACTCTATGATCCTATGATTCCCAAGTCACTAAACTTCACTAAGACTCAGTTTCCTCGTCTGTAAAATGAAAATTTGCACTGTAAAGTCTCTTCAAGCTCCAAATATATGAAGAGAAAAACTTTACTAGCAGTTCAGAAATGTGAGTTATGATTACTAACATTACAGGGGTCCAAGAAGACTGAGAGCCACAGGACCCCTCCCCTAGCGACACCAGTTTCTCTCCAGACTGAGCCTTCATCTCCATGATACCAAGACAACTAGCCAGTTCAGTGAGTGGAAAAATACAACAAACTGTCTGCTTGAATAAGTCCAGGTGAGAGGGGGAAGGGGGGAAGGAGATGGTAGAAAAAGAATCCTAATAGTTCATCAGGAGAGAATTTTACTTTTTCCTCAGGAGGTCTCACCAAGGCCCAGGCTGAGAGAGAATAATGCTGTCTATGCTGAGCTAAGTGAAAACCAGAAGCAAAAGGGGATGAAAAGACAGTGTCTGATGCAGAAACCAGCAGAACAAAGGAAGCCCAGCAGACCACTCACGAACTCCTGCCTGGGGACTACTCTGTCCCTAGGAAGGAAGTGAGTAGTTACCAGGGGGAGGTGAATCCCAGAAAAGCCATCCATAGAAATGTGAGCATTTGTGCTGACTGTCAAGGGTGATGGGGAAATTCCTATTTCAACCCTCTTCCCTCCACCTCTGCCTTTTTTATGGGAAAGCAGAGCATGACCTTGGTGGAGACTGAGTCCCCAAGGAGGAAGCAGCCAGCAACTTGAGAAGCTTGAGATGCTATAAATCATGGGCAACGATGGGATTCATCGGAGAGCCCTGAAGGAAATAAAGTGTGAAATAGATTCCGCGCCAGACAAGGAGACACAAGGCATCCTTCCGACACAAGGCCCAGATGTATCAGCTGCCTTTAGCAAAGCACCCCCCAGCCAACACAGGTCCCAGAATATACTGGAGGAGACATTGCCGTGCCTTGGGGAGTCAGCTCCTGGGAATAAAGGGGAACTTGGCAAAGCAGCTGGATAAATTTAACCTGCTAACATCAGCGTAGGCGCTGGTTGGGAGCAGCCAGCTTTCAAAGAGAGCTTTTGAAAGAAATGTTGGTGAGATAGAGGAACCACATTTTGGACAAGGTCCTTAATGAAAGAGCTACGAAAAGGAAATGCATGACTAAATGCACAGGATTTTAGTCAAATTGAACTCAAGCATCGCCTTGTATGGCCCTTGCCTAAGCAGAATTCTTGACCTAAAACCTTAAATGGAGCAACTAGGATGGATAGAGCACTGGCCTTTGAGTCAGGAAGACCTGAGTTCAAGTGTGGCTTCAGATACATACAGCGTGCGACCCTGGGCAAGTCATTTCACCCTGTCTGCCTCAGTTTCCTCATCTGTAAAATGAGCTGGAGAAGGAAATGGCAAACCACTCCAGTGTTTCTGCCAAGAAAATCCCAAATGGGGTCATGAAGCATCTAAACAAGAACAAAAGTCCTAAATACGTTAGGATTATGGGGACATGGACGACATGGAAGAAGGGGAAGGGACTTCAGAGGTCATTCCGTGCAACACCCTCACTTTACAGTCAGTCAACAAGTATTTATCAAGTGCCCACTCTGTAACGTGAACTGTGCTGAGTGCTAAGGATACAAAGAAAGGTGAAAGACAGTCCTTCCCCTTCATTAACTCAGTTTAATGGGGGGAAAACATAGAAACAACTGCATGAACAAAATACATTGGACAACAGAAGGAAGATGTCAACATGGAGGATGAGACAAATAAGACCTGAAATTAAGTGACCCAACCAAGATCACCCAGCTGGGGTCACAAGTAGAACTTGAGCTCAAGTCTTCTGCTGATCCATAATGAATGAACAATCTTTTAAGTGACTTTTTAAAGCATTTGGGGTTATGACTTGTCCAGGGTCATGACTTGTCCAGGGTCATGCATCTAGCAAGTGCTTGAGGCTACATTTGAACTCAGGTCCTCCTGACTCTGGGGTTGGTACTTTGCCTACTCTGCCACCTAGCTGTGATTACCAAGTGCCAAACACTATAAAATCCCTCATTACTCAGTTTCATTAGCCTAAATCATTTTCCCATAGTTCAGTCTGGAGCTTGAAGTATATTCATGGAAACCATCAAGACTGGTCAGGAACAGGAGAGGAGGCAGGGCATGAATTTGTGATTGTTGTTTAGTCATGTCCAATTCTTCTTGATTTGTCCATGGCGTTTTCTTGGTGAGCCAGTTCCTTCTCCAGTGTGTCCCCATTTTACAGATGAGGAACAGAAGCAAAAAGGGGTTAAGTGACCCAAGGTCACACAGCTAGTTAAGTGTCTGAAGGTGGATTTGAATTTAGATCTTCCTGACTCCATTGTATACTAGTTACCTAGTAGTATAAATTACTTACATGAAAAAGACGTCAGGGGAATTTTGGATTGAAATTGAGAGCATGAATGAATGGAAGTATTTAAGTATTTACTATATACCAGGCCCCGTGGATACAGATACAAAAGGACTGGGGAGGCATAGGGAGGGAGGGGTTTGTCTTCATGAAAGCTGAAATTAGCCAAGGCCAAGGGTTTGGGTCATTCATTTGCTTCCAGTCCACTAAATAAAGATATTTAGATAATATCTTTATTTGCAGGGATCTGGAAACCTAGAAGGCATCTGGAAACCATACACACTGCTGCCTTCAGGCCTGAGACCCTTCTGGGATCTTTGGCTCTCCCTTCCTCTTTTAATTCTCTTAAATACACACAACTGGAATGCTGCAGAAGAGGTTAGGCTGACCCCTCAGCAAAGATGATATGTAGCTTCACAGCATCCCAAGATCTAGTGCTGGAAGCAACTTTAGAGTTCATTTAGGATGGATTTGTTGTGAGAGGCCTCAGACAGCAGAATGAGCAGCAAGGGGGAAAAGAATATAGAGCAGGATGGAAAGGCAGCTGACCTTGGGAGATGCGGGGGCTGAGGGGCAATTTTTATTTGACCACTTACTCCCTGAGTGGTCTCAGGCAAGTCACTTCAACTGTCTGAGACTCAGTTTTCCCAGCTGTAAAATGAGACAGGCTAGGTGACTCTTCCAGCTCTGAATGGTTGCTCCTACCATGTGATCCTATACATTTCAGAAAAAGCAGATTTAGATTTGATAAAAGGAAGAATTTTCTAGCAGTTGTTGTTCAGTCATTTCAGTTGCGTCTGGTTCTCTGGGACTCAACTTGGGGTTTTCTTTGCAGAGATACTGGTGAGATTTGCCATTTCCTTCTCCAGCTCATTTTACAGATAAGGAAACTGAGACAAACAGGGTTAAGTGACTTGCCCTAGATCACACAGCTACTAAACATCTAAGGCTGAATTACAAGTCAATTTTTTCTGACTCCAGGCCCAGTACTCCATCTACTGCCCCACTTAGTTGCCTCATGAAGAGCAGCACCCATCCTGTAAGAAAATATAGGTGTCCATGTTGAGTATCATTGGGCAAAGGGAAAACCATTCTCAGCATTTGGAGCTGGGCAGATACTATGGAATCTCTCTCTAGACATCAGGAGAGGTATGGGGTGTATTTAGGGTTAGAAGATAAAAAAGGGGAAAGAAGCATTGTCAGGAATGTTGGGGGGAAAGAGAGATCACTAGGGGTTCTCTGGGACCTGCTCTGCTGGCTCTTCCAGATTCCAAGGAAAGGGAATTCCCCAGTCCTGGAGGTTTTCCCTGAAAGGTGAGAGGAACATAGAAAAAATGTAGCTATGGACCACATTCAATGACTTCTGAAGGCCCTCTGACTTTGAGATTCTGAGCTGTTTTTATAAATTTGGAAACTGAGTCCCAGAGAAATAAAAGAGCTTGCGCAGGGTCCCATCAATAAATAATATGGGTCAGGGAAAAGTGTGCTAGACAGGGAGTCAGAAGACACCAATCTAAATTCTTGCTCTTATTACTACCTCCTGTGTGACCTTTAAGTCTCTTTGCCTCATCAGCAAAATGGAAGGGTTGGTGAAGATAATCTCCTAAGATCCCTCCCAGATCCCAAGGACCAGGTACTTGAATGGTGAGTGGTGAGAATGAATGAATGAATGTGAATGGTGAGCCCAGGTCCTCTGACTCAAACTCTAGTATTCTTTCTGGATTCTCTCAGGCTTCATTTACTCCTCTGACTCCCTAGAGCCTCTACCATGAGTCCCTTCCATTTGATACCTGGAACATGTGAGATGTCTCTTTGTTATGTCTGCAACAAGTCATGGCCATGGGATGGTAGCTTCCAAGTCACCAAGCAATATCCTCTTACTATTTTGTCCCAAGTTCTATAACAAGGAGAATGTATCCATCATGATGTGCCCCTATAAACTCCACCCTTACCAACCAGCGACTCACAGTCCTCCCAAACTCATTATTGTCTCAGTCAGGTTGATCGCTTGTTTGGTTGGTTAATTTACTGATCCTCAAGAGGAGAGTATTTTTCTTTGGAAAATAAGACAATAAGACACAAAACCTTTAAATATCAATACAAGATCATACCAGTATGATGGTGCTTACTTGAGGGTGGGGATTGTTTCATTTTTGTCTTGGGTCCTCCATTGACTAATATAGTGCCTAGAACATAGTAGAGTTTATTCACTCAATTGAATGGATGACTGGATTAATCCCTGGATATATGGAGGAATGTTTAAATGAATGGATGAGTGGATAGATTGATGTATGCATGAATAAATAAATGGATGAGTAGATGAGGCTTTGAAAAGAATGTAAGTTCCTTGGTGGCAGAGAGCTCTTTGAATTGCCAATAATTCACATGATGCCTGGAACATAGTATGGGCTTTATAAATACCTGTTGATTGGTTTGAAGAGTAGGAAGGGCAATGGCAACAAAAATAGAATGAGATAAATCAAGAGACACGGAAAGGGAAAAATTGGCAGAATCTGATAATTGAGGAAACTCTGGAACCACAAAGAGCCTCCATCTGTAAGAAAACAGCTGTCCCCATCTCCTCTATGAGCAGGAGTTATCCCTAGCCGAACAAACCAGGAAGCTTCATCAGCCTGTTCTTGTTTTTGTTCAATTGTTTCAGTCATGTCTGACTCCTTGTGACCTCGTTTGGGGTTTTCTTGGCAAAGATACTGGAATGGTTTGTCATTTCCTTCTCCAGCTCATTTTACAGATAAGGAAACTGAGGCAAACTTAAGTGACTTGCCCAAAGTCACACAGCTCATAAGTATCTGAAGCCAGATTTAACTCCAGTATGAGTACTCTATCCATTGTACCCCCTAGCTGCCCAACAGGATGAACCATAAGTGCCCACCACTTAGCCCCTCTCCCTTGAAAAGGTCTTATGCCACATAAGCCCACTCAGGGAGGTTCCCTCTCCCCCTGGTCCTTGAATATTTGCACCCTTTAAGCTCTTACAAAAGCAAAAGGAAGCTACAATATAGAAATACAAGAACTGCAAGCTGTTAAGCATATTTTCTGGTCCCTGTCTATAAACAGTAGGAGCCTGAATGACTTGGATAAACACCCTATAAACATCTGAAGCTTTCATGGCTTAGAGCAAAGGGTTTGACATTTGCCTCTTGTTGGTTGAGGTCTTGGGAGGAGGAGAGGAAGGGCATTGAGGGGTGGGGAAAGGGTAGCAATAGTTTCCCTTTGGAGTTCTATTTTAGGAGCCATTTCTGGAGAAAACAGGATAATGGTAGAGTTCTAAAAGAAGTTGTTTCCAGAGGTAAGTTGCATTTTCTGACCATTTCCAAGGAATCTAGTTTTGGAACTGTCCTTCTGAAAAACAATAAAATGAACAAACAAAAATTTTCTTCCTCCATTCGCCGTGCAGAGAGCCATCCATTAGAACAAACAGGGGCAGCTAGGTGGTGCAGTGAATAGAGCCCTGGAGTCAGGAGGGCCTGAGTTCAAATTTGATCTCAGACACTTGACATTTACTAGCTCTGTGTCCCTGGGCAAGTCACAACCCTGACTGGCTCACAGAAAAGGGAAGGAGGGAAGGAAGGAAGGAAGGAAGGAAGGAAGGAAGGAAGGAAGGAAGGAAGGAAGGAAGGAAGGAAAGAAGGAAGGAAGGAAGGAAAGGAGGGAGGGAAGGAAGGAGGAAGGAAGTTCAGTAAAACTAGCCAAATACATCAGTCAAGTCTGACATCATCTGCAATGTTCTATCCTCTAAAGCTTCCCCACCTTTGCTGAGCCAGGAGAGAGGTGCATTCTCTTATCTCTCCTCTGGGACTGAGCTTAGGCATTACCATTACCTGCCATTCAGTTGGATGCAATACTGTGTTATGTTGCTGGCTGACTTGCAGCCAGTTCTCTGTAAAACCAAAGGGCTCTTCTTTCTTTTCTCTACCATCCCACAAAACAGCATTTTCCTGTCCTTCCCCCAGCTCCCATCCTGATTTTCTTCTCCTTTTTCCACTTGGAAGGACGGTAGCAGGAATGCAGGAGCCTGTCTCCAGGGCTAGGCCTGGCAAGGAAGAAAGACATTTTACCAGAAGAACTAGATGCTATTTTTGAGCTCTGTGGCTTAGTTCAGATTGTTATTTTTGTAAGAGACTGGGTTTTTCTCTATTACAGTCTCCACTTTCTGGCTGTAGGACTGGACAATCAAGCCTCAGGCCTGATACCATATTGTGTCAGTCCGTAAGGATGCGCCTGGAAGGGAGATCAAATTGGACTTTGGGAGGTTTCCTTTCAGCTTCCCCTCCCATGGAAATCTCCCTCTCTTTTATTCCCTCATGGCTATTTTCAGAAAATTCTAAAATTAAAAAAAGAAAGGGAGAGACAGGAGGAAGGATAACCCAGTGTGGGTCCCAGCTGATGAAGGATCTCTTCTGGGACTGTGTGTCCAGAGCCATAGGACCCACCTGTATATTGGGGCTACTGATGTATTCAGCCCACTTGACCATGCAGCATAGGCCCCAATGTCAAGAGCTCCCCATTGCCTACTGGGTGTTCTGAATTGAACCCCCCCATCTCAACCCCACTTCTCAAGCCTGTCAAGTCTTTAGCCTTAGGTCCCCAAAGGGAAGGAAGATATATTTTATCCAAGGAAAGAATCTGTAATAAACGTTGAGTAAATGCTGAGCTGTCTGGGAGAGAATCCCAGGTTTTTATTGGCTGAAATAGGACCCGGAGAGCATACCCAGCTGGCTGCTGGAAGAAAGGCCTTGCTGACTTGAGGTCCTCTCCCAGGGAAGCCAAGTACTGAAAGATGGAGCCTTAAACACATGCAAACACAGGCAATCCACATGCCTGGGAGCCTCACAAGTCAGAAGACATCCATCCTGTGGCTATATCTGTGACTGGAGACAGGCCATGTTTCCATCTCTGTGGGGGATTCTGTGGTCCACTGCTAGAGCAATAGACTTTTGAGTTAGGGGAGACAGAAGCCACCCCAGACAACAGTCCATTTGTCACACCCTGGAGAGGCAAATGTTACCCAAAAAGAAAGGAAGTGAGTTATGGCTAAGCTAGCCCTTTGGGTGTCTGGACAATGAAATAGGGTATTACCTACCCATCATGCCTTTGAATTACAAAACCTGTGCCAAGAATTCAGGAAAAAATGATACCCATATGATTGGTGACACCACACTCAGTTGTGTCTCCATAATACTTTGCATTGATCACCTTATCTCCACTACCACAGTTCCCATCCTGCTCCAGGCTTCACCTGGATGCCTAGGTTCCAGTATCTTCCCTCTTCAGCCTGGCTTCTACTCAGCTGCCATAAGTTTGCTCAAAAGCCTTAATGACTTATCATCTATAAGATAAAATACAAACTCCTTTGTTTGGCATTTAAATACATCTGACTTCAACCTACCTTCCTAGACATGTTTAATATTCCCTTTCCCAGATTCTATATTCCATCAACCAACTCTACAGCAATTAATCAACAAGCATTTATTAAACATGTGCTATGCTCCTGGTTCTATATGGGACACCTTATCAGGGTTGTAAAGAATTAAATAAGCCCTGCTTCTAATAAGGGTAACTAAGTCATTTTGACTATTATAAATAACCAAATTAACTACAAAGGTCACATGGGAAGATGCCATCCGCATCCAGAGATAGAACTGATAAATAGAAGTTTGTATAGAAAGATTTTATATATACATGTATATGTATACACACATATATAATGTATATAAGTATATATGTATATACACACATATATGTATGTATGTGTATGTATGTACATATGTATATATGTGTGTGTGTATACATATTTATGTCTAATGTTAGCCATCTCCAGGGCAGGGAGGGAGAGAGAAGGGAGGAAAAAAAAGAAATTTACATGACAACTATTATATATTTAAAAGGAATAGCGAGCTGTACATAGTAGATTTGCACTTTCATCTGAAATCTTTTTTATTCTACTACTTTATGGAAATGCTTGTTTTACTTCATAAATTAAAAAAATAAATTTTAAAAACTATATACATCACAAATACAAAGTGAATAAATACAAGTCTATGCCGCAACAGTGCAACAGTGGTAATAACTCACACTTATATAATGCTTGGCACTTGTAATTATTACTTCACTTGATTCTCAGAACAACTCTGGGAGGTGGATGCTATCATTATTCCTATTTTACAGATGAGGAAACTGAGGCAGAGGTGGTGACTTGGCCAGGATCACACAGGCTGGATTTGAACTTAGATCTTCCTTACTTCAACCTGGTCCACTATCCCCTGTACCACCTAGCTGCCCCATAGTTAAATAGAAGATACTACTTTACATTCTAGCCAAACTGGCTAAGACCTGAGTTCAAATCTTCCCTGATTTCCCAATCAGAATACCCCTTGCTGGCCGCCACCTCCCCAAATGCATTGTTTCATCCTCCAAATAAAATATAAGCTGTATGAGGACAGGGGCTGTCTTCACTTTTGTACTTGTATGCCAAAGCACTTAGTATGGTGTTTAACACGTAGGAAATTTAATAAATGCCTTTTCATTCATTCATTCACTTGTTCATTCATTCATGGCCACCACCCTCCCACTAAGGCTGGAATTATTAACCATGCTGTTGTTGTTGCTGAAGTAAATAAATAGATGTATGAATGAATAGATAAGATGGTGATAGCTATTTCAATAGAATTGGTTTCCCTTGTAATCCTTTCTATTTTATTTTATGCATTTAAAAACATAATTCTGAGAAGGGGCCCATAAACTTGAGCAGATTGACTACCCGAGAGTACCATGACACAGAAAAAAATGTTAAGACCTGCCCAAAACCTGCATAAGATGGATATAGTGGGAAATGTACCACTTGGGAATTGGAAGTTCTAGTTCCAACCCTGCCACTGACGAACTCTAGGATTTTAACTTGTCTCTCACTTTCCATTCCCTGAATCTCTAAAATGAAGGAATAGCACTCTGTGCAATTGAGAAAGTCCTCAAAGAATCCCTGATCTCATTGTCCAATCTCTCATCTGATCCAGCTAGGATATTCAATTTCATGCTATTTCGTTTAGCAAACATTAAGTAGACACTCACTGTTTTTAGAAGGCATCTATAAAAGGGCTATGTTTGAGGAAAAAGTTGGCACTTAAGGTTTAGTCTCTGCCCTCATGGAGCTGACATCCATCTAATAGGTGGATAGGACATATATAAAAAAGAACTATAATATACAAGTACATAAGAAAGGGAAAAAAACGTGGGAAATCCTAGAAGATAACACAATCCCACTAAGAATTCAAGGAAGGCTTCATGGAGACAACAAAATTTCTTTAAAAGAAAAATAGTAATTTAATAGGGAGAGGGACACGAGAGGATGTTCCAGGCACAGGGAACCATGTCAGCCAAGGCACTGAGGTGAGAAAGTGCATGACATGCAAGAAGATGGTGAGTAGTTCAGTTCAATAGAGAAGTATGAAATAATGTGGAGAAGGTAGCATAGGGCCAAATATGTGAAAGGTCATAAACAATAGGCTAAGAAGCTCAGATTTCAGAGAGTTGATAATAGGGAGCCATTAGACGGCTTGGATCAGTGAGGTATGGCCCAATATGAGCATAGCTTGGCACTGGTGGGGACGTTGAATTGGAAAAATGTAACAGGGAAGGTGGAAAGACATGTGGGGAGGCTGTTGCCATAATCCAGAGAAGTGATGTCAAGGGCCAGAACATGGGGAGTGGATTCAGCAACCCTCTCTGGGACTGGAGAGGAAGGGTCAGCGATGCCTCAAGGGAAATTGCCATAACCTTCATTGCTAGAGTGACTTTTTGTCCCATTTGGCCTTTGTGCTGGTCCCAGATGAATGGAATAAGTTGAAAAGAAAAGAATGATCTCATTTCAGCTTCTAGCCAGTCATGTCTAAGTAACTTGAAGTATCATGGAATCTCAGAGCCAGAAGGGGTTTTGGAAGGCACCTCATCTAACTGACTTTTGAATGAAGATTTCCCCACAACAACATCCCCAAAATCTTCAAGTAGCTTCGGCTGAACACCTCTGTTCCAGTTTGCCTTTAAGAAGGAAGGCAGAAAGGCAGAAAGGGAGGAAGGAAGGAAGGAAGGAGGGAGGGAAGGAAAGAAGGGAGAGAGAGAGGGAGGGAGAGAGAAATAAAAAGAACAAAGAAATTTACAAGATAACTATTATATATTTAAAAGGAATAGCACATTGTACATAATAGATTTGTAGTTTCATATGTAATCTTTTTTAAAATTATGCTATGTTATAGAAATCCTTGTTTTATTCCATAAATTAAAATTTAAAATAACAAATAAAATGACATCAAACCTAAATCTATATTGAAATTTCTACCTATTATTCTTTGAAGTTAAGTAGAAAGAACCTTACTCCTTTTCCCTGTGACAGCAGCACACCATAATAGATAAAACAATGGCCTGGGAGTTGAGGGGATGGGTTCTCCCCTTTTCTGGATGCTAGGCATTTATTCATATAGCCTGAGATTATATTCCTAGTTTTTGGTTATCAGGCAACACTGTTGACTCATCCTGAGTTTGTCATCCACTAACCATGCACTTAGGGGCAGCTAGGTGGTGCTGTAGTGGATTAAGCACCAGGCCTGGAGTCAGAAAGACTCATCTTCCTGAGTTCAAATCTGTCTTCAGACATTTACTGGTTGTGTGGCCCTGGGCAAGTCACTTTACCCTGTTTGCCTCCATTTCCTCATTTGTATAATGAACTGGAGGAGGAAACAGCAAACCACTTCAGTCTCTGCCAAGAAAATTCAAAATGGGGTCATGAAGAGTCGGACATGACTGAACAACAACAAACCTGTGGACCCTTCCTCAGCCCTTGTTGCTTTATAGAATTACCTCAGGTCTCCTACTCCATTCTCTATTTGTACTGCTTATTGTTTGAGCCCAAGTGTGACTTTACATTTTTTCTATCAAATATCATCCAGGTAATATGGTGCAGTGAATGAAGAGCTGCTTTCAAAATAAGCAAGGCCTGAGTTCAAATCCTGTCTTTGCTATATATTGGTTATTGGACCCTGGGCAAGTCTCCTCACTTTTCAGTATTCTAGGCAGCTTTTTAAATCTATAAGTTATACAAAGGTGCAGCTACCCGCATTAACAAAGGGAGTTTCCTCATCTGGGAGTCAGATGAGGAAATAACAGATGAAATAGGAATTTTGTGGTGGGGTGGGGGAAACAGGACTAACAGAGGGAAGAATAAGGAAAGACCTCTTGAAGGCTGGAACAAAAATAAGGGTTCTTCAAGATGGGAGAACAATCCAAGGATGGGAAATGGAGTCATTATGGAGTGCACGGTTTAGTTTAATTGACTCATGGAGTCTATGAAGGAGAGTCATAAGGAGTCAGCCTAGGAGACAGGTTAGACGCAGATTGTAAAGGGCTTTAAATGCCAAACAGAAGACTGAGAACAGTAGCCCAAAGGTAAAGGGGAGCCACTGAAGGTTCTGGAAGAGGGAGTTGCTGAGGTCAAACCACACTCCTTCCTTTTATCACTGAATTCCTGTATTCAAAACTAGGAAAGCAAAGACCAGTCCTTCTTAACCTGTCAGGAAGCCTGAGATGGTCTGGTCATTGTCTCCCAATAGTACTATCTTTTCAACTTCACTGATCCCTTCTACCCCTCTTGTCTACCACAATGCAATACAATAACCATTTATTAAGCACCTAGCGTATGCAGGGACTGTGCTAGGTATTGGGAGATTACCAAGAAACAAAACTAATATTATCTTACTTTACCAATCCACTTCTTCCTCCAGGACCCAACACAATGCAATGCAGTAAGCATTTATTTAGTACCTACTGTTTGCAAGAATGGTGGTAGGTGTTAGGTTACAAAAAACAAAAACAATCCAATATTACTTTATTTTAACAATCCCTTCCTCCTCCCAGACCTACCACAATGCAGTTCTATAAACATTTATTAAATGTATAATATGTGCTGGGACTGTGCTAGTTGCTGGAGGATTACCAAAAAATTCCTCACACACTGCCTTACTTTACCAATCCCTTCCTTCTCCAGGGTCTAACACAAGGCAACTCAATAAACATTTATTCTATACCTACTGTATGTAGGGATTTGCCAAATATTGGGAGATTATAAAAACAAACAAACAAAAATCCCATTACCTTACTTTACAACCTCTTCCTCCTCTAGAATCTAACACAATGCAATTCAATAAACATTTATTTAGTACTGACATTTAGTATGCCAGGCACTTTGCTAGGTGTTGGGGGATTAAAAACAAAATAGAGCACTAACCCTGGAATCAGAAAGACCTGAGTTCAAATCCAGCCGCAAACACTTAAAATTTATTAGTTGTGTGACTCTGAACAAGTCACTTAACCCTGATTGCCTCATAGGGAAAAAAAAGTGTTGCCTTATTTCACCAATTGCTTCCTTTTCCAGGCCTTAACACAATGTAATTTAATAAACATTCATTAGGTACCTGGTTTATGTAGTGGGTGTTGGGCGATTGCAAAGCCCCAAAAAGTGTTAACTTATTTCATTTATAATTCAATAAACAATTTAATAAATTGTAAGTATCAAATTAGATTATTGTTACTAAATCTTTAAATTTAATATGACAATTCAACAAACATTTATTTAGCACCTACTGTATGCAAAGACTGTGCTAGGTGTTGGGAGATTACAAAAACAAAAGAAAATGAAATGCTAATATGTATTTATTGAATTGAATTGAATTACTGGGGTGTGTAATGGGAGACATAATAAGGACACAGAGAAATACAAACAATGTTAGAAACAATGTAAAAGAGGTGAGGTCTCACAGTGTGTCAAACATTACCAATATTATCAGACTCAATTTATGTGTTGGCTAGTTTTGCTAAGGATTTTTTCCTCATTTTTTTTTTGTTACAAAGATGGTTCAGTGAATAGAGAGGGAAGGGGAAATATGTCTGGAAATGACAGTGATGAAGAAATAGAAGATATAAATATCATTTTAAAAATAATCAATAATTCCAAGCATTTTGAAATGGAGGAATATGAAAAGGCTTCCTGGAGTGACTTGAATTCTTTCTTGGAGGAAACCAGGGTTTCAGGGATCTGGAACATTGTTCCAAATCATAACTATTTAGTGAGTTCTGGCTGTAATGAGTTAAGGACAATGGAGCTGAGGGTCAACTAGGCATTCCCCCAAGTTTCAAGCTAGAACCTGGAGCCTGGAAATGTCTTAGAAAACTTATCCTTCCTACCTTTATTCTCTCCCTACATGGTACTGCTGCAGAAGGGATGGGAAATGGGAGTCTCACACTAGCATCAGGAAAAAAGCATCACTGACCATTTCAAGGGCCCAGGGGATTTGAAGTTCAGATAAGCTTTGGCATTTGGCCCTCTGGCCCTGCTTGCGAAGAGACAGATGGAACAGTCAGCCTGAGACTGGATTCTTTCCAGCAGCATGATAGGAGGGTAAGGAGGGGTCACAGGGTTTGGGTTCAGATCTTACCCCAAACACTAAATATGACCTTGGATGAATCATTTAATATCTGTGGACCTCAGTTTCTGCATCTATAGAAAAAAAGAGTTTGTACTTGATGGACCCTAAGCTTCTTTCTAGCTGTTGAGCTCCAATTCTAGGAACCTAGGACCCCATGACCTGTCCAGCATGTCTGACAAGATGTTCTGTTCACATAATTCTCCCCTCCTCCTGCCTCAGCCTCTTTTGGACTCAGTTGAAGACTAGCATGTTGCAGGATGCAGAGGTTTGATGTACTTCATTTTCCCTTGGCTTGGGCATGGCAGGAAGGAGATAATAACCCCCCCCCCAACTCCTAGAGGAATTTTGGGAGGATCTCCTATTGATTCATTTGTAAGGCTCTCTGAGATTTCCAGTATGAGACAAGACAGCCTTCATCAGAGGCAACTGGACATTTGCCCAGTGACCTTGAGTGGGGGCCAGGGGTGGAGTGACTTATAAGTCATGGGAGTTTCCAGGTGGGGAGGGAAAAGCCACTAGAGCTCCATGGATCTGGTGGCCTGGAAACATGATTCTTGATCCAGCCAACTTATTCAAGGTCGTTTGATCCAGGGTACAGCCTCTGAGGCCTCTGAGCAAAGTCCCTCCTGTCTTGATCCTTCCCCAATTCACACAGCGTGAGAAAATAACATGTTGTGTTTGCTGATCACCAGGAGGCTTTTGTCCAGAGAGGATAAGAGTGTGTGATTCAGTGGAGCCCTCCCACTGAGGTTCTGTGGCTACTTTTCCTATGGACAGACAACCTTGGCTGTCTCTTGCCTCCCTCATCTCAGGCTTGTAACAGATGGAAGACAGCAACCCACGCAAGCCCTGGAGTGGGACCACCAGAATCTGGGGCAGGGCTGGGGAGCAAGGGGCAACCCCAGGATGGGAGAACCAGCATGGTTTCACAGGCTATGTATGGCTTTCTCCCCCTCCAAGGAGGTCTACAGAGACCAGAATGAAAACATCTTGGCCACGCTCAGCAGCGGCTGTCCAACACTGGGTTGGGTCATTCCCCAATGGGATCTTTTCCTTGGGTTTTCCTTTTTTTAAGCCCAGCTTCTTTGTCTAAGGGTATCACTTGGGGTTTGTTTCAGGGAGATTCCAAAATCATACAATTCACACGTCCTGAAGTCCAGAGGCTGGGAAAGGATGAGAACTGCCCATGGAAGCTGTCAGGAGCAGGGATGAAGAATCAGCAGTCCAGGCAGAAATCAGATGGCCAGTCCTTTGGAGGGAACACTTGGTTTTCAGAAAAAGGAAAGTGATGATCAGGCAAGATAACAGAAAAAAATGGGGATCTAGAAATGGAAAGAATCTCAGAGATCACTTAGTCGGTCAATAGGTCTCCTACTAAGTGCCAGGCCCTGTCCTAAGTGCTCATTTTACAGATGGAGAAATTGAAGTCTAGAGATGTTGATGGACTTTGACCAGGAATTAAATGAAAAATTTGACCTCAGGTCCTCTGACCCCTTCCACTATGGCACAACCTAACCAGCATCAGCAATGGGTTTTCCAAGGCAAAGGTTTACAAAGTGCTTTCCTCCCAACCACCTGTGACCTAGATAGGGCAATACCATTTCAGAGATGAGGAAGCTGAGACACTGTGACATAAAAGGTGGCTCACCCATAGTCACACAGCAGGGAAGTGTCAGGGCTGCCATATGAATTCATGCCACCTTTTCCCAAGTCTTTGGCTATTGCACTATCCATCCATGAGGAGCCACCAGCTTTCTGGCTTGATATCTTTTGGGTTTTATGTTATCTTCACTTTCCAATACATCCCTCTCCACCTACCCAGAGCCATCCCTTATAACAAAGAAGAAAAAGGAACTCAGCAAAATCAACCAATACATCAGCCAAGTCTTACAGTAAATGCAGCATTCAATACCCATAACCCCACTTCTGCAAAGTAGGCATTCTCCAATCTCTTCTTCAGGGTCAAGTCTGGTCATTAAAATCATATTATTTCCAGTTTCTTATTTTTTAAACATTCTTTCCATTTCCATATTGGTAGTTTTTTTCCCCTAATTCTACTTATATCTCTTCATGCTTCTCTGAAATCTCTATTGGATTCTTGAAAGTAGAAACTGGGACTTAAGTTACTTTGAATTGTATCATCCCTTTCCTTTCAAGTACCACAATTTATTTTTGTTGTTGATTTGTTTCAGTCCTGCCTGACTCTTGGCGACCCCATTTGAGGTTTTCTTGGCAACCATGCTGGAGTGGTTTGTCATTTCCTTTTCCAACTCATTTAACAGAAACTGAGGCAAACAGGGTTAAATTACTTGCCCAGAGTCACCCAGCTAGTAAGTAAACAATTTCTTTAACCTTTCCCTAATTGAGGGTATCTATTTTTTTGCCAGTCTTTTTTTTTAACCACAAAAAGTGCTGCTGTAAATGGTTTGGTATATATGAGACCATCATTTTAAAAAATAGCACACTAGGAGACGGGCAGCTTTATGGCAAGACTTTCACTCAGTCTGTGTTTTCTTTATTAATAATCATTAGAAGAATAGTTTTTAGCTCATAAAATTTCCTTTCATTTGAAATTCTTTTCACTTAACATTTAAAGGATAGGATCATAGACTCTTGGGGCTGAAAGGGACCTTAGAAGTCGTCTATCAACCCCATGCAAGGATCCTAATCCCCAATTTCCTTGAAAACTAGTCATACAATCCCAGCCTGAATATCTCTAATGATACAGAATTCATTGGCTCTTATATCATGCTAAAAATAGAGCTATGACAGCTCTAATTTGGGGAAGTTTTTCCCCCTTACTCTGGTAGAATGTAAGTTATTTGAAAGGAGGTGTTTTGTTTTTGTCTCTGTCTCCCCTACACAGAGCACAGTGCCTTGCATACAGTAAGCACTTCATAAATGTAAGTGAATTGAATTGAGGTTTCTTGAGCCAATTTCCTCTCAGGGGTCTTGGGTGTGCCCTCTAGGGCCAGACTGAACTAAGATAACCCTTCTCTCACATGGAGGGCCATAGCTAGCATGGCCCAATCTAGGTCATCTTTTCCATGAACTTCTTTAGTAAAGGTTGCCTTTACCGGTGACACTAAAAACCACTAATGCAGTCTTACTATGGGTTAGATGCAATTCAATAAATACATCTTGAGGACCTACTATGTGCCAGACACTGTGCTGATCCCTGAGGATACAAAAAGAGACAAAAGATAATTCCTGCCCTTAAGGAACTCCCAGTCTAACGGGGCAGATGACATGCAAACAAATATATACAAAGCAAACTATATATAGGATAAATAGGTAATAATTCACTGAGAGAAGGCACTGGAATTAAGAGGAGTTGGAAAAGGTCTCCTGTGGGAGATAGGATTTTTAACCCAGATGTCAAAAAAACCAGGGAGGTCAGTAGAGGCAATGGAGAGGGAGAACATTCCAGGTATGGGGGATGGCCAGTGACAATGCCCAGAGCTGAGAGATGGAATGTTTTGTTCATGGAAGAGCCAGGAAGCCAATGGCACTGGATTGAAGAGTTTGTTAGGTGCAGGGGATCCAAAGAAACTGAAATCATAGTTGTTCCTTTTAAGAACCCAACAGTCAAATGAGTGAGACAAATTTTTTTTTTTTTAAAAAGATGACTAATGCTTTGAGGAGCCTAGGCTAAGTGATTCACAACATCCTCATGGGGAAGATGGAGTAATGTGGCCCAGAGGGAGAACATGGAGTTGGATTCAGAAGTACTTGAATGACAAGACCCAAAGAATAGGCGTTGCTGGGCCAATGTCAAATTCCAGGGAGGTCTCTAGCAGAATACCCCAAAGGGTCTTGTCTTTGGCCTTGAACTGTTCAACATGGTGATCAACAACTTGGATGATGGTGTAGATAACATGTTGACCAACTTTGCAGATGACAGGAAGCTGGAATGAAAAGCTAACATGCTGTATGACATAGTCATGATTCAAACAGATTCAGACAGGTCAGAATGATGGGCCAAATCTAATAAAATAAAATGGGAATATGTGTGAAATTCTGCACTGACTTAAAAAAAACAACTCTACAAGAACAGGATGAGAGAGGCAAAGTTGGAAAGTAATTCAGGTGAAAAGAAGATGTAAGGGGTTAGTAGACTATGTATTCAACCTTAAAATTCTATATAAATGTGACTTAGTCACAGGACTATAAACTGAGAGCTGAAAGGAACCTCAGAAGCTACCTAATCCAATTTCCTCTTTTTATAGAGGAGAAAGGGAAATGATTTATCCAAGGTCACATATAGGAACATAGATTGAGAGCCAGAAGGGCTGTCTACTTCAAAGCCCTCATCTTATAGAGGAAAACAGGAAGGTCCAAGAATGTTAAGTGCATTTCCTAGAGTATATCAGAAACAGGCTTTTCATCTGAGTCTTCTGACTCTGGTGCCAAAGCTCTTTGTCTTTGTGCCTCAGTTTCCTTCTCTGTAAAAATGTTGATAACATTTTGTTGTGTTCGTCCTTCATTTTTGAAGAGGACTATGACATCAGAGAATGATGACATGACTTGCACTTGACTTTGTTTTGAGTGAGGGAGGGCTGTGCAGGTCACCAGCCTCACTTCTCCTCCAGGGCCATCTGAATCCAGTGACCAGATATTCATCAGGATGACTAGAGATGGTCCAGGATGCAATGGGAGACCTTGGATTTTTTAGGCTAGGTCTTTTGACATGCTCACTTCAAGGGAGATAATGCCCATTGAGGGAATAGGCCTCTTTAAGAAGTAGTCAGGGAATGGTCCTTTTAATGAGCAAAAGAAAAAAAATAACTAAATCAAACTGGGAGGGAAAGAGAAACTGTTACTCTTGGTACGCACTCTAAGGTAGTCATGAAGTGGAGCGTGGGCAGGGAGCTCTTGTTGTCCAACCTATGGGCTTCAGAGTGCACTGGGTTAAGGTTTTGGGAAAAGGAAGGAAGGAAGGAAGAAAGGAAGGAAGGAAGGAAGGAAGGAAGGAATTGCTGTGGAGGAAATTCTTTGTGAACCTTAAAATGCTTTAAAATTATGATGATTATTGCCTGTTAGCATTTTTTGTCTGTTTTGTTGTTCAGTTGTTTCAGTTACGTCTAACTCTTTGTAACCCCATCTGGGGTTTTCTTGGTGAAGATACTAGAATGGTTTGCCATTTCCTTCTTCAGCTTACTTTACAGATGAGGAAACTGAGGAAAACAGGGTGAAGCGATTTGCCCAGGGTGACACAGCTAGGAAGTGTATGAGATCACATTTGAACTCAGGTCTTTCTGACTCCAGGCCTGACACTCTTTCAGCTGCACCACCTAGCTACACTTTTTGTCTGTACCTATGACTTTATTGGTGTGGGATACAGTAAACTCTTGATAACGGACCTCAGAGAATTGAATGCAATATTGAAAGATTGTCTCTGCCCAGGTGCAGAGTCATGGCTGGAAGGGATACTTAATTCAAAGGTCAGGAAACTGAGCTCAGAAAAAGGAACTGATTTGCCCCAGGTGATGGAGAAGCAGAATTTACATTTGGGTCTTCTGCCATCCAAACCTTTCCACCAGGTGTCTTCTAACTCCCAATCCATGAAGCTCTGTCCATGAAGCAAGACTGCGGCCCATAAATCTGACCCTGGATGTCTAGCTGCCATATTTATCACATACTCACCTAATTGACCTAGACAGTGTCAACTTGGGCAACCAATCAAGGAGTGGACAGAATTAGAATTTCTAAGCCAAATCTTCTCTACCTGGCCCACTGACCTGACTCCTGGTTCTCTGGAAAGTAAACCTGGCCTTGGACCCACCTATTAATATTTGCACTGCCTGTATTATCATGAATGGGAAAAAACCAAAAAACCTCTTCTTGCTGTCAAATACATGTTTATTCAAAGGATTTGTTGGTTTGCTCAAAGCTATAGCAATCCAGTCACTTGCTGTTGCCCTTTGTTCTGTGAAGGTCAGGGAAGGAGTTTGCTTATCACTCTTCCCCCAAAGTACCCCATCATTAAGCCTGGCAGCAACATGGTCAGCACAATGGTGCAACAATGAAACCAGAACACAGGGAAAGCGCCATGGTTCAGGGCAATGAATACGAAAGCTGAAGTCAAAAGACTTGGATTCATATCCAACTTTTCATGCCTTTGTGACCTTGGTCAAGTCAATTAATCTCCCTTGTGCCTCAGTGTATCCATATATAAAAGGAGTGAAATTAGATGGTCCCTGAGGCTCCTTCCACCTTTAGGTCTATAATCCTATGCTATGAAACTATAAAGTACCATGTGACTCAGGAAACCAGAGCTCAAGTCTCACCTTTGACATACAATGACACAGGGAAAGTCATTTAGCCTTTCTCAGACTCAGCTTTCTGAAGACTAAATAAAATAAACATGTGTAATATAGATTGGAAGCATTGAAGTACTATATGATGATGAAGATGAAGATGAAGATGAGGATGAGGATGATAGCTCATATTCAGGTTGATTATCTTCTAAAAGCTAATTACCTTCAAAAGCTGTAAGGTACAATGCAAAGCACTGTACATATCTAAATTACTTAATCCTCACAACGATCCTGTAAAGTAGGCATTATTATGATGCCTCAATTTACAAATGAGAAAACTGAGACCCAGAGAAATGAGAGAGGAATTAATTCTATCCCGTTGCAACTGTACACACAGTGAATTTTAGATCCCAGGAGGTTAGTTCAAAGCCAGGCTAACCCCTTATAACCTGTGTGACTTTGGACAAGTCATTTGATGTCTCTTGCCTCAGTTTCCTCATCTGGAAAAGGAGAGGGTGCAGCTAAGTGGCCTCTGAGTTTTCCCTTTCAGTTCTAAATCTGTACCTTTATGAGTCCCTCCTGGTGAGGTCAGACCAAATCTTTAGTACAGCATAATGACTGTCAAATAAAAACCAGTTGGATGATCTCGGAGAATCCTGGGGTGACAGTTTTAAGAGGGAGTCAGAGCTTCATCAAGTATGCCAACTGAGTTAAGCTGCCCAATAAAAAGCCCATTGTCTCTATAAGGTCACATCATGGACCAGTGCTCTCTGTTCTGCTGGTCATAACTGATGCTTACAAAGGAAGACTGGATTGGATTTAATTTAGCCAAAGAAAGGCTCCATAATGGCCAAATGTGAGCAGCCTCTCTTGTTGACTGCTCCGGCCTGACAAGTAAAATAGATTCATACCTGTAACACTCTAATTGGCTTCAGTCCGTTAGGGTGTGGGCATGTTGGCTTTCAAGTCCACACTGACTGAGAAATGGGAGATGAAGTCATTTGTCTTACAAAGCATCCTCTCTATCTTCTCAACATCTCTCCTCCATGCTCCCCCATCATCGTGTGAGTATCTACCCACTCACACAGCCTCTGGCCTGGCACAGAGTCTCATCATTCACGCCTGGATTCTGGGTGGGTCTCCCTGCTTCCAGTGTGTCTTCGTTCCACTCAGCTACCAAAGTGACCTCCCTAAACTTCACATCTCACCATAACCTTCCTGCTCATTAGAGTCCACTGGTTCTCTGTTCCTTCTGGGATCAAATATAAAATCCTGTTTGACTTAGAAAGTCCTTCACAACCTGGTGCCTTTCTATCTTTCCAGTCATCTTGTACCTTCATCTCAAATTCCACTATACATGATTATCTCAAATCATCTCAAATTCCATTATCCATAATTTCAACTATTCATATTCAGCTATCCATTATTCAATGACACTGGTCTCACTATTCTTAGCATAAGAAACTCCAGCTCCTGACTGAGTGTGTTATTGACTGCCCCCCATAATGGAACTCTCTCCCTCCTCCTTCTTGGCTTTCTTCAAAACTCTACTCAAAGCCTACCTTTTTGCAGGATGCTTCTTCCGTTCTCCTCCCTACCTACACTTTGCCTTTAATTTAATTCAATTCAATAAACACTATGTACCAGGCATTGTGTTATCTTTTACATACACTGTGTATACCTTGTATGTACATGGTTGTTCACATATTGTCTCCTTGAGATCAGGCACCATGTCTTTCTTTGCATCCACGACACATAGCACTGTGCCTGGCAGGTAATAAATACTTAATAAATTCTGGTTGGTTGATTGACATGTGACATAGTAGATGTAGCCCTTGACCTGAGGCCTCAAAGAACCTGAGTTTGGATCTTACCTCAAACATTTGCTGAATATGTACTCATGGACAAACCATTTAACCAATAAGAGCCTCCGTTTCATTGTCTGCAAAATGGGGATAAATTATACTTGTTCCACTTCACTTGAAATTCTTCACATGCCATAAAAAAATGAATGATTCCAACAATCTGTTCTAGAATCCACAGAAAGCTTCCCCTTTTAATTGCCAGATCACTTTGAGAAAAGATCGAATGATCTCTTTATATTTTTCTCTGATACTTCCTTGCTGCCTGATCCTTGGTGAGTAACTACATCTCTCTGCCCCTCTGTTTCCATATCTAAAGTCATTCTTGCATTGCCTACCTTATAGGGTTATTGTGAGAGAAGAGCTTTTAAAGTCTTAATGAGCTATAAAAAAAAATATGAATCGTCATGACATCATCGTCATTACTGGGAGGAGGGTCCTTAGACTTTGATTGGCCTTTTCTAGTGGGTCATGAACATACTCAGATAATCTTTGTCTGGTTCCTATCCAGCGCATGGGAATTTGGAAGTTAAGTTTCTAGCCATACATGGCTGAGAGGGGGGTACTGTGTGATGATGGGAAGTTTTCTAACAAGCTACAGAGTCATAAAAAATGGTGACATAGTTAATGCTGAGCCAGAACTGAGTTTGCATATCAAAGGGACAACCTGGAATCTCTTACTCTTTTCTGGTGGTAAATGAGTCAGAAGTGCTGTAAACTGCTCCATAACCCACTAGAAAAGGCCAAAGTGAGCACTGTCTGTGGATATACCTTCCATTCACCAGCTCCCTCCTCCCAAAACTAATGATGAGAATGACGATGATTCACATTTTAAAATCTTCAGGCCCAGGAATCAGGAGATACCCCTTACCCAAACATGCTCTTTATGTCTATGCCTCACTGTGCTTCTACCTAAAGACTGGACCCACTCTCCAAAGTGACTTTAGGTATACAAAGGAAAAGTACATCAGCAGTGGAGGATGGGAAATGCTTTGTAACTATCATTCTTGTTATAACTTCCTAGCAAATCCCTTTCCTAAAAGCCAACAGAGTTGATTGCTAATGGAGATCATACTAGTTGGGGGCTCAGGAGATACAGTATTAAAAACCCCAACACATCAGGGTTACCCCAGAGGAAGAAGTCAGTTGCCTTCTAGGGATCCAACTTGCCAGGGGAAATAGGAGTTGGGAGAAGAAGCCCAGGAAGAGGACTGTCATTACCGTCATCATCATTTTATTTAGACCTCTGCTTTTATTGACACAAGGCATAGATTCTTAAAGTGGGTGATACCACCTTGCAGGGCACTGGAACGATCTGAGGGAGGGGGCAGTAGTAGCAATTGAGGGACACTGAACAAAAGACCTAAGTTCAAATCTCACCTCAGACACTTGACACTCACTAGCTGTGTGACCTTGGGCAAGTCACTTAACCCCAACTGCCTCATCCTGGGTCATCTCCAGTCATCCTGATGAGTATCTGGTCCCTGGATTCAGATGACTCTGGAAGAGCAGTGAGGCTGGTGACCTGCACAGCCCTCCCTCACTCAAAACAAAGTCAAGTGCAAGTCATATCATTATTTCTCTGATGGCATGGTCTTCTTCAGCAACAGAGGATGAACACACACCATGGTGCTGTATATATAATATTAGGTACTTAATGGATGTTATTGGTTGTTGAATCTGGTGGGACCTTTTGGTTTGCTTGATAAATCTAACCCAGACTAAAAGTGTGTCATATCATGGGAAGTCTTCAAAGGAGAGAATCCCTGGCTCTGTGTTGTTTGTATTTTCAACATGATAGTCATTGACATGTCCAAATAGCTACTGTGTGCCCAGCACAGAGGTCTCTTCTGACCCTATGATCTGTGAACTACGGGGTGATAGTATTCTACAGTTCTGGACATGCTAAGAGCAGTAAGCTACTTTTGTTGGTTGGCCTGGGAACCTCCACAGAATGACTAAGGCTAATTCTATGTAGAAATGGGCTTGGAAACTTACACAAAAACTGACTTAAGTTTTGAAACAAGACCTGTTCTTGATGGAGAAACTCCCTTTGTTGTTGTTTTTAAAAGAAAGAGTAGTTTTACGATTTTCAGTGGATTCAGTCATAGGAAAGGGTTAAAGGGTTGTTCATTCATTCATTTGATGAATATTTAATGGGGGCCTCATTGTGAAATGTGAAAAAGGGTGAGAAGAGGAGTGTGGGTTGAAAGGAAGCTCTGAAGGGAGAGTGCCCTTCCTCAATAGGAATGGATGGAAAAACAGTCTGGATTCTTGAGAACGTGAGACACTGAAAGGCAAAGGCAGTGGAGTGTGGAGTGAAAGAGAGATGGGAAAATTAGACAGTTTTTGCCCTAAAGTTGCACACAACATTCATTCATTCATTTAGATTGGTTTAGGGGAACATGTTTTAATGAATAGGTAAACTTCATTAATGGCATGTTGATGGCATAGAATTGGTATGTACTTAATTAAATGGGTGCTCCTACCATATTTGAGAGGGTTAAGGATCACTTGTTCTATGAGAATGAGCACTGGGATTTGGAGCCAAAGGACCCGGTTTCAGAGTCTGTGCCTACAGCTATGTGTCTCAGTGGACAGAGACTGAGCCTAGAAGCAAAAGACCTGAGTTCAAATGTGCGCTTACTAGCCATATGGCCCAGGGAAGGTCAGTTAATTGCCATCTATCTCAGTTTCTTGAACTATAAAATCAGGACAGTACTAGCCCCCATCTCACACAGACGCAGCTGAGATAATATTTATAGAGCTTTGCAGATATAAAAGTGCTATATAAATGCTATCATTGTTACTTATAATTGTACTATATAATGTTACATACAACTTATAACTGCTATAAAGTGTTGCGTAAAGTCTACCTATTGTCATCACTTATAATTGTACAGTATGGTGTTACATAATATGTATAGCTACTATAAAGCACTAGGTAAAGACTAGTTATTATTATTTATAATTGTACTATATAGTGTTATCAATTACTTATAGCTACTATAAAGTGCTATATAAATTGTTATTGATTAGCAACATGGTGCAGTAGATAGAGTGCCCAGCCTAGTCAGGAAGACCTGAGTTTAAATCTGATCTCAGATACTTCCCAGTTGTGTGACCCTGGGTAAGTCACATAACCCTGTTTGCCTTAGTTTCCTCATCTGTCGAATGAACTGAAGAAGGAAATGGCAAACAACTCCAGGATCTCTGCCAAGAAAACCCTGAATGAGATCATAAAGAGTCAGACACAACTGAAAAGCAGCTAAACAACAACATTGCTATTGTTACTTATATCTGTGACTTTGGGCAATAATAGCTAACTTTATGTAGAGTGCCTTAAGGTGTACAAAGCACTTCACATATATAATATCATTTAATCCTTAAACCATCCCTATGAGATAAGTGCTGGTATTAGCCCCATTTTACAGAGGGTATTAATAGTAGCAGCAATAGTATTAACACCTGCTGAGCACTGTACTAAGCAGTTTACTGTTCTTATCTCATTTGATCCACAAAACTATTCCCATCCCCATTCTACAAATAAGGAAAGTGAGGCAGACAGAAGTTATAGCTTCACCAGGGTCACACAGTTAGTAAGTGTCTGAAGGAGGATTTAAACTCATCTTCCCAAATCCAAGTCTGGCTTTTTGTATACTATACTACCTGACTGTCCCTGCCCTCTCTGGGCCTCAGTTTCCTTACTGGGAATATGATGAGGTCATATTAGAATACCTCTAAGGGCTTCAGGGAATGACTTGAGCTCAGATCTTATTGTCTCTATGTCCAGCTATCTCTCCATGACTGAGATCAGCCTCTCCACCACCACTACCATTATCTCATCACCATAGCTAGTATTAAAGTATTATATGAGTCAATCTATGACCCAACTACTGATCATTTGATTATATGGCATAAAAGTACTTCCAATTAGTGATCTGTGTTATCTCAGAAAAGGTTTGCTAAAATAAAGAGAAACTTTCATCTATCCCATGGGATTTTCAACCTGGGGGAGGCTATGAGCTTGCTTTTTAAAAAATGATGATTTTATCTCAATATATTTGGTTTCTTTTGATGACCTGCATTTTATTTTGTGCACTGAAAAAACAAACAACATATTCACAGGCTTCAACAGATTGACTGCCCAAGGGGTCTAGGATATAGAGTCCCAAATCTAAAACCTAGCTGAACTGCCCCAACGGGTCAGATTAAGAAGTAAGAGGTCATTTTGTCCAACCCTCTCTTTTTAAAGCTGAATACCTGAGGTTTGGACAAAGGAAGTGACTTGCTTAGGGTCATACAGAAGAGCATGGACTCTTACTCTAACCCCAGCACCCTTTCTGGATACCATACTTCTTCACTAACTCCATATTCTGGAAGAAACAAAGTTTAACCACATATGTGCCTAGGATGTACAAGCTGGGGTTTTGTACCTCAAACATATCAGTGCACAAGGGCATGTATATTGGATGGCCTACACAGCCCCCCAGCCCACCCTCTGCCTCCCACTGTAAAAAAAAATGCTCTGAAGGTTAGTCCTTGAAGATTAATCATGTCACTTGTTTGAAGAATTAAAAATAAACTCCAGAGATGTGGTTATTTTACAAGAGCTTCCTGTGTGCAGGCAGAAAACTCAACTTTTCTTCTGGTCTGAGGGGGGCTTCTGATTGCATTCTTGGAATTTAACTTAACACCAAATGGGGCTGCCCTTGGGTTCAAGAATGTTAAATATTATACAAAACCTTTGCCACATTCCCAAGCTTTGTTTGAGCTGGCAACCCTCCTCACATGTCACAGTAATTTACCTGAGTTCTTTCTTCTAACATCATTGCCCCTTCCCATGCCGTCACCCCCTATGGAGTCCTCTAGGATACACCTATCTTAGAATTCTCCGTTTGGAAGGAACCTCATCCATCGCTAACTTCTGGCCAGGGCATGAATTATCATCCTCTCTAACTAATGCCCTATATTGAGTGGTTTTTGGGTAAGGCCTTTGGAACGTGTTAAGAAAATGTGACTAGAAAATAATAAGGGGAAATCATCCTGGATTTGGGGTCAGAAGAAGGGTTTGACTTTCCATCAGTGTAGTTACTTCCCTTTAACCATCTCAGCATGGTTAGGTAGCCCTGAAATCTCAAAGGCTGCACCCATAGAGTCATGAGATGTTAAGCTGGAAATATCTCAGCAGCTATGTTATCCAAATGTCCCATTTTATGAAGGAGGAAACCAAAGCTCCAAAAGGCCAAGTGCTAAGTGTAATTGTTCATTCTGTCCCTGGTCCCATGGGAATTTAGGGTTATAAATCTGTAACTGTATGGGACCGATCCTATAATCTTATGACTTCTGGCAAAGTGAACAATGAAGTCCTTATGATCTAGGCATTGAAACACAAATAAAACTCCAATAGATAGAGCTGAGGAGGAGGAAGGTCATTCCAGATCCACCTGATGGAGAGGATGTTGCTGCCCAAAGATTGCTGAGAAACATGAGCATGAAGCTTCCAATGGGGCCAATGTTCAGAAAAAAAAAGCAAAACAGCTGACTACATAAATCCTGGTTGGCCACATGGCTCAATCCCATTTCCAAGGGAAAATTAAAAGCAGGTTTTCAGGATACTGATCAAAGGGGAGGAGATTCCTGTAACCAAGGCAATATCCAAACATCAGCCTCCTCCCTGTCCCCGCTACTTCCCCCTCTTCATCTTCCTCCTCCCTCACTGCTAACTCCCATAAGAAGGTTTATCAGTGTAATCAGTGAGAGACCTCTACCCCTCCCTCTGACAAGAACACACAGCCCTATCTCTCTGTGAGGAAACTGAGGGCTGCATCATTCTACCAAAATGTCCTTGCTTATGTGGTCTCACCAGATGACTCCCATGCCACCTCACTCCCAGAATTGCATCCCTTGAGACTATCATCTAGCTCCAGATACTGTTCCTCCAAATGATTTAGGATCAAAGTCATCAGCTTAAATCTGGAAGGGACCTCAGAGGTCATCCTTGGACACTACCATTTCACAGTACAGGAAACTGAGGCCCTAAAAGATATCACTCAATTGCTCAATATCACTCAAGGCAGGGTAGGGATGGGAACTGTCCCCTGTGATTTCATTGATATAGAAAACTCCAGGTCTGGCAATTCCCTCTACCAGTGCAAGTTGTCACTTTCTCCACAACTTATGCTCTAGATGGTTGTCTGGGGCACCAAGAGAGTTAATGACTTGATCAAGGTCGTACAGACAGAACGAATAAGAAGCAGGAACTGAACGTAGGTCTTCCAGACTGGAAGTCACCTCTCCATCTACTATACTGTATTGCAAATTATGATTAATAATAAGAGCTGGCATTTATATAGCACTTTCAGATTTCAAGATTCAAAACCTGAGTTCAAATTCAGCCTCAGACATTCACTAGCTGTGTGACCCTGAGCAAGTCACTTCATTGCTACCTGCCTCAGTTTCCCCATATGTAAAATGGAAATAATAACAGCCCCTACCACACAGGGTTCTTATGAGGATCAAATGGAATGAAATTTGTAAAGTGTTTGGCATAGGGTCTGACACATAGTAAGTACTATATACTAGTTATGATGAGGGTGATGGTGTCATCGTGCCTTTCACATAGTAGGGGTTTAATCACAAGGTCCTAGGATCACAAATCCAGAACTAGAAGAGACCTAGGACTTCATCTAATTTAATTCCCCTCCCATTTTATAGATGCGGAAACTGAGGCTCAGAGAAGTTAAAAGATTTGCCCAAGTGATAGAAGTGGGATTTGAACATATTGGATTCAATTAGTAAGATTTTTGTCCAAAAACCAGCCTAGGTTTCAGAGACTCAACTCCAGGTTGGCCACAGGGATGACTTTTCCAGCCAAGGTGAAGTCTCAAAGACCACCTACCCAAGCAAGTAGGAATCGCAATTGATTTCGGTAGAATGGGAACCAATCTACTTATAAATCGTTAAGGGACTGAAGTGAGAACTTCCGAAAATACAATTACAACATCCCAGAACAATATATAGACGGTTCCCAAGTGGTTTCTTCACATTCCCAGTTTGGAAATGCAGGCAAATGTACAAACACACCTGCCATGTTATTTTCTTTTCTCTCTCTCCCCTCCGTATCTCACCTGCCATAGCACCTGCTCAGAACATCTGCCATCACGGAAAAATACACACTCCAGGAGGTGGAGATGGGGGCTGAGGGTTGCAGCAAACCTCAAACCCAAGGGAAGAAGCAAAAGCTGAAGCATCATCAAGGGACCCACTGAGTGCCGCTTAGGAATGAGCCAGATCCTCCCTCCTAAGAGTCTGGTTTTGTTCGTCTGAGAAGCAGCTGCCGTGTTGAGTAATAAGACAAGAACCTGGAACATCTAAGGAAAGTCGGAGAATGAGAAGACCTGTAGTCTATATTTGACATCTCAAACAAGACAAAAATAGCAAAATTAATCATTGCTAGCATTTTTAAGGTTTGCAAAATGCTTTACACACAACCACACTGGGAGGTAGGAGCTATCATTATGCCCACTTTACAGATGAGGAAACTGAGACACAGAGAGGTTAAGTGACTTCCCCAGGGTCCAAGGGGGGATTTTAATTCAGATCCTCCTGATTCCAAGTCCAATCATTCTATTCACTGCATGATCTAGCTTAACATATATGCTTTCTGTTATTTCTATTAACACAATGATTGTGTTCATTAAATTATTATGTCATAGAGTTGTTTGAGAACCAAATGAAATTATATTACACACTATAGATCAATATATTATACATAAATATAATATATTATTATAGTATATATAAAGTGCTTTGCAAACCTTGATAATATTATTATGTAACATTCTATTGTGCTCTATTATATAATTACATCTTAATATATTCATTAATATTCAATGTTCTACTTGTATTATGTTCTTGTCATATTGTATATTGTCATATATTGTTTAATATTGTCATAATAATAACTAACATTGACACACATTATATATTATTTCACTTTCTATATTATTTACATTATATATTATATATAATATATATTACATATGTGTATATAGACAATATATAATATAGTATATCTATTATTTCATTTGGTCCTCAAACAGCCTTCTATCCCCATTTTATATCTGAGGAAACTGAGACTGAGAGAAATTAATCATTTGCCCAGAATCACACAGCCGGTAAGTGTCCAAGGCAAGATTCAAACTCTGGTCTTTCTGATTGCAAGTCTAATACTCTCTACTTAAAATCAGAAAGAACCTCAGAAGCCACCAAGAATTTCCTCCTAATTTTACAGCTGAAGAAAACAAGACCCAGATAAATTAGGTCATGTTAGGGTGATAAGTGGCAGAGAAGGGAATTGAACTCAGGTCTTCTGACTCCCTGCTCTTTCCACTAAACCATGTGCAAGTGGGCTAATTTCTGTCTAGGAGGCTCATGCCCAGAGAAATATCTAAGGCTCCTTTCTTTCCTCTCTGACACATCTTTCCAGGATGGAGGTGATATGCTTGTCTTGTCATAACAGATGGTTTTTGAAGGAGGTCAATGACTTGGTCTCATAGGATTAGCACTGCAAGGTCATCTAGCCCAACCGATTCATTTTTACAGATGAGGAAAGGAGTTTCTGAGAGGCTGTGGCTCTATTCAAGGTCATGGAGTGACCTCTGAAATGACCTCTGCCTAACACAGGACACAGATAATCCAAAAGGTCTCATGGCCCCAGCTATGCATTCTGTCCCTATGATGTCTCATAGAGTTCCATTTCCTGCTCTCAGAATTTCAAGAACACTTGGTCATTGAAGCAACGGCTGGGGAACAGTCACCATAATCAAATCAATCATACAGTTTCTTCTTGCTTTCATGCTTTTTGAAAATAGGAATCTGTCCATTTTTTGTGCTCCAAGCCACATAGGCCACATGGTGGGTGCAGCAGCCCTAGAGATCTCACTGGAGTCTAGACTCCTTCAAGAGGAGGACATATCCACCCTTCCCTCTGTGCCATCATTTATTAAGACAGCCTCCTGGGCTTAATTCATAGGTGCCCATCTGTTATGGAACTATTCATCTCTATAATATTTCATGTGGCTTCCTTGTAAGCTTTGGCTCTGTGTAAATATCCATCAAATTTCTTTATGATTTCTCCAAAGGGCAGAGACATAGTGGGCAACATGATTGCGCACCACAGGGTATGCCCGCCAAGCACTTATCTGCTTGTGGTGCCTAATGGCTGTGCCAGCTCTTGAGTTTCTGACCACATGGCATTCACAGTAATGGGCCAGCAATGAGGGCAGGGTTTGGCTAGGTTACCATTAATTATGCATGCTGTAATTACGCAGAAAATGTCAATGATTCTTTATGGCTCTGGACTGCTACTTTATCCTTTTTTAAATCGTAGGAATAATCAGAAAACCATGATCTCGTCCTTCTCTTCATGTAGTTGTATTTGAAAGAGCACAAGAGTCACTTCGCTTTCCTGGGTCTCAGTTCCTTCATCTGTAAAATGGTAGGGGGAGGCGAACTGGGATCTCTTTTAACTCTAGATTTGTGATTATATAATTCTATACTTTGGCATCAGAGGACCTAGATTCGAATCTACACTATAACACCTACTTTGGTCAAATTTTGACCTCTTGGGGACTCAGTTTCCTCATCCACAAAATAAGAGGATTGGTTCAGATGAATGCCAAAGTTCCTGTCATTATCATCTCCACATTGATAATCCTATAATCTTCAAAATATAGCAACTATTTATGGACAAAGACCCTTTCCCAAGGACCCTTTCTCAAGTTCAATTCATGGTCACGACTTTCACTTAGAACTGGAAAGATGCTTAGAGGTCGTATAGTCCAACCCCCTCTTTGGACAGATGAGGAAACTGAGGCCCAGAAAGCTTAATTGATTTGCCCAAGGTCACACAAATAATATCAGAGCTAGAATTTAATCACAGGTTATCTGACTCTCCACTTAACACTGTCTCCTGGTCTTCCATCCCCCCTTACCCAAGAGGGATCAAACAAAGAATTGGAAATTGAGCAGATGCCCATCAATTAGAGAATGATAGAACAAATTGTGGTATATTAATATAATTGAATATTATTGTGCTATAAGAAATGAGAAGCAGGTGAACTTCTGAAAGACTTACGTAATCTGATGATACGTAAAGTGAGCAGAACCAGGAGAACACTGTATACAGTAGTAGCAACGTTGTATGATAACCAGCTATGAATGACTTAGCCATTCCCAACTATACAATGATCCAAGACAATTACAAAATTCTCATAAGGAAAATTGCTCATACCCAGAAAAAGAATGGATGGAGTCTGATTGCAGATCAAAGCATATTATTTTCACTTTCTTAATTTTTTTCATGTTTTTTTTTCTTTTGTTCTGTTTCTTCTTTCACAACCTAATATGGAAATATGTTTTACGTGATTGCACATATATAACCTATATCAAATTGCTTATTATCTTGTAGGGGAGGTGATAGGGAGAGGGAGAAAATTTGGAACTCAAAATTTTTAAGCGAATATTAAAATTTATTTTTACATGTAAGTAGAAAAATAAAAATGCCACTAAAATAAAGGAAATGGATTACAAGAAAGAGAGAAAGAAAGAAGGAAGGAAGGAAGGAAGGAAGGAAGGAAGGAAGGAAGGAAGGAAGGAAGGAAGGAAAGAAGGAAAGAAAGAAAGAAAAAGAAAGAAGGAAAGAAAAAGAAAGAAAGAAGGAAAGAAAAAAAGAACCTCATTTCAGCTACAAAATTATTAAGTGGTCTGGTACATGTTCTTAATTTGATTCTGCTACCTCAATGCTTCCTTTAAGTCAATTTTCCCTTCCCATCTAGTTAATAATAACTAATCATGATAGCATTTATATAGTGCTTCAAAGTTTGCAAAGGACTTTACATATTCTGTCTCATTTGATCTCCATAACAATCCTGGGAGGCTGTTGCAACAATAATACCCATTTTACGGGTTGCTGAGACAGACTTAGAGCTAGTATGTATCCAAGGTGGGCAATGCTTACTAGATGGCTTTTAGGGATGCATTTTGGACTACTCTTTATTGAGCACTACTTGACGACTTGCCAGACATGTAGTGGGTGGGATTCCTTTCCTGTATAGGTTGGGCTTCTTGGCTGCCAAGGTCCTTTCTATAATTGACGAAGTCAAATTCCATAATTCTCTGCCCTCAAAGATCTCAGAGTTGGAAAGACAAGGTACAATCATAAATGGAGACGTCACAATCCAGGTCAGCATAGGCTAAATGCCTGAGAGGTACCACTCTAACAGAGATTTTGGAGGAGGGAGAGAGTATATTGGCTGAGGAAGCCCTCAAGGAAGAGACGTATCTCAAAAGATGGGTTGAATTTTGCTAAATGGAGAATGGGAGGGAAGGCATTTTAGGCAGTACCAACGCAGTACCTAAAGGTGGGGACAGCTCTATGTGTTTGGAGGCCAATTACTGGACAATCTTTATAATAAAAGAGTGTTCTCATATACCCTGAGCAGATCTACTGAATTTTGGAATAGGTTAAATAAATTACAGCTTACTGCCTCAAAGACCTTCAAATCTTGACATCATCCAAGACTTCAGCATGTGTTTAATCAATCAACAAGCATTTATTAAATGCCGACCATGTGCCAAACATTGTACTATGGGCTTGTGTTTGCCCTCAAGGAGCTTACACTACAGGAGAAGATTCTCTCTCTCCTTCTGTATATGCGTGTGTGTATATATATGTATAGAGAGAGAGAGAGAAAGTATATTGTGTGTGTGTATATATATATATATATATGCATATATATGTATGTATATAGAGTGTATATATATATATATATATGTAGTGTGTGTGTGTGTGTGTGTATATATGTATGTGTGTGTGTGTGTGTATAAAATCAACGGTTACCAAGCAATTATTAAACGCTATGAACCAGGCACTGTCACCTCCCCATGGCTCCCTATCACCTTCAGGAAGAGGGTAAAGGTCACACAATTTGCAAGTGTCTGAGACAGAATTCTAACTCACTTTCCTGACATCAAGTCTAATACCCTACCCACTATATTGCAGTGTTTCTCATGGTCTTTGCCAGGAGGTCTTGGCAATGAGGACACCATATCACCAATAACTCCATCCTTGACAAAATCTTCTGAGCTTTCCAAACAACCCAGCATACCTATGTCAGAGACCATGAACCCCTGTGGGTAAATGGATTACAAGTATGTGGTGCTTTCCATGAAATCCCTACCAGCACCCCAGACAGTAGCCGCTGGAGTGAGGGAGGGGAGGAAGGAGAGGAAAAGTAGAAAGGAGAGAAAATTCCATGTCACAAAATTCCATCACACAGTTAAGTGACTTAAGGTTTACAAAGTGTCTTACACACATTGATTTATTGGATCCTCACAACAACCCTCTGAGGTATACACTAATATTTTCCAGAAAGGGAAAACGACCAGACAGAGAAAACATGAATTTAAGAGAGGTTAAATGACTTAGCCAGAGTCACTGAGTAGTGGTGGGATTCAAACCCAGGTGGTCCTCACTGCCACCCTAGCACGTTGTCTATTAAACCATATTCCCTCTCTAATGAGCAATTTCACAATTGTTTGATTATTATGTTTATTGTGTGTGTGTGTGTTTGTCTTGTCTAGACACAACCTATAACTCAACATTCTGACTCTCCTTCCTTAGTTTGGTTTTCTTTCCAGAGTATGAAATATGTTTTTCCAAACTTCATCACAAAAGTTCAGGTCCAGTGGACAATCTTCCCTCAAAACTCTCCCCCTGCTCTCTGTCCAGATCCCAAGACACAGAGCTTTCTTGGAGGTAGAATTTTATTGTGAAATATGAACCTAGTCCCAAAAGAACATCTTTTCTAGGAGAGCAGCTTAAATTTATAAAGAGGTCCACCTCAAGTCAAAGAAAACATTCCCTTCTCTACCTAGTTGCAGAGACTTCCAATGGATGCTGATTTTGTGTGTGTGTGTGTGTGTGTGTGTGTGTGTGTCTGTATGTGTGTGTGCCTACCCTGGGATGCTGAGACTTTTTGTTCTTTTAGAAGAAGGCAGAAGTTGTGAGATGAACATGTGACAAGCATAATTTCTAACAGATTTAATCCTCTTCTCTCCTGCAAAAACAGAGTTACAGGAATCCAGCCATATGGAAAAGGCAAAGAGTATAAGAGCTAAGGAACTCAACAAGATCCACCATGTTAAGTTCTGCACTGTGAAGCTCTTTAATAAATGTCATTTCCTGTTGCCTGGCCTATCAGAATTGATTAATCACATTTGAGAAAGACAAGAAGAAAATGATCCACTATTGAGAAATGATCAACTTCCTTTTATTACCAAATTATTTGGGAATTTTTGTCTTCAGAGTAATTTTTCCATTCATAAAATCACAGATAAGTTAGAAGAGATGACCTCAGAAAGCATCTAAGTCTCTTTATTTTACAGATGAGGAAATAGTCCCAGAAAATTTAAGAGTCTTAATTAAAACAACACAGCATTTGGACCCAACCCCTTCAATTCTCAATCTACCATTCTTTCCACAACACCAGCCTTCGTGATTTTATAGTACTATTCTATTGTAAAAGCTTTTATAGGAGGCTATATTTTGACCTGGCATGTTTTGGCTTCATTTTTTTATTATTTTTCCTTCTGAAAAATTAACCACAGCTCCCTTTCTCTAGTGATCTTTCATCCTAATTTACCATCTTCTCTGGATGGCAGGGCTTTTTTTCACTGGGGGTCAACAAGGCCTTCCAAATCAAACAGGGAGAATCATTCCTATTATACCCCATGTTGCCTTTGGTGCCTGCTCTTCTGTTGGCTTGGATGGGCTCCACCAAAGGAATAAATTTCTGTTTTTCCTCAGGCTTGTCCGGATCTGCTATAAGTCATAACTTGATGAAAGCATTATAAAGTGGTAAGACTATGCATGTCAAGAACATGGCTAAGTGATGGTTCAGAGCCTGGAGTACATCCTGATGGGGGCAGAGGCAGTGGGGAGGTTCCTCTGAAGACTGGTGACTGAAGCTATTTCCCCCTTTTCTCAAAGACTCATTTGTTTTGATAATGACAATGATAAGCCCTCACATTTACATAATATTCTTCAGGGTCAAAGCACTTGGTCAACATCGACTATGGAATCACATCACTAATTACTCAACTAACAAGGAACCATTGTGATGGACTGAATGGAGCCTTGAATGAGGGAGCCAGGACCCAAGGTTCACTCAGCTCCTTCAATGACTCACTGTGTGAGAGAAGCAATTAACTTCTCAGAAGCCCCATCTGTGTGACACTCAAGTATTGCCAGTAGGGGAAGATAAGTGGCACAGTGGCTAGAGCATGGAGTCTGGAGTCAGGAAGACCTGAGTTCAAATTCAGCCTCAGATCTTTACTAACTGTTTGACCAAGGGCAGGTCACTTAACTCTGTTTGCCTCAGTTTCCTCATCTATAAAATGAACCGGAAAGAAATGGCAAACCTCCACTATGTTTGAAAAGAAAACTCCAAATGGGGTCAGGAAAAGTCAGACACAACTGAAATGACTCAACAATAACACATCTATTTAAAAAATTTTTTTTAAGTTTACAAACCCCAGATTAAGAATTCACAGACTAAATGGTCTCTATAGTTAGAGATATACTTAGCAATTCTTGCACCTAAGGAATATTCAGGATTTTTTTCTTCTTTGATGAGGAGGTATACAGTCTGCATGGTTATGGCAGCAGCCCTGGGAGCAGAGGCAGCTCTCCACCAGATGCTCAATACCTCTACCCTAACCACAAAGGCCCTAAGAAGAGAGAGGCACGGAGAAAAGGGAAGAGACTAGTGTTGATGGCATCCCCTCAATAAAATAATTTGTTCTGTAAAACTTGGACTCAGTCAAAAGACTGTCCCCAAGGTCCTAGAAGATCACATGTGGCCCTGAGAACACAGGTTGCCCACCCCTAGTTGATGCAATGGATCCTGGGAGAGAATCATAATGGTAATGGGAACCCCCAATCTAGTGGCCCATTGCCAGGGGAGGGATAAGGAGCAATCACAGCAAATATGTGGAGAGACATGGCCCAAAATCAACAGAAGACCCTAAGAGATAGTGATAGCTGACCAGAGCACCAAACCTCATCCTCTCAAAAGTTGAAGTCCTTGGACAAAGCCCTGATTGCCTCACCCTAGTTCTGCTTCTGTCTCTAACTACAATAGTCTATGACTCTTTAGGTCCTTGTAAATAGTGGGAATTCAGAAAAACACCATTCTACCCCACCTTTGAAGGGCTATCTTAATAATCCCCAGTGAACAGAAGAGATGAATCATTGCATCACCTTTTCTTCTACAGTTACAGAAATACAGCTACTTACATTTAAGATGAACCTGAGACAATCAACATGACAGAATAAGGTGAATATTCAGTCTAGAATCTTGGGTTCAAAATTTAGCTCTTCAACTTACTCTCTGGGTAACCCTGAGGCAAATAATATGCCCTTCCTGGGCCTCAGTTTCCTCATCTCTAAAATAAAAGGGTTGAACTAGATGATTGCTAAGGTTGCTCATAAACCTATAATTGATCTATTGTGTTAGTCTATTAGATTCTCCAAAGCTGTGTTTGTTATGTAGATGTTATGAAGACGAGCTGGGGTGTATTTGACAGCAACCCACGGGTATACTCAGAAGACCTCTCCTTCCTAAACCAGCCCCTTCATGTCTGCATTGTTGACAAACAAAACTTTTAAAAAAAATATGCCTCTAGCTTTAAGGTTCTTTCCCTTCTCCCCATTCCCCAAGCCTCTAGAGAGCTAATATGTTAGATCTTACCTACCATTGCTGACTCATTTTAAATGTGTTTATCAAATGCTGCCTGACACTGAGGTTTGATAAAAGGGAGTTAAGTTTATTTCAGTCATGAAAATGAGTAGATCATTTAAAAAGTGTTTAACTACTTAAGATGTACTGGGAGTCATACTGAGGACAAAGCATTGTCTTAAGTGCTTTCCCTAACGGCAATGATGCATACTGGGTGACCAACTGAATACAGTGGGGTGCCTGAGGTCAGGAAGATTCATCTTCCTGAGTTCCTATCTGCGCTTAAACACTTACTACCTGTGTGGCCCTGGATGAATCATTTCACTCTGTTCGCCTCTGTTTCCTCATCTGTCAAATGAGCTGGAGAAGGATATGGAAAACCACTCCAGTATCTCTGCTAAGAAAATCTCAAATGGGGTCACAAAAAGCCAGGTAGGATTGGAAATGACCAAACAGCCATAAAGTGATAGAGTATAGAAGTTAGATAACTAGATTTCATGCTGTCAAAGAGCTCACAATCCTGTTTTCAGTATTAACTCAGTATTAAGATCTGAGTTTGAATCCTCCTCCAGTCACTCACTAGCCATATGACCTTGGGTAAGACATTGTCTTTCTCAGTTTCTTCCTCTGTAAAATGAAAACAATAGTAAAGGTTATTATGAGAATCCATTGAATCAGCATATATAAAGCACTTTGCAAACTGTAAAATACTATATAAATGTGAACCATTATTAGTAATAGTAAATAGAAATTTCTTAACTCTATGAAACATGAGGCTAAGTTTCTATGCGGAAAAAGAGCATGAATGTATCAGGGATCAGAGGAGGATCGCCCAGTGAGATACACACACAAGTCCATCCAGTCAAGAACTATCTCCTCATTTTCCATAGACTCCAAGAGATAGCTTGATCACAAGTGAACAGAGACTCCAAAGTCTCTCTGAATTCTCAAGTGGAAGGAAGCACAGTGTAATTGAGGAAACTTTGAGGGAGACGATGAGAAAAGCCACATGGAGGAGTGATCGTGACCATTCTTGATGCCTAGTAAAGGAAGAGAATTACATATACAGCAGCAAAGCCTGCTTGCCAACCAAGGAGAGAGAAAAATGGGACTTTCTGCAGAGAACGAAAGGGTGGGAGATAGTAGACAGTCAAGCAGATTCAGACACTGCATGATCCAATCTCCCTCTGATGCTTTGGTCTGGACGTGCCAGAGTTGCTGCTCCACTGTCCCATCAGAACATGCAATTTGGTGTGGGAATGGGGGAGGCTTCGGGGGTCGAAGGAGGGTAGTTAGAAGAGGAGGAGAAAAAGCCAGTCTGACAGAGGGAAAAGTCATAGAATGCTTTTAAAGAAATGGGATGCTAATTGCTTTCAAGGACCTCTAGTTACTCAGCAGACAGAAGGGAGGAGCACGAGGAGGAAATGAACTGTGGGGTTTGTCTTGGAGAATCTCTTAAGTGCTTCAGTAAGTAGATAAGCATCATTTGTAATTAGCACATGCATTGTTTCCCTGCAGACACCACTGCTAAAGTGGTTTTATAAGGATTTTAAAACAGTTAGTTGGCCTTGACTCTGACAGCTGATAAATACCTCCTTTATTTACACTATTATATCATTTAGCAAATAAATTCCCTGCTCTCTTTTCAGTCCCACAGACCAGCAAAGGTAAACTTCAGACCAGTACGTTCAGATAATCCCAAATTCCAAAGGAACAGAATCAGACAAGATACGGCTTTAGAAGAGAGAGGGTACGGTTGGCACCGGGCTTCTTCCAGCCCTCCCCACGCTCCAGACCTCATTCAAGACGATTAAAACTTTGCCAACTTCTCTCCACGAGTTGGCAAGATTAGCCAAGAGAGGGGATAAGGTTTGGCAGAAAATATGTGACTCACCATCTTCCTGGAGGCCAAAAGGGAGCAGGGGCTCTCCTCATCTGAAAGCTTACCCTGCTCCAGGGTGGAGAGTGACCAGCCTAACTTCCTTAACATCAATCTAACAAGTCCAGTCAGAGCTGACCTACTGTTCTAGTGAATTCCAGGACAGTAACGTCAACCTCTAGTAGACAGGATTGTTAAGTGGCTCATAGGATTTAGGGCAGGAAAAGACTTCTCATCCAACCTCTTCATTTCTCAATGAACTGAGAACCCAAAGAAAACTGAGGCCCAAAGAAAGGAATGATGTGCCCAGTGTCACACAAGTATTAAGTACCAGGTCTAAGACTGATAACAGGATCCAGTCTTTCTTCCCCTCAGAACCCTCTTATCACAACCTGGAACTGGTGATTTTGGTTCTCAGGATGAGTACATAATGACTTGGGTCAACTACCATGAGAACAACCTTACCTCTCCCCCCACCCCTGCAAGCTGAAAATGCTTTCTTCTTCCTCAAATTTCCCTGGAGCCTTTTGACTGGATCCCCCCTTTCCCCCCTTCATTCTTTACCATGTATTACACTTAAGATCAAAAGTCTAGAATTTGAAGGGATCTCAGAGACCCCTTCATTTTACAGATGGGGAAACTGAGGTTCATGGAGGTTAAGTGACTTGCTAACCTCACACAGCTAGTAAGTGACAGAGACAAGATGTGACCTTTGGTCCTTTGACTTCAAAAAAAGCTCTTTCCATGAGACCATGCTGCCTCCGTGTACCTGACATAACCTGTACATAAATGATAAGATTGTTGAAAGTGAGGACAGTTTCATTATTCATCTTTTTATCTTCCAGTACCTAGCACAGAACCTTACATACAGAAGGCTCTTCAATCAATCAAACATTTCTTAAGCCCTTACTATACGACAAACACTATGTTCAAGGAGCTAGAGATTCAAAGAAAAAAGAGACAGTCCCTGCCTTCAAGGAGCTTACTTGTGATTAAGAGAAAAAAGCACATACGTATGTACATAAAAATACATAAAAGGTATAAAGAAATCAGTGGCAGGTCCCCGTAGTGGTTGAGGGTATCAGGTGGTTTTTGAGCTGAGCTTTGAAGGAAATTTGAGATGCTAAGAGGCACAGGTGAGGAGGAAGACCATTCCAATCACTGAGGCACAGTCCCAAATGTGCCACTTTCCCTTTCTGAATTTTCAAAAAGGAATCTTGCCTATTCACTCTCTGCACTCTTAGCAACCTGCCCTCCCAAAGTCTAGGGCATGTGACAGATTGAAGCAGGTATGGGGTGATGGGAAAAGCAAGGACCCTGGAGTCAAAATATCTAGGTTCAAGTCCCACCAGTAATGTTCACTATGAATGAGACTTTAGGCAAGTCACGTCAACTCCCTTAGCCTCAGTTTCCTCTTGTCTAAAATAAGGGGGTTGGAATAGATAGCCTTGAGGGACCCTTTCAGTCCTAAATCTATGATTCTTTGATTTTGATTGAAATTTCAGCCCTGTTACTTGCTACCTGTATAACTCTGTGCCTCAGCTTCCTAATCTGTAATGGTTAGTTGTCCTTCATTCTTGCATGAAGAGGATCAAAATGATATGGTTGTGCTAGAGTCAAGTTTCAATGTGTCTCACTGTGGCTGATCAGATCAATATGAGCTTGGAATGCTCTACCACAGGTCGGGCACAAATAGTCTGTGGGAATATTTGGGGTAGATTCTCTAACTTTGCACATCCTACATTTTCTTTGAGCTGTTTCAATTCTGTTTTGCTCATAGAGCTTAGCATCTTCTCTGATATGAACATGACATACCGAATGGTCCTGTAACAGTGTTTCCCATGTCACATAATCAATTCCGAAGTTCTTGAGAGAGACCTTGAGAGTGTCTTTGTATTATTTCTTCTGACCACCGTGTGAACACTTGCCCTTTGCCAGTTCTCCATAAAATAGTCTTTTTAGCAAATATATTTTACATTCAAACAGCGTGGCCAGTCCATCAGAGTTGCACTCTGTGAAGCATAGTTTGAGTGCTTGGCAGTTCAGTTCAAGCAAGGACCTCAGCGTCTGGTACCTTATCCTGCCAGGTAATCCTCAGAATCTTCCCAAGATAGTTCAAATGGAAGCGATTCAGTTTCCTGGCATGGCGCTGGTAGACTGTCCATGTTTCACAGGCATACAGCAATGAGGTCAGCACAACAGCTTTGTAGACCTTCAGTTTGGTAGTCAGCCTAATACCTCTTCTCTCCCATACTTTCCTTCCTCATCTGTAATATGAAGGGATTGGATTAGATGACCCCTAAGGACCCTTCTCGCTATAGATCTGGGATCCTATATATTGTCTTTTTTCTCCCAAGGATTCCATGTCTTGCTTTCTCGCTCCCTAGGATCCCATCAACTTCAGCAAATCCACTCTGTCCTCACTGGTCAGAATCAGATCCAGAAAAAGTAGTTCCCCTTAGTACATGAAATTCCCTGAGAGATTTCTTCAAGTACCTTACTGAAATCCAGTTATGTTATGTTTATGGTATTTCCCTGATCTGTCAGTCTAGTAATCCTCCAAAAAGGAAATGAACTCATTCTTCTCTCCTTCTGTCTTTACATTATTCTCTCCTAACAGCTCTTCCCCCATTTCAGATCCCATCCCCATCCCCCTCCTAACTCCCCTTCTCCCCACCAGGATTGCTCTCCTTCTTCAGATTCTATTTACTCTTGATTTTTCCTCTTGGGGGAAAGAAAGAGCCTGAGGCCGAGCCTAAAAGAAATCAGGTCTGATAAAAGTGGAACCCGAATGTTTTCTTCTGTGGAAAGAGTGTTGGATGGGGACTCTGCCTCTCTAGTAGGTGAGCTTCCTTATCTCTTCAGGGATCTAAGCCTACATAATCACTTCCTGGTCATTTCAAAATCATGCTGCCATATGCATCTCATATTAAGTCTTCCTCCTGAGGGCAGAGAGTGTTTTAAAAGGTTACATTTCCCCCCAGTGCTTAATACAGTGCCTGGCACACAGTAAATTTGTAATAAATGCTTTATCAGTGTGAAAGGTGGGATTTGAATCCAGACCTTGCAATTCCAGGATTGGTACTTTATCCACTACATAATGGTGCCTCCAAATTTTTTATTAAGATATGCTGAAGTTCTGGGACACAAGCCTGTCCTTGAGCAAATCAATTGAATACTGAGAATGAATAATTTTGATGTATCTCTGCGACATTGTAAAAATAAGGTATAGAGGGAAAATGACAATAAATAATTAAATGCTTTATCATCATCATCACTAGAGAACGTTGGTCCAAATCTCAGCTCTGCCATTTACAACCTGGTGACGTTGGGCAAGTAATTTCATCTCTCTGAGTCTCCATTTCCTCATCTATAAAATAAAAGACAGACTAGATGATCTCTGGGGTCCCTTATCCTAAGAGAACCATTTAGCAAGAGGAACCATCAAATTGCAAAAGCAAACAACCCCCAGAGCAAAGAGTCTCTTGATATGTCCAATTCATCCACCCCCAAATGAAAATACACAAAGGAAAGAAAGACAGAAAGAAAAATGACTTTGGGGAAAATTAATGGAACCGGGTATGGACAAGGAAGGAAAAGTAAATGGGAAGTCAGTCCAATGCAAACAGGCCAAGGCAAGACAGGGAGGGGAAAATCTTCTTTGCCATTCCATTAGGGCTTGGGAGCTGTGATTTATTTAGCATTCCAGAAGATCTACTGCAACAAACAGGGTTCCAATGTATTAAGTCATGTTCCGAGTTCCATAGGACAATTATTCAAAATTGGACATACTGGAGTTCAAGGGTAGAGAAGTCTCCCTTGAACTCAGCACTCAGCACTCAGCATGTTTCTCAGATTGCATCAGCCCAAGACTGTAACCTTCATAGTCATAAAAAAACCATTTCTCTCCATCAACAGGCTGGACCATTAAGGCTGAGATTGAAGTGCAATACCAAGTTTCAGTGGAAGAAATTAATTTTCAATTATATTGAAACAATTTTTTTTTGTCTTCTCACAGACTCATTGACCTTGACTGTACAAATTCCTAGCCCTGGCATTTAAAATGCTTTCCAGACCAGTTCCTATGTACCTTTATACCCTTATTTCATGTTACTCCCCTTCATGGGCTCTATTCATACTAAACTTCCTATGTTCCTCTGAATGAATATTCCATCTCTTCACCACCATCATTCCTCGTGCCTGGAACAAAGGCCCTCTTATCTCGACTTCTTAGAATCACAAATCTAGATCTGAAATGAACTGAATGAATCTAGTCCAACTCCTTCATTTTACAGATGAAGAAACTGAGGCAGAGATTAGGGGGAGTGATTTACCCAAAGACACCCAGGTGAATTGTTACAAGTAAGGGTCAAACATAGACCCTTTAGACATGGAAAATCTGGGAATTTGTTTTCTTTGTGAATATTTATTACAAGGGTTTTGATTTGCTTGTTTGTTTTTTGGGGGGAAAGAAAAAGAAACTAGATTTTGGAAAAAAATTAAATTACATTTTAAAAAGTGCTCTAGAGTCACATATCTAGGGCTAAAATGGACATTGGAGAAATGGCTGTCTAATCCAGTCCTCTCCTTTTACAGAAGCCATGAGAAATGAAGTGACTTCCTCTATGTCACACAGGTAGTAATTGTCAGAGGTGAGGTTTGAATCCAGACTTCCTGACTCTAAAGTCCATACTCTTCTTTCCATTGTATCCCATCATGTCTGAATGCTTCACTTCTTTTTCAAAGCTTGACTTAGGTGCCAACTTTTGTAGGAAGCATAAACATAGGAAATGGCTAGCCATGAGTAATTCAGGTAGGTCAGAACATAAATTATATCTAGGGAAGCAGTAACAATAAGAGTCATTTCTTTCATTCTTTAAAATCTATCGGCAAGGGTTTTATATGTGTGATATAATTTGATCCTCTGTGGTAGATAATATAGACATTATTATTCCATTTTGCACATGGATATACTACACAATTTCATCCATAATTCTCTTTTTTTCTCCTTTGTATATTGAAATGTTTGTGAGCATTGCTGACTGCTAAATTCATAAGGAGAAAGATCATCTTTTTTTTAAATGAAAGAAATTGAGCAATGGGTAGATTAACTAACTGGCCCCAATCACATAGTTATTAGATGTCAGGAGAAGGATTTTACCCCACGTTTCTCTTGTTTTCATGGTCAGTTGTTCTTTTGCTGATGTTTTTCAACTGTATTATGCTTCCTCTCAGATTGGACTAAATAGAAGATGGTTTAGGGCCAAGCACTGGAGAGCCTTGAATGCCAACAAGACTAAGAAGGTTAGTCGGAATTTGTCATGGGAAGATTTTGAGAAGGGAAATAATTATTAAGTAAATACTCAGTTGTTGCTGATTGGAGGGACAGAGAAGTGAGGCTAGAGGCATACATTCCCTAACTGGGAAGTTATTGCAATAATCCAGCAAGAGGGAATGAAGACCCAAACTAAGATGGTGGGAAATGGAATGGAAGAAAGGGATCTGTGCAAAGGAAATTGATGAAAGAGAATCAATAGGAAATGGAGAGTGATTGGATCAAGGGTGGGGAAGTTTGGAGGGGGAAGCCTCAGCATGGCCAGAGAAGAGGGCAAAGATAACAAAAATCTCAAGCCTTGAATGACTGGCAGAATAGTTGAGCTGTTCAGTGAAATGCTTTATTTAAAGGAAAAACAGAATGTCAAAGATTTTGCTCTGATCACATCTATGTACCAAAGCAAAAACATCTGGATGGAAAGTGAAAGAGGAGGCTCAGTAGACAGAGCACTACTCTGCCTGGAATCAGGAAGATCTGAAGTCAAGTCCCATCTTCGGTGCTTCTTAACTGTATGACCCTGGGCAAATCATTAAACCTCAGTTTCTTCATCTGTAAAATGGGGGTGATTATAATAGCAGCTAATTCTCAGGGATATTGTGAGAGAATACTTGGAAAATGCTTAGCACCGTGCCTGGCCACATAGTAGGTGCTTATTTACTTCCTTCCTCATCACCCACCAAAACCATCATCAGACAGTTCTCCGCCAGCATCTAAGGAACATACATCTCAAGGCATATCCAGTCTTCCATTGTATTTGGTAGAGCAAACATCACCTCTGACATGAAGTCCTTCCTGACCACTACTTCCCTACTTCTGGAGCTATCACATCACCTTGTGTCTATCTGAATATACTTTGTATAGACTTAGATGTGTGTATTTTCTCTGCTGTAGAATATAAGGTCCTTGAAGGCAGGGACTTTTCTCACATTTTTCTTTGTAGACCTAGGACAGTTCCTGGCACATAGTAGCAGTGTTACCTACTAATATTAATTAATTTCAAGGATTAAATACTTGATTAATTATGCTATTTAATTCTCCCTAGTATTTTGACACACACACAAGGCTTATATCCCCTTGTTAATATAATTCAGTTGTGTGTCTAATTCGTCATGACCCCATTTGGGGTTTTCTTGGCAGATATGCTGAAGTGGTTTGCCTTTGTCTTCTCTAGCTCATCTTACAGATGAAGAAACTGAGGCAATAAAGGTTAAGTGACTTGGGCAAGGTTTCACAAATAAGAAGTGACTGAGTCTGGATTTGAATACAGGTCTTTCTGATTCCAGCCCCAGTGCTCTATCCACTGTGCCACCTAGGGGCCCTATAGCTCCCCTACTAGAGTGTAAGCATCTTGAAGGCAATGTTTTTTCCATTGTTGTCTTTGTACCCTCCATGTCTAGCACAGCACCTGGCACAGAGAAGGTGGTTAATTTATGCTTGTGAATATATTGATTGACTATGTTGTTGAGTTCTACCATATATTTTATTTCTTTTTTTAGAGGAAAGAGTTTTTATTTGGCAATCTGGAAAATCCTTTAAAAGTCTTTTCAGAATACTATTTTTTAAATTTATTTATTTATTTTTAGTTTTCAACGTTCATTTCCACAAGATTTTGAGTTCCAAATACTCTCTCCATCTCTCCCCTCCCCTACCCCAAAATACCATGCATTCTGATTACCCCTTTCCCCAATCTACCCTCCCTTCTCTCATACCCCTCCTTTTCCCTATTCCCATCTTCTATCTTTTCTTGTAGGGTAAGATAGATGTCTATGTCCCATTACCTGTATTTCTTATTTCCCAGTTGCATACAAAAACAATTCTCAACATTTGTTCCTAAAACTTTGAGTTCCAACTTCTCTCCCTTCATCCCTCCCCATCCATCCCCACTGAGAAAGCAGGCAATTCAATAATAGGCTATATATATGTAGTTATGCAAAATATTTCCATAATAGTCATGTTGTGAAAGACTATATTTCCCTCCATCTTATACTGCCCCACATTTATTCTATTCTCTCTTTTGACCTTGTCCCTCCTCAAAAGTGTTTACTTCTAATTATTCCCTTCTCCCATTTGCCCTCCCTGCTATCATCCCCCCACACCCCACTTATCCCCTTCTCCCCTACTTTCTTGTAGTGTAAGATATATTTTCATACCAAATTGAGTGTGTATGTTACCTCCTTAAGCCAAATGTGAGGAGAGCAAGCTTCACTTCTTCCCTGACAACTCCCCCCCCTTTTCCCATCCATTGAAAAAGCTTTTTCTTGCCTCTTTTATGAGATATAACTAGCCCCATTCCATCTCTCCTTTTCTCCTCCCAATATATTCCTTTGTCACCCCTTAATTTTATTTTTTATTTTTTAGATATCATCCTTTCCTATTCAACTCACTTTGTGCCCTCTATCTATATATATATATATATATATAATCCCTTCAACTACCCAAATACTGAGAAAAGTCTCAAGAGTTACAAATATTTTCTTTCCATGTAGGAATATAAACAGTTCAGCTTTATTAAGTTCCTTATGATTTCTCTTTCTTGTTTACCTTTTCATGTTTCTCTTGATTCTTGTGTCTGAAAGTCAAATTTTCTATTCACCTCTGGTCTTTTCATCAAAAATACTTGAAAGTCCTCTATTTCATTGAATGACCATTTTTTCCCCTGAAGTATTATACTCAGTTTTGCTGGGTAGGTGAGTCTTGGTTTTAATCCTAGTTCCTTTGACTTCTAGAATATCATATTACAAGCCCTTAGATCCCTTAATGTAGAAGCTGCTAGACCTTGTATTTCCTGAACTTATTTCCACAACACTTGAATTGTTTCTTTCTGGCTGCTTGCAATATTTTCTCCTTGGCCTGGGAACTCTGGAATTTGGCTACAATATTCCTAGGAGTTTTTCTTTTTGTATCTCTTTCAGGAGGTGATTGATGGATTCTTTCAATATTTATTTTACCTTCTGGTTCTAGAATATCAGAGCAGTTTTCCTTGATAATTTCATGAAAGATGATGTCTAGGCTCTTTTTTTGATCATGACTTTCAGATAGTCCCATAATTTTTAAATTGTCTGTCCTGGATCTATTTTCCAGGTCAGTTGTTTGTCCAATGAGATATTTCACATTGTCTTCTATTTTTTCATTCTTTTGGTTTTGTTTTGTAATTTCTTGGCTTCTCATAATGTCATTAGCTTCCATCTGCTCCATTCTAATTTTTAAAGAACTATTTTCTTCTGTGAGCTTTGAACCTCCTTTTCCATTTAGCTAATTATGCTTTTTAAAATGTTCTTTTCCTCATTGGCTTTTTGGACCTCTTTTGCCATTTGAGTTAGCCTATTTTTAAAGGTGTTATTTTCTTCAGCATTTTTTTTTTGGGGGGGGGTCTCCTTTAGCAAGCTGTTGACTCACTTTTCATGATTTTCTTGCATCACTCTCATTTCTCTTCCCAATTTTTCCTCCAGCTCTCTCACTTGATTTTCAAAATCCTTTTAGAGCTCTTCCATGGCCTGAGACAATTACATATTTATTTTGGAGCTTTTGGGTGCAGAAGCTTTGACTTTTATGTCTTCCTCTGATGGTATGCATTGTTCTTCCTCATCTGAAAGAATGGAAGAAAATACCTGTTCACCAAGAAAGTAACCTTCTATAGTCTTATTTTTTTCCCCTTTTTTGGGCATTTTCCCAGTCCATTACTTGACTTTTGAGTCCTTTGTCAAGTGGAGGGTATACTCTGGGGACCTGTAAGTTCTCAGTTCCTCCAAGGTGGCACAATCGAGGGAGAGGAGTTTACTCCTCTCCTGGCCTGCTCTCTGGTCTGGGAGCAACCACAAGCTTTTCTGCCCAGGATCCTCTCTAAAGCCTACACCAGCTCCACTGGGTCAGTGGTCCTCCTCACCCCAGGACTGCCACTCGGAACTGAGATCCAGATTGACTGATCAAGTCCCCCAGGGTCTTTAGGCCAAGGGCTCCTAAAATGGACATTGTGCTGCAGTGGCTACTGCTGCCTTGGGACCAGGGCTACAGACTGACCCTGCTCAATTCTCACTCATGTGAAAGAACTTTCTCACTGACCTTTGAAGCTGTCTTTGGCATTTGTGAGTTGAGTAATCTGGGAACTGCAGCTGCTGACCATGATTCCATATCCTGAAGCCTGCTCCAGTCCTGTCCCTGCCACACCGTATAGCCAAAGGGGTTACGTTCCTCTCCAAGCCAGATGCAATAGACCTTTTCCTGTTGGTCTTCTTGACTGTCTTGTGCTGGAAATCTCTTTCACTCTGTTTTGTGTCTTCTGCAGCTCTAGAATTTGTTTAGAGTCATTTTTTACAGGTATTTCATGGGCTTTGGGGATAGAGTTATAGTAGTCTGTCCTTCTACTCCACTATCTTGACTCCACCCTCCCAATACTATTTTTAAATGCTTAAAATAAAACACATGGGATTAAAAAGAAAACCAATTCTATTGAAACATAGTCATTGAAATACTTGCTGTTAGTTAAGAGTTAAGAACCCCTGATGTAGAGGGATAATCTCTGCTATTAGACTATAAGATCCTTGAAGGCAGAACAGGACTGAATCATGATCCATGGCATCCTCTCTAGAGCAAGTACAGTTCCTTGTGCACATAGTAGGCACTCAGTAAATATTTGCTGGATTGATTCTAATTAGTCCTTTGGCAACATGATGGCAGAGTGAATTTCTCCACCAAGCAATTATTGGGTGGTAGAATAGAGAGCACTTTTGCAGTCTAGGAACCATTCCTTTGCCATCAAAGGGGACCATTTTCTGGACAAATGAAAGAAAATGGACATGACTTTCTACAAATTGGCCATATTGAGAAATGCCAAACTTCCATCAAAGATTCCTGTCGTGTATAACTGGTATTTGGATACTTGGCTGCAAAGACAGTCTGTTTTCAAAGGGCAGTTGTAGGTACTAAGCTGTAGGAACTTCTCACATTTATACATATACACACAATTTCTTTTTCTCTGTCTCTCTGGGGCCGAGTTGGGGCCTCTCAGCTGCTGACATGCTCCTCTCCTTTGCTCTTGCAGTTGATAACCCATATTAACTTCTCCCTGAAGCTCTTGGCTCCCTGTCAAGTCAGTCCTTACCTCCGACCATGAGGCTCTCCATCAACCTTCCCCACATTTCCCCATCATGTTAGGTTCAAACATGTTTTGATTGTTTTACCTCAGGCATGTATCTTCTTGTCTTGCCTTGCTTTTCATCCTCATTGCAGACTTAAGGAGAATGAGTCAAGGACCATTCAGGCTCAGAACCTTTGTACCAGATACCAGTTAGCCTGGGGTTATATACCCAGACTGGTATTGTTCACAAGAGTCATCTGATGGTTATTCTCCCCCAGTTTCCTCATCTGTTAAATGAGGGTGTCCCTTCTGGCTTAAAGCCTTCTAAAGTCTAGTATACATTCCATGTTTCCTTCCATCTCCAAAGTTCTATTACTAAGGTCTTTGCCAGTTTCTAAGGTCTCTTTGTCATCTAACATTCTATGTTCTAAGGTCTCTCCCAACACTGGCATTCTTGTTGCTTCTATGTTCCAGAGTTCATTCTAAGGTCTAACAGTTGATGCTAGAAGACCCATTTCCTCTAATATTTTTTGTTTGAATGCCCCTCTCAACTCTGAAAGTCCCTGTTCTAACTCCCTCCCAGGTCTGGCATTCCCTGTTCTAAGGCCTCTCCTATCTCTGACATTTCATAGTGTAAGGGCCCTTTCAATTCGAACATGCTATGATGAAGAAAGAAAAGAATCTTCTTTTCTACTCATGATGTACTCAGTTTTTTCCATGTGGGATTTGTATGGAGAGTAAGGCCCAAATAGAAACTCTCACTACCTCCTAAGGCAATCCATTCAGTTTTGGGAAAGCTCTAATTGTTTAAAAAGTAAAATTCACAACATCAAGCTGAAGTCTTCTCTCCTGTATCTTCCACCCTTTTCTTCAGTTCTATCCATTGGGACCATGTACTGTAAGACTAATCTTTCATCCTAAGTCCTTTATGAACTTAAAGATATCTATTATGTCCTTCCTAAGACTTCCCTTTTCCAGGTTAAACACCTCTAATCACTTCATCTCCAAAATTAGCTTAGATTTTTTTGGCTACTGCTTACCAGTGTGGTCTCATATTGAGATTGTAGCTCACTAAAAGCTTCAAGTCAACTCTATATAAATTAATGTTGAATGATATCTCCCTCATTCTATACTTGCACACTTGATTATTTTTGAGCCCCAAGGGAAAAGTTATATTTAATTATATCAAAACAGATAATATTTGTAAAGCAGCACAGTGCCTGATATGTCATAGGTTCTAAATATCTATTCCATTTTCTTTCCCTTCTTTGAGAGCAGAGACTCTATCAAGTATATTTTTTTCCTTTATTTGTTTCCCCAGTGCTTAGCACACTGTCTAACACATGCTCATCGACTTTGTGTCTCCAATGCTTGTATACCCAATACTGCCTGGCAAATGCTCATTCATTGACTGACTAGCAATTGATCAAAATTATATTGAGACTACAATCACTATTTAGATTATATTCAGGGATATTAACTTGTAATACCATTGAGGAAAACATACCAGAAGGAGACTTGGTAACAAAAGCCTTAGTGAAAAGCCCACAACCCCTTAGAATTACATTTAGAATCCTAAGGAAAAAGAATTAGCCTTATTCTGAGAATCCAACATGTCAATGACTTAGAGTTGGCACAATGAGCCTAGAGTTCACATGTGTTAGATATTCATGTTAGTTGCTTATGTCTTGGCTATTAGACCATTATTAAAGATATCAAATTTAATTAAAGATTAATTTAATTTTTGATTAGTCAACATATTAATAAATGTAATTATTCTATTACCTATTGGTATATATATATATATTATATTATAAATAATATAATTGAATAAAATTAATTTAATTTATAATCAGTTATATGAAAATATTCTTTCCAGCAAACTGTTTTCCTCCTTATGCTAGTTATACTAATTTTGTTCTCATAAAAACCTTTCAGTTTCTGGTATCAAAAATCATTTAATCAAATATCAATTCTGAGTTTTTTGTGGCATATGGCATAAGATGTTAAGTATTATCTGTTTGTGATGCTGCCAGGCCAAGCCTTTGTTGCTACTGCTTGCCTTTCTAGATGCTCAGCAAACATCTCTTTCATGATCTCATCCAGAATTCTCCCAGGAATTAAAGTCAAATCTACCTTGTTCTCTCCTTTCTTATTTTTAAATCAAGACCACAATGGCTGCCTTCAGGTGTTCGAAGGGCTTTTGCATCAATCTTGTTCTGCTTGACCCTAGAAACCAGAATTGGGAGCAGGTGGTAGATATGGCAAAGATGTAAATTTAGTCTTCCTGTCAAGAAAAACTAAGTCTCTTTGGGCCTCTCATTCTTCATTTGTAAAAAGAGGGGGCTGAACTTGATGGTTACTAAAGCCCTCTCAGTTAAAAATCTCTGAGTAGGCATTTAATAATGCCTTCTATTTTTTCTCCAGGGAGAGGGAGTGAGGAGATGGGGGGTAGGGAGGAACAGACATCTTTCCACTTCCTCCATAATCTTTCTCATCCATCCCTCGTTGGAGAGCAGACCAACAATGAAGTACTCCAAAGTCCAAATTGAAGGCCCCACAGAGTTTAAAGAGCATGCCCAGACTCCTGGCAGAGTAGGTCCTAGATGTCAAGACCATTGCCAATGCCCCCTTCTATCAAGGGTTATATAGGGGGATGTTTGGAAGTCTTCAGGGCAAGAGAAGAAACGCACTTGAACAGTGCTGACGGATTGATGCTGTTAATTAGGTTTACGTGCATCCCTTCTACAGTCAACTCTTGTGTATTCAGGGTAAATGAAGAAGAGTTTTGGCACAAATCAGCAAAAACCTGGCTAATTGACCCAATCTTGCCAACTTGTGGTGTGTAATTAAGTGTGCAGCTAATGAAGGATGAATACAATTGTTTATATTTAGAAGCAGAGCATCTAGAAAGTTCTAGACTGTGAGCCACAAAGAGGCTTTTTGGGTCATCTAATCTAACCCTAACTAATATCAACTAAAAAGGCAATTGACTTCCATTAGAATATAATCTCCTTGAGGGTAGGAACTGGTTTTATTTTTTCACCAATTTGTAATCCTATAGCAGAGTGTCTGACACATAGTAAGCATTTAATACATTCTCGCTGATTGATTGACTGGTTGATACAGGCTGAAAGGACTCTTCTTGATGTTTCAAGCTGTTGAAAAAATATCTTAACACTTGAACTTGATGAGTGAGCTAGGAGACTCTGCAACTGACATGGGAGCACGTTTATTTTGTTGTCCATCTTGACTCGGTGATGTCATGGATAGAGCACTGACTTTCAGTTCAGAAGATTTGAGTTTGAATCTTGTCCCAGATCCATACTAGCTGTGACCTTAGGCAAGTCACTTCCCTTCTCTGAGCTTCAGTTCCATCATCTGTAAAATGGGGATGATAATGGCGCCTGCCTCCCAGGATGGCTATGAGGATAAAGTGAGGTAATGTAAATGAAATGCCGGGCAAAACTTTTAGCATTATATAAATATGAGCTGTTGTTACTTATCTCCCATTTCTCAACCTGCCTTTTGGTGACATTGCTAATGAACACTATAACGATTCATCAGTAAGTCAACAAGCATTTATTCAGTGCTTACTCTGTTGCAGGCAAGGCATTGTGTTAAGTGCAAAGAAGCCAATAATTTGTTGCCTTGGAATTTTTAAGTTGTAAGGGACCTGAGAGATCATTTGCTGATTGACTTTAGATTTAATGAATCTGGGCTCCAGAAAGGTGAAGGAATTGTCAGAGGGTCTAGTTGAACCCTGGTCATATGATCCCAAACACAGACTCTTAATACTACATCATACTGCCTCCCATTGTGGCCCCATGGAAAGGTTCCTGGATTTGAAATCAAGGGTTTGCATCCTTGCTTACTTATTGGGTATGTGACCTTGGGTCTGAGGAGCTCAAGGCTCAATGAAACCAAGGAGGAATTCAGAGAAAAATGAGATGATTTGTCAGAATAGATTCAGAAGAAAATAAGTAGAACCAAGAAAACACCACATGCGATGGCTACAGCAATAAAAATGACAGGATCACTAACAGATAGGAGAACTTTGAGTGCTTGAGAAATCAACAAAGATCCTGGAACATAGATAATAAAACATACCTCCCTCCTTCTGGCTGAGGGGTGGGAGATGAGTAGAACATAATACTGTATGCATCGTCAGACAGTTATTACATTAGATACATTTAATTATTTTCTTAATTTTAGAAAGGAAGGGAGGGAGGATGCAAAGGAGGGGGAAAGGAAGGAAGGAAGGAAAGAAGGAAGAAAGGAAGGAAGGAAGGGAGGGAGGGGGAAATATGAGCCTTAGTTTCCCCCTCTGTAAAATGAGGGTCTTGGACTAGATAACTTGTAGGTTCCCTCCAGCTCTAAATCTAGGACTTGTGGCTGTGTTAAATTTCTATCAGACTCTGAGGTTTCCAGATGTTTCCCTCACAACCCCTCAGGGAAATAGTTTATTGCAAGTTTATGACCCTCATTGTATGTATAAGAAAACTCAGGCTCAGAGAGTTAAAGAGTATTAAGTATTATTGCACCCAGTTTCCATATAAGAAAATGGAGACTCAGAGAAGTAAAGAGTAAGTCTTCAGGGGGAGAGAACAGGCCTGTGATTTCATCATTACAGGGAACTTCTTATAAGGAAATGTCCCTCACTGATGCACATCAGGGACACAATGAGCATCAGTGACTTGCCCAGGGTCACACAGCCAGGATGTGTTAGAGGCAGGATTTGAATCTGGGTCTTCTTGACTCCAAGGCTAACTCTTTTTCTATTATACCTCAATGCCTCTTGTGAATAGTAATATTACCCTCATTTTACAGATGAGGCAACTGAGGCTCAGAGAAGTTAGTTAAGTGGCTTCCCCACAAGCAGACAACTAACACAATCATTCTTGGGGTTTTAAATCCACATCTGGCATCTCTAGCCTCAGGAGAGCTTTTGAACTCAATAACAATAACAGTTCACATTTATATTCCCTCCTTCTCTCTCCTCTTCTTTCCTATCAACCACCCTGTAAAGTAAATGATATTGCTATCTACCCTTTACAGAGGGTGAAATTGAATCTCAAGAAAGTTAGACCACTGGCCCAAGGACACAGCTAATAAGTGTTTAAGGCAGGATTCAAACCCTAGATCCAGAACACTAACCACCACACTACACTGTACCTCCCCCTCGGTGAAGCTAGTATGAATTTTGGCAGCTTTTGTATGGATCCCCTCAGGTTAAAGTCCCCCAAGATACCAGAGATTATAGAAATATCTCTGAGTCCTTTCTCACTAGTTGGTGGATCTGATAATTCCCTCAGAAACCTGCAAAGTCTCTAATAAAAGGAGGGTTCCCCCAGTTTAGAGGTTGCCCCTTAATCCTCCTCAGGTGTTAAACAGTGTCTAATGGGGCTAGAGCTCCCTGTTCTCATTGACTGCTCCTTCCTAACCTCCCTTCCTCATCATCTTCCAGCATTGATGAAGAATCCCTGGTGCCTGCAGCCAAGGATGGTTAGGTTTCAAATTCAGATGGTAATCTACAAGCTGAAGATTTCACACACATAAGCTCCAAATGTCTGGTGCCAACAAAAGAAGAGATACAACCCCACTGGGGTGTGTCCTCTCAGATATGGGGTGCCTAAATTAGTCTACAAATTAGTGTAATACTGTCAATGGAACAAACTACAAAACCAAACCTCCATGATGACTGTCCATAAATCAATCTTGGTCCTAGAAGTCATGAGGAAAATGTGCCTCCCTCCTTTCACTGCAGAGGTGGGGGGCTATGGGTGTGAAATACCATCAGACATTGTTAGTGAAGTCTGCTTCTGCTGAACTATTTTTTTCCCCTTTTATATCCTTTGTTACAAGGGATGGCTCTCTGGGAAGGGGAGGAAAGAAAACTATATTCAGAAAAGAAGATGATATAAAAACAAAAAAAATGCTAATAGAATGTTTTTCAAAAGAAAATTATCTGGTAAATCAACATCCTGAGATTTTTGCACTATAAGAACTTCCTTCCCCACTGCAGATTTCAATCCATCTCTAACTTACAGAATTTCAACCTTAGCTAAGGCTCATGGAGGTTAAGGATTTGGAGTCAGAAAAACGGTTTTAATTGTGGCTCTGACACTTGTGTGACTTTTAGCAAGTTTCTACTCACCTCTAGGTCTCCCTGACAAGGCTCTCGGAAAACTGTAAAGCACCATACAAAGGGACTATTTGATGTTATTATTACAGGAAGGAAGGAAGGAAGGAAGGAAGGAAGGGAGGGAGGGAGGGAGGAAGGAAAGATGAATAGGTAAAGTGAAATTCTGGTCAACCAAGTCACTTTTTATTTACACTAGACAGCTTTCTTCAAAAAGGAACCATATGGAATCATTTTATCGATTTATCCATTTAGTGGATCAGATGCAATGGAAAGAGCCCAGGTTTTCACAGAGGCCCTGGGTTCAAACTCTGCTTCTAGTGCTTACTACCTCAGGCAAGTCACTTAACTTTCCTAGTTCCATTTCTTTCTTTTTTTTAATCTCTAAGAGACTGTTGAATTAGACCTCCTCTAAGGTTCTTTGCAATTATAAATCCCATGAGCACTCATACCCAGTCCAGCACCTCAATGAAAGTGCCACTTGTAGAATCCGTTGGGGCTTGTCTCCAGAGAGGTAATTTATGTATATTTGGGAGGGGTGGTGTTGGCTGTCTCTGGGGCAGGGATGAACCCTCTCAGTTCACCTGAACTGGTTTCGGTTAATCAAAGATCCTGAAGATTGGAGAGTCACCTGGGCTTTTCAAGTAAGGGCTTACATAGGCACAAACTGCAGAACCTAGATTTCTATTCCAAAACAATTCATAAGAAAAACAAATTTCATTAAAAAATGGATGCCTGGTACTCTGAGGCTCTAAGGGCAGGGTTGGGGGTCAGTCGTCTGTTTGGGTAGTGTATTGTGATGAGGGAATTCCTAAAATACCTCTCCCTGTAACCTGCTAGGACCCCCTGAGCCGAGCAATAGAGTCCCCCAGATATTACAAGTCTCCTAAAGGCCACTATTAAATAATTGCTAAAGATGAAAACCAGGTTTCCAAAGAATCAGACAATCCCAGAGTTGGAAAGGGCCTCAGAGACATTCTAGGTCATCCTGTGGCTGATCTGGAATCTCCTCTGTACCATTCCCAAAACATGGTCCTCCAAGGTCTGCTTGAAGACCTCGAATGAGAGGGAACTCACTTCCTCGAAAGGCATCTTACTCAGCTGTTGAACAGCTCTGATCATTAAGAAGTTTGTAATCTCCCATTGGAGGCAGCATAATCTAGCAAAATGAGGGCCTGAGTTGGCATCAGGAGGTCCTGGCTTTGAGTCCTGCCCTTGACACTTGCTAGTTGTATGACTCAGTAAGTCATTCTGATCTTTGTTTTTCCTATCCATAAAATGGTTAAGAAAATGAAAACCTATTTAAGAAGGTTGTTTTGAGGGTTAAATAAGATAATATTATAAGAACTGGACAAAGGAATTAATGGTATAGGTAATTCCCAGATGAGGAAACTCTTTACCAAGGTAACATAGTACCTTCTCTGTGATGTGTAAGCTAGAGAGTTGCCTAGAACAAGGCTGCTTAAACTCTTTCCTCTTGGGATCCTTTTCTCATGTAGGCAGTGTTTGTGGGCATTGTGTGGTCTGAGGGCACGCACAGTGCAAAGTGCACATGCTTTGTGTTCGGAACCGAGGCTGCAGTGAAGTTGTATGACGCATCATGGGCAAGAGCTGCCAGAAACACCTTGACTTCATTACACATTTTTAATTGACTTTTAATCATTGCATATTCAGAAACCTTTCACAGTACAAGAAGCACATGCCTAGAGCACTCAGAGGTTGTGATTTACCAAATCACATGTGTTAGAGGCAAGACTTGAACCCCGGTCTTCTCAACTTTGAGGTTGGCTATCTACTCCCCCACACTGCCCCTTATGTAAATGCTCATAATTATTATATTATTCCAATGAACCAAGGTCTGGCTTTCTGTACCTTTCACCCACTGCCTTTAGTTCTGACTTCTGAGACTAAGCATAAAACCACCTATGCAACCTTGGCCAAGTCACTTGACCTTGAGTCTCAGTTTCCTCATTTGTCAAATGAGGGGGTTGGACTAGATGGCTTCTAACATCCTTTTCAACTCTAAATCTATAATCCAAAAAGTCACACACACACAAATTATAACCCTTAAAAACTTGATTGTGGCTATTATGCCCCTCCTCCATCTTTTCCTTCATCTTCTTCAGACTAAATCATTCTCAGTTCCTTCAACTAATCCTCCTGTGGGCCTGACTGCATCATCTCAGTCCATCCTATAATTCCATTCCCATATGTCTTCTTTATCTAATGAAGAATCATCTACTCCTCATCCTCTCACTGCACCCTTTGGGGTACCAAGTCAGTAGGTCCTCTCTCTGGTCCCACTTTCACCCCAGAACTCAACTGGAGTTGTGACTCTCTAAGACTGATAGTCTGGAGGGGATTCTGGTCATTTGGGAAAGTATTCCAGGAATTTGGGATATGATATGAATGGTCAGCAGCAGAGAAGGTGATGAGTGTCTGGGTACTCCCCAGATAAGTGCTTCAGACAGGAGTTAACCCAAGGGGATTAGCCACAGTTTCATTCAGAAGGATTCAAAGTCAGACTTCTCTCTAACACGTCCGCATTTCAACGTTTCCACCCTTGGATCTCCAACAGTAAGCACAGAGCAGTACTAACTACTGCTAACTAGCAATAATAAGAACATAGGTTCCTACTAAGTGCATGTTGATTGATTGATTGGTTGAGGCTATTGACAATGCGGTCAACCTACATCCATGTCCACGAGGTCTAAGATGCTAACAAAAGCATTTGTTAAGCACCTACTGTGTGGCAGGCACTGTGTGAAGGACTGAGGACACAATGAAAGGTAAAAACACTGTCCCTGCTCTCAAGAATCTCACAGTGTAATAGAGATGACTTGTAAACATTATATACAAATGAGATATAGAGAGATGATAGAAAGACAAGTAGATTATAGATAGATGATAGACAGACAAGTAGATGGATAGATGGATAGATAGATAGATAGACAAGATAGATAGATGAATGGATGGATGGATGGAAAAGGATAAATTAGATATAATCTTAAAGAGTAGGCACTAGCATTACTTCATATGTCTAAATTTCCTAAGACTGACTTACTTTACTTTTGTCTTAGTATCCTTCAGACTCAATTACAGAACCTATCTGGCATATAGTAGGCACTTAATAATTGCTTGCTGATTGCATGATTGTGTCTAAAGCGGTGATGTGTGCCAGTCTCTGGGCTTATCCTGATTCACAATGCCACATGACTGATTGATAGGACAGGGTGAAGCTATCCTATATGCTTTTTTTTTTTACCTTCAACAATTGTTTCCCCCGGCTTCCTTCAGTTCAAATCTCACCTTATTCAGAAGGTGTCCCTTTCCCCAGTTCTTTCCCCCTAAGTATCTTGTATGTACCTAGCTATTTCATATATTTTCCCCCATTTAGTATATGAGCTCCTTGGAGGAGGAACCATGTTCTTTCATTCCCTTGTATTCCAAGTTTAGCACAGTGCTTGGCAGATAGTTAAGCTCTTGATAAATGCTTGTTGACTGACAAAGCCAAGATAAAACTGAAAAGGGAAAGGCTTTCCATAATTCCTTGCTGCTTCTTTTTTTTCCCTTCCACTCCAGCTTCCTGATATCCACTCTCCCCCAAGGTCATATGCCCTCAAATGTCACCTGCCCACCCAACTTAGGCACTTCTCCTAGACTAGCTTGGTCCCCACAATGTCCCAAACTTCAAAGTTACCTTTCCCTCCTTCTCTCAACCCTACTGCCAAAATTACCTTTTCATCCTGATGGCTGTTGGGGGTTACTCCCCTCTCCTTCCAGGTCATCTTTATTTCAACAGAGAAGGTGTATGGGGTGTTCAGGAAGGACTAACAGTTTTGGTGGGAGAGTTTGCCAAGCCCTTTCCAGAGCTGCTCATCCACCTTTTGTGTCCACCTGTCACCCAACTCTCACCTGTGGCTCCAAGAAGTTGTAACATGCACAGCAGCCACACCCCAATCTTGGCAGATGAGCCAAGGCTGAGGGTGAGGTAGAGGGATGTCTGTCCCAAGCATGTGAAGACTTCCCCTAGCCAAATGGGTGCATGAGAACAATTTATTCCAATGGCCATGAAGGCAGCTGAGGCAGGGACTGCGGAGCACTTAAAGCGTGGTCAGCACCAGGTCATCCCCTGCATCCCAGGCCATCCCCCATCATCCTGATTTGTATCCTGCCCCTGGACTTTCATGACTCAAGAAGAGAGAGTGAAGCTGAAGACTTTGTGCAACTCAGTCTCGCTTCAATCCAATTCATGGACAAGTCAAGACATCAACCCATGATGTCACTGATCCTCTTTGAAAATGGAAATGAACAACTTCAACAAAGGCACTCAGTTTATGAAATGGTACAATTTGTGGTTTAAAGGAAAGCCCAAGTTTGGACTTTAGGATTCAGGTTTTGTCCTTCTTCAGAGACCACACAGAGGTGTGGAGAGAGTGCTTTGAGATCTTGGAACCTGACAACATGGGTTTGGATCCTGGCCCTGCCACTAACTGACTGTGTGATCTTGGATAAGTCACTTCCACTATTGCAGGACTATTTTCACACCTATTAAAAGAGGGAACTAGATGATTACTAACTTTCCTTTTCAGCTCTCTCCTAAAAATCCTTCTTATTCCTTCTTTCCTCCTCTCTTTTCTTCTCCATCATCCTTCTCACCTACTTCTTAAAAAGCTGAGATTTCTCAAAGAGCCTGCCAGTTTTCATCCCTCTCCTAAGAGTTTCTCTGGAGTTTTAGCCCACTCCCCTCTACTCACGCTTTTTGCTGAGCATTCTATATTTTTTTTCATTTTACAGTTTCATTTCCTCACTACTAAGTCCTTGAATTACTCAGATTTTTTGAACTTTATTAAGATTTTGCCAGTTTAGTAATAATAACAAAAGCTTACATTTATACAGTTTATATGAAGACTTAAGGTTTGCAAAACAATTCATTTACATTATCTCATTAGGGTGCCAAAAAGTTATCTTGTGTGGTCAGTACTGCAGGTGTGATTGTCCCCATTTTACAGGTAAAGGAACTGAGGCCCAGAAAAGTGAATTGACAAACCAAGTTTGCATGGCTAGTATAAATAGATTGGGCTTTTATTTTTTCATATACCAAAGCTGTGTGAAAATAATATTGCTAAATACAGTTCTTACTGGGTTTAGCTTCCAGGTCACCCTTCAGAGATCCATTTGATTCCATGTGTAGGGACCCCACAAAACGCAAAACATATAAATGCTGCCATAGAAAGCATAAATTGTATTGCATTTCTTTTATAATAACCTGGACAGAAGAACTTAAAAAGGAAAAGAGAACTTTTCTTATAATATCCATCTCTGTTCACTCTAATAATATGCTGATGTAAAAGGTCCTGGGTTTGACTGGGTACAGAGCAGGAGTCAACAAAGACCTGCATCCTCTCCATGACTCTTTCTAGCAATGTGACCATAAACAAGTCACTGAACCTCTCTGAGTTTCATCTGTAAAATGGGAATCATAAAGTTCATAATGCCTGGCTCACTGGATTGTTTTGAGGATGAAATTCTATAATGTATATAAGAGCACTTTATAGATATTAAATCTCCCACTACCTCTGTGCTATTGGAGAAGCCCATAAACTTTCCTGGGCCATTTGTCTCATCTATAAAATTAAAAGGTTGGGCTGTATCTCCTCTGAAATCCCTTTCAGTTCTAAATTTTTTGTCATCTTATATAAATTCCAGTTCTTATTATGACTAACAAACATGGATGAGCAAATGAAAGAAAAAAAAAACCTGTATCAAGTACTTAACAAAGCCAGGCACTGGACAGTCAGGTATAGATGTCCTCTCTAGATTCTAAGTTGAAGGCAGCGGCATCTACACTGTAGAGATGATGGATCCATCAAAAACCATCCAAGTATCTAATTGGTAACAGCAGGAGTAATATCTCAGACCTCCCACTGACACACCTGCTTCTACCAAAACACATAGATCATTGTTACAATTCTTCCTGCCCAGTCATCCCTGTCAAAAATCATATTTAACAACTCACACCCAGCTGTGAATTGGCTCAACCATTCTGGAAAGCAATTAGGAAATGAATGAAGAAAGTGACTGAAATGTCCTCAGCTTTTGATTCTGTGCCTGGGCACATATCACAAGGAGGTCAGAGGTAGAAAGAAAGATCCCATGTAAACCAAAATATTTGTAAGCATTTTTTGGCAAAGACCTAGAAATAGAATTGGGGCTTATAGATTGAGGGATGGCTAAACTAATTGTGGTTCAGAAAGATAATGGAATGCTGTAAAAAAAAAAGACAAAAATGATTAATCTAGAGAAGTATAGGAAGACTTCTATGAACAGATGCAAACTAAAGAAGAACCCGGAAAACAATACACTAAATGACTGCATAAATTAGGGGGGACAGGTAGAAACAGCAGCAAATCAATTAAAATGGACTATTGGGAAATTATAATGACCAAGCATGGCTCCACAGATTGAAATGTGAGAAGCCAACTCCCTCCCTTCTTTGCAGGGGAGGAGGGAGGTAATGGATAAGGAATGCTGCCTTTGTCACACCTTTTGGATACGTTGGTTAGTTTTACTGAACTACTTTTTTCTTTGTATTCTTCAAAATAAGTTGGTAGGGGTGGCTCACTGGGAGGAAGAGGGGAGAAATATAGATGGTATAAAAAAAGTTAATCAACAACAATTTTTTTTAAACTAACACCAATTATCTTTTATTTGCTTGGAATTTGAGGACAAGATTAGAATAATTTAACCTCACTCAGGTTCAATAAATATAATAGATATCCTGAAAATGGTCCCCAGTGGACCATGAACTGAGGAGGCACCTATCTGGTTTTTAATGAGACAGAACCCCTTAATTCAAAATTGACAGTATCCTTGGAAAGAAGGAACAAATGAATAAATTGAACTTAACAACTTGAAGATCTTAGAATGTTCAATATAAGAAATAGTACATCACCCCTGGAGGTAGTTTTGAACCCTAATAAGAAGGAAAATGATTTAGGGCAGTTAGGTGGTCCCATAGTGCATAGAGTGCTCGTCTCAAATCTGACTAGCATTGTGACCCTGGGCAAGTCACTTATCTCTGTTTCCCTCAGTTTCCTCATGTATAAAATGAACTGGACAAGGAAATAACAAAGCACTCATTATATCTGCCAAGAAAACCCCAAATGGGGTCATGGAGAGTTAAACAGGACTGAACAACAGGTTAATAATGAGAGATGCACTACCAGTAGGTAGGGTTTTGTCACAAAGAGCCTCTGGGGACTTTTCCCTTGTTCCTGTCTCTTTCATTTCAATCCAACAAAGAGCAAAGGCTTGGCCCCGTCCCTCCTGGTTGACCAGCAGTCTCATGACTCTTTGAAGGGAAAGTAACTCCCTCTCTTCTATTTAGTGGGGGTCAGAAGACTAGAAGCTTTTTGCATCTGTAATTTCTGTCTTTTTTTCTCTTTTCTTTCAGGGAATAAACTCTAGAAATTTCCCAGGTGACCTTTGTCTTGAAAGTCATACAAATAGATGAAAATTTTCCATACCCACTGAGTCCAAAGTCACAGTTCTTTTCACCCCAACGGTCTTTCTATTGCTTTCTTTTTCTGATTGGTCAGACTTGGCTCTCTTTCTGTACTTTGCATTTCAGTCAATTTGGCCTATGTGCCCTCCCTTTATACAGGATATTCCATCTCCCATGTCCATGCCTTTTCACTAGGCAATCTCTTATGACCCTTCCTCCCCTCTGTGTCTTATAAGCCCTAGTTTTCCTGAAGGCTCAGCTCCAGCGCCATCTTTCCTACTCAAAGTTAATGCTTTCAGTTCTTAGTCCTAATAGAATGGGAATGGGAAAGACAGTAACTGAACTCAGAACCAGGATCATATTTCACTTCCGGTGCTCTCTACCTGTGTGATCACAGGCAAGTCACTTACCGTCATTCTGAGCCTCAGTTTCCCATCTGTAAAATAAGAATTTTTGACTAAAAGGCCTCTGGATTCCTATCTAGCTCTATAGCTATGTCCTCACTATCATTTGAAATTCAAGTCTATTTACTTTGCATAGATTTAGAATCTACATATCTATCTGTGTCTATGTTGTTTCCTTCCATTAGAATGTAAACTCCCTGAGAACAGAAACTTATTTTATATCCATGAGCTAGTATAGTACCTTACACATATTTTTGATTGTTAACCTGATTGTGCCTCAGTTTCCTCATCTGTAAAGTGGAGTTGAGCTCTAGCTCTAAGAACCCTTCCACCTTAAATCTAAGATTCTGTGTTAAATGAATGAGCAATGGATGGATTCTTTGAGAAAATTAATTAACCATCAGCAAAATGTTTTTCTAAGGAGAGAAAATATCTTTGGCCCAACTCCCTTTCTCCTCACTCCCTAACAATTCACATCCTGCCTCAAAGGATAGCCTCCTGCTCCCAAGATCTGGCCCCCTTTCTACTCTATTCACACCCCAGGTCCTAGGGGAAGTCAGATAGGATCTAATCTGCCTTGCTGTAGGTCTGAGGAACACTGGTGTGGAGCTCAGCTTACACGACCTGGCCCTGTAGTTGTGTGGGAAGAATCTGCCTTCCAAGGCTTCCTCTGCTTTCTGACTAGAGTCCTGTGACCCTGGAAGGATTAAGACAGCCTCCTCTGCAGACCTTGAGTGAGTCCCTCAGTGAATAGCATGCATGGGAATAGAGTGGCCCTTTTCAGGCTTTGTACCTGGCTGAATACCTGCAGCTGGAAAGAGTGAAACCGAATCCCCTCCCAGGAACAGATATTCCTGGCTTCTTTTCAGTTCTGCAGATAAGACACCTCAAAGGCCCTCTTTGGCGCTGGGAAGACTTGGGGCTTTTTTCCCCTTTCCCTCTTTCATTTTCCCTGGAGGGTGGATCCTGGGTGGGGGACAGTTGTATGAACCACAGGCAACATGGACACCCATGTTGGACAACGTCTATACATTGTGCTTCAAAGATGAAACCCAGAGAGAACCTTGGCCCATCCCAGTTTGAGTCTCTCCCTGAAGATGGGATGTTTGACAGGTAAGAGGTACCTGCTGCCAAGTGAGAACACACACACAGACACACACACACACAGAGTAACAGGGTAGGAAAGAAAACCGCATGTTGAGGGAAGAATGCCTGCTTTGTTCTTACTATGTGATTGGCCAGCTTGCACAGACAGCAATAACTAGCATTTATTTATCTAGAACCTTAACTGTGTTGTGGCATGTGGTCCTTACTACAATGCTATGAAGGAAGTGCTTTTACTCCCCTCATTTTATTGATAGGATTGATATTATTGGCATGATGGCCATTTTACAGAAGAGGAAAGAGCTGGGATTTGAACCCAGCTCCTCTGGCTCTAAAAATCCTACCCATCATGACACAATGCTGTTCAGTTTTTTCCTCTTTGTGACCCTATGTGGGCTTTTCTTGGCAGAGATCCTGGAGTAAGTTGCCATTTCCTTCTCCAACTTATTTCACAGATGAGGAAACTGAGGCAGACAGGATGAAGTGACTTGCCCAGAGTCACATAGCTAATAAATATCTGAGGCCAGATTTGAATTCAGATCCTCCTTACTCCATGCCCTACACTATCCACTGGGCTCCCCAGCTACCTGTTATGGCTCATGGTCTCCACTATTATAGTGATAGCTAAGTGCTCCAGGATAGAGTTCCAGGCCTGAAATCAGGAAGTCCCTAGTTCAAATCTGACTTTGGATACTTACTTTTTATATGACCCTGGGCAAGTCACTTAACCTCCATTTCCTCTTCTGTAAAATAATAATAAATAATAATAGCACCCACTTACCAGGGTTATTATGAGGATCCGATGAGACAATAATTGTGAAGCCCTTAGAACAGTCCTTGACACGTATATAATATATGTACACTATATATAATATATTAATAATGTAATATTAATATATTAATAATATAATACTATATTGATATATAATATGTAGTTATATAATTATGTATTGTATGATTGCATATTATAATATAATGTTAATATATAATCTATAAATATAAATAATAAAATAAACTATTATTAGCATTACCTAGGACAAAGTGAAGGATCACAGTTGTTGAATGAAAGGGACCTCAGAGTCATCTAGTCCATTTTAAAGGTGAAGAAACTGAGTCCAGAGACATATAGGTAGTAAGCATCAGAGGAGGGATTTGAACCTAGGAGGAAGCTAGGGGGCGCCATAGTGGATAGAGCCCCAGACCTGGAATCAGGAAGACTCATCTTCCTGAGTTCAAATCAGGCTTCACTTCCTAGCTGTGTGACCCTGGGCAAGTCACTTAATTGTTTTCCACAGTTTCTCCACCTGTAAAATAAACTGGAGAAGGAAATGGTAAACCACTCTAGTATCTTTGCCAAGAAAACCTCAAATGGGGTCATGAAGACTCAGACATAACCAAAAAATGACTGACCTACCCCCGTTTCTAATTTGCCTCAAGAGATTTGAGCATCATTTAGAGTGCTGGGATGTGCTCTCTTCCACTAAAGCTCACACAGATTCAGTGTTATGGAACAGGACCTGAGAGGTCACTTGGTCAGCTCTCTCATTTTACAGATAAGGAACTGAGGTCTTGGAGGGTAAGCAACTTGCCATGGTACATAGGTAGTATAGTGTGGGCATATCTTGGTATGTGCCATGTGCCTAACATGGCAGCACCCTTGAGAGATCTTTGGAACATGTTCAGATTGTCTAGCATGGAGTCCTCTTTGTCCCCTCCCACATGGATGGAGGTGTGGACTCCTCTGATTGGCTACCTGCATCTTTAAACCTGGAAAGACTCAGCCATCCTCTCAACTCTCTCTTCCCATCTCTCTTTGGGCTACTCTTTATCTGTTGCATCCAGAGGATGAAGGTCTAGTACACCCACAGCATGGATGCGATGGACTTTTCCAGTAAGAAAGGAAGGAGTTTTCTTCCCCTGCTCCCTCTTCTACCCCAGCTTTATGTGTGTGTATAGTAACTTATTAACATATATACTGTTGCCCTCTTCTTGAGGGTGGGCACTGTCTCATTCTTTGTCTTTATGTCTCTAGCACCTAGGACAGTGCCTGACATGGCAAGTATCGAATAGTGCTGGTAAGATTAAAGAGTTTTAAAAATCTTGTCCCACCTTTTCTGTTTGTTTCCATTTTAACATTGTCTTCCAGGGGCTGCCCCAAGCCTAGGCAGCCTCCACCTGTACTTCAGAACCCAGTGCAAATTACCCAAAATTGTCTGGAGCCAAGGCTGAGTGCCAAGAAGGAATCTGAGGCTGAAGGTAGACAAAAGGCAGAGATTCAGGCCTGAGACATTTCCCAGATTCAAAGGAGAGGACCAAAGGGCAAAACATCCTTTGTTTCTTTGTTGATCTTTCTTCCTTCCATTGGTGGTTTGGATGACTTAAGGGACACCTCCTTCTGTTGGATATAGTTGAAGGTAGGATCTTAGTTGACATTTGAAGGACTATAGGAGGCAGAAGTGAAGAGGAAGAGTGTTTCACACATGGGACAAAGCCAGTAAAAATATTTGCAGTTAGGAGATGAGGTATCATGTGCTAAGAGAAGCCAGGGAACCAGAATCATTGGATCAAAGAGTACATGGAGAGTCAAGTATGTAAGGATACTGTAGAGGTCAAAAGGGAACAGGTTATAAAGGAATTTAAAAGCCAAATAGAGAAAATTAGATTAGATCCTAGAGGCAAGAGGAAGCCACTGGAGCTTAGTGGATAGGGAGGAGACATGGTCTTAACTGTGCTTTAGGAAGATCCAAAGTAGAAAGGTAGGGAGCTCCCACTTACTAATTGTATGCAAGCAGAAGCTGGACAGAGATACTGCAAAGCAGAATTTATGCTTCAGGTCGGGGTTAAAATTAATAATTGCTAAGGTCCCTTCTAAGGCCATTATTCTATGAAACCACTAATTTTCTGTCCCACTTCCAGTCTTCTGGACTACAAAATAATTCCCAGTTGTCCAATTAAATTACTGTACATGGATCATGGTATATTCACATTGTATAAAACAGTCCATGGAAATAGAAATAAATGGAGAGCTTATAATCTAATGGAGCTATGAGATGAAATGCAAGAGGACTGACCCAAGGATGTGAATTTCCTATACCTATAAAATGTCAGGATTGGAGTAAATTGTCTGCCAGTCTTCGCACCCGTCCAATTCTAGATCTGGGATTATATATTTGGACATTAGGCAGAAATGTAGAAATGTAGAAACAAAGGCTGGGTGTCCCAAAGACTTTGGGGTGGCACTAAGACTTTTGGAACATGCGATATATCTCTGCATTCAGGCTGGAGAAAGTCAGTCTGAATTAGGAAAACCATAAACAGTTGCTAAATGTAATTTCACTTCCTTTCAAATCATAATCATAGCCCACATTTGTGGAGGATTTACAAAGTGGTTTGCTCAAAACCCTGTGGGAATAGATAAGGATAATATTCTTCCCATTTTAAAGAGAGGGGAACTAAAACTCAAAAAGGTTCCTGGACATGGTCACACAGCTAAGTGTTAGAGCTAGTTTTCAGACTCAGTCCTTCTGACTCCAAATTCAATGATCTCACCGTTATACTCTAGCTTTTCTAGGAAGGAGCTGTCCCTGTTAAGGAATTCCCAGTCTCCCACTTGGCAGGCAGAGACATTCACCAGGGTGTGAAGCAGGAAATACCTGGAGTGACAGGAGATTAGAGTTGGCTGGGCAGCCAAGGAAAGGATGGGGGCGGGAGGAGGGGAGTGGAGGGGGAGAGATGTACTTGAATTAATTGATTGCTATCTATTCTTGTACTTGGCATATGACTGGGGCACCACTTGGGTGTTACTGACGCATCTGAGAAAGAAACCATTCCTGGTCCAATCTGACTTAACATTTTTGTAAATAGCCCATCCCCAGAGCCACACTGATGACTGCAAAGTTTCCTCCTTCTATCAATCACTCAGCTGCCGTCTCTTAAGTGACTACTGTGTGCTAGATTCTGGTGATACAGAGACAAAACTGAAATGATCCCTGTCCTCTAGGAACTTGTATTCTATTGGGTATAAATATATACCAAATATTAGGAAGAGGGACAGAGGTGTGCTGTTAATGTTTAACAATCAACTCTGAACCCACTTTTAAGTTGTACTTGCATTTTTAACATTTTTTCCATTGTTTCCTTAAGTTTAGACAATCAATTCAACAATAACTCAAGCCCTGATTTACAGCGCTTGCTGATTTCCAAGATGTAAATGCTTGAGATGAAACTTTAACCATCAGCTCTCAGATGGTTCAAGCTTACCCCTGGTAGGGAAGGTACCTGTGATTTCATCTGTAAAGGGAACTGCTTGGTGAAGAAACTCATTCTACCAATGTAGGTCTTCACCTTCTATGTAATGTAATCTAGGAGCAGGTAGGTAGTGCAGTGGAGTCGGAGGACTTGAGTTCCAATTCCAGTTGACACCTACCCTGGGCAAGTCACTTAACCCTGATTGCCTCACAAAATAATAACAACATAGTTGGGTTATCCAGGAACATACAACCAGTATGTGACCAAAGCAAGACTTGAACCTTCTGGCTCTGAGCCCAGCTCCTCTTTCCACGATATCAATTTGTCTATACAGAATATATACTAAATAAATGCAAAGTAAGGAGAGAGGGAAGGCACAAACAGCTGGAAATATCAAGAAACACTTCAATCAGGAAGTGGTTTTTGAGCTACGCTCTGAAGGGAATTAGAGGAGATGAGAAAGAGTTGGATAGAGGACCCAGGGCTTGGACTTGCCTTGAATCTTCTTATTCTGAGAGAGTAAAAACAATAGCTCTCATTGCTATAGTACCTCAAGCTTTACAAATGTTAACAGATTTTCCATTTATAGCAACTCTCCAAACTAGATCGTACTGACCTGAAACAACTGAATGGGCAAATTATTACTGCCCCCATTTTACAGATGAAAAAACTGAAGATCAGTAAATCTGGGGTAATAAGAGTGCGTATCATGGCCAAAATTCAAACCCACTGATTCTCCTAATTCTAGGCTGCAGCTCCTTATCTGCTAGGGGCAGCTAGGTGGTGCAGTGGATAGAGCACCAGTGCAGGAGTCTGGAGGACCTGAGTTCAAATCTCACCTCAAACCCTTGACACTCACTAGCTGTGTGACCTTGGGCAAGTCACTTAACCCCAATTGCCTCATCCTGGGTCATCTCCAGTCATCCTGGTCACTGGATTCAAATGACTCTGGGGGAGAAGTGAGGCTGGTGACCTGCACAGTCCTCCCTCACTCAAAACAAAGTCAAGTGCAAGTCATGTCATTATTTCTCTGATGGCATGGTCTTCGCACCTTATCAATCTTTCGAAATGTAATCCCTAAAGTAAACGGACTTTGTCACTCAGCTATGAATCTAGGAGGGTGGGTGTGGTGGGTGGTTCTGATGGGGTTCAGACTCTGGGAGCCTCCGAATCTTCTCACATAATCTGGCCTTTCTTACTCAAATCTAATCTTCCCATTTGTTCCGGCAATCTCAGGAAGCCCAGGGGCTTTTCATTATCCTTCTACTCAGGTGTCTGTTGCACCCCCCCACCGTTGATCCCATCAAAACCCCATTTCCCCAGGCTGCCTACCACTCCCATCAAGATCTGTATCCATCCACATACTGCCCCTATCAAGATCTCTGGATTGCCCTACCTGCTTCGCACCTAGGTGCCCCCTAGTCTGCCCCCTAGTCTGTCTCCTAGTCTGTCTCGTGATAGCCTCCACCTGTTTCTAGCCTTTGGTGCTCCTTGGATTCCCTCCTTGGACTTTTCCTCAAGACCCTCCCTAAACCCCTCCTCCCATCACCCTGGACTACCAGACCACACCCCAGATTCCTCCTATACTCTTTTCTGTGTTCAAGTTCTATCTTGCCTCCATGAAGGCGTTCAGATGCAATCCAGCTCAGACTCTGTCTAGCTGAGATTCTATCTGGCCTGCTTGTGAATACAAGCGTCACAAATGCTTAGGCTCCTTAAGAGGCAACCCAAATAGGCGAATCTTTAATAAGCTTTGTTTTCTTTGGCTTTAAGAAGGATTGAGTCAAATTCATTCGAGCACGATCCGGACTGTTGGTATTTTGGGGTCCCCATCACCCCTAAACCTCGTCAGTTCATCTCGTCCTTTTCTAGCCTCTCCCTAAAACAGGTTTTGTGATGAGGGATTGGGGAGGAACTCAGTTTTGTCTGGTTGAAGGGTAGATGCTGGAGGGGCCAGCTCCCCATTTCTCTGCAGTCTTAACCTCTGGCATTCTCACTCCTGAATTCCCCCCATAAGCACAAAACAACAGCCATGGATTCACAGAAGGCTTCTGCTTGCTGATTGAGCTCTGTTTGTGTCTTGTTCCAAAATGCTGGAGAGACTGATCCAAACATTGTTCGTAGCTTGGTAACAGGGTAATGGCCAGAGATGAGATCTGAACTCCCAAGGTCCCTTGTGGCTCTGCGTCTATGATACCATGATCTGATGAGCTCAGAGGCCCCTCCCAGCTCTGGGACCAGTCAGCAGCCATTGTATTGTCTCTTAGAGTAGAGTGTATGGTGGGAGAAGCCAAACGACCCTCAAACCTAGGCCCTCAGACTCCTTGGGGCTCTCTACCTTTGAAAGGTAGTAAAGTAGAAGAGAGACAGGACTTTGCCTGGATTCAGAAAGATCTGGGTTCATACCCTGCCTCCATGCTCCTCTAACCCACATTACTCTAAATAAATTTCTCAACCTCTCTGGGCCTTCCTCATTCATAAAATGGAAGAGTTGAAGTCAATGATCTTTGTAGTCCCTTAGAGTTCTTAACCCTATAATCCTGTGCCTACTCTGATGAGCTAGCCAATGTAATTTCTACAATAGGGCAAGGTCAAAAGAGCTCTGGATATGACATCCAAGGCCTGGGTATACATTTGTGTGACCTTAGTCAAATTACTTCCCTGTCCTCATCCGTAAAATGAAGGCAGTTGCTAATTTTGATAACACTTTCCACGGTAACGAGGAATTTGAATGCATTCATTGGGGAATGACTGAAAAAATTGATGGTATATGAATAAAATGGAATATCAGTGCAACTTTAGTAAGGCCAAATAGGCAGAATTCAGAGAAACCCTCAAGACTTGTATGAACTGATATAGAGCAAGATGAGTAGAACACCATGACAAAAATCAGGTACAAGAAGATATTAAAGCATTAGAGCTCTGGTCAATGCAATGAAAAATATTGACTCCAAAAATCAGTGAAACCTACCACTCTTTTTAAGCAGAGAGGTGGCAGACTACAGATGTGAAATAAGACATATACTGTCAGACATGACCAACATATTAGTGTATTTTGCTTAAGGGTCCTTCCTTCATAGGATTTTAAGTTTAGAGATAGAAAGGGAACTCATTGGATGTATAATCCAATCCTCTCATTTTACAAAAAAAAATGTTAATTGTATCTCCATCATGAGGGAAAGTTCCAGGTAGAAGGAGACTCTGGGAAGGGATAGCAATGTTCAAAAAGAGCATCAATAATTCGTTCATTCGATAAATATTTATTTATTTATTTATTTATTTTTTTAAAATAAATTTATTTATTTATTTAACTTTTTACATTCATTTTCACAAGATTTTGGGTTCCAAAATTTTCTCCCCATTTG
>CM053770.1:230999013-231019153 GCA_028658325.1 Potorous gilbertii
CTCTGCAACGGAAATCTCCTTCACTCCATTGCTGCGCGGCTTCCACTGCTCCAGAATTTATCAGGAGTTCTTTTTACAGGAAATCTGTGGGCTGTGGGTTCGGACCTAGCATAGGTGAGTCTTTCTACTCCGCCATCTTGGCTCCGCCCCCCGATAAATATTTATTAAATACCTACTATGTGCCAGACACTGTACTCAGCCCTGGGGATGCCAAAAAAGGCAAAAGACAGCCTCTGCCCTCAAGAAGCTTGCAATTTAATGGAGGAGACAATGTGAAAACAAACATAAACAAAGTCAGCTATAGAAAGGATAAATAGGAAATCACTGAAAAGGAGAGAAGTGGAATGAAGAGGGAGTTGGGAAAGACTTCCTGTAGAAGGTGGGATTTTAGCTGGGACTCAGAGGAATTCAGGGAGGTCAGTAGTCCGAACATAGGAGGGAGTGTTCCAGATCTGAGTGACATTCAGAGAAAATGCCCTGAAGTTATACTAGATCAAATGTTCTTAACATGATGTATGGATAGATTTCAGGGGTTCATGGACTTGGAGGAAGGAAAATGACATCTTTGTAATCCTATGTGCTTTGTTTTCTCTATTTTAAAAATTAATATTAATTTAAATTAAATTTATTAATTATTCAATTTAATTTAAATTAATTTAAAATTAAATCTCCATAAGTTTAAATTGAAACATGATTCTGAAAAGGCATCCTTTGCCTGCCAAAGGCTTTCATGGTACAATAAGAGTTAAAAACCCTTGGACTAGCTGACCTTGAAGAGTTTCCTGCTGCTTTAAAACGTATAAACTCTGAAGAGTCAGTCTGAAGACTCAGATCTACCAACATCAGACCTAACCCTGATGGTCCAACATCATAGCAATGTTTCTCCTGCTTACAGATAGAGAAATATGGTGACTCACTGGATTCCAGGGAGGCAGTGGCTGAGAGAGATAATTTTTGCTAGAAAATAACAACCTGTTGTGTGTCCCAAGTGAATGCCCTTGTAGCAAACATTTTTGAAGGTTGCTTTTTTTTCTCCTAAAACGCATTCAGACTCGGATAGCTCTGGAAAACCTGAGTGGCTAAGGGGCTTATCAGCAAATACCAAAGGGATGAAATGCTGGCTCTGTACTTTCCTATCTTGAGCTGGCCGCCAAAAAATGATAGCACCCTGAAGCATCTTCAGATACTGTCCAGTGGGGCTTAGAAAATGAAAGCTGGCTTTGGGGCTTGTGGAAGATGGATGGCAGGAGGAATGTGGGCATTAGATGACCTCATAAGGGATAGGAAGCTGCAAAAGTGAGAAAGTACGTCTGCGTTTGGAGGCAGACAGGGATTCTGATGCCTGAGAGGTGGGTATCAGAAGGACCTAGAAGCCATCTTGTCCAGCACTCTCATTTTTACAGGAGAGGAAACTGAGGCTCTCAGAGGTGAAGTGACTTACCCAATGCCACACAAGTTTAAAATGTCAGAGGCAAGGTTTGGCACCTGGACCCTCTGATTTCAGCTGACCTCACTCCAGCTCAATCCACTAGACAGTTACATAACTGGGCAAGGGAACAGTGTTCAGGGAGGACTAGCAGCTCTGGTGGGAGGGCTCCTGAGCTCTTTTCAAAGCCACTCATCCACCTTCAGTGCTCACCTGCCATTCAACTCTCACCTGTGGCTCCAAGAAGCTGTAGCATGCACAGCAGTCACACCCTGGTAAATCATCTTGGCAGATGGGTTAAACTAGGTTGAAGGCAACCAACAGGGTCTCGAACCTGTTGGTGAATTAAGAGGATGTGAAGATGTCCTCCAGTTGGAAGAGTGGATGACAAGGATTTATTCCAGTGGCCATGAAGTCCTTACAGCTTGGCAAAGACACCAAGACCATCTACTGTATCCCAGCTCATCCTCAGTCACCCTAACTTTTGTTTTACCACTGATGACTCAGGAAAAGAGAGTGAAGCTGACAACTTTGTGCAACTCTGCCTCGCTTAAATCCAATTCATGATTGAGTCAAGACATTTCCACAATGATGTCACTTGTTCTCTACAAAAACAAAGGACAGACGTATATAAGTAGTTAGTATCAGGGCTGGATGTAATTCCAGACTAACTAATTCAAACCCACATTGCCATACAACATTCTCTTTTACTTTGTAAATGAAATCTAGTTGGGTTTTTTTTTTTTTTGGTCTCTATGCTATTTGGTCAGATTATGGATAGGAAGAGTCATTGGAGAGATAAATATCTCCTGGTGAATGCCAAGATGAAAGGAAATCAATTAGACCATCTTCATCCAATGAAGGAGAGAGTGGCAGATCCTACATTCTACTTTATAACTGTATTGTCTTTTAACTCATTTTGGATGGTAGGTGAATTTCTTTTGGTATGTAAGTAGGAACAATGTAGAAGGGGAGACTGGGAGGCAAGGTGGACTTTTCATAAGAGACACTTTAATTTGCGGGCAGCTACCTGGCCTGGAGTCAAGAGGATCTGAGTACAAATCTGACCTCAGACATCTAGTAGCTGTGTAACCTTGGGCAAATCACTTCACCCTATTTTCCTCAGTTTCCTCATCTGTCAAATGGGCTTGATAAGGAAAGAGCAAACCACTCCAGTATCTTTGCAGAGAAAATCTCAAAAAAGGTCACAAAGAGTTGGACACAACTGAAAAAAAATGACTAACAACTTTATTTTGTAAAATGTATTTATTTAGGAATGATCTGTCTGTTGGTGAAAATAATGAAAGAAAATATCTTATTGTCAAAACTTCTCATATTTGGAAAATTAGACAGCTAGGAAAATGGCATCTAACTTTTTGTTATCAAAGCGACTTGAATTATGAGTTACAAAATGACAGTGCAATAGCTACCATTCCTTCAGTGGAAAGAGTTAGTAGACATTTGACAGTTTTTTTCTAAAACATACCTGCATAGAATTTCTTTGACTTCACTTCCTTGGAAAACACTAAGACATCAAAGACTATGCTAACAAATTTTTTTTAAATGCCATATACGCAGGGAATTTTTATTTAAAGAAAAAATAAAATTCTGAGAGAGAGACAGAGACAAAAGAGGGAAAGGGAGAAGGAAAGAGAGAATGTCATGGAATGTAGGAGCTAGGAGGGAATTTAGTTAATCCGCAAGCATTAAGTAAACACTTACTGTATACCAACCATTATACTAAGCAACAGGACTACAACAAACCATCAGAATCCCCCAAGGAGACCCCCAAGGAGACATCTGGTCCAACATCTCCATTTTACACAGGAGAACACGGAGGCTCTGAGAGCAGTGGCTTATTTAAGGGCCCACCCACCAGAGAGAAAGGACACTGATACAGCCACAGTGGGGGTAAGCATTTAGTAGTGATGTTCTCCCAAATCCCAAGAGAAAGTTCAGGAACAGCAGGAACTTGGTGGAGGGGAAGGAGAGAGCTGCCTTCACTGGGGTGAGGGGATCTTTCCCTCTCTCTCTTGATTCTTGTTTGGCTTTGGATTGAATATTTGGGAAAGCCCAGACAGGCAGGGAGACGCCATGTTGGAGTAACTCCTTGACCCCTTCAGAAATGCCCCAGTGAGCACGTAGGGACTCTATTTGTCAGCGTAGGATGTTTCAGAGTCCTGCTCCACTGTAGAAGGCCCCAGTCTCAACCTGTCAGATGCAGCCCTCTCCCTTCCCATTCCTCCTCAAAGTGGAAGGGAGCAAGACCATGGTCATTTTCACCAAATGCCCATGACCATCAGCCCACATGGAAAAATCTCCCCACACTCTGGGTTTGCTCCGGTTCTCTAAGACAAGGCACCTGTAGAGTCATTACCTCAGTGGGTGGCTCAGAGTTTTCTGACTTTAATAAATGGGCATTTTCTTTGGCTGGTCTTCCATCTACTCCTCCATTTTGTTTCCATGCTCATAGTCTCCTGGATCTAAAGCTGAATGGGACCTTGGAGGCTATATAGTCTGACCTCTCATTTTACAGAGGAGGAAACTGAGGCTTAATCCTAGCTCTGGAGTTGGGAGGGAGCTCAACAGTCCTTTGATCCAAACCCTTTCATTTCTAGATGAGGTACTGAGGTCACCAGAGGTTAAGCAGATAATGGATCCCAGGGTCATTAGTACAGCAGTCTTTCTGACTCTAAGTTCAGCATTCTACCCACTACACCAAGTTACCTCAGTGTGTAAGAGATGGCTCATGAAAGAAAAATTCCTAATTATCTGTCTGGAGCACATAGCTGTAGTCTGTTTCTGGCTCAGAGAGGTGAGGGTGAACGGCTCAGGTAAGATAGGATGGCTTCTTTTTCACAATCAAGGGTGATGTTTGGAAGAAAGAGATGGTGTCTTCATAATTCATAACTCATAGATCAGATCAAAGGATGGTAGAGCTGAAAGGTACCCAGACATTTGGGTGACACAAGAGAGTGAGTTGGATTTGGGAGTCAGGAAGACCTGAGTTTGAATCCTGCCTCAGGATTTGATCCGAGGTAAGTCTCTGGACCTCAGTTTCCTCATCTGTAAAATGAGGAGACGAGACTCCAGGGTCTCTATGGTCCCTTCCATCTCTAAATCTATGAGCCTATGCATTTTAAAATTTATCTATTCCAACCCCCTCACTTTACAAATCAAGAAACCAAGACTCAGAATTAAAGTGACACAAGGTTACAAAGCAAGTGGTTGGCTGAGCCATTTTCTTATTTCATAAAAGGGTATCACCCTCTGAGGCAACTGGGTGACACAGAGCATAGAATGCCAGACCTGGAGTCAGGAAGACTCATCTTCAAATCTGGCCTGAAACACTTTCTAGCTGTGCAACCTTGGGCAAGTCACTTAGCTCTATTTGCCTCCGTTTCCTCACCTGTAAAATGAGCTGGAGAAGGAAATGGCACACCACTCCAGCATCTTCACCAAGGAAACCTTAAATGAGGTCACAAAGAGTCAGACATGACTAAAACAATTGAACAGCAATCATCTCCCTTCTAATTAGTCAGCAAGCACTGAGCTCTTCCCAATCAGATTTCTCAGTCCCATTCTGAGGCCATGCTGTTCCATATACATCACTTGGAGGCTAGCCGCATTCACCCAAGTGTGCTTCACCAGCGTCTTCCAGTCATGTTACTGCCAGCCACCCCACCTACCCTTCCTCATTACCACCTCCACCTTCCACCACTTGCTATGGGAACTGTTTTCCAAACACTGCAGAGAAAAATTGGCTTCCCCCCAAGGTGATAATCACAGAAAGTAAGGGACAGGTAACAGATAACTGAGCTGGTGATGTATTCAGTGACATGCGTCATCTTCATCATCTTTACCCTAAGGAGAAGATTAAGAGCTGTAATGGAAAAATGGATACTGCCAAATGGTTGCAAATAATCAGTGACTTCTCGGGGATTCTGAGGGGCTGGTGTTTGAGCAGCAGCCATTCTGCTCAGTAAATAATGTGTATTTTCTGTCTCCCTTCAGATGGCAGAGGAGAAGGCTTTTCTTGGTGAGGCTCAGCCAAGATTCTCTCTAGGCTTTTGTGGGAGAACTGGAATAATGGTAGACCTTGGACATGGAGAGGAGGAAACAGAGAGAGAGAAAGAAAAAGAGAGAGAGAGAGAGAGGGAGGGAGAGAGAGAGAGAGATGGTGTAGTGACTAGAGTATGGGACTTAGAGACAGGAAAATCTGAGTTTGAATCCTGCCTGAGATACTAAACTGCTGTGTGACCCTAGACCAGTCTAGCTCAGCTTCATTCTCTGGAAAATGAAGGGGTTGGACTCAATGACCTCGAAGCTTCTTCTAGCTCTTATTCTGGGATTCTATGCCCTCATCTCCTTTAGCAATGGCCAGCCAGATGGGCCCTTGGCTTCTTGCTAATGTAAATGTCTAGAACTTAATGGATGGGGATGGGGGAGGTGGCATGGAACTGTGAAGAATGGGTGAGATGGAAGGTCAGGAGCAAGAACACTTAGTGCGAAGGCCTTCATCTTGTTCTTCTGTTTCTGAGCATCTAACAGAACTCTTTCTGGACTTCCTTTGCCCTAGAAGAGGCCCTGGGATAGAGGAGAAAGACCACTCCACATGGAGCCAGAGTTCCTGGGTTCAAATCACAATTCTGCTACTTAATACCGGTATGACCTAGGCAAGTCATTTCTCCTTAGAGGGACTTAGGTATTTGTAACTAGGCTGCCAAGGATGAGGCATTTCCCATCCATGTCTAAAGCTTCCAAAATCTTCTTTCTTTCTCTCCCTCCCTCCCTCTGTCCCTCCCTTCTCTCTCTGTCTCTTGTCTCTGTCTCTGTCTCTCTCTCTCTCTCTCTCACCCTCTCCCCCTCTTCTTTCTTCTCTCTCTCTCTCTCTTCTCTCTCTGTCTCTGTCTCTCTGTCTTTCTCTGTCTCTGTCTCTCTCTCTTCTCTGTCTTTCTGTCTTTCTCTCCTCTGCCTCTGTCTCTGTCCCCCTCTCCCTTTCCACTTGTATGAAAGAATAGGAATCTCTTTTCTCCAAAGTCCTTCCACACCAACTCCACTCATCACATCAGTATGCTCTGCATTGTCTCCACCAAGAAATATGGAGCAGGCCAAGTGCCCCAGGTTTGGCAGCCCAGATACTTTCTAGTAAAGATTTCACCTGCCTTCCTTAACTGCCTCCTAGGTGAAATTCACCCTGCTCAGGGCTGGGAACTCCAAAAAAAAATAAATAAATAATCCCTGTCCTGGAGGAACTTTTATTCTACTTGAGGGAATGCAATATGTAAACAAATAAGTAAATGCAAAACTTTGCAAAGTAATGCCAAGAGATAACTAAAAGAAGATTAGAAAAAATTCTTGGGCAAGGTTGGCCTGACCTTGACTTTGAAGAAAGCTAGGCATTCTGCAATGCGGAAGTAAGAAAGCAAAGCTTTTCTGTCAGGGTTCTGCCTATGCAAAGGCATGGGAGTTGGAGATGACAGAATTGGCTGCCTCAATAGGTACTAGTTTTCTTTTCATTATGGGTCTTCAAGTGGATGCTGAATGAGCCTCTCAGGGCTGTTGGACTGGATGCCTTTTATCAACTATGAGATCCACAATTCTATTCCTCCCCTTCCCCTCTTTTCTCCCCTTCTCATCTTCCTTTTATTCTCCCTTTTCTTTGTTTTCTTTTCTGTTCTTCTGTCTCTTAGTTCTCCTACTTTTTTTAGTCTCATCTTATTTTTCCATCATTCTTTCTGATGGGGTGATGGGATGTTCCCAAGACCCCAAACTGCATCATTTCCCCGAAGCTACTGGGAAGTTTGGGGGAAGGGCATGGGAGAGCAGGAGGAAGGCAAAGAGGGCTGATGACAGGGTCAGTTGGGAAGCTGGGGTCAGAGTTGGTGAAAGGAAACATTCCCTCCCCCAGACCTGGTAGAATCAATCATAACCAGTGTGTGCCAAAATGTGGATAAAAAGAAAACTTCTATGGTTTTCTGGTATGATGAATATTTCTGCTTCTAAGTATGTCAAAGCTAGGGAAATCAGAACCCAGATCTGAAAGCCAAGCTAGAGACTGACTTAAGTAGCTTTCTGAACAGTAGCTTTCAGAGGACTGGATGAGGAAGTTAAATGACTTGTCCAGGGTCATACGATGAGGAATATCTGAGAATAGAATGCAACCAAAGTCTTCCTGACTCCAAGTCCGGTGCCTGACCCAATGTTCCTCACTGCCTCTTTGAGATGACAGACTAATATCTTTAGGGACCATGCAAAGGGCTCCCTGAACCAATGAAATCATACATTTACTCTTTATCTCAATACTTCTATAGGTACATGTTGTCCCCTGATAGTGTCAGCTTCCTGAATGCAGTTTCATTTCTGAACTTGTACCCAGAGCATGCACCATGTAGTGCCTGGCAAATGGTAGGGAATTGACTAGGCTACAGAAAAACTGAGCACCCACAGCACCAGAGGGAATTTATTCAGCACTAAAGAGTGGTGCCATGTTGTTGGGGCTATTCACAACTTGGGCACGACATGGTCAATCCTCTTCTTCCTTAGAATAGCTGGTTTCTTCAAAGTCCAGCTCAAACACCACCCCCTAAATGAAGCTTTTCCTGATAGCCCTAGCTGCTAGGGGTCTCTCCCCACCTCCTCCAAATTACTTTGCATGTATTTTGAACAGGGCATTTAGCCTCTAACTGCCTCAGTTTTTTCAATTGTAAAATGCGAGTTATGGTAACATCTGTCTCCCAAGATGATTGTGAGAATGAAATGAGATACTAGTAGAAAGGAAAGGAGTAAGGTGCAGGAAGGCTTGGATAGCAGAAGATGGTCAAGAGTCTTAAATGTCAGAGGACTTTATCTGTGATCCTAGAGGTGACAGTGAACCATTGGAGCTCACTAAGCAGGAGAGGTGACAAATTAAGTCAATAAGCATTTATTAAGGACTTATTATGGGCCAGACTCTGTGCTAAACACTGATTGTGATGCAGCCTACATTGTAGAGTCTACATTTTAGACTCTCAGCAGCTGAGTAGAGGGTGTCTGGTATGGGGCTCAGAGACAGAAGACAGAGAAACCAATTTGAAGAAACCAATTTCTAGGATAGAGGTGATGGTGGCCTGAACTAGAATACAAGTGGAGAGAAGGACATACACACACACACACACACACACACACACACACACACACATATACACACACACACACACACACACACACACACACAGAGGTGAGAGACAGAGAGAGAGAAGAAGAGAGAGGGAGGGAGAGGGGAGAGTGTGAGGGAGAGGGGAGAGGGGGAGAGAGAGAGAGAAATATTGTGAAGACAGAAATGACAGGATGTGGCATTGGAATGGGCAGGTAACAAGAGTGAGAGCCATAAGCTTAGAACAAGGTTGAGGTTGTGAGCTTGGGTGACTGGGAGGATGGAGATGTCCTCAACAGTGATAAGGAAATTGAAAAGGGAAGATGGTTTGGGAGGAAATAAAATGTCTTCATAGACGCTAATTAAACCCATTGGTGTTGATGAAACTCACCAAGTAAGACAGTATAGAGCAAAAAGAGAAGAGGGCACAAGATGGAGCCTTGGAGGACACCCTCAGTTATTGGCGGTGACATGAATGGAGAAATAGCAAAGAAAACAGAAGCAGACATATCACTGCAGCTACCGTAGGCCTCAGTTTCTTCATCTGTAAAATGAGAAAGTTGAATGAAATGGCTTCTGAGGTCCCTTCCAGGAGAAGTTATAATTCTGGCTTTGCCACTTTGGAGTCTTTGGTAAACCCTCCGTGGGTCTCAGTTTCCCCATTTGTAAAATGAGGGGATTGGACAAGAGGGCTTCTGTGATTTCTTCCAGCTTTGGGAGGCTATGTTGCTGTGATGGCCTGATGCAACCTGGTACTGGGGGCTTTACAGGGAATTAGAATCTAAAGACCCAGAAATGCCATCTTGCCCCTTTTAAGAATATCTCCCCAGAACCCTGTGCCCTCAGGCCCTCATGCTCTACAAACTCCATCCTTCCCAGGCTTTGAATATCTGCGTCTTCATTAAGGATCAAATCCAACAGGTTCCAGGAAATATAAAGCTGACTCCTGAATAATCCACAAGCTCCCCAAATCCTCACAGTCTCCAGGTCCAGAAGCCCCAGCCTTAGGCATGGTCTCCAAGACTTCAGGGCGAAAACACCTTTGGTCTGTACAATCTTGGCTCAGCAAAGTTCACCTTTCATTTAATCTCCTAATACTTGGGCAAATCCCCAACCCCTACTGGTTGGTGTTATCCTGAATCACAGTCCTTCTGTGTGAGTATGTTTGTCCTTCGTTCCCGAAGAAGACCGTGCCATCAGAGAAACGATGACATGACTTGCACTTGACTTTGTTTTGAGTGAGGGAGGGCTGTGCAGGTCACCAGTCTCACTTCTCCTCCGGAGCCATCTGAATCCAGAGACCTGATATTCCTCAGGATGACTGGAGATGACCCAGGATGAGGCAATTGGGGTTAAGTGACTTGCCCAAGGTCACACAGCTAGTGAGTATCAAGTGTCTGAGGTGAGATTTGAACTCAGGTCCTCCTGACTCCTGCACTGGTACTCTATCCACTGCACCACCTGACTGCCCTTCTACCAAGTGTGGGGAGGAAGTGAGTGAGGGAAAGAAAAGAAGGCTTCATTGGTCATCTACACTGACTGATTTAAGCTTAACCCCATTCTGACAGTTGGGTTAGATGCTGGGTAATTAGGAGGAGAGGGCTGTTGTTCTATGTGTCCTATCTCCCCACCTATATATAATTTGCTGGAGGCCAGAGTTCATTTCTCATATTTGTTCATGCACAGGCCCAGAGTTCAAATCCAGTTCTAAGATTTGCTACCATTGTTCTAGGTGATAAGCTGCTTGCATCTTTGGACTTCAGTCTTCTCATCTGTATAGTTGGGTGGAGGATTAGCTGGGGGCATCCAGGCTGCTCAGTAGATGAAACTCCAGACCTGGAGTCAGCATGACCTGAGTTCAAATCCAGCTTCAGACCTTCAGACCTGTGTGACCCTGGGAAAGTCACTTTGGCTGTTTCCTCATCTATAAAACAGGGTTAATTATAATACCTGCCTCCCAAGGATGTTGTGAAGGAAAAAACGGAGATAATATATGTAAAGTGCTTAGCACAGGCCCTGACAAGTAATAAGTACTAGGTAATTGCTACCTATTTTTTATTATCCCAACACTTAGCATAGTAACTGGAGCACAGTAGGCACTTTATAAATGTTAATTTAAAAACTCAAAGGATCATAGATTTAGATCTGAGAGAGAAGTAATGTGGTTTAGTCCTTTGATGGCAGAAGACTTGATTCAAATCCTGCCTTCGGTACTTATTACCTCTATGACCTAGGACAGGTAAATTTACCACTCCAAGTTTTTTGTTATTTCAGTAGAATCAGACTCTTCCGTGACCCTGTTTGGGACTCTCTTGGCAAAGATCCTGGAGTTGTTTGCTATTTTCTTCTCCAGTTTATTTTACAGATGAGGCAAGCAGGGTGAAGTGACTTGCCCAGGGTCACACAGATAGTTAGTGCCTGAGGTCGGTTTTGAACTCAGAGCAATGAGTCTTCCTGTGGCCAAGCCCAGCACCCTATGCACTATGGTGCCACTTAGCAGAATTTGAGGGGCAGCTAGATGGTGCAGTGGATAGAGTACCAGTGCAGGAGTCAGGAGGACCTGAGTTCAAATATCACCTCAGACCCTTGACACTTATTAGCTGTGTGAACTTGGGCAAGTCACTTAACCCCAATTACCTCATCTTGGGTCATCTCCAGTCATCCTGATGAATATCTGGTCACTGGATTCAGATGGCTGTGGAGGAGAAGTGAGACTGGTGACCTGCACAGCCTTCCCTCCCTCAAAACAAAGTCAAGTGCAAGTCATGTCATCATTTCTCTGATGGCATGGTCTTCTTTGGCAACCAAGGATGAACACACACATGACTCTTTAAGCTATCAATCTATATCCCTCTTCTCCTTTGCCAAGTGAAGGTTCTCTTAAAATACTCAGTGTCCCCACTTTTTTCACCATCCCCTTAACTATTGACAATATGGTCTTCCTCCTCACCACTCTACTGAACTGAGCTTTCTCATTAATAATCTCATTATCAAGAAATCCAACAGCGTTTTTTTCTCATGTCATCCTCTACCCCTCTTCCACATCAGACATGTGCCTCCCCTTCTTCTGGATAGCCTTTCCTCCACTGGCTTTCATGACACAGAATTGGCCCATAATAAATGCTAAATAAATATTTATTGGTTGATTTATTGATGGATTCTTCTCTCACACTGACCACTATTTTCTGTCTCTTTTGTTGATGCCTCATATTTCTCCCAGACTTAATAACCTTGAGGTCATCTTTTATTATTCCTTCTCATTTTCTACATCCAACCAGTGGCGATGTCTTATTAGTTCTCCCCTGGTCATATTTCTTGTATCTTTCCCCCAGCCTTTATGCCCCCAGATCCACCCCATCCTCATTCATTTCACTTTCACTGCCCTTCCTCTTATCATGAAAATTATTGTAATTGCTTCTCTATTGGATCTTCTCATCCCTAATTTAGCCCTTCTTCCCCTTCCCTATCTAATCTATCCTCCCCTATCCATTCTGTAACCAAACTCCTGAGTTATCTCCTATTCATATCAGTCCCATATTCAAAAACCTTTTGTTGTTCCCAGGGGTCCACCAAATAAAGTATTCATTTTCAATCCTAGTATTGAGGGCTCTTCACATTTACAACTTTATTTGTACTACTCACCTTTATATATTGTACATTCAAGCCAAACCACCATCTTTATCTTGCCCTCTGGGTACATATTCATACATCTGCCATGCCTAGCTCCACCATCATATCGATGACTGTGAAAATATCTGCCTTCCTTCCTTTCAGTGGTCCAGTGGAAAAGTATTGGATTCAATGTCAGAAGACCTAGGGTCAGCTCTTATCTCTAATATTTACCACCTATGGGACCTTGGATAAATCACAGCATCTTTTAGATCTGGGTTTCCTCATCTGTAAAATAAAGAGATTTGATAACATCAATAGTGCCATTGTTTTGCAACGTTAAAGGTCCCTTCTAGCTGGAACACAATGTTTCTATCATCCTCAGATAGTAGAATGGGCCAATGACCTCTCTCCAAATAGCAGCAGACCTCAAATCAGCATGAGGGCCCTATTCAAAAAGAATTCTTCCAGAAACACAAGGGAGCCACACATGGTGATATGAGGCTTCAGGAGAGAGTCTTGGGATAAGCTAGGCCCAGGGAATTAGAGCTAGAATCACTTAGAAGTTTAAACTGGTGGAGACTAAGTTGGTTTTTTTTAAGTCCCTTCTAATGACCTCAACCTAGTGTATAATTTCTGAAGTTGCATATCCTTTTTTCATGTAAACAAACCCTAGAATATGAACTCTTGTGGTCTGGAGTGTGTGGAGAAAGGGGTTCGGAGAAAAAGAGAGAACAGATGCTAGAAGCAGGTGTCCAGTTACAGTGGCAACCACAGGAGAAGAGGGAAAGGAATTAAAGGTTGATGGGGTGCGGTAGACCTCAAGATCCTGGGAGCCAAACAGGCCCAGACCCAGAGAGTTCAGGAAGGGATCAGTGATCAGGGGACATTAGGAAATAGAAAAAGACCAAAGATCTGAGGCTGAAGACAAGGTCCCCCAGACCAATTCAGAGAAGCGCTGAATTCCCAGAAATTGACCCAGATCAATGAAACCAAGATTCAAGGCCTATACAAATATTGCTGCCTTCAAAGTCTAACTCAAACTTTGCCTCTCTGTGGTTCCTTCCAGACTCCCAGTTGAAGGCCTGCTACATTTACCGGCCTGGGTCACATGTTTTAAGATTTCAGTTGTTTCATCATCTCCTATGGGTTTAATGACCATCCCTAGGCAGCTGCCTCCCAATCTCTCCTATCTCTCCTGAGCTAGATCCTGTATCTTCAACTGCCTGCTAAACACCCAAAATATCCCACAGGCATCTCTAACTTGACATGGCCAGAACACATCATCTCAAAAATATCTGCCCCTCTTATGAACATCCCTATTCCTGTTGTCAGAACCATTGAGCTCTCAGGTCGGCAATTTGAAAGTCATCCAGTGGTCTTTATTTTCATTTACCTGCTTTTCTAATCAGGTTGTTGTTTCAGTCATGTCTGACTCTTTGTGACTCCATTTGGGGCTTTCTTGGCAAAGATCCTGAAGCGGTTGGCCATTGCCTTGTCCAGCTCATTTTATAGATGAGGAAACAGGGTGAAGTGACTTGCCCAGGCTAGTTTTATTAGCACTTCATTAGATTATGAGAACAAGGACTGTCTTTTGCCTTCTTTGTATCTTCAGAGTATAACACAGAGCCTGGCATATAGTAGGCTTTTAATAGATACTTATTGGTTGACTCTTGGAACCAATAGTTCTCTCCAAGGTTCAGTTCAAATTTCTGTAAGAGATCACTCTCAATTCCCCCACTTTTTAGTGTTCCCTCCTCAACCTTCACATTACCCTCTTAGAATATTTTATATTTCCTTATCTATACGCTTTTCCCCCTGGTGGAATATAAGCTCCTTGAAGTCAGGGTCCATTCCATCCCTTTCTTTTTATTTAGAGAACCCAGCATGGTGCCTGGTATATATCAGATGCTGACTGGTCTTGGAAAATGGAGTTTCCTAGCTAGGGAATTCCTTATACTGATAAAATCCCAGGTCTACCCTCTATCCCTGCACCTATGACCTGAAGACTCAATGACCTTTAGGGTCCTTTCTTGCTCAATCTCTGATCTTCTGAATGTGGGAATCAAAGGCAACGGGAAGAAAGCTTCCATGAGACCCTTTTTACATCAAAAAAATTCCAAGTCTGAACTCATCCTAATTAGCACCCCCTCAGAATCTGTGCCATTAAAGGGACATATTGAACAGGATGGGGAAGGGGGATGGTTCAGGATGATGGGAGCAGGATGAAAGCATGGGATAGAAGGAAAGAGGCTTAATGAGCTCCTGCTTAAGAAAACCCCATAGAAAGTCACTCACAGAGTTCAGCTCTGGGAGGGAGACCCCAGTAAGCTCAGCCTAAGAGCAACTGAGGATGCCAACTATTCAGGGATGCAAGCCCGCTGGCGAGAAATCTAGGGAGGTTTGCATGGATATCCAGACCCAAGGCCAAATGGACGACTATCCATCTTCACAGAGTGGTGAAGAAGCCAAAAGCTCGGGTGCCTGTTTAGGGTTTTGTTTCTTGTTTTTCCATTCATTTCTTTCTTTCTTTGCCATGTTGTCCATCATTCCCACAGCAAAGAACCAAGGAAACCACACAGTCCACAAAGATTGTTTCAAAGCCCAGCTCCCCCTCTTCTTTCAAGTACCTGCCAGACACAGGCAGTTCTTTGGCTCCTGCACCTGGTCAAGACGCTGACTCCTTCTTTACAAGGGGTTCTCTTCACATTTTCATTCAATGCCTATTCTATGCCCAGTCCTGTGCTAGGCACTATAAGGAGTAGGAGGTGGTAAAGAAAAGTGGGAGCTTCCCAGGAGTTATTTTCTAGTTAGGAATGGTTTTCTTGTTGTAGTTGTTCGGTCACTTTTCAGTCATGTCCAACTCTCTGTGACCCCATTTGGGGTTTTCTTGGCAAAGATCCCAGAGTGCTTTGCCATTTCCTTCTCCAGATCATTGAGGCAAGCAAAGTTAAGGGACTTGCCCAGAGTCACACAGTTAGAAAGTGTCTGAGGCTAGATTAAGACTCAGATCCTCTTGACTCTAGATCCAGGACTCTATCCAGTGCACCACCTCGTTGGGAAGACAAGACATAAATATATGAGGAGTGGAATATACATACAAAAGGTTAATTAAAATCCACAAAAGTATACAATAAGAGCAGATACCATCTAATCTAAACCCTTTAATTTACAGATAAAGAAATATTATGGTTCAGAGAATGAAAATAATGTTGAATCATAGGAACATCAATTGAGAACTGGAAGGATTTTGGGGACCATCTAGTCTCATTCCTCCATCTCACAGATGAGTAGAGAGCTGGGCTTGGAGGCAGGAAGCCCTGAGTTCAACTCTAGCCTCAGACACTTACTAATTGTATATCCTTGGCCCATTCATTTAAGTTCCCTCAGTCAGTCTCAGTTTCCTCTTCTGTAAAACAGGAACAATAGTAGCACCTCCGTCCCAGAGTTGTGATGAGGATCAAATGAGATATTTGTAAAGCATTTCATAAATTTTAAAGTTGGGGCAGCTATATGGCTCAGAGGATATATCGATCACCAGCTCCAAAGTCAGGAGACTTGATTTCAAAGTCTACCTCAGACACTTGCTAGTTACGTGACCCTGGGCAAGTCATTTAACCCTGATTGTCTCCAAAAAAGAAAAAGAAAAACAAACATAAACATTGTCTTATACTAATCATTACCGAAGTGACTTAAAATTTTAAACTAGAGTTAGAAGTGACTGTCAGTCTAACCCCTTCACTTTAGAGATGACATAGGATCCTAGCTCCAGAACTGGAGAGGACCTCGACGATTATCTGGTTCAACCCGAGCGTTTTACAGAGGAGTAAACTAAGGACCAGGAACATGAAGTGTCTTGCGCAAGGTCTCATAGGTAGTGAGCGTCAGACAGGATTCAAACCCAGACCCTCTAACTATTGGGTCAGGGATCTTTAGCTCTAGTTCTAATATCCTTCTTTAGGAGAACACCTTCTCTACACCACCACCCCCCTACCTCAGTATGAGTTGTTTAGGATAATCAGCTCTCCAACTCCCCGCTCCAGCCTCTATGCAATCTCTTCTCCATTGCCAGACCACACAAGAGACACATAAATCCAATGACAAAAGTATTAAATTAAGACAGGAGATAAAGTAAATAATGAGAAAGGAATTAAGAAGTAAAAGCATTCTCTGCACCCATCTACAAATGGGAATCATCTTCTACACCTCCAGAGGAATTAGAATCTAATGCCCTTTTAAGCTCCCTCATTCCCGGACATGGTGCAAAGAGGACTATTCACTTCAGAATTCTTGGCCCTAGTGAGAAACACTTAGGGGGCAAGACCCTCTGACTCACAGTTTTTTCTTTTCTTCTTTCCTAGAAAGGATACAAAATGGCTAACAACTTGGCACTCTGGAGATGGCTGAAGCCTCTTGTCTCTGCCCTGGAGTCATCAGGGACCAGCTACAACTCAAAGGTATTCTTTATAATCATTCAGATCTCAGTTTCTCCACATCTTCCCATCATGTTTGCTCATAAGCTTGTCAGAAATGAACAAACCTATATGTCCTGGGTGCCTTCCTTGTATAGCACATATAGGTTCTGGAATATTCTCTTACTTTACACTCTGACTAGCAGATTGGGTCCACAGAACAGGACTCCTACTCCCCTGACCTTTCTTCCAGTGTTCTAGGGAATTCTGAGGGATTGGGGTCTCTTCCTACTATTATTATTCATGAGATTCCATCTGGTGTGTTCCCCCAATATCAGTTGCTGTCTCCCCATTATCAGTTAACCCATCAATATCTTCTCAATATAAATTAATTAATTTCTGCAAAGGAATATTTACTAAAAAAAAAGTATAGCAAAGACAGAATTACAAAAACATCCCCCCATCTCTCACCTTTACAAGTATACTTTGTCCCTGGGAGAGAGGGCTCAAGCTTGGAGTGGTTGCTACAAAGTCTCTTGGTTCTCTTTGGAGTAGAGCATAGTCAGTGGATGAATCTCTTTCACTTATAGGATGCTAGCCCCCATGTGATAGCTTCATCCACTGTTTGACTGAATCAAGCAGATTTTCCCTTGGATCTGGCTCCTCACTAGGGAGTGATGTCATTACCATCAGACTCTGGCCTATATTCCCATTGCTGGGCTTCCCGTGGTTCTTCCAAGTTTTCAAAACTCTCCTAAATCATAATCTATTCTGTTCTGTCTTTAATATTCATTCACCTAAAATCAAAAGAGTAAACACAATCAAGACAGGAAACAGCAGCATTATGCATTCATGACCACATGGCAACTGGGGCAGAGAGGGAAAAGGAGAGGGAATAGAAAGAGGGGAAGAGAGGGAGAGAGAAAAAGAATGAACTTTCCTCCATTTGCTCTGAATCAGCAGCCTTTCTGTTACCATAAAGGAAATAGTTAAAGAATACTTATACATGCTCTGAATCAGAGCAGAACCCCATCATTTCACATCACAGCATGTTCCTAGAAGCAGGTTCACCAAGCTCCATATGGACTGATGCTGGATAGAGTATGTTATAAAGGATCCAAGGCAGTCTTCATTCTTCTACTCATTCTCTCTAAATTTGCTGTTTGTGGATGACTTTTCTGATTTCACCTAGTACAGAAATATGACAAAGTCACTTGAGTAGGATTGATGGTCTTTAAAAAGTGATTTTAAAAGCACTTTTCAAATAGAAGAAGAGAAGGGAGAAAGAGAAACAGAAGGAGGGAAGAGAAGGGGGAGAAGCATTTTCACAGAGGAAAAATCAAGTGGATTAAGAATACCCCATTACCTAGATTACAGTATGCCATTAGAAGGGCAGTCTGTTGAGGTTGCCCATCTGCCTCTCAAGTACCTTTGTGCTGCTAGATTCTTCTCTGATTAACTGGCTTCTAAGCTATGTAGCTTTGGGCCCATAGATAAGCAGGAAGAGATGGATTGAACCAAATTTGGGAAACTAGACAGAGGCCCCAATAACTCTAAGCTAATTACTCCTTCCACAGGCATCCATTTTTTAAAGATCAGTATTCTTCCAGTGATACTCTGTGGTGCTAATATGGAACACCATGATCTTGGAAATATAAGAATTGCAGATGGTCAAAAGGGCCAAGAAAGACAGACACATGGTAGGCATAAAGATGGTGCTGTGTATCAGCAAAAAATTGGTTGATTGGTTGTCATCCTTCATTTTCAGAGAACCAAAATAACATCATCATGATAAAGTCAAGTTTCAATGTGTCCAGTTGTACCTGATCAGATCAATATGAGCTCACAATGCTATACCATAGGTTGGACACAGATAGTCTGTGTGAATATTTAGGGTTGATACTCCAAATTTGTGCATCCTATGTTTACTTTGTGCTGTCTCAATTCTACTTTGCTCAAAGAGCACAGCAACCTTTCTGATGTGGGCATGCCATGCTGAGTAGTCATGTGCTCCTGTCACACCAGACATGGAGCTCAACCCAGCCTTGACCACATAACTCTGGGAGGAGCAGGACCAGAGCATATTTTGGGGATGAAATCCCCAAAAGCAGCAGTGGTTCTCAGATCCCTCAACCCCACAGGCACAAAAGGTCAGTGAGAGGGCTTTTTCAACCCGAGCAAGAAGGGAGCAGAGTCCACTCATGGCTCCGTCCCAAGACAGTGGTGGAGGCTGGGTAGCAGAGGCTTCTGGAGGCCATGGCAGGCAGGCAGCACCTAGCTTCCATTGTTTCATTGTTGGAGCACTGAGCATAGAACCTCTGGGGAAATAGAACAGCTAATCTGAATCTCAGCCCTGAGTATGGTCCTGGGGTGAGCAGGAGCACTAGGACCCTTTTCTTGACAAAGGATTCAGAAGTCAAGTAACTGGTTGGGAAAATGCCCCAAAAGGGGGAAAAAAATAAAACCATAGAAGGTTCCTTTCTTGGTGAACAGGTATTTCCTTCCAGCCTCTCAGATGAGAAAGAAAAAAGTTTACTGTTAGAGGAAGTCAAATCTCTGCATCCAGTACTTCCAAAATGAAGATACATTGGCCCAGGCCATGGGAAAGCTTGAAAAGTGAATCAGCAGCTTGCTAAAGGAAACCCAAAAAGATTCTGAGGAAAATAACGCCTTTAAAAATAGGCTAACTCAATTGAAAAAAGAGGTCCAAAAAGCCCATGAGGAGCAGAAGGCTTTAGAAAGCAGAATTGGCCTGATGGAAAAGGAAGTTCAAAAGCTCATTGAAGAAAATAATTCTTTAAAAACGAGAATGGAGTTCAGGGAAGCTAATGACTAAATGATAAACCAAGAAGTTTCAAAACAAAACCAAAGGTATGAAAAAATAGAAGATAATATGAAGTATCTCATTGGAAAAATAACTGACCTGGAAAATAGATCTTGAAAAGACTATTTAAAACTTATGGGACTATCTGAAAGTCATGATCAAAAAAAGAGCCTAGACATTATCTTTCATGAAATTATTTAGGAAAACTGCCCTAATATTCTAGAACCAGAGGGCAAAATACATATTGAAAGAATTCACCAATCACCTCCTGAAAGAGACCCAAAAAGAGAAACTCTTAGGAATATTGTGGCCAAATTTCAGAATTCCAAGGTTAAGGAGAAAATATTCCAAGCAACTAGAAAGAAACAATTCAAATATTGTGGAAATACAATCAGGATTATACAAGATCTAGCAACTTCTACATTAAACGATTGAAGGGCTTGGAATATGATATTCCAGAAGTCAAAGGAACTGGGATTAAAACCAAGAATCACCTACCCAGAAAAACTGAGTATAATACTTCAGGGTAAAAATGATATAGAGGACTTTCAAGCATTCTTGATGAAAAGACCAGAACTGAAGAGAAAATTTGACTTTCAAACACAAAAATCAAGAGAAGCATGAAAAGGTAAACAGGAAAGAGAAATCATAAAGGACTTTCTAAAGTTGAACTGTTTACACTCCTACATGGAAAGATAATTTGTGTAACTCTTGAGACTTTTCTCAGTATTTAG
>CM053770.1:231019253-231086496 GCA_028658325.1 Potorous gilbertii
TCTATAAAAATAAAATTAAGAGGTAAGACAGAAATATATCAGGAGGAGAAAGAGAGAAATGGAATGGGACAAACTCATAAGAGAGATAAGAAAGATCTTTTTCAATGGAGGAGAAAAGGGAGGAGGTGAGAAGGGAAAAGTGAAGCTTACTCTCATCACATATGGCTTAAGGAGGGAATAACATGCTCACTCAATTTGGTATGAAACTCTAGCTAGCACTACTAGGAAGTAGGGGTGAAGAGGACAAGTAGGGTGAGGGGAATGATAGAAGGGAGGGCAAATGGAAGAAGGGAGTAATTAGAGGTAAACATTTTGGGGAAGGGATAAGGTCAAAAGAAAAAAATAGAATAAGTTGGGGATGGGGTAGTATGGAGGGAAATATAGTCTTACGTAACATGGCTATTATGGAAGTCTTGTGCAAAATGACACATATATAGCCTGTATTGAATTGCTTGCCTTCTCAGTGGGGATGGGTGGGGAAGGAGGGAGGGAGAGAAGTTGGAATTCAAAGTATTAGAAACGAATGTTGAGAATTGTTGTTGCATATAACTGGGAAATAAAAAATACAGGTAATGAGGTATAGAAATCTATCTTGCCCTTCAAGAAAAGAGAGAAGATGGAGATAAGGGAAGGGTGGGGTGTGATAGAAGGGAGGGCACTTTGAGGGAAGGGGTAATCAGAATGCAAGGTGTTATGGGGTGGGGGGAGGGGAGAGATGAGGAGAAAAATTGGAACTCAAAATTTTGTGGAAATGAATGTCAAAATATAAATATAAATAAACAAAACTATGAAAAACTATGAAACTATGAAAAAAAAGCACACAGCCCTGCTTCACTCCATTGGTGACTGGGAAGGCACAAGAGCATTCTCCACTATGCAAAACCTGGGCAAATATGCCATCATGAAATTGACATACAATACTAGTGAACTTCTCTGGGCAACCAAATTTTGACATAATTTTCTATAAGCCCTCACAACTAACAGTGTCAAAGGCCTTGGTCAGATCTATAAATGTTGTATACAGACCTCTGTTCTGCTCCTGGAATTTCTTCTAGAGTTGTTGGGCAGCAAACACCATATCAACTGTTCCTTAGCCCTTTCTGAAGCCACACAGGCTCTTAGGTAGATGACCATCTTCCAGGTGAAAGATCAGTCTATTAAGGAGAACTCTAGCAAGAATCTTGCCAGCAATGACCAAGAAAGACCCCTCTGTGATTGTTGCAGGACAATCTATTTTCTTTATCTTTGTAGAGATGGGCAATGGAGGCATCCTTGAACTTCTCGGGGATAACCTCCTCTTACCATATAACCTGGAAAATTTCAGTCAGCTTTTAAGTGAGCAATGGTCCCCCATCTTACCAAAAAAATAGTGTGACATTTAAGTCATTATCAAGATTGGTATTACCAGAAAAGCATGTAGGTTGGTCATCCTTAGTTTTATTCAAGACTCAACTCAAGTCATACCTTCTACATGAAGTATTTTCTTATTCCCTTAGATGCTAGTGCTCACACACATAATGCATATGCACATATACATACACATGTATGGACACGGTTTTTCTTATAGATATTTTGTATGGAGGAGATAGATGATGATGAATAGATCAATATGAATGGATAGATATCAATTAATACATATGGATAGAGATAATGAGTAGATAGAGATAGATAATAGATGAACAAATATGAATGGATAGAGAATGATATCAATGGATAAATAGATGATAAATGGATAGATAGACAGAAATGGATGGATGGATGGATGGAGAGAGAGAAATAGATAATGAATGGATAGATACAGATGTATAGAGAGATATATCAATGGATAGATAAGGATAGATAGTAAATGGATAGATAGATTATATAAATACACATAATATTCACATACAATATATGTATGTGTATGTATAATATAAACATAGTTTCCTTCAATAGAATAGAAGCTCTTTGGGGGAAAGGACCATGACATTTTTTGTATTTACTTCCCCAGGACCTAATATCTAGTAGGTATTTAATAATTTGATTAATGAGGATATGGGTGGGTGTTGTATGCTGCAATGGAAAAGATATTGGATTTGGAGTCAGAGAACCTTAGTTTGAACCCCAGCTCTGTCACTTACTATCTATGTTACCTTGGGCAAGTCACCTGAACTTCAGTACCTGCCTTTGCTACATCTATGGCACCTTTAGGACTTTCTAACCTTTCCATCTGCCCTACAGCCAAGCTTTCTTTTTCTGAGTTATCTCCCCCAACTAAAGTGTGAGTGCTTTGAGAACAAAGATTGTGTCAATTTTTATGTTTCTATTCCCAACACTTAGCATAGTGTTTGACACATGGGGAGTATGTACTAAATGCTTTTTTTTTTCATTCAATCATTTATTCTTCCATTCATTTACTCATTCTTTGAGCCTCTGTAGAGGACTTAGAAAAAGACATAGACATAAGTTACACAGGTTGAAGAGGCATGAATGGGGTTGACACCCCATTTAAAGAAAGGAGTCTTGACAGTGGTGACATAGCTTGCCATAAGCTCTAATATAGAATCCAAGTCTAAATGCTGGTCTAGAGAGATGCCACCCCTGAATAGAAGCCACACCTCCTCAACTGAGATTTCTTTCAAAGGTAAAAATATATATTTATACCCTCTAAAATAATTACACAGAAATGCCATATGGAATATATATTTATGGCTAGAGTTGGAGGAGAGGTGTGGGGTGTGCCATCCAGGCCTGCCAGACTGAGGGGAGGCGCCCGAGGACCTGTGGTGTTTGTGGCAGGGTTGGCAAGTGGGCAATGTTGGCAACCCCACAAAACCACATCTGGGCAGAGAAAAAGAGAAGAAGCTGGTAGAGACTGACTACAAGTTCTACAGTCAACCCAGTCCACCCCAGCCTCTTGCTCAGGAGACAGGGGCAGAAGAAAGTCAATCAGAATGTGGTTATTGGCTATGTGCAAGCCTCAGATGGGCCAAACTTGGAAGGAAATTATGACCTATATTTGGACTAGCCTAGCATACCAGGGAGAGCCTGCCAGAGGGAATCAGGGGGCCAGTCACTCCCCTGGACCCAATCAGCATGAGCTTCCCAATGGGGACTGAATCCCCAAAATCATTTGCACTAGGAAGTTCTTCCAGGTCCCAGAAAACTATATATCTGGCTCTGCTCTCGGCTCAGACTCCCCATTTTCCACTCCATCCAGATTAACCCAGTGACATCTCTTAGTTTCCCTTGAAGATTTAGGGATACTTACACTGTTGGATTGGTTTCAACTCCAGCTGAAAGCTGTAGGCTACACCCTCCATATGCTTTCATCTGGATCCCAGTCTGTCCCATCTTTTCCATCAAGTTTCCTCATCTGTAAAAGGAAGAGTTCAGTCCATCAGCGAGCTAACAAGGCTTTATTAAATGCTTGTTATGTGCTAAGCAGGCAGCTAGGTAGTAGAATGAAGAGAGCACTGGACTTGGAACTAGACAGATCCATCTTCCCAAGTTCAAATCTGGTCTCAGATACTTACTAGCTCTAAGACCCTGGGCAAGTCACTTTATCTTGTTTGTCTCGCTTCCTTAGCTGAAGGAAATGGCAAAGCCTTCCAGGATCTTTACCAAGGAAATCTCAAATGGGATCATAGAATTAAACATAACTGAATACACGTACACTTGAAGAAAGCCAGGAAAACACAGAGGTGAGGGGGGTCATTTCCAGGTATGGCTGACAGTCAATGCAAAGAAGCAGAGGTAGGAAATGGACTGATGTATTTGAAGAATTTACAAGTAGACCTGCATATTTAGACCATAGATTGTGTGGAGAGAAGTAGAGCATAAGAAAACTGGGAAAGTAGGAAAGGGTCAGATTATGAGGAGCTTTAAGTAGGAAACAGAAGAGTTTATTTTATTCTGGAGGTAATGGGGAGTCACTGTAGCTCATTGAGGAGGAGAGTAACCTATGTTTTAGCAATATCAGTTTTACATGTAAAGGGAAGATGGATTTGAAGGGGAAAATACTTAAGGCAGAGAAGCCAGTTGGGTGAGATAATCAAGTGGGGTGGTGAGTGTATGGGGAAGTAAAAACGATGAGATTTAGCCCATGGATTGGCTACGTGCGATGAGTAAGAATGAGGAGTCAAGGGTGACACTGAGGTTTCAAGTCTGGTTGACTGGAAAGATGGTGATGCCCTAGAAATAATAGGGAAGTTTGTAAAAGGCAAGAGTTTTTTTTGGGAAAGACATTGAGTTCTCTCAAGGAAAAGCCTTGAATCTGCCTGACCACACCAAATTTAAGCTTTTTTGTCATTGTTGTTCAATTGGTTTCAGTCTTGTCTGACTCATCATGCCTCCATTTAGGATTTTCTTGGCAAGTTCTTGTCGTGATTTACCATTTCCTCCTCTAACTCATTTTGCAGATGAGGAAACTGAGGCAAACAATGGAAAATGACTTACCCAGTGTATGAGACTGGATTTGAAATTAGATCTTTCTGACTCTAGACCCTACACCCTATGTACTGCAAAACCTAGCTGCCATCAAATTTAAACTTAGTCAACTATAAGAGCTTATGAGATCAAAAAGTGACATTGTATACAGTGGGGGGGGAAAGTGGACTCAAAATCTTAGAGGACATCCACAATTAGTGGGCATGCCCTAAAGTAAGATGCAGCTGAGAGGACTGAGAAGGAGCAGTCAGACATGTAGGGAGACAACCAGAAGAAAGCAGTGTTAAAAAAAAAATCAAGAGATGAGAGAGTCTGCAGTAGAAGGGGATCGACAGTATTATTGACTATAGAGAAATCAAGGATGAGAATAGAGAAAAGGTCATTAGACTTGGAAGTTGGGAGATCATTGATAACTATGGAAAAGGGAAATGATGAGTTTGGAAGTTGAATTTCAAAGAGGGAGAAGGGAAACTGAGGCACCAAATGTAAAATACTTTCTCAAAGAATTTAGGGAGAAGAGATATGGGATGATAGCTAGCAGGGATGGTCAGAGCAAGTGAGGGATTTTTTTTAAGAATGGAGAAAAAACACGAATGTATTTATAGGCAGTAAAGAAATAACCAGGAAAGGAGATAGATGACTGGAGTTATCTAGGGTTGGGACAGGGCCCAGGAAAGCCAGCAGGTGATCATGAGGGATGGTGGGAGGTTAGACAAGATTAACCCTTTCCTATTCAACTGATGAAATGGAGGAAGTTGACTGCAAGGCTTTCAAAGTCCCTTCTAGGGCTAAGTTTCTCTGATTCTACAAGGACAGAATATTATCTTGGAACTGAGCTAAGGAAATCAATCACCACCAATATCCCTGCCCCAGCACAGGAGCCAGTTCTCCTTAGAGCCGAGACCTGCCCTTGAGTGCATTTCTGTGGCTCCAGGGGCAAGATTTGCCCTTCAGGTAATAATTGCCTAGATTTGCTTAGTAAATACGCAGCCCTCTGTGGGATAATTACACGTTCTTAGGGAGGACAGGCCTTCGTAATTACCTTCAATGGGCCCCAAAGTATTAGTTAACACATATTCGGGTTTATAAGACAGGAGTAATGATGAATTTGCCTGGTAATTACATAGCATTCAGGGCCTGTGCATCCTGCCAGTGTCTGATACATAGCCCATCATTAAATGGTCAGCAAGCATTTGGTAAATAGCCCCTGCTTAGGTTATTCGTCCCTAGGCACCAAAAACATTATTAAAACAACTTTAGTAACATTTTTTCTAAAGAGTAAATACACATATCTGATGGGAGAAGCCAACTTTCTTTGGGCCAAAATGCTTCATTTTTATCTCTCTGACAGGAGCAACACAGTTCTGGTTTTTCTGGCCCAGGCTTTTTCTCTGCTCTAGGCTTTGCCCCAATGAAACAGGGCAGGAAGACTGAGGGGGGTTTGTACCTTTAGGCCAAGCTTGACTGGGCCTAAGGAGGGATTCGGGGTAGAAAGGAGGACAATATGCAGATTGTCCCATCAGCTTTCTTTGGAAGGGCCCTGCTAGTTTGAGAGGTAGGCCCAGCCTCTGGCATAGTCAGCCCTGTGGTTAGCTGGGTAAGCTAAATTCCCTGAGCCTCAAGGCAAACCACAGACTAGTTGCCTCCCTGGCAACCCTCTCTACCTTAAGCCTCAGAGCCCGGCCTTGGATAAAGAGGAGTCTGGAACATTGGGAGGGGACATTGGGAGGGGACATTGACTTTTCAGAGTGAAAGTGGACTAGATTTTGTACACTAGGTTCCCAAGAGAACAGAAATGGACTCTTCAGGCACTAAGTGAGGAAGACCATGGTTCCTCCACCTAAGATGAAGCCTTTGGAAAAATTTCCAGACAAAATTGATCAAGACAGCAATGAATTTGAGACCCAAATGGAAAAGGGACAAAAGTATCTTCATGTCCTATGTTTCTTCTACATACAGCTGTCACTCTCATGGACCCTACAGTCTAGCAGGGGAGTTAAAGTATGTGAACATATGTAGAATGGAGTTGCTCCTATATTACATACATGTGGAGTAGGGAGTGGAGACATATATTAGGGGAATCTCTTCCTTCAGAGCTCAGTTCAAACACTACCTCCTAAGTAAGAGATCAGCCAGAAGGCAGAACTAACAATGACCAGAGGTTCAGAAACATACAGATAATCCATCTTTCCCCAGTTACACAGAAAAAACAATTTTTAATTTATTTTTTTGATAAGTTTTATGTATCTTCCTGGAAGATTGTAATAGAAGTTTATAAGAAGTAAGTTGTTACTGAATCCTGGCTTAAGTTGTTCTGTGTCTTTTGTGTTAGTCATTTCTTTTGTGAATTGGTATAAAATATCTGTCCCATACCTGATTCATATCACACTTGGTATAAAATATCTGTCCCATACCTGATTCATATTGTACGTGGTATAAAATGTCTGTCCCATATTTGATTCATATCACACTTGGTATAAAATATCTGTCCCATATCTAATTCATATTACACTTGAACTCCCTTTCATTTTGGAGGAAGTCAAATCTAAGCTTTATATGATTTGGCCCTACAATGCTGGGATGAATGAACAAGAGAAAAGGAAGTCAGCCTCCCCTAGAACTGAACCCAGTTCAGCTGCTTGTCTGGGTCCAGAGTTGATGGGTCCCGGAGGTATTTAAAAGGATTTTACCTAGGTTAAAATATATAAGGGGGAGCAGGAAATGGGGGAAAATGACAGAGAGATGCACCATCTGATTGATTTCAAACCTGCACTAGGAACAGTCATCAATGAAACTATTAAAAGAATTATCCAATGTCACAATAATGAAAATAATGTACAATAATACTAACATTTAGAGAGATAAGATAAAAAATATTCTCTATCTTATCTAACTAACATTTAAGGTTTAAATATGGTTAATATATGTTGCCTCATTTAATCCTCAGCAAAAACTTCATTTTACAAGAAGAAACTGAGTCTGAGAGAGGCTAAATGACTTTCCCTAGGTCGCATGGTTAGTCAATGTCTGAGGCAGGATTTAACCACCAGTCTCCATGACTCTCAAGTCCAATGCTCAATCTCCTGCACCACCTAGCTGCTAATGAAGAGACTGGTCTGGAAATAGTACCTTTTAGTGAGTTGGTTGGAAGTAAAAACACCAAGCAATAATGTCACATTTTTTCTGTGTTTCTATATGGCAGGGAGGTGAGGAACACCACTGCCTTTGAAGGACTAAAGAAGATTATCACCCAGAGGACAAAGGGAGGGTTCACAGTAGCTGTCAGCAGGGTACAACATATAATCAATGAGGAGCCCCAAAGAAGAACAGGAGCTAAGGATGTTATTAAGGAATTATATGATGGGAAGAGAAGGGCTGGCCATGTGGCAAGATTGGGGAAAATGTGTAGACATACAGTCCATTGGTATCCACAAAATACTAGAATAAAGCAAGGAAAGCCTCTAACACACTGGACATATTCTATGTAACAAACTTATGAGATCAATCATCATTGATCACCATGGCCATGGTCATCATAACCATATGGGATTAATAGTAATTATTGAAGGACATGGGCAAGAGTCACAGAAGATGGACACGTTTGGTTGGATTTCAAGTTGCAGGCATCATTAGAAAGAATGCTTAAATTTAGAAAACATGGATGTGCATGAGTACCAGCATACCTTGGAGATAGGGTGGGTTTGGTTCTAGACCATCACAATAAAGTGAATATTGCAATAAAGTATTGCACATTATTTTTTGTTTCCGAGAGAGTATAAAACATATTTACACTATAAGACTATGACCTATTAAGCATATAATAGTATTATGTCTAAAAGAAAGTAGATAACTTAATTAAAAATACTTTATTGCTAGAAAATGCTAACCATCATCTGAGCCTTTGGCAAGTTGAAATCTTTTTCCTGGTGAAGGGTCTCACCTCCATGCTGATGACTGCTGATTGATCAGGGTGGTGGTGGGCCCTGAAGTTTGGGATGGCTGTGGCAATTTCTTAAAATAAGACAGCAATGAAGTTTGCCCCATCAATTTACTCTTCCTTTTGGGAGAGATTTCTCTGAGTCATGCAATGCTTTTTTATAGCATTTTACCTATGGTAAAGCTGTTTGTCTCAAACTCAACCACTGCTTTCTCAACTTAGTTTCCGTAATATTCTTCTATATTGTTGTGTCTCTGGAAATAGGGAAACCTGAGGAGAGAGAGGGGGGCAAAGTCGGAGGAGCAGTCACAACACACACAGCATTTATTGAATAAATTCACCCTCCTATATACGCTTGGTTTGTGGTAGCCCAACACGTTTATAATGTTAACATCAAAGATCATCCTTACAGGTATAATAATGATGAAAAAGTTTAAAATATTGCAAGAATTACCAAAATGTGACCCAGAGACATCATGGGAGCACATGCCGTTAGGCAAATGGAATCGATAGGCTTGCTTGCCCCAGAGTTGGCACAAACATTCAATTTGTAAAAAACACAATAAAGCTACATATGCCTATATAGAAGAGAAGGTTACATACAATGCAGTGAGATTACAGGGGACTTTGATTAACAAAAAGTTTTGACATAATCATAAAAACGTACATTTAAATCAGAAAGGGACCCTTAGAGACTGTCTAGTTGGATCTCTCCATTTGAAAGATGAGGAAACTGAGACCCAGAGAGGGGAGGAGAATCCCCCATGGCCAAACAGATAACGTATGGTAGAGGTAGAGTTCAAACCTCAGTCCTCCAATTCAAAATCTGGGGTTCTTTTCCATTTTATCTTGCAACAAGCAATAAGCTCTAGAAATGAAGGATCATGGCCATAGGAGAAATAAAATAGATAGCAGAGGAGGGAAGGAAAGTAAGAAAATTTAAACCCATCAGACCCAAGGTATCTCCCTGGCTGTAATGTCCCCTAGCCACACTCAGAGATCTGCAGATAATTTCCACTAAATATTTGAAAGTGATGGATGCCAGACCCCGAATATTTGTGGACAACATTTTTCCTTTAAGAATCACAAAGAATCCTTTCTGTGAAAGCCACGCATTCTTATTAGCTGTGGTCTCAAAGGAAACCACCCTTCTTCAGATGTGTTTCCACTGATGGATTCCTGCAGAGTAGGTCTTTCAGGGAAATTGACTCATCGGCCCTGTCTGGCTCTCTGGGGGAGGCACACCTGTGTCCCAGAATGACGACTTAGGAAAATGCCAAGTTGAAAGGAGCAGTGATGCTTTAGTGAAATGCATGGGACCCCCCAGGAATCATGGCTTAGAGGCAGTTGCTGTTAATGCTGTTGGCCTGGGAATGCCACTGACTGCAGTCCTTTCCCATCTCCAGCTGTTTGCAGGATGCAGTGCTCACTTGGAGAGTTACATTAGGAGACTGTTTCCCTTTTGTCCATTCTAGAGGCCTCAACCATGCAGAGTCTTTGGTTTTCAAAGGTGCCCAGCATGCTGAAGACCTCCTATTCTGCTATCAATTCGATGCAACTCAACAAAAGTTTCTTGAATGTTGGCTGGCCCTGGTCCTGCGTATGAAATGCTCTAGAGAAAAACATTTGGAAAGAAGTCTGCATTTGGAGCCAAAAACTCTTGATTCAAATCCTGTTATGGCTGTGGGTATAAACTGAAACAAACCACTTAAATCTTTATGTCTCAATTTCCTCATCTATGAAATGGGGGGATGGAGCTAGAATACACCAAGGTCCTTCCAGGTCTAAATATGTGACCTGGGCTGTCTCCTAATCTCTCTTTCCTCATATGTGGGGGCAGCTAAGTGGTGCAGTGGATCAAGCACCAGTGCAGGAGTCTGGAGGATCTGAGTTCAAATCTTACCTCAGACACTTGACACTCACTAGCTGTGTGACCTTGGGCAAATCACTTAACCCCAATTGCCTCATCCTGGATCATTTCCAGTCATCCTGATGAATCACTGGATTCAGATGGCTCTGGAGAAGTGAGGCTGGTGACCTGCACAGCCCTCCCTCACTCAAAACAAAGTCAAGTGCAAGTCATGTCATAATTTCTCTGATGGCATGGTCTTCTTCGGCAATGAAGGACGAAAACACCTCCTCATATGGAAAAAGAGAGGGTCAGACTCAATCAGGAGTTCTTAATGTTTGGGGGACCATGAACCCCTTTGGCAGTCTGGGAAAGCCTTCTAGACCCCCTTCTCAGAGTCATATTTTGTTTCCCACTTTTATAATGGAAGAAAATACTGAATTTTGTTAGAGGTTAGTGAAAATAAAAACGTAAATTTTTTTCCATCTGTGTTCCCACACCCCAAGAAATCTACCTACAAATCCCAGGTAAAGAACTCCTAGAGTAGATAAACTGAGGTCATATCAAACTCTAACCCTCTGATTCTAATAGCACGTTCAAGTTTTCAAAGCCTATAGAGTCAGGTGGTATCAGTATTATTTCAGTTATACACATGAGGAAATGGAGGTTCAGAAGACATCATGTGCCCACTTTGTATAGCTGCCAGCTTTTCTCATTCTGAACCTCGTGTCCTTTCCTCTACTTTCCCTTGTGTTAGGATTACTCAGGGTGAGCCCAACTCTACCAAATGAGTCAGGTGAATTCCCAAGAGAGCAGAGTGCCTTGAAGTCAGCCTGTTTAAATTTTCAGGTAACTACAGAGGCCACTAAGTCAGTTATGGATGGAGGCAATAGGATTCTGTGAACTGCCACACTCCCTCCACCGCTCCCTCCCCCGAAATCTCCCTCCATGAGCTCAATATCCATTTTCCCCAAACAATCAACCAACAACTTTTTATTAAGTGCCTACTAAGTGCTGGGCACTACATTTGCTAGGCATGCGAGATAAAGACAAAAATTAGTATCTACCCTCAAGAAGCCCAGATTCTATCTGGGAAGATAACACATACCTATATATTGCTAACAGATAAAATATATATGAAACACAAAGTGATTTTGGGGCAGGGAGGACACCAGTCTCTAGGGGGATTCAGAAAGCCTTCATGTAGAAGATGACCTTTGAAAGAAAGAATTATTGCCTGAATTCCTTCCAGTGGACCAGAAGCCCCTTGAAGGCAGGGAATATTACATTTTTGCCTTTGCATCTGCTTTCCTGAGACCTTTTCTAGGAACTCAATAAATGTTTTTTGACTAAGTTGAGTTGAGTTTTGAAGGTAGCTGAGTTGAGCTGAGTTGAACTGGACAGAACCACAGTGCCTCCACATCCTGAGTAGATAACAGAATGCTCCCTATGAGAAGACTTACCTGGCCTTAATTACTAGCCTTGTGAATCTTGGGCAAGTCCCTTAAACTCACTGGGCCTCTCTTTTCCTCATCCATAGAACAGGCATAATACTCAGCTTGTCTCCCTCATAGAGTGGTTGTGTGATAAGATGGTAAAGAAAGGATCTCAATCAATTTTTGCTGCTGTTCAATTATTTGGATTGCATCTGACTCTTCATGACCTCATTTAGGGTTTTCTTGACAAAGATACCAGAATGGTTTGCCATTTCCTTCTCCAGCTCATTTGACAGATGAGGAAACTGAAGCAAACATGGTTAAGTGACTTGCCCAGGGTCACTCAGCTAGTATCTGAGCCTGGATTTGAACTCAGGGTGCTCTATCCTTTGTACCACCTAGCAACCTAAAGCTCTATTCACTATCTAGGATTATTAGCAACAGCAGGAACAAGAGTTTGAAAGGAATGTTGTTGAAAGTCATCTTGTTTAAAAGGAGGAAAGAAAGACCCAGAAAGGAGAGGTGATTCTCCCAAACTCCCACAGGTAGTGAGGAGCCGAGCATGGTACAGAGAAAAAGAACTTTGTGTTTAGAGTAGGAGGGTTCAGGTCAACTCTGCCATTTACTGGTCCATGATCTTAGACAAGTCACTTCAATCTCTCTGCACCTCAGTTTCCTCATTTGTAAAATAATAAGGTTGGGACCAAATGACCTTGGAGATCCATGATTTCCCAGTTGTTGGAACCATGGGGATCTCCTGGCCTTTTCCAATATACTAGGAAGGAGGAGAGACTGAGAGCTGGTGTCAGAATGGCAATGTTACCCCATGGAACCCTCTGCCCAGCCACACCTTCCCCAGCTCTGCTGTGGCTGCCCCCTCCCCCCTGCAAAGAACACACAGACAGAAAATTAAAAGAAGGAGGGAAACAAGCAGCCTGAGCAAAGAAGTCCTCCTCAGAGACCAAAGCTGGGCCTAAGGCAAGGGAGTTGTTTGGGTGACTCACTGTTTAGTCTCTGGTGTTTCATGTGGCTCTGACGATGGCTCAGGAGGGCCCATCTGCTCTCACAACACCTCCTCGAAGTGTGAGAGAGACAGAAAGGTGTCATGGGAAAAGCCATAGATCAGTCAAGAGAGGCTTGATTTCAAATCCTGGCCCCAATACTTCTACTTATTTGGCTGAGTCATTTTACTTCTATGAGGCTCAGTTTCCTCATCTGTAAAATAGAGATGGCTTATAATAGCCAGCATTTCTTTTTTTTTTAATTTTTAAAATCAATTTAATTTTCCATTCCATATTCTCTCCCTCCTTCCACCCTCTCCACCAACCATTGAGAAGGCAAGAAATAAAATAGTCATTATATTATATAGTCACACAAGACATAATTTCACATCAGCCATGTTGTGAAAAATAAAATAAAAAGAGAAAAATATATAAAATAATATATAAAAATACAGCATTTCTCTAAGAATTTATGGTTTGTAAAACAAGTTATCTATGTCAATCCCTCACAACAACCCTGTGATGTAGATGCTATTTTTGTTTTATAAAAGAAGAAACTGAAGCTGAGAACAGAGGTGAGGAGAGGAGCTGCCAGTCTATTGCTTATATCCTGTCCAGGATATGTCTGAATCAGGATTTGAACTCAGGTCTTTCTGACTCCAAGGCTGAGATTCTTTCCATTATGCCACCTAAATCTCTATCAATAATAATACTTGCAGAGTTGTAAGAACGTGGATTTGAATCTGCCCCTGCTTTTATTACCTGGATGAATCTGGGTAAGTCACTTAACCGTGTTTCAGTTCTGTCATCTTCCAGACGGAGGGGTTGGCCGAGATGACCTCTAGGGTCCCTTCCAAAACCAAATTCCTATAATCCTATGAGGGAGGCAGCATTGAATCCTTTGAAAGGGGTCATATCCATGGAGATCAAGGATGGAAAGAAAAGCTCCACAGACACCAAAATATTCATAGCAGCACTTTTTGTAATAGCCAAGAAATGTAAACAAAATGGATGACCATTGGTTGAGCCAGAACTGAGTAAACTGGTATATAAATTTTATGGAATCTATTGTGTGGTAAGAAAGGATGACTATGAGGAAGACTTAGAGACATGAGAAGATTTATATGACCTGATGTGAATGGAAAATGAACAGACTCAAACAAAAGAACAGGATACATGACTACATGAATATAGTATCAATGAAATAGACCATGAAAGGAAAGAAAAACAGTAATTGTGATAGCCAATCTTGGTACCAGCAAAGAGATAATGAAACTTACCTCCCTCCTTTTGGTAAAGAGACAAGGGGCTATGAGGACTGAGTGTGGCATACCTATCCAGTTTGGCTTTGTTTTTGACCTCTTGGGGGGATGGGAGAGAGAGTTGTTTGTCCTTCATTCTCGAAAAGGACCCTGACATCAAGAAGGTGATGTCATGGCCTGCAAGTGAATTGGATTTCAGTGAGGCAGGGCTGTGCAAAGTCACCAACTTCACTTTCTCCTGTGGAGCTATCTGGGTCCAGTGGCCAGATACACATCAGGATGACTGGAGATGGCCCCAGATGCTTGATAGTATATCTAACATAAAGAAAGGCTCTTCTGCATAGGTATCCAGAGCTGCCAAGAGGGAGCTTTGTGGTGAGAAGGCTTGCTTAATCTCCTGCAGGTCCCTGAAAGGGAGAATAAACAGTGCACAGTTTTAGGAAGAAGGGTGTGGCTTAGAGCAGCCACAGAGGGGAGGGGAGGAGCTGCCGGTCTATTGCTTTATTCTGGGTGCCTGTGCTTCATTTTGGCCAGACCTCCCACCTCGAGTAGCTGGGGTCACCACCTCCAACACCAACGGAGGCAGAATGATGTCCCCATGTCTCAGCCACTACTAACACAGAAAAGAAAACAGGCTTCCCATCTGCAACTCTTCCCCAGCAGCCAAAGGGTCTTTCTGTATTTCTCTCCCTGCTTTTACCATCTCTGCTGCCACTTCCCAACTTCAATGGAAACAAAATTAGACACCAGTGTTTATAATTCAGATCCCCAGCAAGAACTGGAAATATTTGGCAAGCCGTGCATGAGATGGGATATTGCAATGCCCACCCATGGGTGACTTCCTCCTGCAGCACAGGAAAGAGAGATGGAGGTGTGAAGGGAGATGGGGAGGAGAAAAAGACCCTCATCATCTCATGCCTCCTCATGTGACTGCCTTCTCAGATGTAGGATCTAGCACTGGGTCTTTGTGTTCTCTTCTCACCACTGGAAACCCTTGGGTCCCAGAACGTGCCTTCCTCACTCTCCCTGTGTGGTATTGAGCACACCATCACCATTCAGCAAATCACAAATAACAGCTGAATAAAGATTGGCTTCTGGATGGGCAGGCAGTTGATAAATTCAGTTAGTCAGAATTACTCCTGCTTCATCTGACAAAGGGATGGGGCAGGCACAGAGCAGCTGTTCCCCTGGGCTTGCATGCAGGCAGGTTTCCTTCCACACAGACGTATGGAGCAATGCTCACACTAAATGGACCATTCATAATGTTACTTTCCCCCAGTGTGGCTGCGTGGACTGGTCTTTCTTTTATCCCCCAGCTGCTGATTTCATAATCACCCCAAACTGTATAATTCACTACAGAAGAAAGATGCCCACAAGAGTCCCGCTTTGCAGTCTCCCAGAAGTTGGTTTTGTTGGCCACCACTGGTTCTTAGAATCACCCTGTCCATTCAGAGGTGGAAAGTGAAAAGAATTTAGCCCTCAACCACAAAGAAGGCAGCTAGCAAGGCTGTTTCTCCCCAGTAGGTGGGGGGTGAGGGGGTGTCCATTAGCATAATATGGTAACCTGGGAGAGAGAGACTCTCTCGACTGAAACCATGTGGTGGAATGGCAAGTGGAATGTCAGCTCCCTCTTAGGCTTTTCCTATTTCTCCCCAGTGGCTCATGCCTTCTCTCTCTTGGAATTGCCTTGTCTAAGCTTACATTATTTTGTGATTGCTGTGTATTGTTCTTACAATTAAGTACTCAGTCTCCCCCAAAAGAGTGAGTGGGGGAAGGGGGGATAATCCATCAATCTCTTATGGCAAATGTGACAAGGTTCCCTAGGCTCTACGTCCCCAATATAGTCCTGGCTCTCTCTCTCTCTCTTTCTCTCTCTCTCTCTCTCTCTCTCCCTCTTTCTGTGTGTATGTGTGTGTGTGTCTCCCTCCCTCCCTCCTTCCCTCTCTCTGTCCTTCCCTCTCCCTCTCTCAGTTTCTGTCTCTTTGTTTCCCCCCTGTCTCTGTCTTCTCTCTGTCTCTCTCCCTTCTTCCTCATCCATCTCTCCTCTCCCTCTTCCTCTCCTGCTTCTTTCTCTCTGACTCTCTGTGTCTCTGTCTCCCTGTCTGTCTGTCTGTCTCTCTCTGCGTGTCTCTGTCTCTCTGTCACTGTTTCTCTTTGTTTCTCTCTGTCTCTTTCTCTGTCTCTCTGTCTTTGCTTCTTGTTGCTTCTGTTCTCCACCCCCCACCCAGTCTCTGTCGGAACCATGCTTTGCTCCTCCATGTTCTTTCCTCTTTCATGCCTGCTCTATTGCCCCACTGATCTACTACCTAAGCAACTGAGTCTTGACCTCCATAAGATTTCCTTTATTTTTTTTAAATGGGCCTGCTAAAAGCTGCAGCTCCATGAACAGACTTCTGGGGGAATATAGCTCCCAGAAGTAAGAACTGCATCCATCCCTTGGGTCCACCCTCTTACTCTGCTAATGCTTTTCCCGTTTCTCTGATGGATGTAAGCCAAGAAGCATTTATTCAATACTTCCTCTGCACAGCAAATAGAGTTCAGTTGAAGAAACTGAGCAAGCAGAGGTGAAGTGACTTGTGCAGAGTTCCATAGCTATTGTGTTTGAGTCTGGATTTGAATTCAGGTCTTCCTGCCTTCAGGTCCAGAGCTCCCTTCACTGTATCAGCTAGCTGCCTAAATTAAGGGTCAATAACCTATGATCCTATGAAAGCTATTCTTCTTAGCTCACTTTCCCACCTGACTTTTTCCTGCCTCTTCATTTGAATGAAACTAGTGCGAATAATTTTCCTTGTTTTATTTTCCTTATTTATTTCCTTATACATTTCCATCATTTTCCTTATTTTATGTTTATGTCAGGGTCCCATGACCTCTGACTTCCAGGATCCCATTAACTCTATTACAGGCTTGCTCAAGAGAACAGGGAAGGTCTCAGAAGGTGTCGTCAAGGAAACTGACCTTGTGACATAGCTCTGTCACTGCCCAGCCCTTCAATGTATGCCGGACCTTAGGACCTATGGAGCAGTCAATAAGACCCAGGAATGTGTGCAGCGCCATAGGAATGCAAATATAGACTCAGTGAGAAATCCATCCAGGTAACCGGACTCCCCATAGCCATAGCTTTGCCCCAAAGCTGGTTCTTCTGCCTAGTCTCCTAACAATAGAGTCAACTCTGCCTTGGAGGGGTCAATTAAGAAACATCACCTCGGAAGCCTGAGACATGACTTTCTAGGTCTGCCGTGGGCTATCTCAAAGGAAGAAAGAAGCCACTGCCTTCCTGCTCCACAGGTTAATAGCCCTGCCTTCCTGGTTGTAGTCACAATAGTCAGCTAACTCATCCTCATCCTCATCACTACCTCGGTAACAGAAACAATGATAATAAATAATAAAAATACCATTTATATTGCACTTTACAAACATTATCTCATTTAACCCTCAACAACTATGAGAGCTAGGTGCTATTATCTCCATTTTACAGTTGAGGAAACTGAGGCAGATAAATGTTATCCTTGTCATCTCAGTAAACTCTCACTTACCCAGAACCCAAAGAATCAGAATGCTAAAAAAAATATCATTTTTTTAAATCTAAAACGTTATATTGATAAAGAATGTTTATGTGAATGTTAAAAATTATTTTTGCATGGAATTGAGAAAAAATAAAATACTAATTTTTAAAAATTTGATTTAAAAAAAGACTGTTTATAACCAAAATTCCAAGTCATTATAAGATCCTGGAGTATCTTATGGACTCACCAAAGACAGCTTCTTTTTCATGTGTCAAGTAGTTTCAGATTTGGGGAGCAAGGCAGCTAGGTGATATAAAGGAGAGAATACTGCCTTCCTGGTGAGACTATGTGGCTTCCAATTCTGGCTCTGACTCTGGCTCTGTAGTTGTGTGGACCTGAACAAGTCATTTCATCCCTATAAATTGCCTTTTTCTCCTCAGTAAAATGAGGGCAATAACACCAAATTTCACTAAGTTTGTATCAAAACCTATTCTAAAGTAATTCACAAACCTTAAAGTACTATGAAAGTGCATGCTTTCACTTAAAAAAAAAAGATGAAAATAGATTGAGCTCAGGCCTCAGGGGCCATCTAGTCCAACACCCTTGGGACCTAGAGAGATGAAATTACTTACTCAAAGTCCCTCAGGTAACAATACCTAGAGTTGGAGTCCTCTAGACCAGAGTTGTCAAACACACAGCCTGTCTCACCACCACCACATGCTGCAACATGGTGCAATAGAAGCAGATTAAACATAACTGGGAAATATTTAATAAAATAAAATACAATTAAACATAGATAATGTTGATAGGTGCTTTTCTAAGTCAATATGCTGCCATAGGGATCCTTATGTATGGTTTAGTGACCCTCATTTCTTTTAGTGGGTTTAGTGACCTACCCAGTGTCACACAGTTGTTTGAATTTGAAATCAGATCCTTCTGACTCCAGGGCCAGTGCTCTATCCACTACACCCCTAACTGCCTCAGTCTCCATTTTTATTTGAATTTGACACCACTCCAACCTTTCGTCTGCATGAAGCACATCACTTCATAATCTCAAAGCTTATCAAACTTGCATTCTGAACTCTGCCATCCTTTGAAAAGGCATCGTGTTCTCTCCCAATTCTGGCTTTCCTGACAGGAGGGCACAATCAGATCATAAGATCCTGGGTCAACAGATGGAAGGAATTTCAGGGGCCATTGAGTCCAAGTCCTTCACTTGGCAGAGGAGGAAACTGAGTAACGCGCCCAAAGTCACACAGCTATTAAGTGTCAAAGGCAGGATTTGAACTCGGATCCTCCAGATCCAGGATTTCTTTCCATTATACACCAAGATGCTTGGGAGGTATTTACAGAAAAGCACAGAGGAAATTCCTCAAGTAACTGACTCAAGTGACAGGGGTCATGTCATCGCCGTTGTCCTTATCCCTATTTCAATCTTCCCCCCATGAACTGCATTAAGCACCCGCTAAATACCTCCCTTGGGGAGCCTTTGAAGGCTTTGCAGTGAAGGAAGAAATACTTCCCCCTCTCCAGGGACTTCCCACTCCCTCCCAGCACATAAGCAGCTGTGTTCTGCTTGAGCACATAGGCGATCTAGTTATTTTTGGTTCACCAGAAGAAAAATGTTTATAATTCACAAAGTCAATTAATGGTTTCCTAGCTACTTTTTGCATGACTAGTGGGGAGTAAGGTCAGATTCTTTACTTCTCTTCCTTCCCCTCTGTCCTTCCACTTTCCACTCTATCTCTATTTTTTCTTTTTGTCTCTTCGCCCTTTTTTCTTTTCCTCTGCCACCACTTCCTCCCCTTTCTCTCCCCTTCTGTCTACCTCAGTCTCCCTCCTGTCTTCTCCAGTTGATGCCTCTTCCCCTTCTTTCTTCTTCTCTGTTTCCTTTTTTTCTCTCCTTCCCATTCTCTTTTCACTTCCCTTCTTCTATTCTCTTTTCTCTCCCCTTCTCTTCCATCTTTCTCCATCTCCTCTCTCTCTCTTCATCTGTTTCTTATTCTAATCCTCCCTTGTCTCTTTCCTTCTCTCTCTTCCTTTTCCTTCTCTCTATTACATTTCATCCTCTATCTATCTACCTCTCTCTCTTTCTCTATCTTTCCCTTTGTCTCTCCCTGTCTCTCTCTGTACCTCTATCTCTGTCTCTGTCTCTCTCTGTCTCCTCCCTTCCTTTGCTTTGTGTGTGTGTATGAGTGTGTGTGTGCATGTTGTGTATATGTGTATACAAAATTCTGCTTCACATCAGACCCAGACAGGTTGAGAACTGAACCCCCTCTGACTACCGTAGGAGTAGATGGGTGAGCTTCTGGACGGCCATATACAGTCACTCCCCGCCCCCCAGAAGTATTACATTCAGCTCCCTCATGACCTGTCCATCTTGGACAGACAAGTCCGATTCCCCTCTCCTGCCTCTTCGTGCTTTTGAACCTACTGACTTTCCCCATCCCCCCTTGGCCTGCTCACCCCTCCTCACCTCCACCTCCACCTTCTTCCAGTCAGGGTGCAATTAGAAAACACGAGCAAACTTTAATAACAGCCTAAGCCAAGCATAATTAAGCTTTGAGGAAGAAAATATCATCAACTACATTCCAAGGGCAAGTACAAATAACTTGTGAATTATCTACTTCATGGCAGAGCTCTGTTACCATAGATCATAGAGAACTGTCTACATTTTCACAACGTGGGCTGCATGCACTCTAAAAAGGATGGCAGAACGGAAGCAATCTCAGCACATTCTGACATGCTGAATGGCAATACTGTCCCCTAAGGGCTGCCCACCCTTCAGCCTGGCAGAGCATTTACTGCATAAGGTTGGGAGTTCATTTGGGTTCCCAAAGGTCTGGGGCTCTTTCATATTCATCATAGAGAAGTTTCTTGCTGGACGAGTCACACTGTCTTATATTTTAATACTTCAAAAGACCCAGGATCTCACTGAAATAGATACTCCCTCTAACGGTACAGATTGCAACTCACCTGGGTTTTCTGTTTTTTATCACATCTTTGTCGTGTTCTCCCTTAAGTCTTTCCTAGAAGATAAAATGAACACGTTCAGTGATTGCACTTAGGTCTTTTATCATACCATGGGGAGAAGGGAAGGGAGGAGGGGAGAAGAGAAAAGGTGGAAAGAGGGGGGACTAAATATTACCGCAATGTTTTAATTAGTTTAACAAAGTAAGTAACTATGATCAAATATAGAGAGAAGGATATTAAAAGTGAACAGTTCTGGAGGGAGGAAAAGCAGGAAGGAAGGAAGGAAGGAAGGAAGGAAGGAAGGAAGGAAGGAAGGAAGGAAGGAAGGGAGGGAAATGAGTACACAGCATAAATGTGGATGGTCTAGCAAGACAAATCTTTACATTGGCCATTAGTGAATCTGTATGTTCCTCTCAGCATTCTATCACCTCTCTGGCAGGAGGCCAGTGGTGTGCTGTGTTTCATCTTCAGTCTTCTGAATTCACAGTTCATCATTGCACTGATCAGAGACTCGAAGCTAAGCAGGCAAAGACTAGCCCAAAGTTCAAAGGCCCTTGAGGTTCAATCAGGTATTCCTTGCCCTTTGGGAAGCTCCTGTGATGTCTAACTGCTCTGAAAAGTCATGGTTTGGAGAAGGTAAGGATAGTTCAGATCAAGGTCCCAATAAGCCAAAATAGGCTGGCAATCCTGGCTGCCTCCCCAGAGGAGGACCCAACTTACTTTCACCATCCTCCCCAAGTCAGAGGATCAGCCCCAGGACCTGTGTAAGCTAGTGCTTACTGCAACCCTAGAATGAGGCTGATCAGGATCCAGACAAGTTAAAAAGAGATTCAAAACATGAAACTTGTTTACTCACTTACCTAAAAAGCTTCATTTTCAGTCGATGAAGTAGAAAAAAGAAAAAAAAAACTCCTTAACTACTTTCAGCTCCTAATAGTTTGTTTTTGTTTTTTAAAAACAAAACCCAACTCACTTTCAGATGAATGATTATGTCTAAACAAGTACCTCCTCTAAGTTTCTTTGCAGAGGTGTGCATGCGTGCACGTGTGTGTGTGTGTGTGTGTGTGTGTGTATGTGTGTGGAGAGAGGGCGTGTGTGAATGTAGAATTATGCCTACAATTTAGATGGAGGAGCATGCATATGAAACTGCGTACAATTTAGTTTTGCTGAAGTGTTTTTTCTTCTCTTTTAAAAATGTTTTGTTATAAGGAATGGCTTTCTGGGAGGGAAGAGAGTGCAGGTAATGTGAAAATATAACATACCAATTTTCATAAATGCCCTTCAAGCTGCAACTGAAACCTAGGAAGCTCCCTTTCTCAATGTAGAAGGATAATTGTTCAACTTAAAGTCAGAGAATTGCCTGGACCATGGCGTGGTTAAGACACTTGACCAAGGTCACATAGTCAGTGGGTGTCAGACAAAGGACCTGAAGACAGTTTTCCATCTACAAAGCCAGGATGACTCATGGCTCTAGAACTTCAGTATCCTAGCCTAACACTTACCAAACTTTTGGCAGCTCAGTGGCATAAGGATGGATTAAGAAGCAGGAGAGACCTGTGTTCCAATCCTTCCTCAGACCCTTATTGACTCTGTGACTTAACCTTTTTCAAATTGTTTCCCCCTTGGTAAAATGGGGATAACAATAGCCCCTCCTATGCAGAGTTGTGAGGAGATATGTATGTATACACACACACAAATACACACACAGACACAAGATACGTATATTACTTTACAAACTTTAAAGTCCTATATAAATACCATTATTATTAGCTATCATACAAAAATAGACTGGAGACATAGAAGTCAAACAGACATGCAATTTAAGTCTGCAACCACAGCTGAGCTCTGAGGGCCCCTACAGCTCTGTAATTATGAGTGAAGTCCAGTTAACTTGTCATTCTTATCCTGCATGGAGACCAACCAGCCCAAACCAAGGCCTGGGGAGCCAGGAGTTTAAAGACCAGCTCCTAAAAGGAATAGAAAGATTCTACACCCAGTGAGCTTTGGACTCTCCTAGCTTCTAATGCATTGTGCAGATGGATCCTGGAAGTCCTCGGTTCTGGAAGACCAGGGAGGACTCAACCTCCCTCAAAGCTGGGGAATCATAACCCTACCTCTGATGCTTGTAAAACTTGGGACTCAGGGCAAGTGTGTTAACTTCTGTGGACGCCAGTTTAATTATGTGTAAAAGGGGGAAATTGAAATCAATAGTCATATATGTGTGTATGTGCATATATGGATATATGTCTATGTGCATATGTATATATGTGTGTGTATGTTATGTGTATATATCTTGTGTGTATGCATATATCTGTATATGTGTATGTATATATGTATGTTTGTGTGTTTGCATGTGTGTATACATATATGTATCTGTGCAAGCATACAAATGCTATACATACGTGCATATGTGTGTATACATATATGTATATAGTGGATATGTATATAATAGTAATTTTTATATGGAATACAAATTACATGCATACAGGCAAGAATATCAACCCTAAGGTCCCTTTCAGTGCTAAAGTTCTCAAAATGTAGTAGGCAGATATTATATACTGGGAAGATGCCTACATCTGGAGTCAGGGGCCCTGGTTCAAATTCTGACTTTTCTCCTTACTTCTGACAAGTCAGTTTCCCTCTGGACTCAGCTTCCTTATCTGTAAAATAAAGGGTTATGAACTCGGTGGCTTCTAAAATGCCATTTGGCTCTATGTCTACTGGCCTCAATTTACTCCCCTGTAAAAGGAAAGATTTGAACTAGATGGCTTCTGGAATCCCTTCCATCACCAAAGCTATGATTCTATTGAGCTTAGCAGGTGTGCCTACACAGCCATGGAATGCAGACCTTTCTGGCTCAAATGTCCATTCCTTTTGACAGAGAGATTCTACAGCTTGGTATATACCCCAAGTGGGTCATTGACAAAAAGGAAGATCCTATATACATAAAAATATTTATCGCTGCTCTTTTGTAATAGCAAAGGACCTAGAACCAAAGTAGATGTCCCTTTATTGGGGAATGGCTAAACAAATCATGGTACATGAATGTAATGAAATATTGCCATACTATGAGAAACTGTGCATATAATGAATACAGGGAGTCATGGAAAGAATCAAATGAACTGATGCAAAGTGACGTAAGTAGAACCAAGAGGGAAAAATATGTAAAATGACTATAGCAACACAAATGGGGCAGAGTTGGGGGAGATTGAAAAGTGTAGTGAAATTAGCAATTTGGGCCCTAAAGAAAAGATGTGAGAAGACCCCTTCCCAGGATCACTGTATGGAATATTGCAAGTAATGTCAGATATTTTTAAATGTATTCATTGGTTTTTCTGATTTTCTTTGGTCTTTTTACTCTTTTTTTCTTTAAAAAAAAATCCTTTGTTCTAACAGATGGCTGGAGAGAGGGGAGGGGAGGAGATATACAAGAAGAAATCTAGGCAAAAAACAGATGTCAATAAAAACCTATTTTAAAGTAAAAATAAAAAGAATAGACACCTTTCAGTGTTTCTGGAAGGATGCACCAGTCCTTAGCAAGGTTGTATTGAGACAAAAGCAAATTGATGGGACAGAATTGACCTTCCATTTCCATAGGATTCCCTGGTGAGAGGTTTAGAACCCTATCATCTAAAGTGTTGGGGAAGCTGTCTGGGAGCATAGGATGAAATTCCCGTGACATCCCCCTACCCCCCCACACATACACACATGCATGAACATGCACATGTGTGAACATACACACACCTTCCAACCCCCAACCAAATTAGACTTTCAAAAGGGTTCTTGGCAAGCCAACAGATATCTATGGCCCTCTTTCTGGAAGTTGGGCCAAAGATTCAGGGAAATCTGCTCCCCATTTGTCTTTATTTCTTCACATTCTAGCACACTTCCTGACACATGGTAGGCACTTAAATGCATGTTGACTATGCCTTTCATGAAAGGCCTCATGGAATCATAGACAGAGAAGTTTGAAGGGACCTTAGTACAGCCTTATCATTTTAGAGATGAGAAAACTGAAGTTATAGCCATAGATCATAGATTTCAAGCTGGAACAATCTTTAGAAGCCATCTGGACCAACCCCCTCATTTTACAGATGAGGAAACTAAGGTTGAGGTTACTTTCCCAAAGTCAGACTAATAGGAAATGGTAGAGCTGGGATTTGAACCCAGATTCCTTAACTCTAAATCCAACATTCTTTCATTGTACTGCTCTCAGGGAGCAGCCTTAACCCCAGGACTCCCAGCTGACCTAATGTTCTACTAATCCCTATTGAGTCCTAACATTGTCCATGACCAGGGGCAGGGCTTGGAAGCAGCTGTCTGGCCTTGAGCACAGAAACATGTACCTTATATAACCTCAGGGGAAAGGCGTCTGGGATGTGACTCCCAGAGTCCCTCCTTCCCCCTTCCCAGATTCCTTCTTCGACTGAAGAAGCTGAGAAACCAGGGTTGTTTTTAGATACTGGGAGAAGAATGATGAGCTTCTGTGCTCCCCAGGCCACTTGGGATACTTGGGAGAAGTGGTCTTCTGGTGCATAATTCACTGGCTCAGGGGATCCTAGAACACAGCACATGTTCTGGAGTCCATCTATACAAGGATCAAGACCAGATTCACTGGGAACATGCTAAAGGATGGGTAGGAGATTTCTGAATGCCTGAAAGACCCTTGCCTAGTATCTGTTGTAGGATAAATCTCCTTCTTATAGGAGATCTGAGGGAAGAAACAGATGCCTCTCAATGTAGTACAAATACTGAGTCTAAAGGCTGAAAGCTTAAAGCAGCTAGGTGGTGAAGTGAATAGAGTACTGGCCTCTGAGTCAGGAGAACCCGAGTTCAAGTCCAGTTTCAGGCACTTACTGGCTGTGTGACCCTGGGCAAATCACTTAATTTCAATTATCTCCAAAAGATTTTTTTTTAATCTGAAGGCTTTTATTCATATCTTACTTCTGATGCTTCCTACTCAGTTATCTTTGGATATGTCCCTTAACTTAACTGGTCCTCAGTTTCCTCACTTGTAAAATGAGAGGCTTGGATTACATGGCCTCTGATGTCCCTTTGTGCTCCACATCTACAGTCCTTTGAAAATCTTCAGTTTTCACAGACTTTGTGTGAAAAACTAATAGTCTTTGCAATTAGGTAAAATTCCTTGAATTTGAAGAATGCCATTAGGTGTTCTTTCCAGAACTGTAGCAATTTTGACAACTAGATCAAGCAGCAGGAACCATATCTAGGGTAAGCAATACACAGCCAAAAAAGGCTCTGTGTAAATGACCCAAATAGGGCCTTTTAATTCAATTCAACTTTTGTAATTCAGGATATAAAAATAATTTAAGGAAATAATGCTAAATTCAGACAAAACAATTGAGCGGGAATGAAATTGCTTAATATAGTAGTGTCTGGCTGCCAAAGGAATACATCCATTAAACTGTTTGCACCTTCTAAATTTTGGCATCCTGGGAAAAAGTCTAATTTACAGCCTCCTCCCAAAGTAATCATGGTGTTGGTTCTTTCTTAAGATCAGGCCAGATTAAATACCATGCTGTTACCCCAAAGTGTCACTGACCACCTGGCTATGATTTATGTTCAGACAAACTCAGACAGAATTTGAAATGAAGGTTGACTTTACAGCCAGTCGTGGAGTGAAGGTTGATTTTACCATTGGGGACTCCAACCAGGGTGATAGAGTCTTACTAGAAAATCTTGTTGACCAAGGAAAGAATGAGAAGAACTAGAGGAAAGTGACCTAGTTGAAATCCCAAAAAACCCCTAGTTTTTCAAACTTAGTCTTACTAAGACAATAATCCCAGCAAATTAGGAGAAAGCTGAGTGGCATAATGAATACAGCACTAGACTTTGGACTCAGCCAGATCTCAGTTCAAATCCTGCCTCAGACAATTACTAGCTGTGTGACCCTGGTTAAATTGTATAACCTCTCTGATCCCCAGTTTCCTCATTTGTAGACTGAAGATGTTATTGGACTCAATGGTCCTTTCAGTTCTAAATCTATAGTCCTATGATTGTTAAATTTAGAATCAGGAAGTTGTTGTTTGATCATATCTGACTTTTTGTGACTCTATTTGGGGTTTTCTTGGCAAAGCTACTGAAGTGGTTTGCTATTTCTTTCTCCACCTCTTTTTACAGATGAGGAAACTGAGGCAAACAGGGCTAAGTGACTTGCCCAGGATCACATGTCTGAGGCTGGAAGTGAACACAAGAAAATGATACTTCCTGACTTCAGACCCACTGAGTCACCCAGATACCCCTAGAATCAGGAAGACTCGAGTTCAAATCCCACCTCAGAATTTACTAATTATATAAATGTGAACAATGACAAAATCTCTGTCTGTTTCCTCATCTTCATCAAAGGGGTGATAGTTTGTTGGAAGGATCAAATTACATAGATATCTTATTTGATATATAATATATACACACATATACATAAATACACACATATTAAGTCTTACATGCACATATAGGTATATGTGTATATAAGAAGAGTAGGACATGACTGAATGCAACTGAATATCAGCTTTATGTGCTAAATACTGTGCTAAGTTCTGTGATATAAATACAAGCAAAGAAGACATTTTCTTCCTTAGGGAGCTTATGTTTTAATTGGAGAAGACCACACATAAAGGATTAGGGGTACGGGTAGAGTTGGGCATAAGGTAGATGTACAAGAAGGTGAAGAAGTCCAGGGAGTGAGGAATAGAGGGGATGCAAACTGAAAACAGCCTGGTTGCCTCCTGAAATGGTGGTCCATCAATCGGAAAAGAAAGCCACAGAGTGGAGGCATCTCCAGAGAGAGATGGCAGTTCATGAGGAGATGGAGAAAAATGGAGAGCGTGTAATGGAGCTGTAGGTGATCACAATAATGCTATTATCTTTTCCATTTTTATGAAATAGTACCCTTTTTGAGATACTTTAAACACTGATCCATAAGTACCTTTAAAAATCATCATGAATTTAAAAGTTTATAAAGCACTTCATCTCATCACACCAACATTATAGCATGACATTGTGGAATAAGTGTAGTTATCCCTATTTTGCAGAGAAGGAAATAGAGACGTGAAATAATTTTAAAAGCTGAAGACAAGATTCAAATCCAGGTACCCTTGTTTCAGAGCTAGTACTCTTTTTATTTTGCCATACTACCTTTAAAGTTATATCAACTTCAATTTACGGGAACTGATGCAGAATGAAGTAAGCAGAACCAGAAAACAATATTCACATGACTACGGTAATGGAAGTGGAGAGAAAACAACAAAGTGAAGCTGAACACTGTGTAACTGATTAGGGTTGAGCCTGTAGTAAAGTTATGAGGATACATCTCATTTCCTTCTTTGCAGAGGCAGGGTACTTTGGGAACAGAACACTCCATTTAATATCAGACTTGATTGATGTATTAGTTAGTTTTGTTAAATTTCTTTTTTTCCCATTCATTCTTTTTTATTCTCTCTAATAAAATGAAGAATTAAAGATGCCTCCTGGGATAGAAGAGAAGGTGGGACACATTCAGGGATATTGTGAGGCTTAAATGAAATAACTGTAAAGCCCTTTGCAAATCTTAAAGTGCCATGTAAAAATGCAGTCATCATCTTCATCATCGTTGTCATCATCATTGTCATCAATGCCAGACCTTCAATCTAGTGATGACTTCGTTCCCTGAGGCTTCTACTGTAGCCGACCTAAACTCAAGCTATATTTATAGTATAATGTAAGGGTAAAATGTGCTGGTAAAATGTTTAACAATCAGATGTTCAGTGGGGGAGTATGCACCCACAATTTGCAATTTAATGTGCATTATTTTAAAAGTTAGACAATCAACAAAAAAATAAACCAAGCCCTGATTTGTAGCAATTTTTGAGAAAAATAATCGCAATGAAGATGTAGCAATGGGTTCTCAGGAGTCTGTCTCAGCCGGCTCCAGCATGCCTCTGGATAAATTGGAAAATGAACATGATGTAAAAACTAAATATCTCAACAAAAATAGAAAGAACTGTATCACTTTCAGTAAAATGTGCTATTCATGTCTGTGATAAATTCCACTGCTCTTCTTGATTTTGTCTTCTTAGGTGCTATTTCCATTTATTTTTAAAAATAAAGCACATGAGGAACTGAAATGTCCCAGAAAAAAACTTGGTAGCTCCACTGCCATCAATGACGAGAATAGGCAGCTGTAGAAATGCTGGCAGGTCTGTTCCATTTTGCATCTACTTGTGGCCCTCTTTCCTGTTTCATCTATAAATCCTCCTGGGGTGACCTGGTTTAGTTGGGTCCCATGACAGACATTTTGCAAGGTGATGTCCCAGCTTCACTGTTTTCCTGTTGCTTTGAAATTTTGTGATACAATAGTACTCAGAATCTTTGAGCACTCTCCTCCATAATGTTTTGCAAATGAGCTTGCTTTCTCCACCCATCTTAGCCCCTCCCCCCAAGTTTTGATACAGAGATTGAGTGTTTACTGGTTGAGGTCTTTTCTAGCTTCTTTTACCCTTCTTATTGAAGTAACTATTTTCTGTCAGTTAAACTCCTGTATGAAATAGGAATCATCAGGACCCAGGTCTTTACATTCATCATTTCCTTTCAGAGTCAACAGCTTCTTGAAGTTATAGCTGTTCTTTATCCTTTTTTCCCTAACTTGATGTTCATTTTGGCCTTCACTCTAACAAGTTGATGATATGACAACTCACAGACAGCTGATTCTGAAACATATCAGGTTGTTTCCTGTCTGCTAAGATATCATCAATTTCATTTTCGTGATGGCTGGTGTTTGGCATACCTCACACCTTCATTTCCCTTCAGGATGAAAGTGGTTGTGATTTACAGGCATGAGGCTACACAACAGCCTTCATAATCTCTATTATTACTCATAGCTGTTCTACATTTTCCAATATATTTTTCACTATCCCCCCCTTGCCATACTGATCAGCCCCCTCACAACACATGGAATCCCATAGGGATCTCACTTTAATTCTAGGAACAACCATAGAAAGCCAGTCAGTTCATCCACATCCAGACTGCTTCAGTGACTCACTGAAAGTCACACAGGTAGAAAGCCATAGGGAAAAAATTGGAACCGAGCCTCTTCATTCCAAATCGAACGTGCTTTCCCCTGCAGCACACTTCCTCTCTTACTCTAAAAATTTCCTTCAAGAACCCATGATTTCTATACTTCTCCACACAGAAAAATCTTCACAGTTTAGTAAATGATATTTGAAAGTTTCAGCAGCTGAAAAATCAATTATTCAATGGCCAATCGAGTCATAAGCCTTTCTGACACAGCTAGTCTGGCTAGTCTAGGGCTTTCCAGCTTAATGGGACCTTCTATGGATGGTGCTATAACCATATGTTGTAAATCTCTACATACACCTGCTGTGATAGTTGTAGCTAACATTTATACAGCACTTTATGGTTTGCAAGGCATTTTGACATAAATTATTTCATTTCATCTTCATAACAACCCTGTGGAATAGTTGCTATCAACATCTCCACTTTTCACATGAGAGAATTTAAGTGACTTGCCCTGGGTCAGACAACTAGCAAATGTTAGAAGAGCAATTTGAACCTGGGTCTTATCAACTCCAAGCCCAGACCTCTCTCTACCACACCACTTCACTGCCTCGAGATTATAACTTTTTTCTGTAAGAAGGGAGGCATCAAGATTTTTGAGCAGGGGCACTACATTGTCAGAGCGTGATGAAATTTTATTCTGTGATCTGTTCAAATATATAACAATCTAATCTAGTCAATCCAATAAGCATTTATTATGCATTTGCTGTGTTCAAGTTGCGTACAAAGACAAAATCAAAAGGTCTCTCTGCCCTCAAGGAGTTTACATTGCATTGAGAAAAGTAGATACAATATGTACACAGATTAGTCTTAAATAGTTAAATAAATATTTAGAAAGGTAGATGATAGAAAGATAGATAGATAGATGATGGATGGATGAATAGATAGATATGGATAGGCAATATATAGGATGAATGGATCAAAGGGTGGATAGACAGACAGACAGATAGATAGATAGATAATCTATTAAACATTTTCTATGTTCTAGGCACTGTTCTATGTGCTGAAATACAAATACAAGGAAACAATACAACCCCTGCTCTCAAGAAGCTTATAGTCTAATAGGAGAAGACAAAACCTAAAATGGCCAAACCATTATAACTAGAGGGGAAGGAAGAAGGCACCACTACCAATTTAAGGGACCTGAAAAGGCTTCCTACAGGAGATGGCGCATGTGTTAAGCCTTTAAAGACATGATCAAAAGCAATAGTTAAATTACATGCTCTATTTCCTGGTATGGACCCAGTCTGAGTGTTCTAGCCATTTATTCATTGTGATTATTTCTATGAGGCCTAATAATTCCAGCCTTGTTATTATAACACTGTGCACTAATACCAATGGGCCAGTAAATAGGGGTCCAAGGAAAATAAAGTCATTCTAATCTCAGGCTGGATTGTAAATCACTGGCTGGTGTGTTCTCCTGTGGTTTGACCCAGAGCCAGGCAATAGTCAAATAACCAAAGTGCAGATGTTGGGATAGCAAATCTGCTTAAATTCAAACAGTGGCAAAGTTCCAAAAACAAGCAGGGGAGAGAGAATTAGGGTGGAAGGAAAGAAGCATCCTTGCCCAATTCTGGAATTTCCCCTTCTTTGTGTCCAGTGCTCACAACTAAGCTGGCAGGTTTGTGTCTTCATCTCCCAGGACTCCTCAACCTCCCAAGTCTCTCAGGTCCTACTTCTCATAGAACTACTTCTGGAAGACCTCAAAGGGACCCCAGGAGATGAGCAAGCACAATCTTTAGGAGGGGCGGGGAGGGGGTGGTGGTGTAGGAGTTTGACCACTGTGGAAATAAAGCTTAATTTAAAGTCCAAAGGCCTGCCTTCAGATACTGCATGTACCACTAAACTATGTACCCTTAGCAAGTCTCTTCTAGCTTTGACTTTGATTCTGTCATCTTACTTCTGTGTCTTTGAGCAAGTTGCTCCACCCCAGGCCTCAGTGTCCCTAAAAAATTAGGGAATTTTTTAGGATGGCCTATGAGATATCTTTGACCTCTAAACCTATGATTCTTCACCTCCAGGAGCCTCAGTTTCCCCCTTTGTAAAATGAGGAAGAGGATCTAGATGACCTCTAATGTCCCTTAGTCTCTAGATCGGGTAGAGGTACTTGGTCAGTATATGAGTAAAGTCTCAAAGTCTTTCTCTATAGCCTTTCAGCCAGTGAAGGCTGTTGATATGAACTGCTAATTTGCATAAGATTGTAATTGCCATTTTCCAGATGAGACAACCAAGGCCCTAAGAGATCTTGTGATCATAGACGTGGAGTTGGAAGGAACCATGACTAGCTCATCCCCTCTCCCCATTTTAAACCTCAGGAAATTGAGGGTGGGAGACATTAAGCAACCTGTACAAGATCACACAGGGAGAGAGGGAGAGAATAAGCCATTAATTAAGCATTCACTATGTGCCATACACTGTGCTAAATGCCTTACAAATATTATCTTTTTTTATCCTTACAGCTAACCTGGGTGGCAAGTACTATGATTATTTCTATTTTGCAGAAGAGGAAACTGAGAAAGACAGTTAAACAACTTGCCCAAGGTCACCCAGATAGGATTCAAATCCTTTTTTACTTGACTCCAGTGCCAGTATTTTTTTCTATCTTGCCACAATGTCCAACACCATTTGGTTATCATGCGGGTAACAGGACTTTTAGTGTCACTCAGGAAGCAGAGAGGTCATTAAGTTCAATCCCTTCATTTTACCGATGATGAGGATGGTGACAGTGGTGATGATGATGATGATGTGGCATTTATATAGAACTTCAACAAGTGCAAAACATTTTCCATCTCCTCTTTCACGTGAGTCTCACACTACCCTGGTGAGCTGGATGCTACTGGTGTCATTATTTGCACTTTGGTAATAATGAAATTGGAGTTCAGAGAATTTAAGGGACTTGTCCAAGTTCATTCATTCTACACCAAGATCCTTGGATCTTAGAATTAGAATGGAAAGGTCATAGGTCACATAGTGCAACCCTTTTGCTTTATAGATAAGAGAATGAAGGTCCCCCCAGGTAGGTTGAGGGATGTCCCCAAGATCACACAGGTAGTCAGTCAGTCAATGATCATTTATTAACCCTTTCTAGGGTCCTGCCCTGTACCCTCTGACTCCAGAGTCAGGGTTCTTTTCCATATATAGGGAAAGACTGAAGATTTGCAAAACACTTCATCTGCTTGCTCTTACTTTGTGGTAGAGGCGGAAACTCCAACCATGTTGCTGACATGGCCCCTGAAAGGCTTGGCTTCCAGGACTGAAGAAGATAGTCTACTTCACTTGAATCCAGTTGCCCTAGATCATCTGACCCCCAAAGATTACAACTTGTTACGCCCTGCTCCTACCTCTACTCTGATGGCATGACTATGCCAGTCCCTAAACGCCTTAAGAAAAAGAGGTACTTGAGGAGCACATCTCCCACATTAGAATATGAGCTCCTCAAGAGCAGGAACTTTGCTTTTCTTTCTATCCCCAGTACCTCAGTACCTAGCATAGTGCTTGATATATAATAACTCCTAATAAATGCTTGTTGACTGACCAACAGAGGGCAGGAAAATTGGGGCCCAGGAAAGGAAACAAAACAGCCATAGAAAAGAGAAAGAGTCTATCCAGGACTAAGAAAAGGACCAGGGGTCCTAAGGCCAGGTCTGGCCTCAAACACTCACCACACTATGAGCACCCTTGGGCATAGCTCCCATCACTCTACTCAATTACAGTTCTGATGTACAACCAAACCTCACTAGTTAGGACCAACAGAGAAAAGGGGCAGCCGGGAATTCAAAGCAGCTGAAATATTGGCTCACTTCTGGTTTGGTTTGGAGACTTTGGATATTTCAGTTTTGTTCCAGTTCAATAGTCATTGAAAACATAGATGATTCAGATTGGGTTTGTGGGTAGGCTGGGGAAAAACTTTGGCTGCTTTTGTAGTAAAGTAATAAGCTAATATTCAGGTTCAGTTTGGGATTCAGAAAATGAGTATGGCTCCTATGGGCTCTATGCTCATAGTTCAGTTTGGTTCAAGTGTCCAGGCCACTCTGCATGAGTCTAGACCAACAAAATACTGAAGAAATGCTCTTGGAACACTTTCAAACACAGGCAGGGACTGAAATGGGGCAAATAAAGTGATTTATGGTGGAGGAAGGGGTGGCTTTAATGAAAAGATGAGAATGATTGTGGGCAACCAATCAACTAGCATTTATTAAGTGCAGACTATGTGCTAGGTACCTGTACAAAGGCCTTTTTTCTTAAGAAAATGGAACTTTCTAAAGAATATGAAATTATTGGCAATAGCTTATTGTCTTAAGGAATTTGGATCAATCCCCTACGCCCAGGTCACAGGGGCACTATGGAAAGCACACCAGTCAGAATTGGAACTCAAGAGCTTTGATGTCACATGTGATGTGCTTTCTATTTTGTTCAGGTGTTTCAGTCCTGTCTGACTCTTCATAACCCCACTGGGGGTTTTCTTGGCAGAGATACTGGAGTGGTTTTCCATTTCCTTCTCCAGCTCATTTGACAGATGAGGAGCTGAGGCTAACGAGGTTAAGCAACTGCCCAGGCTTACCCAGCCAGTAAGCGTGTGAGGCCAGATCTAAACTCAGGAAGATGAGTGTTCCTGGTTCCCAGCCGAGTGCTCCATTCATTGGACCACTCAGCTGTTTTTTTCTACTTGCCTTTCTCTTAGTGGGCATTGTTCTGTTGCTACTCATCCTTTGTTCTCAGAGAAGACTGTGACATCAGGGAAGTGATGTCATGATATCCAAGTGAATTGAATTGCAGTGAGGCAGGGTTGTGCAAAGTCACCAGCCTCACTTTTTCCTCCAGAGTCATCTGGGTGCAGTGGCCAGATACAGATCAAGATGACTAGATATGGCCCTTGGTGGACATTGTAGGTTATAACAGAAAGAGCAGTAGATTTGCAACTGTACTCATAATCTATTTCTGCCACTTACTCCTACATGAGTTTGGGGAAGTCACTTAACATCCAGGCAGTTTGGTGAGTGGTTATGTCTAAGAAACATCATCAAACAAAGGGCAGCCTGCCATGTTTAGCCAAGTCAAATCTCTCTACTTCCCCACCTTACTGACAATCACGTGATCCAGTGATAGCATGCCATGACTGGAATCAGGAGGACCCTGCCTCTGATAAAAACTTTGTGATTCTAGGCAAATCACCTAAACTCTATGAATTTCAATTTCCTCATGGACAACATAGGGGTGATAATACCTCTAATGCACCAAATACTACTGTGAGAAGCTCTGTGATATAGCGGACAGAACCCACCAACAAGTCAAGAAGTACTACCTCTAACATGAACCGACTGAGTGACCCTGGGCAAGTCACTTAACTTTGGGGAAGCTAACTGTTAGAGAAAACATAAAATGCAGAGCAGGTGTATTGCATTGGTAGAACAAGGTTCCTCACTGGGAGTTACTTACATAGAGGAACTCACAGGTCCAATAAAAACAAACAAACCAAAACCTAGCATACTGGTTGTTGTGTGAGCTAACAGAAAATACATATAAAAGACCCTGCAAATGTTATCCATCAATAAGCATTTATTAAGGTCCCTGGGTCTGGGATACAAAGAGCAAGGGGGAAATGGACCATACCATCAAGAAGCTTTTACTCTAAAAGGGGAGATAACCATGTTAAGGAAATAGGCATATGCAAGGAAGATCGAGAGTAGATACAAAGTTACCCCAAGTTGGGTCATAAAGAGTCATACACAGCTAACAACGATTTGTAGCTTGAGAGAAAGGCACATGGATACACACCAAGTAAATATAAAGTAACCCTGCATAAGAGGAAAAGACACTAATCGTGATCTGACTGAAATATACCTTAGATGGAGAGGTTTTGCTGCTCCCTTTTGAAGTAGACAATGAATGTACATTTCAGCCCTGAGATTTCCCTCTCAGTGGAAGACCAGGTTGAAGACAAAGTGATAAGCCAGCTTCTTTCCCTGTAGATGTTTCCCAGAATCACACCACTAATGGACTAGATAATTTCACTGGTCTCTGGGAATCCACCCTGACATCTGCACTTCAACTTTCTCTTTCTTTCTCCGCCTCCTGAGGTCATGCCATTATCTCATTTGCCTAAGGGCTCTCACTCCTCACTTAGGACTGGCCCCAAGAGAAATGGGTCCAAGGTTAATATGAAGTCTTCCCCACCCTGTTCAGAGTGAGTCCCTGCTCTAGGCCCATGGGCTAATATCCAGCCTTCATTGCCAAGTGTATTTCCACCTCCTAATCTTTTACTCATGTCTTTCTTCCTGCCTGAAATGCCATCTTTCTAAATCCTGTACTGCCTTAGAAACCCAGAAAAGGGTACTAGCTCTGGATTCAGAGGACTTGGACTTCTGTCTATGTGAACTTGGGCACATTACTGCCCTCCAATTGGCCTCAGTTTACTCAATTGTAAAAAGAGGAAGTTGGGTTGGACCAGATGGTCTCTGTGGGCTGCTCCAGCTCTAAATCTTTATCCTAATTCCCACGTCTTCCAGGAAACTGTCCAGAGAACCAGCTGCAGCTCTAAGCTGAGAGGGTAACACCCAACCTCCCACGGCTATTCAGAATTAGCCTCCAATCTAGGCCCAGAGGTCAATAACCATTCTCAGGAACAAAAATCAAGCCTTCCCCACCCAGCCCAGAAAATTAGTTGCAGTTCCAGATCCAGGGGTCAACACCCAGCCTCGTCCACCCTACCCAGATAGTTAGCCCACACTCTGGGCCCAGGGCAGCCTTAGAACCCGACCCCACTACCTCAAAAGCCAGATGGATGGCTCACCCACCACAGTATCTGGCATGACCTCCCACTCCTCTCTATCTCCTCCTTGGAAGAAGATAAAGATTCATCACATCCTCAAATGCCACTGAAATCAGCAATCTCAGTAATAAATCCAGAGGAAGAAAAGTTTTGGAAATAAGTAGCAGGGACCTTTGATGACAAAGCTACTTTGGAGCTTCCCAGATTCAGCATCTTGCCCACTCCACTCCCTACCCCTGGCTTTTTTCTCTATCACCTTTTAAAAATGGATGTCAGGCAGCAATTGGCACAGAACATCGGTGTTTCCTTTCACTCCGATGCCAGCCCTTTCCTCAGCAGGATTGTGCTGTGGGTGACTCACGTCGACTTCCCTTCCAACTCAAAGCTCTTTCAGCCTCCAGAACACTTGAAGGAAAATGTTAAAAATAACTTCTCCTTGCTGGGCCTTATGGCTTTCCTGGGATGATGCAACACACCTATTCAGCAAGACCAGAAAGCAGGCTCTCCTACAGGGCCTGTCTCTAATTCAAGGTGGAGTTTTCCACAAACCAGACAAGGGGAAAAGAGTCATCCCTCCATCTCCTCCAAAGGCAAGTCCTTGGATGATTAAGTCAAGAGGACTGAAGGGAGGGGGAAGTTTTCTGAGACTTTAAATAGGTCAACACACAGATATGTTGTATGATCTCCTGGGAGTTTATATCTTCTACAAGGAACATTCTTGACAATTCAGCCAGCCTCTCTCCAGTTTCACAAAAAAGTGGGTATCCATTTTGATGGCATCTTCTAGGCCAGGTAAAACCTAGACCAGATTTCACAGTTCTCCAAGGAACATCTTTTGAGTATAGGGCCTTGGGACTAGAGCTGTCAAGGACCTCAAAGGCCATTTTTAGATGAGGAAATAGAGGCCCAAGGTGGTTAAATTACTTGACCAAGGTCGCCAGGTAGTAAGTGTGTGAGATAGATTTGAATTCTGGCTTCAGAACTAATGTACTTTCCACCATACCACACTGATTCCTCTTCTCCTATGTGCAGATATTATAATGGTTTGGTCAAGGAATATTTCAATGAATTAGGATTTCATTGGGATTGGTATACCCTCTACTTACTCAGATCTCAAGGCTCCAAGATGTGGCTGATATGACGGAAAGAATTCATCACCTTACAACCAACTGGGTGACGAGCCTCTCGAGGCTAGGTTCTTTAATAATGTACTGTTCATTTCTGGGCCTCTGTGCAAAGCCTAATGATGTAACTAGGGCGAAATAGTCCAAGTGTTGTCCAAGGCGGGAAATTTAGAAGGTCCCAAAGGTTCTTTGCCAGAAATATATCCTTATTTACCTGCTCAACACCTGGCAGTGGTGGTGGCAGTTATTCCCCAGCTTCAACCACCTTTCTAGAGTCCTTCCACTCCTGCCTATCTCTTGCCCAAGATCCAACAGCACACTTCCTACCCAGTTATATCCCAGCTATAAATCTGTGATCCCATCACTCCTAACCCAAGACTTTTCCTATCTGTGTTCAGTGCCCCAGACCTCGACTTGATGGAGGATGAAGGGAAGAAAGATATCTTACTTAGACCAAGAAAGTGTGGCACAATGAACAAAGAAACTGACTTGGAGCCAGGCAGACGTTCCCCTCCCCCTACCCTCCAATCAATTCCCACCTCAAACGCTTAACAGCTTTGGAATCCTGGGTAAATCACTGAACCTCTCCATGCCTGTTTCCTCATCTCCAAATTGAAAGTGTTGGCTTCAACAGCTTCTAAAGTCTCTTCTAGCACTAAATCTCTAATTAGGAAGAAGCCTCACTGTCTCAATGAATGTAGACAAGGCACTCCAACCATTTTTATTACATATCAAAGGTTCTTTCTACTATCACTAGTAAATGGACCTGCAGCACTATTAAAGTGCATGAGCAAAATTCGCAGACTTGGTATTGAAAATGACTGTCTTACTGTGCCTGATTGTGTGATCAAGTGTGGAAGGTATAATAGCAGAAGGGCCTTCCCAATTGGTCTATTATCTCCAGAGGACAGCTTTTTCATTTCTAGAGAAAAGACAAGCCATGTTTCTATCCTGATGCAACTGGAGATCTTTTGGTTAGAGAGAAGGAACTCAGGTTTTAAGGTGAAAAGGAGTAGCAGTAAAGTGTCTTTGATCCATTCCATTCTTCAGGAATGAGTAAAAGAATTAACCAATGAATTAAAAACTCATTTATAATGTACTAAGGATAGAAATATGGAAGCAAAGACATTCCTACCCTGAAGGAACTTAAATTCTAACGTAGAAAACAACACATTGGGAGAGATGTCAGGAAGTTTGGTCTGAAAGTTACAGGGATGGTGAGTGTGGCCATCAGAAGATAGATGGATACTCCATCCAGGAATCCTAGTAGAATTGATTTTTATTAGGATTCATTATTCAGAACTGGGGATGGGGAGAGAGCAAAGAAAGGATTCACCTGGAATTAAGGTCATTGGTGAGACTATGAAAGATGTGGCTGGAGAGTAGGCTGTCTGTTTTCCTGTCTGAGGAAAGCCCAGTTTTGAGGCACTGAACACAGATAATGGAAAAAGCCCTTGATTGGGGTAATAGTATCACAGAACCTTTGAAATCATTTAATCAAATCTGAGGAAATTGAAACTAAAAAGGAGGAAATGATTTCTCCAAAATCACACAGTTAATAAGCATAGTGCACCCTCCATTGCATTAGTTTCTGTATATTTAATAAATTTATTTCAGAATTTATTTCTTCAAATCATAAATCAATTAATCAACAACTGGATTTCCTCTATGCTAAGGATTTTGCTTGGCACTAGAGATACATAAATAAATACAAAGAATGAAATATTTTTTGCTCTGTGTGCTGGGTGCTACAGATGCAAAGACAAAAAGAAAACAGTCCCTACCTTCAAGAAGCTTGCATTTTATAAAATGAACATTGGGAGAATAAAATGAAATCCAATCAACTCTCAAACTTCCCATGTTTAACATTTGTTTCCTCACATTTATGTGATTTTATTAGTAACCTCATTTTCACTTTCATGTTGGCAATCGCACACATTCATGGCTGTGTGCAATAGCAAAAAAAGGGAGAGGCAGTTTTGAGAGCTGCCGGTATCCTCCTTGGAGCTCCTCTGGTCTTGTTCACCCTATAACTGTAAAGGACTCCCTGTGCATTCATTGCATATTTTCATTGCTTGCCTTGAAAACTCAAATTTTGTGTTGCAATTGCAAGTCCTTTGGTCTCTAAACTCAAGTGAGCCAAAGTCAGTGATCTGGCTTAGTGAGAAAATAAAGGTTTTAGATAAATTTTGAGCCAGAATGTCCCATTGACCACAAGATTGATGTAAATAAATGAATGATTCATTATCCAGAATAAAGCCCTCACACTGCCCTCTGGTATAGTGAAAATAAATTCAGGTTTAAAATTGTTCTTGTTTTAGGAATTTTATTTGCTGTACGATGTTTATGGTATTGTGGATTTCATGAAGTATGAAAAGTGAATATTGTTGGAAATCAATGTTTTTTCATTGAGATTTTAGGACAAGGTCACAGAATTCTAGGGGATCACTAGCAAGAAAAAATGTTTTACGTTACCAGTTTCATTTTGTGTACTACATTTTATGGGTTATTTCATGTTTACTGTATTAGGAAAAGTGCATATTACCAGAGTTAATGTTTTGTTATAAGAATTGCAGAAAAGTCTATTTTCAGAGATCTCTAACAAAAGGTTACAGGTTTTGGGGCTCACAGGTACCCTGTTTCCCATAGGTTCAATGTATCAACATTTTCATTTTAACCTACTTTACTTGTTATCTAGGAACATTACCCCCATGAAAGCTGATGATTGACTCTAATTTACTTTGTAAATGAATGTGAGAGAGAGCAAGGGAACAAATATTTATTAAATGCCTGCTATGTGCCAGGAACTGTGCTAAGCTGTTTACAAATATTATTTCATTTGATCCAGTTATCAAGGTAGCAAGGAGAATTGAGCTCAAGGTTGTTGAACAATTAACTGACTCATGGCAATTTGTAGACTGGATTAATATTGACATATGTTGCCCATCATACCATCACATATGAAAATGACACCACTTATCCACCCTCAACAGAGATAAAGATTTGAGGTGGCTTGTTTGATTGCCAGTACTGGAAAAGATACTGGAGTCATCCACCCTCTCCAGTCTGCTTCTCTCCTGGAAATGAATGGCTGGGTGCATCTGGTAGTGTTAATATTAATGATGATGATAGCTACTATCATTTATATAGCATTTACTATGTGCCAGGCACTGTGCTAAGTGCTTTACAGTTATCTCATTTGATACTCATACTGAGAGTAGGTATCAGTATTATCTCTGTTTTACAGATGAAACTGAAGTAAAAAAAAAAAAGTTACATGACTTGTCCAGGGTCACATAGCTAATAAGTATCAGAGGCTGGATTTGATCTCAGTTCTTTTTCATTCCAGGCCCAGTGCTCTATCCCATGTATTATTAGCTGCCATGAAAGCTGTGTCCCTTCAACAAAGTTTAGAGACCTAAACTTGGACCTTTTTAAGCTTTGGAATAAAGAAACACACATGACTCACCTTTCTCTAGGACCTGAAGAATTTTCCTTTCAACATATCTGTGAGACAGGTAGTATGGAGGAGTGATATCCCCATTTTGCAGATGAGTAAACTGAGAGAAAAGTTAAGTGACTGTCTAATATATCTATTAAATATAGGTGCAGGAGTTTGAACTTGGTCTCTTGATTCCAAATCTACCTCTCTCTCTACTAAATCTCAGTGCTTCTCAAGTAAGCTAACCAAGGAGAAAAAATAATAATAAACCTTTGCCATCAACAAATAGCTACTAATAATTAATAAAATAATGTGTGTGGATTTCATTTCATGAACCATCTGCTACTGTTACCACAGTGCAATAGAATGATAGTGTTGGCTCTCTCACAAACGGCCCAGGAAGTTCTAGGCCTGGCCCTTTGGCAAGATACCTCCTACTTAAGATAAACCACAATATTTCTGTCCTTCAAAAAATGTTAATCACTTTAAAAGTCTAAATTTTGAACAGAAAGAAAAGTGAAAGCTTAAAAAAAATCAGAGTGATTGCATAAGCTTATGTGAATCCTGCCAACGCAGTATAGAACCTAGAATGTTGGCACTGGGAAGGAGCTTAGGAGACGGAATTCTGAGCTGGAAAGGACCTTGAAACACAGAAGGACTGAGCTGGATGAGTCTTGTGAACATGCAGTGTCAGAGCTGGAGGGACCATAAAATCCAGAGTTCCAGGACTCTGAACACAGAATGAAAGAAGAAATAATAGAACCTTAGAATTTGGAATTTCAGGACTGCAGGGGACCTTGGAATATAAATTAGAAGAAGAATTCCTAGAAGACCATTGAGCACAAGCCTCTCATTAACAAATGAGGAGACTGAGGCCCAGAAAAATGAGGTGTTTTAGTCAAGATCACACAGGTGGTGTCGCTGGAGCTAAAACTCAGATAGCATGAAACCCAGGCTAGACTGTTCCTCAAGACCAGAGCCATCTTTTGGTGTAATGTACTCATTGGGCAATTTGGTGAAACCAATGGACCTGTTCTCATGACAATGTTTTGAAGGGCAGAAAATAAAATACATAGGATTACAAAGAAACTAATTGGTTGTATTAAAATGGAATTAATAAAATATTTTTAAAAACAAACTCACAGATCCTAAGTTGACTCCTTTTTGCTATGTCTTGTTGCTTCTATTGTCATCATTACAACATTATCACCGCTATAAATTCCCCATGACTCATCCTTTCATCACTCCTCCTCTCCTTCTCCTCTTCCTTCTCTTCCTTATCTTCCCCCTTTGCCTTCTCCAGCTGGGGAGTTTTGTCATACTTCATGTAGAATTAAGTAATTAACTCAAATACAGTCTCTCTCTACTCTTAATATTTAAAATATTAAATATTTAAATTAAATTAAATATTTAAAAGCAGACAATTAAATATTTAAAAGCAGACAATCCTTGTTCTTTGGAACCTCAGTGTCCTGTCCAATAATTGTTGCTCCAAAAGATTTCTAAGGTCCCTTCCAGCTACGTCTATGATCTTTTGAGGTGATGACTTGATCAAGGTCGCACAGATAATAAGTGACAGTCAATGAGTACTTATCAAGTTACTATGTGCCCAGCACTGTGCTAAACACTAGGATAGAAGACAAAAAATAAAACAGTCCCTTGCTGACGAGGTACTTGGAGTCTAATGGGGGAAACCAAATGCAATCAACTATGTACAAATGAGATATGAACAGGATAAATGGGAAATGATCAACAGAGAGCAGGTGTTAAGATTAAGGGGATTTGCAAAAGACTTCAGTAGAATGCAGGATTCTAGCTGGGATTTTAAGGAAGGCCAAGAAGCTAAGAAGCACTGTCTAAGAGAGAGAATTCCAGGTGTGAGGGACTGCCTGGAAAAATGCGTGGAGTTGGGACATGGAACTAGGAGACCAGTGCCACTGGATCACAGAGTACATGCCAGTACGTGTAAGAAGTTTGAAAGGTAGGAAGGGATCAAGTTATGGAAGGCTTCAAATGCCAAAAGGATTTTATATTTTATCCTGGAAGGGATAGGGAACCAATGAATATAGGGAGGTTGGGGAAGGAGACATGACATGGGCAGACTTGCCCTTTAGGAAGATCATTTTGGCAGCTGAGTGGAAGATGAGCTGGAGCAGGGAGATACTTGAAGGGATATAAACCAAAAGGCCATTGTAATAATCTAGGCATGAGTTGGTGTGGTCTTAACCAAGATGGCAGCAATGTCAGAGGAGAAAAGAGATGTTAGGAGAGGACTTGGCAACTGATTGAATATGGGGCATGAGAGATGATGAGTAGTCAAGAGGGACACCTAAGTTTTGAGTCTAGGTGATGTAGAGGATGTTAGTGCTCTTGGACAATAATCAGGAAGTCTTGATGAGGGAATGTTTGGGAGGGAAAGACAATGAGCTCAGTTTGGGACATGCTGGGTTTAAGGTATCTATGGAATATCCAGTTTGGGATGTCCAATAGGCAGATGGAGATATGAGTCTGGAGATAAGGTAAATTGGAAAATCATCAGTATAGAGATGATGAGATCCACCAAGCAAAATGGTAGAGAGGGAGAATGGGAGAGGCTCAGGACCAAGCCCTGGAGACACTTACTATTATCAGGTATGATCTAGATGAACACATGGCAAAAAAGGCTGAGGTCAGGCAGATGTAAAGATTAGCGATCAAAAACCCTAGAGAGGGAAAGAGTATCAAGGAGAAAAGAGTGATCAATCGTGTCAAGAAAATTAAGGACTGAGGAAAACTGTTAGATTTAGCTATTAAGAGAGCTCACTGGTAGTTTTGAAGAAATAATTTCATTTGAATGAGGAGATCAGAAACCAGGCTGTAGAGAATTTTAAAAAAGAAAGGGAGAGGAGAATTATAGATGATTCATTTAAAGACTTTAGCCACAAAAGAAAGATATGGGAGGATATCTAAGGAGGATAGTCAGATCCCATGTGGGTTTTTTTAAGACTGGGGAAGATACCTAAGTATCTTTGTAGGCAGTGGGGTAGCAGCCAGTAGACAAGATGAGATTAAGTGAGAATGGAAATGAAAGAAGGGACAATTTTGGGGAGAAGACGAGCTGGAATGGGATCATTTGTTGACTTTGCTTTGGCCAGAAGATCCACAGAACCAGAACCATTCAGTCTATAAGTCCAAAGTTTTATCCATTTCACTGAGGTGACTCAGTAAGAGGTTGTTGTTCATCCTTCATTTTCAAAGAAGACCATGCCATCAGAGAGATGATGACATGACTTGCACTTGACTTTGTTTTGAGTGACGGAGGCTATGCAGGTCACCAGCCTCACTTCTCCTCCAGAGTCATCTGATTCCAGTGACCAGATATTCATCAGGATGACTGGAGATGACCCAGGATGCACTGGAAACCCTTTAGGGGCCAAGGTCTTTGAGGTAGTCATTTAGGGTGAGGTAATGCCCATTCATTGAATAGGCCTATTTAAGAAGTAGTCAGGGGATGGCACCTTTAATAAGGCAAGGAAAAAGAAAGACATCAGACTTGGAGGGAAACAGCAACAGTTACTATTGATAATCACTCTGAAGCCAGGAGGATCCCTCCGGTAGGAGGAAGGTTATGGTCAAAGCAGAACTTTGTCCATATCAGTGAGAGTGACTGAGAGACCTTAGCCCAAGAGTCACCAACTCCTTAAGGCACTGGAGATAATATGTAAATCATCAGTTTCCAGTCACTGACCCTTTGGATAAATATAAAGAAATTATTTTCTACTCCAAATTGTATTACTGTACTGATGGAGATTTATATTGTATCTTTTGAAATCTTTTTGCATCATTTTGAAAATGAAGGGGAAAACATGTCCATTGCAAAGCATGGTGTAACAGAAAAAAGTACTATATTTGGATCCCAAAAACTTGTATCTGAGGTCAAGTTCTGTTATTTACTGCCTAGGACCTTGAACAAATCAGCCTCCCCACTCCCCCCCCCCCCACCAGTTTTCTCATCTTTAAAATGACAAGCATCAAATCATATGATCTACAGGCAGCTAGAGGTGCTGTAGACAGAGCTCTGTGCCTGGGGTCAGGAAGACATGAGTTCAAATCCATCTTCAGACACTTACTGGCTGTGTGACTCTGGGCAAGTCTCTTAGCCTCTGTTTGCTTCAGTTTCACCTGTAAAATGGGAATGAAAACACACCAAGAAGGAAACATTCCTACCCTCAATGAGCTTATATTCTATGGCTTTATAGATCGAATAAACTGTAAAGTAGTATCTACAGATGGAGTGGCATCTTGAGGGCAGGGTTATTTCTTCCTGGTCCTCCCTCCCAGGGCTGTTTGAGGATTAAATGAGAAATTATAGGTAAAGTGCTTTGCAATTCTCACAGCCATACCCACCAACTGATAAGCACTTAATAAATCCTTGTTGAATTAAATTGAATTGTTCATTTTATATCCCTCCTGATCTCACCTCAGACCCTTGACACTTACTAAGCTGTGTGACCTTGAGCAAGTCACTTAACCCCAATTGCTTCATCCTGGGTCATCTCCAGTCATCCTGATGAATATCTGGTCAAGGAATTCAGGTGGCTCTGGAGGAGAAGTGAGGCTGGTGACCTGCACAGCCCTCCCTCACTCAAAACAAAGTCAAGTAGAAGCCATGTCATCATTTCTCTGATGGCATGGTTTTCTTCGGCAGCAAAGGATGAACACACACACACATAGACTTACTGCTAGCCAGAAGGGATCTGAAAAGCTATCTGCTCCAACCCCCTGATGTCAAGAATAAGGAATCAGAGCATCTGAGGCTGGACTCCAGCCCCATGTTTCCAAACTCCAAAACCCTCTATCCACTACATCACTTCTCAGTTGTGTTTTGTGGAACTGGATTCAAACTCTACCAACTTCAGAAGTGAAGGTGTAGCAGTAGTCTGCCAATACACATTTCCTCATCTTATAGATGTGGCAATAGAAGCTGAGAAAAGGCAAGTCACACGGCCACACCGGCAGTAGTGATTGGCTGACAAGGGATCTGAATTGGGGGTCTGTGGGCTCCAGTCACAGTATCCTTTGCTGATGCTTTGATTTCTCCCCACCCCCACTCCCCTTAGGTGAGTACCAAGTCCTCAAGATAGCTTTCCCCTGGACTATTTAAAGGGCCAGCAGAACATTCAGCTTTCTCACCCAGGTGAGACCACTCCAGGTCCATAACAAGGACAGCTCACTTTTGGAAATGACTGGAAAGCCCTCTGCAAATTTGATAAAAGCAATTGTAAAAGGCCTGACCACCAGAAAGCACCATAAACATGCTCAATAATAAGCGATAACCAGAGAGCACACTATAAATGCAGGAGAAAGCCACCGGCCCAAGGCCAAGAAACCTCTGTGGCCTCACGTCATTATTTTCCATAGTTACTCCCTGGTTCCAAAGGGGTCTTTCTGAGCAGCCCAGCCCTGATTCTGAGGCAGCCAGGCCTCTCTGATTGCTGATCTCCCTGGGGACTGCAGTGATTTGCAGCTGGCACGGACTTGAAAAAAAATCCCCACCCCCAAACAAAAGACTTCTACCCTAAGGCTGGATCTGGGTGGGGTGGCCCAGGGGGTGGGGATGGGAAAGCTGTCAGAACCCAACTCAGGCACGAGGGCCAGCTCAGAGAGGAGCCAAATACGGGGCTTGTTTATTAGCAACAGCAGGGTCAGATGTCGCTAAGCTCCTAATGACAAGTTGGCCCCAGAAAAAAAAGGGAGATGCTCTTAGTTCTTGGAATATGTTTGGATCTTGTCCTTCCTCCATCCCTCCTCCTTATTTTAACTATCATTCTTCCTTTCCAGCCATGCTGGTACAATGTGAACTCCATAAGGGCAGGACAGGCCTGTTGGGTATTGGTGAGCCTAGTGGACTGGTATTCAAAGAATCAGGGTTCAAGTGTGACCTCCCTCCATGTCATCTCTCTAGACCTCTGTTTCCTCATCTATAAAGTGAAAGGGGTCTGAGTAGATGGCTTCTGCAGGCTCTTCCACCCTTAGAGCAATGACTTCTCTGTGCCTCAGTTTCCTTATTTTTAAAATGAGGGGATGGGAGGTCTTTTCCATCTTTAGAGTTATGACTTCTCTGTGCCTCAGTTTCCTCATTTGTTAAATGACAAGGTGAGTCTCTGTGGCCTCTGGGGTCCTGTCCAATTCTAGACCTAGGATCCTATGCTTGAGTCTGGCATTGAAGAAGGCAGAGTTGCAGGAGTGGAGGAGAATATTAAAAAAAGAAAGAATGAGTCGAGAAGCCTTGGGCCATTCAGGAGGACCATGGATGGCAGGGTTATGACTGCGAGTGGAGGCCTGGCAGAATAGAATGGGTGTAAGCCAGCGTCCAGGAATCCTGGGCCAGTGGGGATCTGGATCCCAGTGCCACGCCTACCCAGTGGACAGTCCGATGGATGCTGGCAATAGAGTCTTCGTATCCAAAGGTCAAATTAGAGTCTCCAAGAGGGGAAAGGAAGTTCCCTGGGGAAGCCAGCAGATCCTGAGCCTAACGTGTGGCTGAAATCCATGGTAGTGGTGCGATTGGCATGGAACTTGTACAAGTGGGTCTGTGGCACCATCCCTGGGGCTTGGAAGTCTGCCACTGAGGCCCCATGTCTTTGAAGCAAGGATTGCTCTTTGCAGAACAAGGCTCTTCCACAGTACCAATGTCCCTGGGAGAGGCACTGACTTTTAGAGTACCTTAGTTTATCAGGTTGCTTTACACTACAAAAGAAGCCCCCAGGGAGCAGTACCGGGCACTCAATGGGCCAAAGCACCTTGACTCACTCTTTCTATTCTTAATGTTTTCCTCTACTTTCATTAACTTGCTATGAGGATATAGGTTTCCTAGGCATCATAGATCTAGCACTAGACAGGACCTCAAAAGCCATGAAGTCTCATCCCCTCATTTTACAAATGAGGAAACTGAGGCACAGAGAAATTATAACTAACACTGGAAGAGACCTCAGAGGTCATAGAGTACCCTCACCCTCATTTTACAAATAAGGAAACTGAGGCACAGAGAAGTCATACTCCAACCTCATTTTACAGATGAAGAAACTGAGGGGCTAGATTGGGCTAAGGATCATGAACCTAGAGTTAGAAGAAATCTCATCTAGCTCAATTCCTGCATTTTACAGGTGAGGAAACTGAGGTTCCGGGAAAGGAAATGACTTGTCTAAGGTCACAAAAGCAGTAAGCCAAGTTGTGGATATGTGTTTCTGTTTGAGAGCTGAAGCCCAGCCTAAGTCATTCTTGCATGAGCAGCGGGCAAATATTTGAGCAAGTAAAAAAAGGAATCTGCTCATTCACTGACCCCCAACCATTTCGGCTGAATTTCCTAAACTATTTAAGTATGATTCCTTACTCATTCATTTTCTGTAGGCCAACTTTCTAAAGTTTCCATTTGCCAGCTCATAAAAATTCCTGTCCCATCATTTGTATTTGAGTTCTTGATTTCTCCGAAGAATCTGCTAGGTCATCTTTTCTTGGCTACAGTTTATCCACCCCCACCCTCCCACACACACAATGAGTTTTGGTACCCTTTTTGTGTAAATTTATTTTTCATCTTGCTTGATCCAGGCAGAAACTCTGATATCCTCCTTTCTCCTTGCCCAACACCAATTTTAATGTTACCTTGGTAGGGTAAGGTCAATTCCTCCTATGCTGAACAGTGACAAAGATCCTCTGAGAAATCACACTGCCAATCTGAAAAAACCCATCGAATGTCAGGGCTGTGAACGGGGCAGCTAAGGAAGAAAGGGGAAGGAATGATCCAAGGGAGATTATCCATCCTGACCTATCACCCCCAAACTGGAAGACCCATAGGGTAAAATAAAAATAACAATTCTGATTATTAAGCCAGCAACATTTACCCAGCTGCTTTAAGGTTTGCAAAAACCCTTTACAAACATGATCTCTCATGTGATCCCTCCAGCAATCCAGGGAGATAGGAACTTTCATTATCCCCATTTTATAGATGAGGGAACTGAGGCAAACAGAGGTGAAGTGACTTGCCCGTGCTCATACAGCTGGTAGGGGTCTGTGGCAGGACCCAGGTTTTCGTGATTACAGGTCCAGTTCCCTGCCCACAGCCTAGGTGCCTCTGCTTGGCCCCCAACCCCTCCTCTTTCAAATCTCCTCCCCCCATTCATCCCCATGTACTCTTTGGTCCAGTGACAATGGCCTCCTCTTCCTCCCACAAGACAATTCATGTCTCTCTTCCAACACCTAATATTTTTAAATAAGCCTATCAGCAAGCTGATTGGGCAAAGTTCCCTGAGGTTAGGCCACAGTCCAATCCAATGATGCTCTTCAGGGAGATTACATTCTAATAGAAGGATACCTTGGGTACACCTCCCTGTTGTATGGAAATTACAGGACTGAGTCTTTTCTCCAGCCTCCTACCTTTCATTGGAATTTGAGTTCCTTGAAGGACCAATCCCTGTTTCTACTTTAGCTGGGATGAAGGGATCCATTTCAGGGTTCTGGCCTATTCAGGATCCCTGGCCATGGTCTGGGCATCAGGAAGTACGGACTCTGTTTTTGCCTTTTTTTGTATCTCCAGAACTTATACAAATTAACTGACTGACACACTCTTTACAGAAAAGAAAACTGAGACTCAGAGGGATTTGCTCAGTCACACAGTTAGTGGCACACTGATTCACTCAATCATCATATCACCCCAGTGATGCAGGCAGAATGAACACTGCTATTGTCTGCATTAGTAATAATAGAAGGTAAGACTGAAACCTTCAGAAATGAAGTGACTACTCAGTCAGGATTAGAAGTGAGATTTGAAACCAGATTTTCTGTCTCCAAATCCAGAGCTCTTTCCACAAGCTATGTAGCTCCTCTGTGGTATAGGGGGTGCATGCATTTACTAACCAAGCTGGTTCAACTTGGTGTATTTGTTGGCACTTAGCTCAGTTACCAGACTGACCACTGTGGCATGCACATGACTGCTTGAGGAAGCATGTCTCAGTTGAGCATACAAGAGTTGAGATTATTTTTCTTTCTCATAATCTGTTGCAACATGAAAATGTTGAGGAGTTGGACAGAAAATTCATTGCTTACTACTGCCCAGGTCATGCCCAGGGACCCTGAGTAACCCAGAGTTCTGAAATTGATCCCTTAACCCCAACTAATGTAGAGAAAAGAACTGGTCCTGAAAAGTCACTAAGATAAGGAACTCCCAGGTGAGGAAGTCCCTCTACCAGTGCAGATGGAAGTCTTCTCTAAAGGGGAGCCCTGCAAAATGCGAATCTTTTAAATTTGTCATGAGATTGGCTCCTTCTCCAAAGGAACCACTCTAGAAAAGAAATGGACACAAAACTCACAGAAGCTCATTTTGTTTGCAAATCACTGTGGACAGAAAGGCAGGTGCACTCTGGGAAAAATCAGGATTGCACTGGCAGTTTGGAGAGGAAGAGGTCAATTAGATTATGTAAATGACCCTCTAGCTGGGAGAGGCGGTGGCCTGCTAATGGGAAGAGGCAGACAGTGAAGATGAACAAAGAGCAGACGAATAGAAAACAGATGGGAGAAAGCACAGTTGTGAAATCAGAAAAAAGAAAACTCTCAGCCTGGAGAAGCCTGGAAGACAAGCCCGTTTAGGACCTGGAGTGCCTGGGAATGGGTTTCCTGACAGCTGCTTCAGCCAAAAGAGGGGTGTGAGAACTTCCAGGGAGGGTGATACAGAGGTTTCAGAAGCAAAACCCAAGTTCAAATCTGGATCTTAAGTTTGCTAGCTACTAGGCACGCCTCAGTTTCTTCATCTGTAAAATGGAAATAGATATCCTTCTACAATCTGCCTTGGAGGCTTGCAATGAGGAAAGCACCTCAAAGTCCTATAAAATTTGAACGGTTCTTACTCTTAGTATTATTAGTTCCTCTATTAGTTGCTCCTGAGATTTTGACTAACCAAACAAGTTATCAACTAGGGCAGGGCTCTGTAAATTTGGGGGGTCTTAAACCCCTAAAACACATACATACATACACATACATCATGTATATGTTCTACTGTACTAATATATTGTGAGAGGACACAGTTCACTCCCAAGATTCGGCCACTACCCAGGGCTTTCCAATAGACATCATAAAATGCAAATAATATTACAAACATAAAAAGAGAGTTAAAAATGAAATAAAAACTGCTTTTAAAAACATCATTTTTAACAGTACAAAATTTTTTTTCTCATTGAGATAGGATTAATTAGCAAGAATGTCATTCAATATTCTTGATTATTTTTGAAAGTCTTGGTTTAACTTTGTGATGCCATCTAAAGAAGATCTGGCTCAAATTCATCTCACTTTAGTGGCTAGTATAGCTGGCAGGGATACCTCCCCGTGGCTACAGAGAATTCAAATAGAGTGTATCATTTAGGAAGCACAGTATCCTGTACTTACAAAACCATGGTAATCATTTTTCAAACCCATCCCTAATCATACAAAGGCTTTGTTGAAACTCAGTGAGTAAATTTCCATGACGTCAATCCATTGCTCTCGCTAACTAATCGGAGAGCATTACAGCTTTATGCTTTTGACAAATGGGTTCAAAACCCACTCAGATTCTGCATTTGGAAGATGTTTAACCAGTTTAGAAATTCTGGTCCCAAGCGATTCCAGTCTGCAGACATGAGAGCTTATATAGGTGATAGACATCATTTCTAGCAATGAAAATTTAATATTCCCAAGTCTTGCTGTTCAAGGTGACTCAGCTAATATCTCAGATGCTCATCATGTCTCACTTCCTCTTGGTGTCTCTCCCCATCCCTGCCCATCCTCCACACAGGCCCACATGATTCTCCTAAAGTGCAGATCTGACCACATCACCCCCTATCTGACAAGCTCCCGTGTTTTTTCACTTTCAGGGCTAGAAAGAAAGATATCTGCTTGGCATTTACAGCTTGGCATCTTCTTCCCTTTTTCAGTTTCTTACATTTTGCACTCCCCCACAACTCTACAAAAGGATAGGTTGTTTTTCATATTATTGTTCACAGTGTACCTGATTGTACTCTCTCTCTCTATACACACACACGCACACACACACACACCCACACACACACACACACACACACACACTGACATATACTCAGTTTAATCATTTCTCATTGAAATAGAGTTGCCATGTACCCAAATAACACTAATGCAGACTAATAAAAGGTAGTATATTATAGAGGTGCCAAAAGCGCCATTTGAGTTGCATTAGGGGAGGAAAGTCATTAGTAAGTAGGGGTATTAGGAAAGGTTTCCAGCAGGGGGCAGTATTTGAGCTGACCTTTAAAAAAATGAGTAAGAATGCAATAGGAAGGCATTTCAGGCAGAGGGCACAGTGCAAGCAAGGGCCTAGAGGTAGGAAAGCACAGTGCGGGGGATACTGGGTATTCCACTTTGGCTAAAGGATGGAGGACAGTCATATAACATAATGGCTAAAGTGGTAGAATGGCACCACATTGTACAGGGTCTTGAATGCCAGAAGACAAAGCAAGAGGGGGAAAGGAAAAGTATAGAAAAAGTGAACAGAGAGAGGGAAAGGGCTCCAAAGGGAGAGGAAAATCAAAGAGAAATACATGGAGGGATAATGTAAAACATGAAGAAGAGACAGAACAATTGCTAACTCTTTCAAAGCTGGGGATCAGAAATACAATCTCCAAGAGATTTTTACCCCTTCTGGGCCCCTAAGGAGAAAGGAATAGGAGATGAAAAGGAAAGGTGGGGGAATACCCAGGAGAAGAGGGAGGAGAAAGACAGAGAGGCTTGCAAGCTAGGAGCAGTGGGATCCACTGCTGTCACTAAGGGGGCTTCATTTTTTTTTAATTCACATCCAAAGGATAATCCAACATCATGGTATCCATTTCTCAAGGCATTGGGTCTTCTCTCAGCCCTCTTTCCTGACTCTTTCTTGATAAAGGCTTTTGCTCCATGTGTGTTTAGGCTCTCGGTGATATCTTACAACACTCAAATGAAGAGTGGCCCACTCCAGATGCCAGCTCAACTGCCTATATACCCTGGGAGAATCACTGTTGGCAGAATATTAGTGCCCAGGTCAAGTATCTCAAGCCACACCTGGGGTAAGTAGTTGAGGAGAGATACCTTATAATGAGAGAAAAAGAGATAGCCTAAGTCAGGTGGGGAACCTGCAGCCTTCAAGCCACATGTGGTCTTCTAAATGTTTAAGTGTGGCCTTTTGACTAAATCCAGACTTTACAGAATAAATTTCTTCTCTTGATAACCTTTGTCATCTGGAATAAATTTGTTCTGTAAAATCTGGATTCAGTCAAAAAGCTACACTAAGGGGTTTAGAAGATTGTATGTGACCTGAAGGCCTCAGGTTCCCCACCCCTGGCCTAAGTCTCCAGCATGAAGCCCCTCTTGTAGTGGTCTGATAGCTTTCTATTTTAACCTTTTTTCGTTTTATTGTTACCTTTTATGTTTATATAACCTTCATTTCTGAATCTAGCCCTCCTACCTATCTAACCTAAATTTTTTTGTTAAAGGAGGAGGAAAATGTTTTTTTTAAATAGAAAGAAAAAAGCAATCTACTCAACTTTGACAGTTTTAATCACTGGGGAGTTCCTAATACCAAGCTAGAAGTTGCTTCTTTGCAGTTTCTGTCCAACTTCCTTGTACAGTGGAAATAGCATAGACTCAGGAGCCAAAGGATCTGTTTTCAAATCTTACCCCTGACGTATACTACCTATGTAACCTTGGGCAAGTCCCTTAATAATCCTGGGCCTCAATTGTATGCGATAATTGGATGGCTTCTGAGGTCCCTTCCAACTCCACTAAAGGTCTTTGATCCTAGGTACTTACCATGTCTTCTCTCTCACCTTAGCTGGCCCTTTGGTTCTAACATCCCACTTACTCCTACCTTTTTGGCTGACCCAGCACTTAACCTTGCCCAACTGACTCCCTAGTTCCTGCCCTTTCACACCTATGCTTTTCACTCATCTCTCTATCCCTTTGCCAATGTCTTTGGTTGAACCCTTGGTAGATTGCCTACATGTGCTTGTGGATTGTGGATTCTTCTGACTCCAAAATGGTCTGAAACCTCTGAGGAAAGGCTACATACAATTCCTAGAGTGCCATTTGCTCCCTGTAAAAGCCATGTCTTTGCAACTGGATCATATGGGCAGGGTCAAGAAGGAGGAGCCCTAGTGCTATGGGCAAAGTACCACTTATCAAGGAAGGAGGGTATGAAGAGAACACCCATCACTCTCTGAACTGGGACTGCAGCTGACATCTCCAAAATAAAAGTATCCTCCCCGCTCCCCCTCAATAGGCCTGGAACTAACTCCTCCAAAGCAGAACAGTAGAAGGCTATGGCCAGAGATGACCACAATGGTAAAAGGAGGGAGTCTCAGATGGGAGGCAGGCTTCATCAGTGGTCCTTTGGAATCATGAATGGTCCACACATGGATCAGTCTTCTTAAGTCTGTCAAAGATGATGACTGTTCCCCCCTGCCAAGGAGGGGTAGATTTCAGAAGGGGTTCATGAACTTGGATGGGGAAAATAATGGCATCTTTATTTTCAGTAACTCTTGATAACCTTTGTCATCCTATGTGTTATTTAAAAAAGGGGATCTGAGAAGGATCTCAGAGACTTCCCCAGGCTACCTGTCAGAGAGATCCATGATATAGCCAAGGTAAAGAATCTCTGCTGTAGGACAAACTCCCAAATTTATAGAGAAAGAAATCAAGGTCCCACAAAGGCAGTATGGTAGAGGGGGAAGAGCATGGGTTTTGTCACCAGAGGAAAAATATCTAGTATAGAGAAAGTAACCCTGACCTGGGCATCAGGAACTCCTGATCTTGACCAAGGCACTTTGCTTCTAAACTTCTGGGAAACGTGAGAACAATAAAGCCCTATACAGGGTTGTTGAGGTAGGGGTAATGGGGGGAGGGGGCAAATATGATAAGACATGTAAAATGCTTCTAATCCATAAATGCCAGCTTTTAGTGTTCTATTGACCCTGGTGTTTACCAACTCTGTGACCTTAAAGAAGTCATTTTATTTCTCTGAGCTTGAGTAATAGATTTGATAAATGAGAGGTTTGGACCAGGTGACCCTGATGTTCCTTCCCACTCTTGATATGCAGTGTTATAAACCTAAAATCTATGTTTAAGGTGTTTCCTTTCCCCACAACATCTAAGCTCCTCCCAGGGCAGCATCTTTGTATCTTCAGTAAAGGAAAGGAGAGAGTGGAAGGGAGGAAGTAAAGAAGGAAGGAAGAAAGGAAGGGAAATAAGGGAGAGAAGGAAGAAAGAAGAGAGCAGGAAAGGAAGAGTGAAAGAAATTAGTTGAATTGAGAAGACAAAAGTTGTTGAGGAAATTCATAGAATGGGAGGGGGAATGGGGTGTGTTAGTCATGGCTCTCTGGACTTCATCCTAGTCTAGACACTGACATCGTATCTGGAGCATGAGGCAGGTCCTGTATTCTAATGTACCAAGGGCAATGCCCCTACATATCTCCAGGGAGTGTTGTGTGGCTCAAAGGGAGGGAGAAGAAAAATCTTTAGCCTCCTCTCCCCCACCCTTCTCCAAAGGATACTTTAATTCCTACCAGGAGGGGAAGCAGAAGATTGGGAATGAAGGCCATTCTGCTCTCCTCAGAGACAAGGAGTACCAGACTAGGTATAGATATATCTGTTCCCTTAAATATTATTAGTCTAGGGGATGTAGTTTTTCAGACCAAAGCTAAACTCCTAGTATCTATTTAATAACAGTTTTGGGGGAAGGAGATTCCAAGCTTTATATCTAAGGCTTGACTTCCTTCCCACAAATAACAGTTCCACAATAAATATACATAGTAAATAGCAAAAAAAAATTAATTATCTAAATTAATAGCACAACAGAAATCAGAGAACGTATGCATAGGAGACTATATACCAGACAATACAAAATGAAGAACTCTCCCATTGGGAGCAAGGTAATAGCTTGAGAGAGAGAGACAAAGGGACAGAGAGAGAAGGAAAGGAGAGAGGGGGAAAGGGGGAGAAAAAGAGAGAAGAGAGAGGGAGACAGAAAGAGGAGAGAGAGAAAGAAGAAGAGAGAGAAGGGGAGGGAGAGAGGGAGAGAGGAAGGGAGGGAAAGAAAAGAGAGGGGAGAGAGATAAAGAGAGAGAGAAAGAATCCCAGATCTCACCCAAGGGGAAATTCACCCAGATCTCTAGTGTAGCAAACTGGGGATAGAGATATGATGGAGATGGCTAGCTCCTCTCCCGTTTGGCTTCTTTCCAGATTCTTATGTTCCCTTCAGAAACCACCCAAAGTGGCACTGGCCTCATCCATCATCTCTCTTGAAGCTGAGAGCCAAAAGTGCCCAAAGTGATTACAAATCTAATGATCCAAAGAAACAGTCAAGCTCTCCTCTCTCCCACTCTTGCTAACTCCCTTCACACAAGTGCCAGGCATTGACTTCTACCAATGAAGAAAAGGTCTCACCCATGCCAATGGGCTTGGGGACTCAGGTTACAACAAGAAAGACCAGAGAAGCTGAAAAAAACAAACAAACAATGAGACATTTCTTCCATATCAGCTTTATTAAACTGATGGTATTGGAATTCTTTAGCAATGAAACCTGCATCAAAGCAATAAATGTGTTTCTTTAACCTGCCTAGCATTCATTGAATGGCTGATGGTGCCCCCCATCCTGGGCAAAGAGTCTTCCAATCTCATTACTCTCCAAAAAGGGTGGCATTCTATTTTTTTCCAGGAAGAGTAAGCTCAAATACCCACTCATCTCCTACTCCCACTCAAACATGCATTCCCTTCAGTTTCCCAGATGCTGAGTGGCAGAACACAACAGATGAGAAGACCATCTGGAACCTAAACAATGTATCTGTCTTTCTATCCTTTCTCTCTAGAATATGTTGCTGTCCCAACTCTGAACGGCCATGGATGGTCTTTGTATTATATATTATTGTATAATAGTATATCACTATATTTTATTATATAATATTTCTTTTATATGATATATAATAATATATATTATCATATATATAATGTATATCACATATTATATTGTATTACATTATATTATTTATATTATTCTAACCATCCAAAGGCAAGGGAAGAGGGACAACTCCAGAGATTAAGATTTGATGGGTACGATGGCCAGCGTCTCTCCCACATCAATGCTGCCTTTAGGCAACATATAAAAGCAGGGAAGACCCAAGCCTCAGGGCTGACCTTCTGAAAATGACCCTTATCCTGTGGACAAGAGAGCCATGTGAGACATCTTTGGCAGAGCTCTGGGGCGTCTGCTGGAGCTTTTGGATGTGTTTCTATTTCCATGTTTCATGCATCCCTAGAGAAAGTTTCATGCCCTCTGCTTTACAACAAGCTCCTGGAAATCTTCAACAGAGCTAACCAAAGGGCTAAGCAGCCACGACTAGGTGACATTGGTGATAATTGTCCTTCACAGAAGCTTTTGAGTCCTCTCTGGTCTTTGATCTGTGCTGGTGTCATAAGTTACAAGCCCCTGGCAGTCAGAGATCATGGGATCCTGGCATCATCTTTTCCCATCATTTCTTAAAATTATCTTTTTTTCACTTTGTAGAAAAGGAAATTAAGGCTCACAGAAAAGTGACTTGGCCAATTTCACATACCTAGTCAGCAGCAAAGCAAAGAGTAGAACCTAAATCTCCTGACTTTTCTTTTGGGGTCTGTCCATTACACTAGTGTCCCATTTGTCAGAGCAATCCTACTAAATGAATGCCAGGCCTCTGCAGATTCTATCATGGGTCATCGTCCCAAATTTGAGTGCAAGATATGCAGATATGTGCCTTCCTAGGAAAACTTATATGCTGGCTTTTAAAATTTTGTTTCTTGCATGTCAAGATCTTGTCTAAAACACATTTTGTTCCAACTTCCATCTAGTAAACAATAACATGGACCCACCTATGTACTTATTCTGCACAGGCACTATTGGCAGGACATTTCCAAAATTTTTAGCAGATATTAAGTTTCTTGAAGGCAGAGATTACTTGGTTTGTCTTTGTATCGCCAATACCTAGAATATCCCTGGTCATATAGCATGTTGAATCAGGAATATTAATTTAGAACTAGAGGAGATTTTAATGGTTATTTAGTCCAATTCCTCGTTTTACAGATGAAGAAACTGAGGTTTCAGGGAAATTAAGCAACTCATTAAGCTCATGAATTTGAATCCAGGCCCTCTGACTCCTGACACTGATCATTCTGCTTTATCTGTGAAGCAAGTTGTTTTCCAGTTCTTAGGATGGCCATGGCAAGCTAGACAATTCAGATTCCTTGGCCTCCCCTCCTTGGTGCCCAGCATTTGAGAGCTGCCTAGTTGGGGTTAGGCATAGAGTCTATAGAAAAAGACCTGGAGAACACAGCTGAATGAGCCACATGAGGGTGGCCCCAGTGACCTTGACTTCCTTTTTCTGGGCACATGTGCCTTGCTGTGCTTCACACGCATCTCCTTGCCTGGGGTCCAAAGCCCAATGGTTTAAACATTTCCCTCCTGGCTCCAGTGGCTGCTGAGTTGGCATGTTTTTTGCCTCACTGATTCACAAATTCTGGTCCACAGGTCTTTTTCATTTTGCTTTCAGAAATGAGATCTCTGGGCTCATTTTCTCCATTACCTGCTCCAAAAATAACTAATGCTCTAGGTTCAAGTCAACTCAACCTAATAAATATTTATTAAGTACCTACTATCTGCAAAGCCCTATGTTAGGGTCTGGGGATACATAAAACCAAAAATCAATCCTGGACCTCAAAGACCTTAATTTCTACCAGCAGCTAGGAGGGCACACGAATAAACAAAAATACACATCTCATTTTGTATTACCCTCCTCTCCTATACACACACACTTATTTAAGAAAGAAGAGAATTATCACTTAGGGGACCTGGAAAAAGGTCTCCCCATAAGCAGCAGCACCTGAGCTAAGCCTTGAATGGTGAGTACTTCAAGCACAAGGGACAATCTGGTACAAAGGCAAGCCATGGGGCAGGAACCACAAGAAGGTTAGTGTGATAGGAACTTAAATGGGAGGAACAGGAAAATCTGCAATCAGTCTGGAGAAAGAAATTGGCAATGGCAAATTTGCAGATCCTTATCCCTAACTCCAAGAAGTAATCAGAAAAAAGCTTTAGATTTTAGTTCAGAAGATGTAGGTTCAAATTCTACTCCCCAAGCCTCAATTTTTTTCCTTTGCAAAATGGGAGGGGATGAATTAGACTGACTAGTTCCTTGTAGCTCTAACTCTATGAAACTATGGTTTTCCTGGAAAGGGTAGTTGGAGTCTTGTACATCATCAAATATACCTTGAGTGAAAAGTTTGAGGAGGTCTGACTGGACTTGCAAGCAGTTCTCACCAACATCCCCAGCTGGATTTTTATGTCTGGGGTGTGGCATTTGGCACTTACACACATCACCCAGAAGCATCCAGGCCCCAGGAGTCCCAGTACTCTCAAGACAAGGTCACAGTGGAAAACATGTGCAGAGCTGCTGGTGTGTGATGCTTAATACCCACTGACTAGGGAACAATCAGCTCTGGGTGCTCCAGGCTATTGGAATCAAATGGCTTGGTGGGAGTGACCCATCAGCTGGAGGTCTCCCTTCCCATGGACACTTAAAGGATAGCAGATGGACAATTTGCTATGACAAAAAAATAAAGAGGTCCATTCTTTCCCTCCTCCTATTCTATGGCTATAGAATTAAAGAGATGAAAACATAGACCATGGAGTCTGGCCAATGCCATCTGGGCCTGAATGAATATGGCATCAACAGGGAGCATGATGGAAAATGATTCTTCCTCCTTTTGACCTCCAGCTCTCTGTACCCACACTGTCTTAAGCCTTGATTATATCCATGAAATTCCTTTATAGCTGAGTGTTTAATACTTCTATCAACACCTAAAGACATAGAAGGCAGGCTTGTTAAATTAGCAAATGACACAAAGCTGGGTAAGAATAGTAATATGCTCAATGACATTTAAGTTTTTAAAAGCCCATAAGCGTGGGTGGGTAGAGAATTGTCTATGAGGGGCTCCTCCCTCAATGCAACTTTAGTCTTGGAACATTATCAGAGGCACAGTATCATAAATCCACACAAGGAAGGACATTGGAAGTCATCTAGACCAATTCCTCATATTACAGTGGGGTAGAGGGATGACAAAGAAAGGTCATGATCCATCCAAGTTCATATTGATGCCTCCATTTGGTAGAGTTACTTCCCCTTACTACTTCTGGCAACAGGGATAATTTACAGCCCCTGGTTTGATGGATGTTCATCTCTCCTTTCACACAATACTTTTACTCTTAGGTGGGATGTAGCTTTCTGCTATGATTTTTGTAAAGTCTTGAAGTTATCTTTTAGTCATGTGTCTAGCTTCTCTTCCATTCCACATCAGAGACTTTCGTTAACCACTGCTGTTCCAGAGATACTGCTAGGATCCACAGGAAGTCCAAAATTATCCAAGCTTTTGGGGTTTTTGTTCTTTTCATTTGCTTTAATTGGTCAAGATCTGTCTTCTTACCCTCCCAGCCCACTTCTCCTCAAAAATGAGAATGCAAGAAAAACAAAACTCATTAAAGCATGTCAATGAAAACAAATTCCACACTGGCCAATGTCCAAAACTTACTTTTTTTGTCTCATTCTGCTTCTATTGGGAAGTAGGTAGCATGTTTCATTATTAATACTATGGAATTCTGATTTGTTATTACACTGCTCAACATAGTATTATTTTATCACATTTATATACCACAACTTGTTCATTCATTCCCTCATTTATAGTCACTCCCTTAGATTCCCATTCGTTGCCACCTCAAAAAGATCAATAAATATTTTTTGCACCTTCTCAGAGTTTGATTTGCTTAGGAATAATACCTGATTAATCTATCTTCCTTGTAATTCTCCCTCTGTTTCCTCCTCTCTCTTATTTCCCTGTTGAGTAAAATTGTTGTCAGTTACTCAGATCTGCATGCGTGTGTTCTTCCTTCTTTTGACCAGTTCAGATGAGAATGAGACTGCAGTATCAGTTGTTTCCCCACCCTTCTTCCATGTTTGCATAGATGTCTACTCTTTTTTCAGCTTTTTAACTTTGTTTTGATATCTCTTGTTTTCTCATGAAGTCATTGCCTTTATTTGATCCATTCTTATTTTCAGGGAGTTTGTTGCTTGGGTAAGCTTTTGTGCCTCTTATGCCAAGCTGTTAATTCCCTTTCCAATTCATTCTTCCATAACTCTCATTTCTCTTCCAATTCTTTCCTCTTATTCCACTTATAAAAATATCTTAATGATTGTTGTTTTTTTAACTCTTGCTTCATGTGTTCAAAGAATTCTTGTGCCCAAGTCGGATTTTTCTCTAAGCCACTGCTTGTAAACGTTTTGGAGTCGTTCTCTTCTTTTACATTTGTGTCTGGAGCATCCTTACCACCATAAAAGATCATTGTGATAGAGTTCTTTTGTTGTTTGTTTGCCTATTCTTACAGCCTATTTCCTGACTTCAGACTCCATGTAAAGACTGGACTCTGTGGCACAGCTAGAGGGAAGGTCTGGACTGGTCCTTTTGTTGATTGTTGAGAGGATTGGGTGTCCTGTTACTCAGGCTCTGAAGGACAGGCTGGGACCTGCAAGCTTTCAGAGATCCAAAAATGATCTGATTGAGAGCAAAGCCTGATTCTGCCCTACTGGTCCAAGCTCTGCAGATTCCTCTCCTAGGGTTGGATCTGAGGAAGAGTAGCTCCTGCTGAACTGAGCAACAGTAGGTGCCCCTATCAGCCATCTGGGAAGCTCTGCTGATTCAGAGTAGCAGAATTGTTGGCTCCTCTTTGGTCTGGTTATTTCTCTACAGGCTGAGCTAGATGCTCTAAGTGAGATCAGCTGCTTCTGTGTCTAAACTTCCTCCTTTCTTGGTCTTCCAACCTTTTGAAGTCCACAAGGTCACTCTCTGGTCAAGGCTCTTCTCCTTCCCAATCCCTCCCCACCCCCAAGGAATTTCCTCTCTAGGGTTTGACTAAAACTGATCCCATGACTAAGCTAGCCTGCTACTCAAATGTCCGGGTTCTGTACAAGCATACTGTTTTATACAAGGGAGTCTCCTTAAGAAACCTCAGAATACTTCCTGTGCAGCATCAATTCATTACATCCACTGGCTGTCTCTCCTTCCAAATGGAGTAAGGGCTTTTGGTGCCCAATTCATGTCTTTGATTGATTAAAGAGGTGCTCTCACCTGATTAAGGTTGTTACCTTAAGGGAGGTGGGGTGACTGATTGGTTCAATCAACCCCCACCCTTACACTCCTTTCTCCCAGTTTTTGACAAAGAGTCTTTTCTGTACCAAGGCTAACCCCCTCTATGTGTGCCCTTGATCCCATCCCCTTCCATCTTCTCCAGCAGATTACAAACTCAATTATCTTGTCTCTCTCAAAACTTTAGCCTCTCTCCCCTATCTGCTAATTCCTTCCCTGCTGCCTTCAAACATGCCCAAGTATCCATATACCATGAAAAAAAACCAACCTTTCTAGACTTTATCATCCCTTCCTATGTCTCTCCTCCCTTTCCTCCTTGGAAAAGCTCTCTACACTCACCACACCAGAAGTGAAACAGCACTCACCAAAGGAGCCAACATTCTCTTAACTGCCAAATTCAATGGTCTTTTCTCAGTTTTTATTCTTCTCAATCTATCTGCTGCATTTGACCATTTTTTCTTGGATATTCTCTCCAGAATCAGGATACTACTTTCCTGGTGCTCTCCTTAGCTTGTTCACCATCCACTACAAGCCCCCTGTTTTCCCAAGGTGCTGTCCTAGATCTCCCCTGTCCTCTGGGTTTAATTAGTGGGTTTTAACTATCATTTCTATACAAGGGATTCCCTAATTTGCATTTCCCACCCAAGTCTATCCCTGGAGCATTAGCCCTGTATTATCAATTGCCTTTTGGACGTGTTTAGCTAGATTTCCCTGAGACATTTCAAACTTGTATTGCCCAAAACTGAATTCATCATCTTTTCCCTAAACTGTCTCCCTCTCTCAAATATCTATCAAAGGTATTACCATCCTTCCATTTTCCTAGTTTCATAATCCCAGAATTACCTTAATCCTTCTTCTTCTTTCCTTTCTTCCTTCCTTTTTCTTTCTTTCTTTCTGTCTCTCTGTCTCTGTCTCTCTCTCATCCACATCCCTCATGTTGGATCCCTTCTATCTACTCACGTAGATATCTCCCTTGCTCAGGTCCCCATCACCTAGATTATTGCAACACCTTATTGGTCTGCCTCCCTCAAGTCTCTCAAGGTATCCTACAAAGGGATTTTCTATAAGTGTGCTACCCTACTCAATTAATTTTATTGGTTCCCTACTGACTCTAGGATAAACTATATTGAAGTCTTCTGTTGATCTTTTAAAACCCCATACAAATTTGCCCCAAACCTAGCTTTCCAAACTCATTGGACATTACCCCCCCAACTAAAACTCTGTGATCTAGCCAAACTTTCCTTCTCTTTGTTCCTCATACATGATACTCCATACTTTTGGACATCTGCACTGGTTATCCCTGATACCTGGAATTCCCTCCCTCCTCACCTCCACCCAGTATCTTCTCCTATTTTCTTTAAAACTCAGCTCAAGAACTATTGCACTCAATAAGTCTTTCCTGATCCCCTTTCTGCCAGTGCGCTTCCTCCCAAACCACTTTATATGAAACTACTTTATATGTATTCACTTTGTATTTATTCAGTATATATTTATATGTGTATGGCTTGTCTTGGTGATTAGAGTATAAGCTCCTTACAAGTAGAGATTGTTTCACTGCATCCCCAAGGACCTAATACAATGGCTGGAACATAGTAGGTGCTTAATAAGGGCATGTTAATTAATACATTTTTGTTGGATGGATGAGTGAACGGTTGGAAGAATGAGTAGAAATATTGTAATTTGAACTCAAAAATTCTCTCAATTCCAAATCCAGTACTCATTTCACCAAATCTCACTACACTGTTTCCAGTCACAACGTTTTGTTCCGTTTTGTTTTTCTTGGAGCTAGTCTAGGAATTCTTCCTTTTGAAGTGAGCCTCAAAACCAAGAGTACCAGTCATGAGTATCCACTTTTATGACAATATCAGATCACAAGTTTATAGAACTAGCACTAGAATGGACCTCTGAGGTCATCTAATCCAACTCCTTCATTTTACAAATGAGGAAACTGAGACCCAAGGAGGGTCACATTGGTAGGCATCAGAGGAAAACTATGAACTAATTTATCCTAGAGTCAGTAGGGAACCAATAAAGTTGATTGAGTGGGGTAGTACACTTATAGAATATTCTTCTGTAGAATATTTGAGATGAACTCAGGTCTCTTGCATCCAAAGCCAGAGTTCTTTCTATTGGACCATGCTTCGTAGAGTCAAGAACTGGTGTTGGAAGGTCATCAAAATGTCAGGTAATGAGAGCATGGGGAAGGAATGAAGGAGTAACAGTGAGAATGGAGCAGAAAGGGAAGAAAAGAAGTCTCTGCTTTTGAAGGAACATATGGCTCTAGTTGGTGACAGAGAAGAGACTTCTCATAGCTGAACGAGATCACCCACCAGATGATAAGCCATGACTGCAAATCCAAGGCACTCAGAGACTCTGCCAGCCTACCTGAGCTGCATGAACAAACCATGTCAGCATAACCATGAGAAAGGAGAATGTGAAAAAAGGTTCGTTTTCATTTGTGTGCAAAATATGAAGGCTGCTCAAAAAGATGGTTTACAACATTAATTACTAGTGCATTACACAGAACACAGTAATTTTATTGGTCATACAATATTTTGTTGGGCATGTGTGGCAATCCTGTAAATTGGATCAGCTGTGACAGCACTATTTCAATGAAAGATGGCAACTCTCCTCAACACGTGGTGCCCAGATGAAGTGCACACTGGCATCTAGTTTTTAAAGGGGAGAAAAGAAAGTGAGTGATATGGGGTGGAAGAGAGGAGAGATAGAGACAGAGAGATGGAAGAGAGATAGAACAAGAAAGACAAAGGCAGAGAAATGAATAAGACAGAGTGAGGGAGACATAGAGATAGAGGAGAAAAAGGGAAGGAGGGAAAAGAGAGACTACATGAGAAAAGAATAGTAGGATGCTATTGAAATATTTGTAACAATGGCCCGTCTTGACATGAAATTAATTTCTTAGAAACGTTTTAGGGTTACTTACTATATATTTGACTCTGGGCAAGTCACTTGGCCTCCTTGGTCCCTGGTTTCCCCATTTGTCAAAAGAGGCCAGGCAGAGGGGGATGCAAACAGTTGGTGCTGAATAAACGTTTGTTGAATTAAATGTTTTCAAGTCATTCTCCCCTCCTCAACCCCAGTCCCACCATATTGTCCTATCATTTTAAATTCTAAAATTTGACTCCACTTTACTAGGCAACTAACTTATAGCATTCATTTGTCATTCCAGCCAATAATTTCATCCCTTCTACCCTGGGGACTACCATAAATCAAGTGGAATTTTGCTATTCTCTCTGGATTGAGGCAGTAAAGAAGTGGGTAGAGCAAAAGACCTGAGTTTGAATCCCACCTCAGACACTAGTTGTGTAACCTTGGGCAAGTCACTTAACTTATCCAAGGCTGACGTTTGTTTCTCATTTGGAAAAGAGGACAGTAATGGCATCCATGTCACAGGGTTACTAGGAAGGTCAAATGAGAAAACATGTAAAGCATTTTGGAAAACTTGAAGAACTACATAAATATAAGCTGTTACTATTATTTTTTCATAAAATTATACCCATTCTTTAAAATCCAGAAAAAATCTCACCACATTTTTATGATGCTTCAAGGTTTACACAGTACACAATCACCTTGGAGATTAGGCATAGCTATTATGTTGGAATAAGGAAGCCTCACTTTCATGAGTTCAAATCTGGCCTTGGACATTTACTAACTGTGTGATCCTGGGCAAGTCATTTAACCCTGCTTGCCTCAATTTCCTCATCTATAAAATAAGCTGGAGAAGGAAATGGCAAACCACTCTAGTATCTCTGCCAAGAAAATCCCAAATCGGGTTATGAAGTTGGACACAACTGAACAACATTATCATGCCCATTTTGCAGACAGGAAAATTGAGAATGAGAAAAGGGGTCAATCCATGTCCACAAAGCCAGTAAGTGAACCCAGACCTTCTGACTCCTCACTCTCTCCACTGTCAGACTTGAAGAATTCTATCTACACTGACCTTTGTGATTCCCAGCCTCTCAAAGCATCACATCCATTCACCCCCAAATGACCAGACTTTCTGACACTAGGTTGCTTTCTTCCTCAACATCTTTTATGGAAGCATTTTATTCACTGCTGGTGTCCCATGGAGGCTGGAATATCACCAGTTACCTTGAATATGTCTTGTCTCCCCAATCAGGATATAAACTCCTTGGGGTCAAGGAAGACAGTCATGGACTTCTTTTCTCTTCTCACAAGGGCAGGCACATAGTAAACACTCAATTGTCACATAATGACCTAACTTAATTGTTTTAGTTCTAACACCAATTTGGCAGGGTTCAAGCCCCCATGGGTCATCTTTTGCCCAGTCAGTCCCTTTATGACTTGTGAATATTAATGTAAAACCCCTAGGGCCCCTCTTAAAAAACTGATCAAAATGATCAGTAGTAGAAAGTTTCTAGACTTTAGAATGAGTCAGGGGACATTGGTTCAAATCCTTCCTGAGTGATCTTGGTGAAGTCACTTCCTTGGGCCTCAGTTTCTGCCTCATGTATACAATGAAGAATTGAATACAATGAAGGACTGGCCACTTGAGATCTATGGTCCTAGGATGCTTTGTGTGAATTGGACTAGATGATCCCAACAAGTCCAGACTCCTCCAGTTCTGTGATGGCAAAGTTTTAATCCTGCTAATCCATAAGTTATAGGAAGCCCATGGTGCAGGATGGGGCAAAGAAGAAAGACCAAAGGCCAGACCAAACATGACAAAAAGATGCTAGGCCATAGCAATTCAGTTCAGCTTGTTGCATTTTTTATTTAACCTTAAAAAAAATCAGTATCCAATGAAAAATCCACTTTGGGTGAGTTCTCCAGCTTTTTCACATGTGCTGCTAAACTCAAACAAAACAATGAGAGGAAACCAATTTTGGCTGGAGTCTTCAAACACACTGCACCAATTAAATTACACCAAATATATTATTATACCTTTGAAATGGCTTTCAGACCAATAAATAAAAAAAAGACAAATTCAAATAAAAAAGTCAACTTTGTATTACAAAAAAAAAAATAGAAATTAAATAAAAATCACAACACTGAGTGAAACAACTATGTGCAGTCAAGTTTTTCCCTTCTCTCTCTCTCTCTCTCTCTGTGTCTTCCTCTTTTTATCTTCTAGGAATGATAACATGCCAGTAAAACCCCTACAGAACATTTCCAGTCTGACGATAAGCAATCAATCATTCACATTTGTACTTGAGAGAGCAGGCCTGGGCAAC
>CM053770.1:231086596-231136873 GCA_028658325.1 Potorous gilbertii
AAAAAAATAGAAATTAAATAAAAATCACAACACTGAGTGAAACAACTATGTGCAGTCAAGTTTTTCCCTTCTCTCTCTCTCTCTCTGTGTCTTCCTCTTTTTATCTTCTAGGAATGATAACATGCCAGTAAAACCCCTACAGAACATTTCCAGTCTGACGATAAGCAATCAATCATTCACATTTGTACTTGAGAGAGCAGGCCTGGGCAACCCCCCCAACCCCCAATTTCAACCTGAAAAATAATGTTTCTGATACCTGAACCAGCTGCTCAAACATGAGGCTAATTTAGGTAACCACATTTTGATTTCCAACTCACCCATGCAGGGAAGGATTGGTATACCCATTGGGCAGATGTGTAAACGGAGACACCAAGGGGTCTTGCCTAAGAAGGATAGATACCTGGAACACACCAGGCTTCCTTTCCAGCATCATTAATTCCATGGAAATTAATTAAATGTCACTCCTGTGAGGACTGGTTAACAGGAAGGCTAGAATCCAGCAGAAAGGTTGGCTGAAGGTGTTTCCCACTACTTCAAGCTTCCCTTTTTTTTTTTAAAGGGGAATCTGTGAACTTTATCTGCTCTGGAGTCAGAGGTTCTGGGTTCAGAATCTCACCTCTGATAACTATGTGACCTTGGGAAAGTCATAACCTCCCTGGGCCTCAATTTTCTCACCTGGAAATATCTAGGTCATGCTAGATGGCCCCTGAGGTCCCTTTGGCTCTAGGTCAACGATCCTATGATGCATGACTTGTGTGACTTTGAAGGAATCTTTGAAACTTCCAAGTCCTCAGTTTTTCCCTCTGTGAAATGAGAGACTAGGCTACCTGGCCTCTCAACTCTAAAGCCATCATCTTTGCCCACAGAATGGAATACAGAGGTACCTTGGTGGGTAGAGGGGTAGGGGAATGCTAAGAGGGGAAGAGTACATGGGGGCAAGATGGTACTTCAGTGGGTTTGGAAATATACTGAACCAAAGGCCTTTGAAAGGTATTGTTTAGCAAAGAAGAAAAAGGGGGGCTGAAAGCTATGGGTACATCTGCAGCCTTTGTACCTGAATCATGCAAGGGGTTTCTAGACCAGGCCAGCTAGGGTCCAAGGGCAGCTGGCAGCAAAGAAGACTTGGTCTACCATTTGTTTCATTTGTGATGTACAAAATGGCACTGGGGTGAGCTACTAAGGGCCTCTGCCCCAGAGGCATGCATTTTTAGGAAACATCTGTTTTCCTGGTTAAGTGCATGTGGGAGGGAGAGGGATTAAATCAAAGGATGCGGTACAAAGAGCATTGATTGATTGGCAGTCCTGAGAACCGGGTTCAAGTCTTGCCTCTCTGGCTAACTCTCTGAAGGACATTGAGGAAGGCACTTCACCTCCTGACTCTTCATTTCTTTGATATGTAAAATTCCCAGCATCCTTTGTGGTTCTAACATTCCTATGGGGTAAAAGAACCCTTCCTCTGGCCTAAGGAATCCAAGGGACGATCTCATAAAAGGCAGGGACTAGTTTTTGCTTTCTTTTCTGGGCATCCCCATTGTTTAGCACAGTTCCTGGCATGCAGTAAATGCTTAATACATGTTTATTGGTTGATTGGTTAAGAAGGAAGCAAGGCAGTGCGCTCCTGGTGAGGAGACAGATGAGTTCTGAATGGCATTCTTGATGCTCCAGTCTCTAGGGTGCATTCTCTTTCATCTTCCTAAGTCTTCAGCTCAAACAGCTACATCCTCTCTCATTTCTCTGCCTCTCAGAGCCTGGCAGTTTTCAATCAACGATTCCCAATTGTCTAGGCATGGGGATTCTGCTAGATCCTCCCAGCTACAATAACCCACTGGGAGAATGGAGAATCCTTATGGGTTCTACCTCACTGTTCCAGAGTCCGACCATCCAGCCTTCTCCCATTTCAGGGTCCTGAATCCTAACTATTCCTCCAACTGTACCATGCCAACTCTAGGCTTGGGAATCAGGAAGATCTAGGCTCAAACTCAGAATCAGACACCTAGTAGTTGTATGATCCTGGGCAAACTGCTTAACTGTCTGGGCCTCAGTTCCTCATCTATAAAATGATGGAACTGGACTCAGTGTCCTCTCAAATTCCTTCTATTGCTAATCTATGACCACCCTATGATCCATTTCAGTTTCCATTTAAAAGACCAGAATTCTGATGCATCCTCCAAGCTTACAACCTAATGAGGTACATTCTGTTTGGAAGGAATGCACATTCCAATGGTTTCTCCATTCCTTGACCCAACGCTACACCCTTCCCATATACTAACGTTCTAGAAGCAACCTATTCTAACTCTCCAAGTCCTGTGCCCACCTCCTCTAGCAAGAGGGCACTGTTTGCAGGCTGTGAATACAGCCAGGTTGAACCCGTTAACCCTTTGAAGATTAAAGACATAAAGGAGGATGTCCATCCGTCTCAGGCTGGGACCTCAGAGGCAGCATTCTAGCTAATACTTGCTCCCTTAGAAAAAAGGATGTCTGTTCCTGAGGGGGAGGAGTCAGGTCTCAGTCCTCTAGGCTAACACCCAAGACATTGCCCCCCAGCTTTATGTCTGCTGCTAATTTTACTCTCTTACTCCCATGAAGCCTTTTTACCCTCTTTTTTACCCCTGCTGCCTCCCAGGCAGATATGAGAATGGGGCAGTGAGATTGATAAAGAGGTGGAGGGCAGCGAGTGGGGATGGAGAACATCCATATGGGGCCCGGAACCAAGTTCTGGTTACATGTCCATCCCACCAGTACCCAAAACATTCTTGTGACCCATCTGGAGCTTTCTATTTGGGGTGACTATCAGACATTTGCCTATGGTATCCTAGTGGCCCAAGCTACAGATGCTCCTGCTCCCAAAGGAGTTCATGGAACAGGGCATGGGGAGGCACTGGCCAAGCTCAGCAGTTGGTCAGATTGACCCATTCCCACAAAGTCCTAGGAAGAAAGAGTCATTGGTTGCCTTGTTTGGGACTGTTTCTCCCCAGTCTTGCTTTTTCCCCCACTGCCATGCCCAGAAGCAGTCTGAATGAGATTTCTAAAGAGAGACCTCCCAGACACTCATGCTAGCTGCCGCATCCTCAGAACAGATGGCATCAGGTATATGCTAATTAGACCAAATGGGCAGATGGCCAGGGCTTCCTTTTCATGCGCCCTGTGCAGCTTGGCATGCTCACAGGATTTGGCAAAGGAAGGCCCCTCCAACCGATTTTGAGATCCTTTCTGTCAGTAAACCAGTAACCAGGCAGGTATCAGCACCAGCACAAAGGTGATCCATCCCTCCCCTTTTCCCCTGCCCTCCCCTCCCATGTTCCCCACCCACCCAGGCGCTAATTAAGCTTGTTGCAGATTTCTAGGGCTTTCTTATACACCTGAGTCACATCGTCCATGTCCGTGAGCAGGGAGAAACTATTGTCCACCATCCGATTTCGGTACCTTTTCAGGTACTGAGGCCTCGGCCGGTTTTGAAGCCCCTCAAAATCCTGGATCTGGAGAAAGTTTTCGGCAGAGACGCAGCTCCGAATCCGCTGCTGGGCTGGCCGGCTATCCTGCAGATCGAGGAGGTCAAAGGAGTCACTGGACAGGATGCTGTCGTCGCTGATGACACTGGATGGGCGGCTGTAACTCCGAGAGAGCCCCTCCCCAGGGACACCCCGCTCCTCCATGGATTCCAGCATGGGCGCCCCAGGGCTGGCGAGCGTCGAGTCCGTACTACTGGCCGAGTACTTGCTGTTATGCTTCAAAATGCCTTTCCTCCGGTAAGAGAGGTTATGGGGGCCCCCCCGGGCTGAGTCAGGGACGCCTGGCGAGGGGAGGTTGCTGCTTCCTGGAGCATCATTACTATCCAACAATTCAGATGACTCGCTTCGTTCTGGAGAGGAGTAGTAACCAGATTCTCTCTGCTGGGTCTTCTTCAAGATGCCTTTCTTGGGCATTGTCGCCGACTGCTTGGGTCCAAGTTTGCCGGCTCCCTCGGTCTCCACAGGGCTCTTCAGGGCTGTCCTACACAGCTCCTGCTCCATTTTAAAGCCCGGGGCCAGCGTGGGGCTGACCACCCCTTCGATGAAGCCTGCACTGTGAGAACGATGCTCGCTGTTGCTTCTCTTTTTCAAGATACTCTTAGGTCTCTTGGAGCTGGATTTGCACGGGCTCTCCGCTGGCCCGTCCTGGCCCGACTGCGCAGCATCATTTTCCTTCTTAGACTTCTTCAGCGACCTCTGCCTCTCCAGCGCCCCTTCCGAGGCACCGGCTTTGGCCGAGCCTTTGACTCTGGTCTCCCCCTCCGCTTGCAGGCCGGTGGAGCGATGGTGCCAGTCAATGATCCGGGCCAGCAGTGGGGACTCGGAGTCCCTCAGAGCATCACAGTCACACACACTGCTCCTGCAGCCCCAGTTGACCCACCAGTGGTTGGCAATGTCCTCGATGGTGGCACGGCGTTCGGGGTTGACCATCAGCATCCACCTGATCAGTCCTCGGGCATCTAAAGCCAAGAACAGAAAAGTCTCTGGTTAACAAAGAAGGCCCAAATTTGACTGTGAGGAATGAAAGCTGGGCAGGTAGATGATTAAGAGGCCCCAGGAAGGAAGGCCGTCATAGAAGCTGTGGAGAACCTATGCCATTGGATCTGAGGTGGATCAGCTTCAGGATGTGTGCTGCAGGCCCACGATCCTCTCAGAGCCATGCACTAGCGGGCTAGCACACAGCTGAATGTTCTTCCGTATTAGTGAAGGAATGTCATAGCACTTTGGACCTTTCCATCAACCCTAGTCATTTTTTTTTAGGGAAAGGGTAAAAATGGGCAGAGAGAGAAAAATGTTCTTGACCTGATCAGATTTCTCTAGTGAGTATCATTCCCCCAAAAAAGGGAAACACAGATTATCAAATATTCCTTTCTCATGTGGGAGGAACATTTATACAAACACACACATACGTATGTACTTATGTCTCTCTCTCTCTGTGTGTATATATATATATATACACATAGATATCATATATGCTTGTGTGTACACACACACACACACACACACACACACACACACACCACACACTATCATCTGGAAATGAGAATAAAATCTTCTCAGGGCCAGGCCAAAACATACCTATGCATTGGAGTGGGGAAACTGAGGTTAGTTAACACCTGCACAATTGTGAGGAGTTTCTTTAGGATTCTGATCTACTCCAGGAAGGCAAGAGTCAACTGGGGAACATGTTGATACTTAAAGATGGTATTTAGTTGGATGGGTCATGATTCCCTATTTCATTAGCAGATCATCTTTTCCATGTTTTGTCTATTTAGGGGGCAGGGGTAGAATGTATAGGAACTTCTCAGGAAAATTCTAATTCCAGTGCAGATTTCCTGGGTGACCTTAGATAAGTCACTTAATCTTTGTGGGCCTTAATTTTCTCAAGTGTGAAATAAAGCAATTAGACCAGGTCATTGGTGCCAAAGTGAGAGGCCATATATTGACTTAGACAACTACATATTAACATTCTCTATCTTCTATATTATTTTGGGTGGGCAGCTAAATGGTGTATGGGATAGAGTCAGGAAGACCTGAGTTCAAATCCAGCCTCAGGTACTTACTAGTTGCATAGCCCTGGGCAAGTCATTTCACTCTGTTTGCCTCAGTTTACTCATCTGGGAAATGATCTGGAAAAGGGAATGACAAACCACTCCAGTATCTTTGCGAAGAAAATCCCAAATGGGGTCACAAACAGTCAGAATAACTGAAAAATGACTGAACACTTGTTAAATATTTCCCAACTGCATTTTAATCCGGTTCAGGTCACAAGGAGCTATGAGTGTTTGACCCCTCGGACAGGGTGACCTCTGAGATTCCATCCAGCTTTTACTCTTTGAACATCTTTGGTCTTAAAGAGATGCCTGGAGCACAGAGACATTAAGTGACTGACCCAGGATCACTCAGACAACAAAAGTCAGGGGCAGTACTTGAACCGAGATCCTTTGGACATCAAAGCCAGTTCTTGATGCCATACTCTTTCTCCAGCCCCTCTGGTTTTCACATAACCCACCTCCCACCTCAGGGTCAGGCAAGAGAACTGCTCCGTATTAGGGCATGCTCTCAAATTTCATTTTGTCAGCATTAAACTGCTGGGAAACCTCTGCTCTCCCAGATGGAGCTGAAAAGACCCTAATGGAACTTTGTGGAGGTCAGACAAACCTATTATATATCTTGGTTTATGGGGTTGACCTTTTGAAGTTAAAGGGGGAAAAAATAGTTCCCAAATTGGAATCAGTTTATAGGCCAAATATTCTAGAAGCTAAGTCCCTGCCTGACCACTCCCAGAGGCCCCAGGCTACCTTAAGCTAAACCCTTTGCTCCTGTGGCTACATCCTCTTCCTATTAGCCACAGTTGGATAAAGTAAGAGGCAAGTCTCTATATAATCGATATAATCAATACTTCTCTATAGGCTGACCACAATTTTGATCCAAAAGAATTTAGTTTGGATTATATGTCAGATGAATCTAGACTGAGATATATGACAGCTGCAATCAAACAAAAGCTATTTCAAAAGAGAAGGGGAAATGTGAAAGTTGATTGGTTAGAACAGCAGGGGAGGAGGACTGCAGACATAGGTGGTGTTGAAAGTAGCCATCACCAGTATAGGGAAGGCTCTGGCTGCAGCCATCCTTGTGGCTGTGAGTGGAAAGATTAGCCCTTGGTCCAGCCCTAAATTCTGTGGTTATTTCAGAGAGACAGGGAGCACTTTGTAGGGGGGTCTTGGACAACTGACTCACCCATCTTTCTCTGTAGGGTTCTTTGCAGGACTCTCTGTCAGAGGTTGGGGAAGGGGGACAATTGGGAGATTGGGGACCCCGCAAAATATCTGCTGTAATAAAATGATGCTCAAAGTATTAGCTGGGCCTGGCAAGGCAGCAATCCTGATCCTCCTCAGCTGCACTTGACAGCAATTACCCTAGTTCTGCTACACACCTGAAGGCTGCGTAGGTTCCCGGTATTCTCCACTGCTGATTTGACGGATGAGATTCTTGTGGTCGAAGCCATCAAAAGGCATTGTCCCATAAACCAAAGTGTAAAGCAATACGCCCAGGGCCCAGCTGTCCACCTGGAGCAGAAGGATGAGAAGGAGAAGAGACATAAAGGCCAAGTCCAGCAAAATCTCCTTCAACCATGGGTTCTTACCTGTTTGGGGCAATAGCCCCCTTTGGCACTCTGCCAAAGCCCATGGACCCCCCCCCCCTCAGAATGCTTATAAATGTGTGTGTGTTTATCCTTCGTTGCCAAAGAAGACCATGCCATCAGAGAAATAATGGCATGACTTGCACTTGACTTTGTTTTGAGGGAGGGAGGGCTGGCTTATAAATATATAAAATACAGAGGATGACAAAAAACATTGAATTGTAATAGCTTAAAATTTCACAAAGACTTTTGGAACACCCTGTATATAGTCATCCAAATTTTTTCAAACCAACGAAGATGAATTATTTCCAGTTCTTTGCTTCAACAAAAAGTGCCACCATACAGATTTTGTTGTATGCGAAAACTTTTGGTCATTGATCTTTTTTCCCCTTTCCCACTTGATAGTACTTTACTTTTTCCAAAGATAATTTTCAATATGCATCCAAATATTAAAAAAAACAAAAAACAAGTTCACAGAGCCAGGTTAGGAACCTCTGAGCCAAGCCATTAGCAGAATCAAAATGACTGCTAACCTCAGCCTTATTCCCCCTTAAGACCCCAAAGCTGCTGTTAGCAACTGGAATGTCATTACTATCTATGATCTGACAGATAATCTCCAAAGCATTACAGCTGAATGTCACAGGGGCAGCCAGGAGGGAGGTCTGATTCTTCCTTTCAGTGAAACGATAATTAATAATCCAAAATAAGGCAGCTAGAGGGGACAACAGATAGAGTGCTGGGCCTGGAGTCAGGAAGACTTGTATTCAAATTCAGCTTTAGACAATTCCTACCTCTGTGATCTTGGGTAAACCACAATCTCCATCTTCCTCAGTTTCCTCATCCAGAAAATGGCTATCATTATAGCACCCAGCTCCCAGAATTGTTGTATCAAATGGGATCATATTTGTAAAGTACTTAGTACGGTGCCTGGCATATAAGTAAGTACTTTATCATCATCCTCATCAGGTATCCATTACACAGTGTAGTACTTTTTATCTACTTAGCCTCAATTTCCCCATCTATGAAATGGAGACAATTATAGCACCTACCTTAGAGATTTGTGGTGAGACTCAGATGAGATCATACACATTATGTGCCTTGCAGTCTATAACACCATTATGTAAATGCTAGCTGTCATTACTATTCATCATTCAATGCCCTTACATGTATACTTGGTTTGACAAGTGACTTGCCCAGGATCACAGAGCCAGCATGTATCAGAGGCAAGTCTTGACCCCATGTCTTTATAATATCCAGACTGCTTCTCTTTGGGGAATATGGCAGCCCACAAAAGTACGGTTTAGGCTGCTTCGATGGAAGGATAGGAGCCAGGAGGTCAGGAAGAGAAATCCTAGGGAACATGATGACTATTTTCAAGTGTTTGAAGGGTCATTACATGAATGAGAAATTAGATTGTTTGTGTTTGGCCCCAGATGGAAGAACTGGGAACCACAAGTGGAAGTAACAGAGGTAAATTTAGGTTAGATTTCAGGGAAAAAGTATCTTAATGATTTTGGTTGCCCAAAAGAGGTAAATTTAGGTTAGATTTCAGGGAAAAAAATATCTTAATGATTTTGGCTGCCCATAAGGTGGAACCGACTGCCTCCATATAGCTAGTGAAGCCCCATCACTGGAAGGCTTCAAGCAAAGGCTGGATGGCCACTCATCAGGCCTGTTATACATGGAACACCATTGGGATTAGAGCACAGCACCTTCATGGTTGGATCCTCCAAGGCGTTCAAGTCCAAGCCTCTCATGTTATAGATGAGCAAACAGAGACTTGGATGTGAAGTGACTCACCCAAGGTCACACTCTTAATGTCCTCTCTAATTCTGGTACATTTGGTAACTATATGTCTATCCCTAGTGCATTTCATCTTCTTAGCTTGAACTCAACAGTCTAGCCCATTGAGGTCTTTCTGGATCCTGACTGTCATCCAAAATATCCGTCAGCTTCTGTGTCACCTACAAATGTGATAAATCACAACGTTGAAGCTCACATCTGTCTGTTTAAAGAAGCTTTGGGACACCGAAAGGGATAGGGGGAAGAACATAGAGAAGAAAGAAAAATATGTATGTGTGTGTATATGTATGTGGGTGTGTGTTGTGTGTGTGTTTCTCGCCCATTAGACGAATCCATTGAAACCTAATTTTGTATTTAAATTCTGCCCATCCCACCAGCCACATCACTCACCTCAGGCCCCCGGTACGGTCTCCCATTGACAATTTCTGGGGATGCATAAAGGGGGCTCCCACAAAAAGTCTGCAAAAATTTATCCTTTTGATAGAGGTTGGAGAGACCAAAGTCAGCAATCTGCAAAGCAAATCAAGACATCACTCTGCTCATTAATCCAATTCAAATCAACTCAGTTCACTGAGCATTCCTCAAGCCCCGCAGTGCCAACCGCCTAGTTCACTGGAATTCAGGCCAACGTTTCTGACATCTACACCTTTTCCCAACAAACACAGGCTATCTATTGACGGAGGCTCATTTCCCACAAGAGCATTCCTCCACTAGACCACTCGGCTGCATTTTCATTTTCTCTTTGGCATTCTTTCTCCAGGAGAAGGTCCATTTGACTTAGGGAAAAGCAAAGTTACAGTAGGAGATAACCGAGATGTCCATTTGTCATGTGTATAGCTTAGATGGAGTCACTCATTGGAAATTGACTTTTAAAAATCCCATAATGGCTTCTTATCTGCCTAGAAATAATCACAGCAAGTATCTAATGACCTATGATGTATAATCACTTAATTGAACATCTGTCTAGTGGGGTGAATATAAAATAATTGGTTCCCATTTACATTGTGAGTGCAGTTTTTAATTTACTTTAAAAATTATTTTGTATCATCTCTGATTACAGAAAACGGTGTAAAGTTTAGAGCAGAGATGTGTGACCTTAGCAGTTCATAAGGTGGAGTGTCTGACCCTACATGTATACACACACACACACATACACACACACACGTTGTTGTGTTTGTCCTTCGTTCTTGAAGAGGACCATGACATCAAGATGATGACATAACTTGCCGTTGACTTTGATTCGAGTGAGGGAGGGCTGTGCATGGTCCCCAACCTCACTTTCCTCTCCTGAGCCACCTGGGTCCAGTGGCCCAATATTTATCAAGATGGCTGGCCCAGAATGTAATATGAGAACCTGGCTCTTTCAGGCTAAGGTCCTACAGCATTCTCACTTTGAGTGAGATACACCCACTCAGTGAATAGGCTTCTTTAAGTAGTTGCTCAAGCGATCACCCCTTTAATCAAAAAAAAAAAATCAAACTGGAAGGAAAAGACCCTCAAGGTCCCTGGGTAAAAAAGAACAATTACTGCTTAGTACTTAAATTCACTCTGTGCTAGGTGGGTGGGGACTTGTCCAGTCTTATGAGCCACTGAGTGAATTGGGTTTGAGGTTTGATGTTTGAACAAGAAATGTAGCCAGTAAACCCAAAGGAAAAAAGGCAGCTTTTGGGGGCGGAACACAGGAAGAGGAGCACCCACATATACACATATGTATATATACATGTTTTGTGTGTATGTGTGTATATACATATATACACACATATACACATACATACATTATATATGATATAATATAATAAATATAATTATATATTTATGTATATATAATATATGTGAATATATAATTATATGTATATGTATATATATTATATATATAATTAAAACGTACCTCCCTCCCTTCATTGCAGAAGTGGGGAATTATGGGTATATAATATTGCATATATGGTTAGATACGATTAAAGGGTCTCTCATAATGCCTTTACTCTTCCTTTTTTAACGTCTGTTACCAGGGATGGATGGACGGATGGATGATAGGGGAGGAGAAGAAATACAATTGGAAAGAATGTGATTTAACAACCAAAAGGGTCAATAAAAAAATGTTAAAATAAAAGTAGAGCAACCGCTACCACAAAGAAGCTGCATGACCCTGGACAAGTGACCTAAACTTTCTAGGTTTCAGGTTCCTATTTGCAAACAAAGAGGGTTGGGAGATTGACTTCTAAGACCCTCCCAGGTCTGAATCTATGATGCTACAAACTGGAAGGACCCTTTGAAGTCAGAACCCAACACCATCTCTTTTTTACACAAGAAGAAATGGCGGCCAGAAAAGCGTAGGGTCACATGGTTGGTACCATGGGATTTGAACCTAGGGCTTATGATCTTCCAAGCACAGGCCATGTACTTTCCATAACCCTTGGAGTTACCTATACTGTGGTTCCCTCAGAAAGTCATGCTTTTCCATTTGGTGATTCATCCACCCAGTCACATCTGTCTGTGCCTTTCCTCACTTATCACAGTGTCTGTCCCAGAGTAAATGCCTAATGTCTTTTGAGTGCTGAATTCTGAATCAAGGAAAACCTGGGTTCGAATCCCCATATCCCCACACTTGATGGTTGTGTGAGGGTAGACGAGCTGCCAAGCTGTCAGTTCTCTCAAATGTTCTTTTCTGTCAATGAGAATGGTAACAGCACCTATGTAACAGGGTGAGGATGGAATGTGATAAAACACAGAAAGTATTCTGCAAACTATAGAGTGCTCTAGAAATCAAAGTTACTGTTCTTTTACTGTGGTTTTTTAAATTGTGGCTATTAGAAGGTAAAAGGGCAGCTAGGTGACCTGGAATCAGGAAGATTTGTCTTCATGAGTTCAAATCCAGCCTAAGACACCTAGTAACTGTGTGGCCCTGGACAAGTCACTAACCCTGTTTGCCTCAGTTTCCTCATCTGTGAGATGAGATGGATAAGGAAATAGCAAACCACTCCTGTGCCAAGAAAACCCCAAAAGGAGTTGAACACAACTGAAACAACCCAACAACAAATAAAAGGCAGCATCATTTCTTTCCACCTGCCCAAGGATTCCTTTGTCTCCCAGAGAGCCATATTGCTCTCCCCTCTCATCCCTGTCCCCACCCTCCTTCCCTTATCTGTTCAGCTGACCTGGGGCCCATCTGCTGGGCTGGATTCGAAGAAGCTGCTTCTGTATTCTGAAACTTTTCTGTTCTATCTGAACTGTTTCTGTAACAGTAAAATTTTAAAACAATGGAAACGCTGAGGCTTGAAATTGGAGACTTTCTCCATGGTGCCCAAACCTGACCATGCATTACCTGAGATAGACTGAATCATGCGGAATATGTGAAGGTAGGACACTCATGGAACCCTACCGTCTGGGTGATGTTTTTACATTTCAAGCAAAATGTTAACTAGTCACAAACTAGGGGTAAAACCCATAGCATCAGAGTATGCCAGATTAGAAGCTGGAGAGGGAGAAGGCATGCAGCCCAATCCTCTCATTTTACAGATGACCAAACTGAGGCCCAAGAGGTCAGATGACTTTCCCATGATCACACAGGTGGTTTCATATGATTATTAAGGCATCAAGGCAGTATAGCCTAGTTGATAGAAAGAAAGTCTCAAAGACTGGATTCAAAACCCGCCTCAGACACTAGCTATGTGACTCCTGAGCAAGAGAGGGCAGAGAAGGTGCTGGGCTGAATTAAGAAAGGAAATTCCTTCACCTGGGAGTACCCTATATGAAGGAAATCACATGTCCTGACCTTGTCCCTCTCCTGTTAAGGGCTAAGTGTTTTCATGCACAGAATCATAGATGTTGAGCTGAAAGGGACCCAACTCCTTCATTTTACAGATGAGGAAACTGGGGAGAATGAAGCCAGATGACAGAGGGCAGATAAAATAAGAAAAATAATCACACTTACTTCATCACATCCCGGGGTTATAAGGATCAAACAACAGAGTATTTGTAAAGTGCCTAGAGCAGTGTCTGAAATGTTTCAGTTCTTCAGTCATTTTCAGTCATGTTTGACTCTTCATGACCCGCTTTGGGGTTTTCTTAGCAAAGATGCTGGAGTGGTTTGTCATTTCCTCCTCCAGTTCATTTTACAGATGAGGAAACTGAGGCAAACAGGGCAAAGTGATTTACCCAGGGTCACATAGCTAGGAAATCTGGGGCCAGAGTCTTCCTGATTCCAAGACCACCATTCCATCCATTTCATCACCTAGCAGCCCCTTGTCTGGTACAGAGTAGATGCTTAATAAATGCTTCTTCTCCCCACCCCCCTCACCTCTCCTCCCCCCCCCCGCCCCCCCCCGCCCCCAGGTAATTCCCTCTCTAGATGCTGCTGAGGAGTTTTGACTAAGAAATATCCATTCCTACAAGTCCAGAGACTACCCAGAACCCTGCACATGCTTGGAGGCAAAGGCAGACACCAGAATGAGCCCATTTTGTTAAAAAAAAAAAAAAAGGAAAAGAAAAAGAAAGAAAGCAAAAGAAATTTCACTTGAATGACTGGAATGTCATTGAAAGCAGCTGGGGCATGATGGCTGTCTGAGAACACCATTCATAGAGCTCCAATGGCACTTAATTACTGACATTCCACTTTCTTATCAAGCCCCCCCACCTCCACCTCCCTCAGGAGCTGGCAGAGAGCTGCTCTGAAGGCCAGGAGTGTGCCCCGTCAATCAGGGGGCCAGAGGGCCATTCTTGAGGGCCACAGTCACTAGGACAGTGTAAGCCCAGGGCTGAGGCCATGTTGGGGGCTTCCCTCCCCTACATCTGTGGGTATTGGCACTGGATCACACACACACACACACACACACACACACACACGCACGCACATGCACATACAAAAGCAGGTACTCCAACACACACACACACACACACACACACACAAATGCACATGCACATACAAAAGTAGGTACTCCAACACACACACACATACATATACACAGGTACTCCAGCACAAGTATATATACATACCCAGCTACTCCAGCACATGTATACACATGTACACATGCATGCGTACATGCACCCAAGCACTCCAGCACACATATACACATGCATACATCCAGCCAGCAGCTTTCACACCAGGGCAGGACCATCTTATGTTCACTCAGGCTGAGAATATTTACATTGAAGCCAACTCCCATCCTCACAGACTGATATTTATCCACTTCCCTCATTAAAGCTGTCAGAGCCCAGGACAGAAGATTAATAGAAATCGAGATGACTTCATGTTCTGGGCACTTCCGTGAAAATGTAAGAATTCCAAAAAACTGAAACAAAACAAGAAAAAACAAAACTCTCCTCGTCTGAGGAGTTGAAAAGCTTACATGTTAGGTCCAGGCACCAACATCATAGGAAGATTTATTCATGTTTATGACTGATGAGATCCAAGCTATTCATTCATTCAAACATTTATTATAGATCTGCTTTCAAGCAATTAATTAACAAGCATTTATTAAGCACCTACTGTGAACTAAGCTGGACAGCTGGGTGGTGCAGTGGATAGAGCACTAGGCCCAGAGTCAGGAAGACCTGAGTTCAAATCCAGTCTCAGACACTTATTAGCTGTATAGTCCTGGGCAAGTTACTTAACTCTGTTTGCCTCAGTTTCCTCATCTGGAAAATGAACTGGAGAAGGAAATGACAAACCACTCCAGTATCTTTGTCAAGAAAACCTCACAATGGGGTCACAAAGAGTCAGATATGCCTGAAAGGCCTCATAACAAAATATGAACTAGACGCTAAAGAAAGATACAAAGACAAAAATGAAATAGCCCTGCCTTCAGGGAACTTATATTGTCCTAGGACATCGACATATACACGCTCAGAATAAGTGAAAACAAAGAAATTTTAAATGGAACAGAGCGCTAAGAATTGGAGGGATCCAGAATCCTGGGTGGGTACTAAGGACCCTCTATGTTCTTAGAACTGTTCTACACACTAAAGATGAAAAGATAAAACGGTCCCTACCCTCAGAGGCTGTCATTCTATGGAGAGAGACAACATTGAAATATATAATTAGATACAAAGTAGACACAATAAACACAAGACCACTTTCCCCCTGGGGCATGATCTGAGTGCAAAAAGCACAGAATATGGAATCAGAGGACCTCGATTCAAGTCCTGCCTTGGCTGCTTTGTAACCTGGGGCAATGGAATTTGTTGCCTCAGATCTTCCAGCTCTCAATCCATAATATTATTGCAGAGGATGAAAACAAATAACCCAGAGAAAGGGCTCAAGGTCACAAAACTAGTAATAGGCAGACAGTGCAAGGAATCAAACCCAGAGCTCACGTGCTATCCTGAGACTTAACCCCCAAACCCTCGAGAATTCAGTAGGCCTGAAAAGACCTTTTGATATCCACATGTCCAGCTCCCTCCTTTCTCAGATGGCGTGGACCAAGGTCATGGAATGAGATCCAGCAGAGAGTTGAGGGCTCTCTGAGATTCCCTCCTACCAAACACCAGCTTTTTCTGAGGAAGACTCTTTGGGAGGCTCTAGAAGTAGACATTTCAGAGACCAGCTGGGAATCTCTGAGGAATGTACGTATTCTCTAGTTCCCACCGAAGTCATGACACAAAACCATGTCCTTTCCCCCAAGTTGCTAGACAATGGCAACTTATTTGCTTGGTGTCTTTGACATGCAAAGATTCAGCATCTTTGCATGGGTGGGTAGAGGGGCAGACTATAAAACAGGAAGACCAGGATTCTAGTAGGTATGTGACCAGGGGCAATTTGCTCTACCAGGGGAAGCCTCACAGGAGACTGAGCGATTCAGCTTTTAGTTTGAAATTTGTTCCCATAACCTCTCTGAGACTCAGTTTTCTCATCTGTATAATGGGCATCTCACAGAATTGTCCTGAGGTTAGTTAGGATTTCATTTACAAATTCAGCAACTTTCCAAGAATAACTCGTGTTCAAAAAGTATGAGTTCAGATTCTTCCAAGTGGCTCCAACCTACTTCCCAGCCTTAGCTCCCATTACTCATCCGATTACATGGCATCCCCAGAATCCATTTGACCTTACCTTCCCACTTTTAGGCCTTTACTCAATGGCTGGAGCCCCACCTCATTCCACTCTATCCACCTGTCTAACCTTAGTTTATAATCTGGGGCAGCTAGGTCTTTCTGAGTTCAAATCTGATCTTAGACACCAACTGTGTGACTCTGAGCAAATCACTTAATCCTGTTTGCTTCAGTTTCCTCATCTGTAAAATAAGCTGAAAAAGATAACGGCAAATCACTCCAGTATCTCTGCCAAGAAAACCCAAATGGGGTCATGAAGAGTCAGATGCAACTAAAAAAGACTGACCATCATCTTGGTTCATAATCTGCTTTCTCCACAAAGCTTTCCCTTTCCTCTCCAATAGGAAATAAAAGCTCTGTGTGCCTTCTATACCTTGACCCTAGATTAATTTGTATTATAGTCATATCTTACCATCTCAACTAGACTATATATGCTCCTTGAGGGCAGGGATGGAGTCTTATCTCTGCATATCCCTTCCTTCCACCCCTAGCATCTAGCACAGTATATGGTTTTTAAACTCTGTCTCTGGCTTCATCAATGTGGAAAGCTTCTTCTACCTGAGGAAGTGAGACTTGAGTCTCACTTTCCGCATCTGTAAAAATGGGGATAATATCATCGCGTCTATTTTTAACACAATATTAGATAGGTCATTGTTATAAAGAACAAAAGTCCTATTCCAAACCCCTAACTCAATCTAACAATTCTTGGAATGCAATTAGCTTCCTTCACTCTCTAGCAATCCATCAACAATCATTCATTAACCTTTACTATGTGCCAGGAATTGTGCAGAGAGCTGTAGTCACAAAAGAAAAATCAAATTTAGCTCCTGCCCTTTAAGGCCTTTGCATCCTTCCCAATGCACCTTTCTTTATTCTGACCTTAACCAATACTCAATAACATGAGTGTTTCCATATGAAGCCACAAATGGGTGTTACTTCTGTCTTTAAGCATATGACCCATCTGGCCTGATGCAGCCAAAGCTGTCTGGTCTGTTTGCTACAAACCTTCATTCTGTTCTTTTCATTTTTTAAATACTTTTTTCTTTTTCCCATTTGGGTAACCTCCTCCTTCTCCAACTCCCCCTCTCCTGGGGAAAGAAAGAAAAATAAAACCCTCATATCAGATATGCATGGCCAAGGAAAACAAATGCTCACATTCTAGTAGGAGAGGCAACATGTAAAATAATTAGGTATACAGCAGATACACGGAAAGTTAGTAGGTGCACTGACAGGCCTGTAATCAGGAACACTTGAGTTCAAATCCAGCCTCAGACACTTACTAGCTATGTGACCCTGAGTAAATCACTTAACCCTGTTGACCTCAGTTTCCTCATCTGTTGAATAAGCTAGAGAAGGAAGTGGCCAACCACTCCAGTATCTCTGCCAAGTAAAGTTCAAATGAGATCACAAAGAATCTGACATGACTGAACACATAAGATACATATATTAGAGACCAAAAGTAAACTTAGCTGATAAGGCAACTGGGGGGACCAGATAAGACCTTCTGAAGAAGGTGGAATTGGAGCTAACTCTCAAAGGAGGTGAGGGATTATAAGAGGCAGAAGTGAGGAGTGAGCGCTGACCAGGCATGAGGCACAGCTAGTGCAAAGATGCAGAGATGGGAGAGGTATGATGTATGTAGGGAACCAGCAAATAAGCCAGGTTGATGGAGTGTGTGTTGAAGGGAGTGATATGTAACATGTTTCAGAAAATAAGAAGGGACAAGTTTGTGAAAAGTTTATTAGCACCTACTTTGCAAACTTAAAAGTGTTAAAGAGTTACTGAAAAAGGAAGTGACTTGTTTAGAGTCACACAGCTAGTATGTACCTTGGGCAAAATTTGAACTCAAGCTCCACTCTGCCATCTGGCTGGTGCCTACATTTGTCCCAGTAAAAGTGCTGCATGTGGAGTACTCGCCCACAACTCTAGACATGAACCAGAGACCACCACTAAGCAGAGAGTGCTCTAGTGAATCTTTGGGCACCTGAAACCCAGCTGTTTCACCAGGATTGGAATCAAGCTGGACAGTTCAGCTCTGAGAATGGATTTCAGGGTCAGTTACTCTGACTCAAGACTAGATGGACTATCCAGGGAAGCTTACATAAGACTTTGGACAACTCACTTAACCTACTCTGTAAAATAAGGGGTTAGATTGGTTGACCTCAGGAGTCTCTTTCAGCTCCAAGTCTATGATAATATTATATGTCAACATTCCAAGGGCTCCATGACCTCATTGGTATATATTCTACAAAGGAGATTTCAATACAGTTGTACCCAATCATGGGGTAGCAGCCACCTACTCCTATCCATTCATTCTACAGTTGAGGAAACTGAGACCTAAGTGCCTTGCTATAGGTTAGACAGCAAAACCAGGACTCAAGCTTGGCTCCCACTCCTCTAAATCCAACACTCAATTAGTTAGCTAACTCTAAAAGGAGGTGAGGGATTATAAGAGGCAGAAGTGAGGAGTGAGCGCTGACCAGGCATGAGGCACAGCTAGTGCAAAGATGCAGAGATGGGAGAGGGTTTGCTTGGACCTCCATTTTGCTCAAGGCAAGAATGTAACCTTGACATAATAAGAAAGCATCTGAGACCAAATTTGAACTCAGGTCTTCCTGATTCCAGGTCCAGCAGTCTTTAAAGAATGATTGACTCATCACAAGCATTGATTTAGAGCTGCAAGGGACCTTTGAAGTCAAGAACTCAATGCTCCATTGGAATTCACCAACTGGGTAACTTCCTCCAGCAATGTAGATGGCATTCCACCAGGTCAGTGCATTTGTTAACCAACAAATATTTATTAAGCACCTACTATGTGCTAGGCACTCTGGAGGATACAAAGTACATAATGGGGCTCCTGAACCTGAGGTGACCACAGCCTAGTTGGATAGATGAGGTCAGGCCATCAACAATTATTTATTAATCAACTTATTATAGTGATGTTATCATTAATAATTATTTATATTTTATTTCATATTTTATATTTATATATTTTTAATATTTATATATTTACATTATTTATATGGCAGGTACTATACTGGAAGTACAAATATAAGAGTGAAACAGTCTGCCCTCAAGGAACCTGTAGTCCAGCCAATGAAAGGGACAAAAATATGTCTAAGAGCTTGTCACATAGTAGGTATTTAATAAGTAATTAATGGGAAAAAACGATAACAACTAGCAATTATAGAGCTCTTTAAGGCTTATAAAGCACTTTACTTTTGGTAACTTTTTGAGGTAAATGCTCTTATTATCCCATTTTACAGCTGGGAAACTGAGGCTCTGAGAAGTTAAATAGCGAATGTCACTTTAAACTGAACATGGTGCAATTATGGCTAATCTTGGCTGGAAAAAAATATTTAAGAAAAGGTACCTCTCTCTGTCTTTGAAGAGGTAGGGGGCCTATAGATGTGTAATACTGCATGTGCTGTGAGACACTATTGGTGTGCTGGGTGATCTTGATGAAATATTTCCCACCATCCCTCCTTTTGTTACAAGGGATGACTCACTGGGTAAGAGAAGGAGGTAGGGAAATATTCAGAAATAAAGGGAATTTTAAACAGAAGAGAAGGATAAAAATTAGATTTTTTTTTTTAAGAAAAAGGGAAAAAGCAATTATGAGAGTTGTCCCACAGTAAAATGCACTGCTTCAAGATGTTCCTCATAAGGGTATAGATGTTGGGAATAGCCTTGAAAGATGCAAGGGGGAAAGACAAAGGAAGAATAATCCAGTTGACCAAACCAGTTGGGGGGAGTAAATCAGTGACAGATACACCATAATCAACAAACCTGGAGTTCAATGCTAGACATCAAAGATGGTACCACTAGAAAGGAACTGCCAAGAACTCCTATGAGCCTTCTCACAGGGCCCTTGACTGAGACAGAATCCAGAGCTAGATGGGTACTGAGATTTGTCTCCCTGCTGAACTTGGCAGTCAGAAGACCTGGATTCATATCCTACTGTAGACTACTAGTTGTGTAATGCTGAGCAGGCCCATTTTTTCATCTATAAAATGAAGAAATTTGCTCTAAATCAAGCTCTAAGATCCCATGGTCCTGAGGGCCAGTGGAAAAAACAGGCACCCGCGGGGGTCAAGTCTTCAGTTAAAATCTCATCTCTTTGTGACCCTGGACACATCTCTGGGTGCTCCTTTTCAGGACCCAAGTTTTCTCATCGGTGAAATGAGGTGGTCATTCCTGCTTGAAATCTAGGATCCTTCTTGTTGCTAAGCTCTGGTAAGGCCAATCTACCTGTTTAAGCGCCCACAGGTTTCCTTTTTGCTTCTGGGGCCCTTCAGTCCTCCTGCTACATTTCCATTGCCATTGGGCAACAGGGTCTGTCCCTACCCACTCTGGACACAGTGACCCGGGCAGCAAGAAAGCTTCCCAGCCCCCCTTGAGGAAAGTCCTCAGCTTGATGTCACTGAGACTGTGTCCTCATTACAAGTCTCTCTGCAAGAAAATGTGATGAGAATTGTAGACATTCCATTCTCCCATAGTTATTAATTGTGAGCTAATGACCATGCCGGATTCTTATTTTAGAGGCAGGCTTCCACAGCCAAAGGAAAAAGTGCATTTCTCTCATTTTTTTCTGTCAACCCGACGGGGATGAATATTTTTAGAATCTATACCCCTCACAACTGCCAGAGAGCACATTTCTAGCTCCAGATGTGCCGGGTGCAGAGGCCTCTCAAGCAGGCTACACCAAGGAAGGAGGATAAGCCGTCCTGCAAACACTGAGACACAGGATACAGTAGGCATCCACAGGATGTGATCAGGCTTTCAAGTTACAAGCAATCCCCCTCCCACCTCTCCTAGCCCTAAGTATGAAAGGGGAAAATGAGATCCAAATCCTAAAAAGTATCATTGGAGGTGGACTTCAAAATAGAAACTGCTTGCTATCATCTCACTGATTGCCTAAGAGTCCATCTGTTGGGTTCCTCTAAACTGGTTTAGGCTGCCTACTTTCTGAAGGCCAAGCCAACTTGCACATCATGGGCCTGCGGGCCAGCTTGTGACCATGTGTTCGTCTTTGGGTGCAAACATCTTTTATTAATGTTTCCTGCAAAAAAGGCTGAGTCAGGAGGAGCTGAGAATATAGAGCAATCACATAAAGCCTGAAGAAAATGTAACTTAAGTCAGAAAGCAAGAAGATAAAATGGATGGAGAGCCTGGAGGCAAGACCTAGCTCCCCAGCTAGAAGGCCAATGGCCTTCTAAGTCCTCAAGTACAGCCTTTTGACCGAGTCCAAGTTTTACAGGAGAAGGGGATCCAGTCAAAGGCCCATACTTGAGGACCTAGAGGGCCATATGTGGCCTCAAAACCACAGGTTTCCCACCCCTGAATGACTAAGGGATCAGAGGCAAATCATTTTATAAAAGGAGGGGACTGAGTTAGTTGATCTTAAGGTTCCTTCTGGCCCCCAAGGTCATAGGAGCATAGATACAGAACTAGAAGAGATATTACTCCAATCCCTTAATTTGATAAAGAAACTGAGGTTCAGAGAAGTTCCCCAAAGTCACAAAGGCATCAAAAAACAAGGATTGGTATTCGAACACTATCATTCCAATTGTGGATGGTGAGTTCAGGAGAACAAACAGGCATATGGCATAAGATCATATTTGTAGAGTTGATAGAGACCACTTCATTTAACAGATAAGAAAACTCAGCTTCTAGGATGGACCTTGCTTGCATCATGCAGGTAGTAGGTGAGGTGGGCTTTGAATTCATGCACCATGTTACATCAAAACCACAAATATAATGGAACATTACTGTATAATAAGAATTGGAAAAGATAATGAATTCAGAAAAATTTGTGAAGATTTCTATAAACTAATATAGAGGTGAATAAGCAGAACTAGAACATCCACAATGATGGTATAATGTGTGTTCATCCTTCGTTGCCGAAGAAGACCATGCCATCAGAAATAATGACATGAAATGCACTTGACTTTGAGTGAGGGAGAACTGTGCAGGTCACTGGCCTCACTTCTCCTCCAGAGCCATCTGAATCCAGTGACCAGATATTCATCAGGATGACTGGAGATGACCCAGGATGAAGCAACTGCGTTTAAGTGACTTGCCCAAGGTCACACAGCTAGTGAGTGTCAAGTGTCTGAGGTGAGATTTGAACTCAGGTCCTCTTGACTCCTGCACTGGTGCTCTATCCACTGCACCACCTAGCTGCCCCAATGGTATAATATTAAACGACTAAATGAAAACTTAATAGGCAAGTTCAATAATTGAAAAACCAACGATGGTCCCACAGAATGGATAATGACTCTCCTCTCAGCAATAATGAGGGGGACTGCTTGGGCAAAACATTGTATTCATTGTCAAATTCAATCCCAACACTCTCCATTAGAATGTAAGATTGTTGGAAGTAAGCACTCTGTGCTTGTATCCCCAATGCTTTATAGTGCCTGAGACATTGTGGATTGATTGATTGACAATGTTAGTTGTTTATGCTTAACTGCTTTTCTTTTCTTACTAGGAAGAGTTGGGGCATGGGGTGGGGAGGAGGGATATATAAAAATGACCATGATTAAAAAAAGATGTCAATAAAATTTCTCTAAAAAAAATAAGTCAATGATGCTAATGTTATCTTTTGTACAAATGGATAGAAGAACATAGTAGCTTCTTAGGGTGAAGGATAGAGTTTCCATTCTTTATTTTAATGGCAAATTAAAAAAAGAGCCATAATTTCCAAGTACAAGACAGAGTCTGGGCTCATCAGAATTTTGGTTTTAAAAGCACTACCCGGGGTAATATTCAAGTTACAATGGTCCCAGGCTTGATGTACTCAGCTCCCACTGAACCTCTGACCCTGACATAGTTTCCTTTCTAGCTTATGCAAATCTGCCATTTTCCTAGGATTTCAGCTCATTGTCCTTGCCCAATCACTGGGTAGAATTGTAATCATTCTTCTTTTCCCACTGGGGAATTTTATGATTAGCTAGAAAGCTATTTCGCTTACCTCTACTGGTACTACATCATGCAGACCAAAAGGTCATGGCTGGCTGGAAGACCCGATCCTAGCTCATTCACTGCCTTGAAAAAGGCTCTTTTTTGTTTTGAATGATGGGGGAGGGAAACAATGTTCCTAACTGCCTCCCTCCTACTGAAAAGAGGTAGGAAAGCACCAGCAGAAAGGAAAGGCTCATATACAAGAACATATTCCTAGCAGCACTTTGGATGGCAGTAAAGAAATGGAAGGAAAGTGGGTGCCCATAAGTTATGGAATGACTGAACATACAAATATTTGTGAATTGAAAGAATGCTACAATGACATAAAAAATGATGAATTCTGAGTAACCTGGAAAAACTTCTCTGAACTGATGCAGAGCAAAGAAACAGAACCAGGAGAACAATATACAGGAATATAAATAATAAAAACAATAAAACAAAACTGAATTTTGTGTAATTATGATGATCAGTTTCAGTCACAGAGGAGAGATGAAGTAATGCCCCTACCTCCTTTCACTGGAGAAGTGGGAGGCTATGGGTATGGCATGTTGTATATGCTATCAGATATATCGATTCGTTTTGCCTAACTTTTTTCTTTGTTTCAAAAGAAGGTTAGGGGAGGAAGAGGAGGATGGAAATAGTGGTAATGTAAACAAAATAAGGAAATAAATAAATGAGATATTTTTTTAAACGAAATCATCTCTGTTCTTTAAGCAATAGGGCCAACTTATCCTCAAGAATATACCCTTTATTAGATACCGTGTTTGGAAAATCTTTTATATTGTTTCAAATCATTGGTTTATTAAAAGGTACATTTCTGTAGTTTTACCCCATGCAATAAAAACTATAGACCCTTAGAGATGGAAAGGGTCTCGGAGGTTGTCTAAGATCAATCAAGGCATCCCTATCAAGTCATCCTTGACAGGTGTTTGGACATGTGTCCATACTACCATATGGTACCATATTTAGTACCATACAGTTTGAACATATATAGTACCATATATTGGACACATATAGTCCCATAAAAGCTCAGTACCAAATAAAATAGCCATGACCATTAAACAGTTCTAATTATTAGAAAATACTTTCTTACACTGGGGTAAAACATCACATATCAAAGCCTTCTTCCACAGAAAGCCTTTTGAATATCTGAAAACAGCCACCATGGTCATCTTCTAAATCTTCTCTTCTCCATGCTCTCTGAGCTATCAGCCCATAGGACATGGTTTTCAGGTACCTAATCACCTCTCATTTGTCAACATCCCTCCTAAAACAGGCCACCTAACACTCAACTCAATATTCCAGATGTAGGCTGACCCACAGGCAGTACCAAGAATATTTACCATGACCTAGACTAAATAGTAGTCATCACCGTATGGTCAAATTCCACTTTTATTGACAGTTAAAAAGCAATCAGGATACACCCACTCAGAATGTTGCTCTTTGAACAGAAGGGAGGAGTCAGCTCAGCATCTGAGTGTTAGCTTCTGGGGACAGTTATATAAGATTATAGGATGACGTTTAAAACTGACAGAAATCTCAGAAGTCATCTAGCCCAACCCCCTTATTTTTGAGTTGAGGAAACTGAGGCCCAGACAGGCTGATATAACTGTCCAAGGTCATACAGTAAGTGGTAAAGCTGGGATATGAACCCAGGTCCTGTCATTCCAGAAATCGTTTTCTTTCCACTGATCTCCAATTTATTATCCCATCTAACCCTCACAACATCCCCATCCCCATGAAAGAGAGAGTGTGAATTTCATGATCACCATTGCAGGTTAGGAAATTAAAGTTTAGAGATGATGGTTTGCCCAACTAGGTAAGAGGAAATAGAGATATGGCTTTGAACCCAGGTCTTCTGAGTCCAATTCAAGTGTTTTTGCATTTTCTTACAAATATAGATTTAAAGCTGGAAAGGACCTTGAAAGACATCAAGTATAAACCACTCATTAAACAGAAGAGGAAACTGAGGTTCAAGGAGGTTAAATGATTTGTCCAACATCACATAGATAATATCAAAGCTGGGATTTGAACCTAGGTTCACTGACTCTTTCCATTATTCCATACTGTCCCTCTCTGTTTCAACAGACAGCTGACCTTCACTGCCATTTCCTTTTTTCCCCATGGATTACCCATTAGACTGAAGGAAGAGAAGACTGAGCCAGGAAGACCACTCATTTATTGAGAGTGAAAAAGGTAACCGAGCCATGAGATCTCAGAGTCATGGTGTGTAAACAGAAACCCGGAAGGCCAAAGCAACTCCATCTGAGTAAAGGAAATCTTCTCCCCATGCTTCTCAGTTCCCTGGATAGAAATAACAAAGGAAGCAGAGAAGGACCCTTCCCATGCTTTGTCTGGGGATCACTGACATGTCTCTGACGTCATGGATGGCCAATTGGGAAGCCCTAACTGTGCCGGGAGGCCTAAGGCCATTCCAGACTCAAGCTCATGTGGTGTACAAGGTTTATTTTAAAACTGCATTTGCTTATTTTCGAGACGTGATCAAAAGGACACTAGAAGCAGTCAGTAGGAGGTACTTGAACCCTGTAGGCCAAGAAAATTTTTTCTAACCCCAGCAGCCGCCAGCAATAATACTATCTATAAAGTAAACTCTTCAATGAACATACTTTGCTCTTTTCCACAAGCAAATGTTGATTCTGCCTCCATGATTTGTTTTATCAGGGGCTTGGCAGAGAGCTGGGAATGAAGCAGAGTAGAAGACAGGCAGGGAAGGATAGTGGTCCCATAGATTCTAAAATACAGCAGCATGTACTGCCATAGCAAAAGATGAGAAGCAAAGTGGGTGCCCAATGGCTGAAGAATGGGTGAATGGATATAAGGAGATATTATTTTACTGTCTATTCTGTGGCAGCAAAGAACTGGAAACAACCTCAGTGCCCGTCAACTAGGGAATGACTAACTATATTGTGGTAGATGAACAGAAAATGCTGTTAGAAACGATAAAGGTGAGGGATGCAGAGAAGCATGGGAAGACTTATATGAACTGATGAAAAAGGCAGGAAGCAGAGCTAGTAAAACAATGTACACAGTGTCTACAATAATGTAAATAAAAAGAACAGTTAACAAAACAAAGTCAAATACATGGAAAGTATAATGACCAAACTTAGCTCCAAAGAATAGACATTGAAAAGGCATCTTCTCTCTCCCTTTGGGGAGGTGAGAGATTATGGGTGTGGAACCCTGCCCTTATGATGACCTTTTAAAATGTTGGCTAGTTTTGTTGAATTGTTATTTTTATCTCCACCATCCCCCTCTGTTATAAGGGATGACTCTCTGGGAGGAGAAGAAGGGAAGGATACATTGGGAAAAACAGAGGTGATACAAAAACAAAAGGCAGAAATACAAATTGACTACAAAAAAAAGAATATTACTGTGCTGTGAAAAATGATGAATATAAAAATTTCAGAGAAACTTGGGAAGACTTATACAAACGGATCCAGAGAAAAGTAAGCAGAATCAGCAATTTCCATGATGGCTAGAATAATATAAAGGAAAACTACAAAGAAAACATTCATAACGCTGAATGATGGTGACTGCAGAGGGATGACTGAAAAAGCAAACTTCAACAAGGCTCTGAGGATAGAAAGAAAAATATTACACCAATCCTGGCCCTCATCTATCCCTTATCTTAGTGGGACGACAATAAGCACACTTTTATCAGATGGAGACATCATGTTGATTGTTTAGCTTATTCATGTGTTTCTTTTGTTACAAGGACAGATGGGAAGGGAGAGTCATTGACTGGGAAGTGAGAGAGATGCTTTAAAAAGCACATCAATAAAATGTGTCTCTTAAAAATGATTCCCAACCCTAAAATGAAGCCAAACTCTACTTGGCCTCAGCCACTTTCAGTGTTCCTAATATGGGATTTTGAGGCAACCCTCAACCTTCTTCATTTATAAATGAAGAAACTAAGTCCCCGAGAAAGGAAGTTGCCCCTGAGAGGATTTGAACTCAGGTCCTGACTCCATATCTAGTGCCCTTTCTGTAATACCAACTTCCTGACCCTTTTACTTGTAGAATGGGCAAGACTATTCAACCCCTACCTCACTGAAATACCCCTCAAAGGCTACATCATGTATTATGGGCTAGCTCTGCTCAGTGGCAACTAAAGACCTCAAAAAAAAAAAGAAAAAAAGGCTGACTCCGAGGGAGCATCTCCGACCCCGAGGGAGCATCTCTGACCCCGAGGGAGCATCCCCGACCCCTTGGCAACCAGTCAAAAAGTGAGAGCTGGTGAAGGTAGAGCTGGAATGCCCTTTGTTGAAATAGCCAAGGCTTATACATTTATCAGTCATCCCAGAGCCTTACCTTAATATTACAGCTATCATCAAGTAAGATATTCTCCAGCTTCAAATCCCTATGGACAACACCGTTCTGAAACAAGAAGATAAGACATGCGATGAGAAGAATGTTGGAAGGAGAGAGAAAGAATGAAACAAGGAAAATGAAGCGGGGGCAGTGAATTATGAGACAGAGAAAAAGGCAAAGACAATGAGGACAGACAGAATTAGATGGGGGAGGAGAGAGAGAAAGAGAAAAGAATGAATCAGAAAGAATGCTGCAGGGATAGTGAACGATGAGACAAAGACAATGAGGCAAAGACTGATGGGATAAATGGAATGAGACAGAGAAGGAGAGAGACAAAGAAAGACAGGAAAGGGAATGAGTCAGAAAAAAATGAGACAGGACAAACAGAATAAGAAAGAATGAGATGTAGATGGTGGAAAGGAGAGAGAGAGTAGAAATGAGACAGAGTCAGTGAAAAACAAAGAAAAAGGAGTCCGGGACAGAGAATGAGAGCAACTGAGAGTCAGAAAGAAGCCAAGCAGAGAGAGAAAAGAAAGGAGGACTTTGAACAAAGGGAAATGTTGGACAGATTAAAGAATTGGACCAGCAGGGGTGGTCTCTATATCTACACTTTGGGGCTGGTTTTTATGGTCATAACACTCCCAGCCCAGGGACTAGTGACAAGAGCCATATTAGTCACTTGCTGTGTGTGGTTAAGGGAAAAATGACTGGAATTCTTTTCTCCCCCAATGCCTGTAAAACAGTGAGGAGGAGGAGGGGAGATTCTTTTTTGGAATGTAATTCCACTGTGTGAATACAATATATTCTTCCCAGACACCGACAAACAGTATCAGGGCATCAGTCCTGAGGAAAGCACTGATTTTCCCCTCTCAGGTCCTCTCAGATCTATGAAGCTCTCACCTTACCCAAGCAAAGATTGGCAATCTAAAGGAACAAGTCTACTTGGGTTGCCAAGCCTTTCTCTAAGTCATTCAAAGTCAAACTGAGCCCAGAACGCACTGGATGTTCCTTACTCTGCTGCACCTAACTCAACATGAGGATCTAGAGGAGAGCATAAATAGAGGGAAGGGAAAAAAGAATGACGAAAACCCAGCAAAGCAATGGCACTTTTTCCAATAGAAAATCAAAAAACAGCTCTGAAACTGGACTTTCATGATTCCCAAGCAACCAGTCAAAAAGTATTTTTTCACAAGGGGGAAGGGAAGGGCAATAGAATCTTAATAGCAGAAAGGGCTTTTTAGAGCTCAATTAGTCTAATTTCATTATTTTGCAGAGGGGGAAATTGAGATCAAAACAGAAGCAAGTACCCAGCCCAGAGTTACACAGTTACAGAACAAAGTCACAAGCCCAAGCCTAAAACTCTTGGAAAGTGGCCCATTCCACCACAATGAACTATCTTAAGATCCCAGCTGTGACTTGTAGCTAAGTACTGTAGTTCTTTAAATCTTGCTCCCTATTGTATTAAATGGTGTAGATCTTTTGTTCTAGCAGACTCAATTTTTTTAAAACTGATATAATTGATAGACACAACAGAGAAAGAAATCCCCAAAACCAATTCTGCCTCTCACCTTATGGCAATAGTGCACTGCAGAGATGATTTGCCGAAAGAAATGTCTCGTTTCCCTCTCACTGAGCCTCCGCCGCTCACTGATGTAGTCATACAGCTCCCCTTTGCTGGCATATTCCATGATGATCACAATCTTATCCTTATTTTCAAACACTGGAGAGGAGAATAATACAGAGAAATACAAATTCAGCAAACACGCTCACAAGGAAACACTAGGGAAGACCAGACAGTCTACCAGGGAGCTCAAGGATTCATGCGAGGCCAGAAGGAACCTGGCATTCACAACTCTCTACAGACGAGCAGGTTCCTTACTCAGGGAGACCAAGAGAACTGTAGAATTAGTTAAATTTGTTAAATTTAAAGAATTGTACTTAGTCAAAAGCTTTGGAACTAAAAGGGACCTTCGAGGCCACCAACTCCAACTCCCTCATTTTACAGATAGAGAAACTGAGGCTTGGAGAGAAGTGAAGTATCTTAGGATCCTAGATCTAGAGTGGCTCTTCTTCTAAACCCCAGTAGGAGCCTCAGAAGGCATCCTCTTCATTTTACAGGGAGAGAAACTGAGGAACAGATACCTTTGCTCAAGGTCACACAGCTGGTAAGGAGTTCTGGAAGGATTAAAACCTAGATCCTCTGACTCAATCACATGATCTTTCTACTCCTTCCATTCTGATATCACTAGGAAAAATCAGGGCTAATGGGACCTATTTATTCTGGGTCACTCAAGTAAGGAAGCCCAGGCAGGGAGATGCTAAATTTTCCAAGGCAAGGACACTCTAGTTCAAAGTAATTTCAGTCTGATCTACCACTCTCCATTAGCCCACCAGTCCGTGGTTAAATCAGTTCGACAATTTCTTAAGTACTTAATAAGTACTGCTATGTGTCAGGAATCCAAAGACTAAAAATGACTCAGTCACTGGATTCACCTGGCAATGTGCACGAGAGAAGAACATACAATTTTTAAACACCAAGTACTTTGGCTGGGAATGGGGTGCTAGGATGGTAACAGTCAAGAAAGGTGTCTTGTAAGAGAAGCTGCTTAAGCTGAGCCATGAAAGGAGACAGGGATCCCAAGAAGTGGAGGTGGAGGAATGCATTCCAGGCATCAAGAACAGCTGCTGCAAAGTAATGGAAGGAGGAGATAGAACGTTAGCAAGTAGGACAGATGAACTAACCCATAGACTTCTTGAGAAAATGAGTGACATGATCATACCTAAAAAATATTGTAGCAGGAAGGAAGAAAGAAGAGAAAAAAGGGAAGGAGTGAAAGAAGGATAGAGGGAAAATAAAAGGAAGAAAAGGAAGGAAGGAAGAAAGGAAGAAAGAAAGAAGGAAAGAAAGAAAGAAAGAAAGAAAGAAAGAAAGAAAGAAAGAAAGAAAAAGAAAACCTGTTCTAGATCTCCCTTCTCAGCATGGATGTCATGAATTCACAAAGCTCAAGGAACAGAGCTTAAGAGACTGGCATCTAAAACTGAAGTTCCATCCACATGCAGAAATCCTTCATTTATCGTCTGTCTCCCACCTTGACACAAGGCTCTAGGAGTCCCTCCCTATCCTTTTTAGTTCCTAAGTCTCAGTCAGGCCTCTCTGATAAAATGAATTGAGAGAGAACAAGGAATGATAGGAAGAGCCAGAGAAAATTGGCTGGTCCCCATCTGCTAGCCTCCCTGCACCCCAAAGCTCAGGCTTCTGCCAGAGACCTTAGCCTGCATGCACATTCATTAACAATAAACTTTGGAAACTGGGAGAGCTATCTCTCGATGCAGCTCTGGCTCCTAGCCCAAGAATGATTAGGCTGCCATACCCTAGGGAGGCCTGGTTTCCACATTAAAAAAAGAAAAGTAAGAATACAGCTTTGACAGGTTGGTGAGCCAGTGTCAATACACACGAATTCCCATCCTTAGAACTCAACATAGTAAAAGGTTACTAGGTGACTCAGTAGATAGAGTGCCAGGGCTGGACTTAGGAAGACTTGAGTTCAAATCAAACCTCAGACACTTGCTAAATTGTGTACGGTCAAGTCACTTAGCTTCTGACTGCCTCAGTTTCCTTTACTGTAAAGTGGGGATAAATAAAGCACCTACCTCTCAGGAATGTTGTGACGATCAACTGAGATAATTGTAAAGCACTCAGCAGAGCACCTGACACATAGTAGGTAGTTAATAAATCTGTATTCTCTTCCCCTTCCTTGCAAACCTATTGTTGGCTCTTCATAGACAAAGCAATTGACTAGAACCACTGAAATTTTCACTTCTGCAACTTTGGAAAAGTTTTCTGTATGTTTCTACACATGTACGTGTGTGTGTACACACGTACATATGTATGCAAGTACATGCATGTGCAATTACATGTGTGTAGAGCATATATATGAAAGGGAAAATCCACAGTTCCACTTTCATTTTTATGCTTATGCAAAGTGAGAGTGTAGAATGACAAACAATCCAAGAGAATGTCACTGGTTTATAGACCCCCATTTAACATTTATCATGACATACCTACTATGATCCAAAAGTCTTAGTGCGATTTGAAGCTTAGCCTCTTTATTTTCCCCAATGCCTAACAGTGTTTTGTACAGGGCAAGTGCTTAGTAAATGCTTGCAGAATGAATGAATGACTTCTCTGGTACCTTCTAGCTCAAAGACATGACCTTATGACCTATGAATTTTAAATTAAAATATTTAGAATGAATCATTTAGGGTGAGTGTATTAGGTCTGAAAGGAATGAGGGGTAGGGAGAGGGAGGTGAGATCAAAATAGTTAAAAGTCACCCCCAACCTTGCTAGCATTTATGTAACACAGTAAGGTGTGCAAAGTATTTTACAAGTTCATTGTTTTAAAATTCTGATTTCTGATTTTGAGACACTTGACTATTTGGGTGCCATGTTTGTTTTTGAGTGCCTTAAGTAAAAAGATGAATATTTCTTTCTTTCAAAGGCTAAGGCCTTAGGATGCTCTCTTTACCGAATGAGGCAGCCAAGGGATACAGAAGTCAGGACGACCTGAAGTTGAATCCTCCCTCCGTCACTTACAAGCTCTGTTATCCTGGGCAAGTCCCTTAACCTCTATCTGCTTCAGTTTCCCCATATGCAAAACCCCATTTGAGGTTGATCACAGTCCCCTACCCTTACAGGTTTGTGGTGAGGACCAAAGGAAACCGCATAAGGGAAGTGCTTTGCAAATTTTAAGGGGCTTTATAAAGATTAGCTATTTTTATGGTGGTTCTTACTATCATCTTGTCTACTTGCCTCTGCCAGGAGTGATGATTACTTCCAGGAATTCTCAACCCCTTTGTCCAGCACTAAATCATGTGTCTGAAAGTGGCTTGTTTATCCTGCTAAACTGTCAGCTCTTTTAAGCACCTGGACCACTCATAAATGTCAGGCTTGCATCCCCAAAGACACCTCCATGAGGGCCTGTTCTGATGCCCCAACATGGCATGGAAAAGGCTACAAATGCCAGAAAAGTACAAACCTCAACAGGTGGTACCATGACAGAGTTTTCCAGGACAATCCTGGCAACAGTTGATATCTGCTTTCCAAGGACCAGCTTAGCTAAGCACTGAGGCTCATCTCCAATAGGCTAGCCACTTGGGATGAATTCCTTGTCCATGGCAACCAGTGAAACAAAGGAAAATACAAGACAGCCCTCAGTACTGCCTGGCCCCCTTCTGGTCCTGCACTGACAGAGGGGGCAGACGAGGCCAAAGATCACTTTTTAGAAAATCTCTAAACTAACTGACAGGGCTACATGGAGCAGAATCTAGTAGAATGGATTGACATACCCATTGTTAAAGATGGCATCAATAACTCAGGGGCAGTGGGAAGAGGGTCAGAATCACAGAAGCTGAACTCAAAAGCCAATGTGGGAAAATGAAAAGCAAATGGTTCATGAGTCTAGGGACTTGAGTTCAAATCCAGCCTCAGGCACTTATTAGTTGTGTGACTCAAGTCATTTAACCGTTTGCCTCAGTTTCTTCATCGGTAAAACAAGCTGGGAAAAGAGATGACAAACCACTCCAGTATCTTTATCAAGAAAACCCTAAAGGAGGCCACAAAGAGTTAGACATAAAAAAATTACTGAACAATAAAAAAGCTTTCAATCTAGAATCTGTAACTCTAGACTAGGCATGCCAGTCACTGAGCCTCAGTTTCCTCATTTGTAAATGAAGAAATTGGACTCGGAGTCCTCTGAGATCCCTGAGTCCTATAATCTGATCATAACTCGTTGTAAAATATAATCATTTGGGAGGAGGGGGAGGAGAATTCCCTGCAATCTATGCACAAAGATGAAATAATAATAGCCAGCATTTACATAGCATTGACAAAGCACTTTACACATATAATTTCATTTTATCTCACAACAATCCTGGGAGCTACTATTATCCCCACTTTACAGGTGAAGAAATTAAGGCAGGCAGAGGTTAAATGACTTGCCCAGGGTCACACAGCTAGTATATGTCTCATGCTGGATTTGAACTCTCTTTAGTCCTGGTGCTCTATCCTCGCCCCAAAAACGACTAATGGAATTGAATTGGAACCAAGCTGAAATTAATCAAAGGACACTCCACCACTCTCCTAGCAGAAAAAAAAAAATGTTACTTCCCCTGAGTCAGTGTGCGGCCAGCTATTTATAAGGCTCTGAGAGTGGATGAGCATGTATTTATGTTAATAGTCGTAAGGCAAAATTTTCTTTTCCACAAGTAGAGAAAGATTTCCTTTCTGAAGAGCCAAAACCTGTATCTCCTGCCTAGACCATTTAATCAGGCCCCCAAAGAGGTAGGACAGGCTCCTATCCATTGCCAGAGAAAGTGGGAAGCTGTAAAAGCCAGTACAGAATCTTAGCTCTTCACTCCAAGTTGGTAAGGCAGCAGGATTTGGGTAGGATGCAAAGGTACTAAGTGCCAGGAGGGACTTATCCATGAAAGAATCTAAGTCCCACCTCCTCCTCCAGGAAGCCCACCTGAACTGCCCCAGCTCACAGTGCCTCTTGAGCCAGGCATTGAAGGATGGACGCAATTCGGATTCTCTGGTGATTCCCACATGGTCCGAACACACACTAACATTTGACAAGCTCTGTTCTTAAACACAAAACTCTCTAGAAGGAGAAACTCACTCCCTCCCAAACAGAAACCAGAGGAATTCTGCTTGTCTGCTTTGGCAGCCTAGTTACTCCAGCAACAGTCCCTTCTCCAAATGAATTGTGGGTTTCATCAGATGTTGAATTTAAAAGTTTGCTTTTGCCCCCAATTGTCTGGTTTTCCCTCAGTTAATGACCCAACCCCTAATGATTCCCTCCCTACTGCCCTGAAGGTCAACACTAAAACTTGTCTAACAGCAGAAAAATCACTCTCATCTAAGAAAAAAAATGCTTTGGCCAAAGGGAGGTCAAGCACATGAAGCAACTATATTACTACCTTTTTAAAGACAGAATCTATGGATTTTTTGTTTGTTTTTGGTAACTGTCAGAGAAGTTCACAGTTTCCTATACAACCCCACTTCCTGGTCTCCCATGTATATTGCAATGGCTCTGTCTGATGAGTATGATTAAGTTCCCAGCTTTGATCCCAGAGAACAGTTAGAGGAAAAACTTAAAGGATCTGCTTTCTTGTCAGTTTCTGAACTGGTCAATCTGGTGCTGATCTTAGGAAAGGAATGAATTTCTAAAGGAAGAAGAAAAAGGAAATCACTTTTCAAAAGAAAAATCTCTTTCTAACACGATGCTAAAATAAAAAATGCAAGAGACTGTTTTTTGTTTTTTTAAGTAAATGGAAGCTACTTTCCTTCACTTTCACGTAACCTCCGGCTGAGAATACTAATTTGTTGGTTTTAAGAGAGAAGGACAGAGCACCTAGGTTTGGCACAGTCCAAATTTTCCTCATGCCTTCCCCTTCTATCAAGATGATCTTCTTTCTAAAGCAGCTCCAGGATGTTGACATTCCTTCCATCTGCTGTGTTTCCACTCAATGGTATTTTTATTACTTGTCGAGCAGTCACAGTCCCTAAGTACCTTTCCGCTGCTAAAGAGAGTAGCCTGATTAAAGGTCTTAGGGATACAGCCATATGGGCTGCCTCTCCTTTAAGGAACACCAACTGGGAGCAACATATCCATCCAAAATCCAAGCATCTGCAGCTCAGCTCAGCTCACAGACACAAAGCTCAGAGAGACTTGTAAGCTAAGCTGGTTAGTTCAACACCCTCATTTTACAGATGAGGAAACTGAGACCTAGAGAAGATCATAACCTCATAAATTTAGAGCTAGAAGACACCTTAAGGAGCTATTGGGTCCAACACTCTCATTTTACAGATAAGGAGCTGAGGCCCACAGAGGACCACACAGGTTTAGGTTTGGATGGGACCTCAGAAGTAAGCTAGTCCAACTCTCTCATTTTACAGAGGGGAAAACTGAGACTTCCAATTAGAATGTGAATTTCTTAAGAGACTGTCCTGATTTGCTTTTTGTATCTTTGGGGCTTAGGACAGTATTTGGTATGCAGTAAACATTTAATAAATATTTTTCATCCATGCGTTGACCAGCCCAAGCTCACACAGACAGTAGAGTTGAGAACTGAGCTTAAGTTATCTGATTAAATTAAGCACTCTTCTCAGTCCTCCCAAGGAGCAGCTGGGAGGTACAGAAGATAGAGTGTCAGGCCTGGAGTCAGAAAGATCTGAGTTCAAATCTGGCTTCAGACATTTACTAGCTGTGTGACCCAGAGCAAGTCAATTCATCCTATTTGCCTCAGTTTCCCCATCTGTAAAATGAGCTGGAGAAGGGAATGGCAAATCACTCCAATATCTCACCAAGAAAGATGAGGTTACCTCCAAATGGGGTCAGAAAGAGTCAGACATGACTGAAAATGACAGAACACCCAACAACTCATTCCCTTGTGTTGTCTCCTAATGTATATATTGGACTGAGTGATGTCGAAAAGTCTCTTCCAGCTCTAAACCTTAGTCCTAAGAACTTCCCTGCAAATAATCATTCAGCCTCCATTTGAACTCATCCAAGGCTGTCATTTTGCACCAGCACTAATGACTAGAAAGCTCTTCCTTCCACTGGGCATATATCTGTTTCTCTAGACCTTCCACCCACACCTTATTCTTTATTCTGTCCTGTATGGCCAGGCAGAACAAGGCTAATTCATTAACCTCTCTTCCATGTGACAGTCCTACACCTATTTGTCTTCTCCAATTCTTCTCTTCCAGCCTGAGTATGGGCAGCTCCTTCACTGGTTGCTCATGGGAGCTTCTTCTAGGCACAAATCCTGGTTGTCCTTCTCTTCAGACATTGCCAAGTATCTCTTCTGAAATGTGGCTCCTGACCATTAGATCTTAGGCAAGAGTGGGCAGGGGGACGATGCCTCCAGAAGAGCTAGTGACCTCTTGGCTTGCACTAAGAGGAATGTGGCTTCCAGGAATAAGAAAATGTTTGTCCCTTCCCCTCTGGCCTTGTTGGCCAACATCTGGAGTCCTGTATTCAGCTCCTGATGCCACAATTTAAGAAGGATATTGATCAACTGGAAGGTTTCCTAAGGAGAGCATCCAGATTGATAGTAAAAGATTCTGAGGCCTTGTCATATGTGGAATGTTTAAAGGAAATGGGCATGTTTAGGCCAAAAAAGAGAAGATTCATGGGGAACATGATAACCATTTTCAAGTATTTAAAGGATTGATAAGGGGAAAGAAAGATCCAATTTGTTTGTTCACAGAGGGTAGAATCAGGAGCAATGGGTACAAATTAGAAAGAGGCAAATTAAAGTTTGATATCAGGAAAAACCTTATAATAATAAGAGGTATTCCAAAATAGAATGAGTTGCCTGAGAGGTGATGGGTTCTTCCTCCTTGGAAATCTTCAAGAAAAGGCTGAACAACCATCCTTCAGGTCTATTATAGCAGGGACTCCTAGATGGTCATTGAGGTCCCTGCCAACTCTCAAAATTCTGGGTTTCTATGATTTTATTTAGTTCAATCCCTTCCTTTTACATATAGGGAAACTAAATCTCAAAGTTATAAAATGACTTGCTCAAGTCACAGACAGTCAGTGCAAAGGCCCATTCCTGCCTGGTCCTATTTCCCTAGGACCATGCTATCATTGGCCTAGGAAAGTCAATGAGCATTTATTAAGCACCTGCTCTATACTAGCCACTTTCCAAAATCACTATACTAAAGTACAAAAGCATTTTCTGTATTTTATTTGAACACACACACACACACACACACGCACAAACTTGCTCATGTAAGAAGCAGTATTCTTTCAGCAGGAGGAAACATTAAATTCCAGAAAACTCCAAAGAGTGAGGCAGGACAACTGCCTTTCTTAGTGTTCTCCTTAATAACCAAAGAAAACAGTGAAAATAATATATCTGAAAGTCAAACAACTCACTTAATAGGAAACTAATTAGAAATGTAGCTGGGCAACATCAGGAAAAGGGATCTTTCTTGACTGAAGGTGGAGAAAATTCACTGCCACTTTCTCATGTCTTGTCATTAACCCTTGATTTTGATCCAGAGTATGGGGACTTAATATGGAACTGGTGAAACTTGACATCAAAGGGTAATTTTCCCCCAACTACTTGACAATTAGCCATGGGAATAGAAGAGTAAATACAAGTACAACATATCTCTCTGCCAAACTCAACAACCTGTTTTAGTGTGCTGGGAGTCCCAGGAGAAGGAGAGTTGACCTTTGGATAACTAAATAAACCATTGGGTTGGAAACTGGACCACAAAATACTCATTGGCCAATGGATGTGAGACTTAAACAAGAAAATATCAGCTTTGGAGTGTGAGGACATGGGTTGAACCCACACCTCTAATGCTTTACTAGCCATGACCTTTGTCAAGTCCTTTTGATTCCCTTTGCCTCAGGTTCCTAGTACCATAAATTCCTTTGCCTCTACCACTCAGCAAGTCTTTACCATGCCATACTTGCCTCTTATATGTGCCTGACACATAGTAGGAGCTGTAAATATTTGTTGATTGATTGATTATAGAAGTGGGAATCATTATCACTGCATCCTGAAAAACCAAGACAAAAAGTTTCCGGTCACAGAAATAAGGGCCTGGAAATTACCAAGGACCAGGCAGATACCAGACTTCCTCAGATTTTTGTCTTCACGCATGGGATAATGACCAGATGGGATTCAGGGATTCCTTAGGGTCATCTCAAGAAAGATATGACTGACAAGATTTCAAATATTGGATATCATGGGCTTTCAGAGACAGGGGGCTGGGGAGGGTCCTGTGAAACATCCCACTTTGAAATCAGAGCTCAGGTCATGAAATGAGAACTAGAGAGATCTGTTTTTATCTCTCCCAGCCAACTTTCAGAACATCAAAGGTTTGACAAAGCCCTTCCTTTTCAGCTGCTCTCTCCATATCACCAATTACCTTCCTGCTGAGAAGATGGAATTTCTTTTGACTGAGAACAGGGGTCCTACCTCTTGAAGATCAAGGGGGAAGATAATTTTTCTCCCACCCCATTACAAAATATATCGGCCAGGCTAGAAAGTTCTCTGGAATCCATTTGTATTTACTTAGCATTAAAGACAGGGGCTAGATTCTGGATGGAGCAGAGTTGACAAATTTGGAGATTAATCACCTACCATCCACTCCCTCCTCCAAGGGGTCAAAAAGATACTGATTATTGTACCACCCAAGGATAGTGGGTCTGCCATGTCAGCCTTCATCTGGCCTGAGAATTGCAGATCTGGAGTTGTAAGGAAAGGACCTCTGAAGTCACCTGGTCCAATTCCCTCATTTTACAGATGAGATAACTGATACCTAGGAAGTTAAGTGGCTTGTCCAAGGTCACTCAGGTAGCATGCATCAAAAAGTGGAGTTTGAAGCCAAACCTCTGATTTTAGACCCAGCGCTCTTTCAATGTGTCTTTATGATGTGCCTGCTACAAGCAGAGTAGTATAAAATCACTCTTCTATATGATAATGAACTGATCTTGGAAGATCTAGGTTTAAGACCAGCCTCTGACACATACTGGCTAGATGACCTCTGCTAAGTCATTTAGCCTCCCACATCTCTAGGCAAGTCCCCAAGACTGTCAGTTACACAAAGTGCCTACTTGAAATGGTAGACAGACTTTCCTCCTCTGGGAATCCCCTCTAGGAGTGAAATCACAGGGTTTGTTTGTTTTTATCACTACATGATAGACAGAAAGGGAACAAAGCCAGAAGTGCGAATAACACCTGTTTACATTCTATGCACATAAAAGAGAAGTCAATTCAGAATATATACAAATGAAATGCAAAGAAACTACATGAAGTGGGGAGCCAACAATTTGAGGGGATCAAGTTAGGGCTTCTGCTGGCAAAATGGAAGGCCTTGGGCTAAGCCTTAAAGGAAGTTAGGGCTTTAGAAGATGGGGGTAAGAGGAAGGGCACTCCAGGAATGAAGAGGCAGGTGAAGGAGGGATGTAGATGGCTCCTACAGCATGACTGCCCTCCAATACAACACGGCATTTTGGAAAAGACAGAAGACCGGAGTTTGAGTCCTAGCTCTGAAAACAACAAGAAAGGTGTTCCCTTGTCTTGGATTTTTGGATTCTCCATAGAAAAAAAAAGATCAAGAGATTGCGTCAGATAACCTCTGTCTGCCCAGCATGGCCACTCAATACGGTCTTGGTGAAATGCCAACATCCATAGAATTTTACAGGCCTATACACTTCATATATCCCAGGGGCTAAGAACATTCAAGTTTCTTCCTGGGATCTCAGCAGGAATAATGTTTTGAAAAATGTCACAATTCTAAAGCCCTTTAGAGTTAATAAAGCAATACCCTCATAAAGATTCCCAAAGAGGTAGCAGTATATTTGATCTGCACCCCCCCTTTTTCTGGACCTGATTTTTGATGTCATTGGTATAGGGTAACTTCCTATCCCAATTCAGACTCAGACCTGCTCTGCGGCCTCAGAAAGATGCCTAGAGCTCTGAGAGATAGTGACTCACCCAGGGTCATATAGTCAAGATGTGGCAGAGGTGAGGCTTTGTCTCCATCTACCATTCCATGAAATGTCTCTTACTCTCCTTTATATAGATGAAGAAACTGAGGGTCAGAGAAGGGAATTCACTTGTCCAGGATCATAAAGTCACAAGGGATTTTTCTGGGGCCCAGTTTGATGGTCTTTCTACTAGTCCACACCAATGGGACAAAGGAACTGATGAGAGGCAACAGGGGATAGGAGGAGGCTAGATGGATGTAATAGCAAGCAAAGTATGGCCTTTTGCTGTTGGAGTTTTAGGTAATCAAGTGCTTTTGATTGAATCTTGTCGTTGAATCAGTCAAGAGTCTCTGATTAGAAACAGTATATATGTATATAAAGGGAGCAGTCAGAAGCAAAGCTGAGAAGAGACAGAAGCAGAGTTGAGAGAGAAGTGACCATGAGTGGGCTAGGCGAACTTGTTTGTGGGGAGGCCTAACAGAAAGAATGTTTGTGATGTTGCAACCCTATCTGATGGTCTGTATTAATTTCTCAGACAGAAGCCCTGTCTGTTGGTCTGTGCTGGTTTCTCAGACAGAAGCCCTGTCTGTTGGTCTGTGTTGATTCCTCAGACAGAAGCCCTCTCTGTTTGTCTGTGTTGATTTCTCAGACAGAAGCCCTGTCTGTTGGTCTGTGTTGGTTTCTCAGACAGAAGCCCTGTCTGTTTGTCTGTGTTGATTTCTCAGACAGAAGTCCTGTCTGTTGGTCTGTGTTGATTTCTCAGACAGAAGCCCTGTCTGTTGGTCTTTATAAGTGAATTGAGATGATGGTGCTGATAATGTGTATAAATATTGTTATATCCCTGTTAAGCCTTGTTTTCCTAGAAACAGAAGCTGTGGGCAGGAGTACTTGGAGCCAGCTCCAGATAAAAGCAGAAGAGTTTGGAGTTGGAACAGTCTCCGTGAACTGAGACATGGAGCAGGAGTCTCCTCCTGCTGTTGCATGTGAACTGTGACTGCATGGGAACCCAGACAAGAGCTGGAGGTGGTCAGACCACAGAAGAACCATGGGATTTGGAAGTCAATCTCAAGTCAAGATGAGAGAGGACTTTACTTGGACACTGTGTATTGATTAAGAAGATTGTTCTCACACTGACCTAGGGGTAGATGGTGTAGTATTTTGTAAAAGGACTTTACTTGGATACTTGGTATTGATTAAGGATGTTGCTATTATTATGAGATATATAGATATAGATATATTGACTGATATATTTTACTTAAGGATGTTGCTATGAATATCATGCTTTCGTTTACTGAACAATGTTTAGTTTGTTGTTGAATAGAGAGTTCATTATACTATGCGATTAGATCCTTAAAATCATTCATAGCAGCAGTCATCAGATGTGCTGCCATGAGTGATTGACTTTACAACTGGGGAGTCAGGAACTCTTGGAGTCTAATTTTGCCTTAGGTATTAAAGGCTGTGTGACTTTAGACAAATCGCTTCTGTTTTCTAAGCTTTGGTTTCCTCATCTATAAAATGAGAATGAGAGTTAGTCTCACGTATTGACTAGAACACAATTAGTCTTAGCTCCAGGGCGACACTACTGATGGCTGCCTCTGTGTGACATGGAAGAAGTGTTTTCTCTAAGCTTCAGTTTCCCCATTGTAACATAAGAAGAGTTGAAGCAGATAATCCTCTGAGTCTTTACATTTTCAGAATTAACATCCTATGCCTCAGTACCTGTTGAGACATCTTTTTTTTTTGACATGGCCAATGTAAGAATTTATTTATTTTGTTTTGACTATACATGTTTGTAGCAGGATATTTGTTCTTCATGTTTTCTCATTGGAGCAAGAGGAGGAAAGAGAAAGAAAAGAGATGGACTTTGAGTGATTAAAAAAAGAATTTAAATTTTTAAAAAATGAAACTACTCTATGGGTCTGTTATTCTATGTGCCATCCAAACTCTGGTCCCATTTAACCTTCCAACAGCTACTAAAAGAAACAGACAAATGTAAGCACAGTTTGACAGCAACCACAACCCAAAAACCCTCCAAAAACACTTGAGAAAGGCACACTAGCTAACACTCAGGATAAGATATTACCAAAGTCAGTTTCTAATATTAGTAATAGTTGACATCATTTATATAACACTTTATAGTTACTGTGTTCAGCATACAGAGGAGCACAGAGGTAGGGCTAGGAGAGACCTCAGAGGCCATGGAGTCCAATCCTCCATTTTACAGGTGAGGAAACTGAGGTCTAAGGAGATTAAGTGACTTACTTAGGCAGGATTTGAACCCGTCTTCCTGACTCAAAGTCAAAGGTTCCATCCACTGCACCACACTGCTGCTCATTTAATCTGCGTATCAACCCAGTGAGATAAGTACTACAGATATTACTGACCCCATTTTTTCAGATGAGGAAACTGAGACTCAGACTGACTTTCTGCCCTTCTCCTTTTCCCCTCCCTCCCCCATTTTTCCCTCTTCCTCCCATTTCTTTCCCCCTCTAACGTCCTTCCCCTGTTATACTATACCAGAGATAACTCAGGCTACATTTGCAAACCATCTGCTGGCCAAGTAGTCCGCTCGCTCCTGGTGTCCCTTGGGCCTGTTTGGAGTTTGGTCATTTATTCAAGATCTGGGCATGAGTTTATCAAAAGAACAACATTTCAAAGAACTCCTGGCTCCTCTCCATCCCAAAACTGCCTCCTCTCTGAAATGGGATCCTAGCCCAGGTGCCATCTCCTCTGGAAAGCATCCCTCGAGTCTCCCCAAGAACTCATACTCTCTTTCCCCAAATTCTCTTATATTTGCTTATCTGTGCACAGGCTGTACACAAATCAGTTCAAGTCAATGTGCATTTACTAGGCACTGTGCTAATTGTACCAGTGTACCAGGCACTGTGCTAATTGTTGGGAAGAAAGGAAAAGGAAGGAAGGAAGGAAGAAATAGTTGTCTTGGCTTGTTTTCGTTTGTCTTTCAGGGAAATCTGTAGGTAGACTCTATCCTAGAAAGCAGTCATGGTTATTGAGTTGCATGACAAAAAACTGATGCAACATAGTTCATTACACACCAATGATATTTTACAAGTAGATCTAACCAGGTGCGTCCAAGGTCATCATGAGGGTTAAGTAGGCTGCCATCCCACCTGGCCATTTGTAAACCGAACCCTAAAGACTGGCTTCCACCAGACACAAAATCCCCTGAAAGACTCTTTGGTCTGAAACATGGGTGCCAGGGAAGGAAACATCACTGACCTTCATAAATGCTGATGATATGGGGATGGCTGAGGGACGACATGATCTCAATCTCCCGTCGGATGTGAACCATGTCCTGCTCATCTTTAATCTTATCCTTACGGATGGATTTTATGGCAACCTATAAAGTCAGGAAATGAAACGTTATTCAGGGATCTAAACAGATGCAAATCGGCCATTGAAAGAGCTGGGAAAATAAATACAGATGTCACTTGGCAGGATGCACAATGAAGAAAACAGAGATTGGGGAAAAAAGAAAAACTCCGTCATTTCTTTCATTTATAGCAAAACACCCTTTCCACAGACTCAGGGAGCATAAAGTGTAAGCGTGACTGACAAGGCACTGAGGGTTTGGGGGTCTTCCTAAGGCTTATGCTTAACAATGATGGGGGCTGATTGCACCATTGACAAGAGAATGCCAACATCTAAAACAAAGCAAGATACAATCCAGTTTAAAGAGTGCCAAGGATTAAATGGTCCACATATGCCAAGCAATTCACACAGGCAGCTGTAACATCTGTGACTGTGGAACAAAGCCTCCATCACATGCAATGGGCATGACCAGTTTAGAAACCACTTTCTTTCCCCACTCACCATGTTTCTGAAACTGACAAACTTCCTCCTTCAATATGGCAAGTAACAAAGGCACTGAGAGAGTTGGGTGGGAGCCCAAGCTATATATGTAACCCAGTCCATCTCTGTGACCACAGACAAGTCACTCTGTCCCTCCTAGCCTCAATTTTTTTAATCTCTATAATGGGATAATAGTCCTGCACTAACCCATCTCAAAGAGTTGTCATAAGGAAATCATTTCGTTAAGATTTTGCATGTGTTTCCAGACCCATAACAAGGCACTTAGCAAATGCTTATTGATTGACTAAACTTGAGATTTCACCAATGAAGGGAACTTCCATCGAGTGAGCCTCCTCTACCAATAGAGACTGACACCTGTGGCACTGAGAAGTTAGATGACTTACCCAGAGTCACACAGTCAGTCTGTGTCACAAGAAGCACTGATTTTACTGACTCCAAAATCAGCTTTCAATCTAGGGTCTTCCTGTCTCTTAAGTACCTGTACCAAGCTCCCCCTCAAGAAGAGACTGACTGAGCTACCACCCAAAATCAGATGCCAAAAACTCTAGGTAAATATGGTCTCTGAGTTCAGTTATCGGATTAAATGAAATAGCTAGTGCAGAAAACCACCATGGGCCAGCCCTCCCACAAACTGAAGTGATGATAAAAGGCCAAAAAATGACAACAGACAATCTAACAAGGAAAAACCTGCCTGCCAATGGAGCCATCTTTGTCTGTAAACAAGCTGGTAATGTGATCTGTCCATTCTGGCAACAAGAAAAAGAAAAAATTAACTACTTGGGTATAAGACCCAAAAAATTACTGCCAGTTACAGAAAGCCTGGTTCTGTGACACATGAAACTCCCTTGAGACCCTCCTCCTGTGACCTCAGCTCTGGCCCAAAGGCTTCCTTTCATGGATGACTGACAGGTCAGTCATCCATCTGGACAGTGAGAGCATGAAATGTCCCAGAGAAAACCAGTCTTTAGTCAGTGACACTCTCAAACCAGCCTCATCTCCAGTTCACAAAATGAATGCTAACCAGCTTCAGTGATCAACTTCCTTTAGTTTTCCTTCCACAGATAAAAGTAGTGACCATCCCAACTATTGATTTTGTCCCCAACACCAATCTCCCATCAAGAACCAAATTGAAACACTATTAGTGAGGTCCAATATAACTGAATGGCTTGGAGTCAGGAGATGTGGATTCCAGTCCAGCCTTGACCACCTGATTGTAACCTTGGAGAAATCACTTTACTTCTCTAAGACTTGCTTTATTTTACCCAATATGGAGATAAAGAGGTTAAAATTGGTCATCTCTACAATCCTTCAAACTTCTGATAGCCCACATTCTAAGTGTCATCCCAGCTCTGACTTGCCCTATTCTAAAAGCCCCTGTGGACTTTGACATTCTCTGTTCTAAGCTCTCTCCCAGCTCTGACATTCCCAGTTCTAAATGCCCTCCGGCTCTGATATTTCCTGTTCTAAGCTTCCTCCCAGCTCAGATATTCCCTGTGCCAAGCATTTCCAGATCTGTTTTATGTGTAATTTCAGCACAAATTCTTAATGGAGCCTTCTTCTAATCCCAGCCCTATGTCAGAGACTAGTGGGGAAAGCTCTTGGAAACTCCTTAATGCCAGGGCTTCCACTTACAATCTGCAAATGTCTCAGAGATGTAGGGAAAGTGTTAGAACTCACATTTTACAGATTAGAAAACTGAGGCTATTTGGGACTTCCCAAATGCCAGGAAGCTAGTAAGAGCAAAGCTGTGAGTGGAAACCAGGTCCTTTGCCTTCAAATTTTGTGTTTCTCCCCCTCTCCCCTGCCCCCAAGAGGCTTAAAGGTTTTCTTTTTCTCTTCTTTTTCCCCATGGAGAGTTGATAAAGGGGAAAGAGAGAAAATAGACTGTTAATTGAATTTTTTAATTGAATTTTTTAAAGTAAGACCTTAAAGACCATCTGGCCCTTTTGCCAAGCTATTTTTTCCCCTCTTTTATTTCAATAGTTCTCTGGGAGGGAAAAATATGTTGGGAAATTCTGGTGATGTAAAAATCAAAGATATCAGTTAAAATGTATTTTTTTTAAAAAGTTATTTGGACCAATCCCTTCATTATACATACAAGAGACAAAGGCTGATCTTCTCTTACCTCCCCACCCCCCATCACCAGCAGGGTGGAGGGGGCCTCACAGAATGAACCAGAAACAAACCTAACCAGAGTCTCATTATCCCCCAGCTGAGCCCTAGGGCTCCTTCTCCGCCAATGTTATAACACCAGACAGCATCGCTGTCTCTAAGTACCCCTAGTTTCTGTCATCCTGCTACAACAACTGCAGAACTCTGCCTCAAAATCCTTCCTTTTCTTCCTTGACCCCTGGGATCCTTAATATTTTTTCTTGGGGGGGCAGGGGGGAAGGGGAGCAGGCTGTGAACCCATGTCTAGACCATGTAGACAACCAGGATGTGGGTGGCTCTTGGACTCGCTCCTGCATTCTTATATGAACTAAATACAGGCCTGGGGGTGGAAGGGGGGGTGGAGAAACACCCCTCTGATTATGCAAGAGCTGCACTTGGCTGTGCAGAAGAACTCAAGAAGGCCCCTATTGTCAGATATACAATAAGGATAAATTCTTTCCCCATCCACGGTCCATGGAGGGATAATACCATTCATAGGGGGCAGGAGAGGGGGAAACCAGCTGGCTTGTGAGTCCCAGCTAATAGTTAAGAAACAGGCAATCTCACCTCCCCCTCTCCCCATCTGCCAAAGGCAATGCTGAAGACAGGGAACAAAGGGGAAAAAGTTTGAATTCTCAATACAACTCCTTTAAGTGCCAGGGAAACTTTAGGTGTCTAACCAACACTGGAAAAGCCTGCTCTTACAACTCCACCAAATCCCCACCTCTTTCCATCCTAACTCCCCCCCTGACCCTGTAAAAGAAGGATGAAGTTTTTGGCTGCTGTGAAAGGAGTACCTAAGAGGTGTGTGCTTGTTGGGAGAAATCCTCCCAAGAGTGTTAACCTAGGAAGGAACCTCAGAGATCAACCCTAGCAATGAAGGCAGAGAACCTGTGTTCAAAGTCTGCCTCAGATACTTAGTACTTGTGGGCAAGTTACTTGAACATTCTATACCTCAGTTTCCTCATCTGTAAAAGTGAGGACTCGGTGACCTCTAAAATTCCATTCCAGATCCAAGACTATCATGTGGCCTTGGACAAGTCACTTAACTTCCTTGGACCTCAGTTTCCTACTCTGCAAAATGAGCTGGTTAGTCTAGATCTCTAAGGTCCCATCCAGCTATTATAACCAGTAACAACATTGGACAAGCCCAGATAGATTAGATCAACTTTCCTAAAGTCACCCAGCATCTAAACCAGTAGAATGTTACTATCTGAAGGCTGGACTTAGTGAGGAAGAGATGGGGGAGGACAGAAGAAAGTTTTAATTTTTATTTTATTGTTTTTTCATCCTCGTATGCCCTAGCACCTAGCAGAAGGCCTTGTACACAGCAGGCACTTAATAAATGTTTGTTGACCTGAATTACAAACTGAACCAAAATGAGAATCCAGGACTCTCGAGTCAATGCTCACACAATGAATAGAAAGGTATAGGTTATAAGTCTTCTAGCTAGCCAGTGAATCATAAAGCCACAGATTTGGAAATAGACGAAATTGCTGAGGCCACCTAATACAATCTTCCCATTTTACAAATGGAAAAACTGAGGCTCAGAGTATTGAATGTTTTGCCAAAGGTCAGTGAGTGACCAAATCAAATTTCAAACCTAGGTCCTTTGGTTAGAAATGCTGGCTTTTCCCTGCCCTCCTGAATGTACCAGTGACAAGTAACTGGTATAGGCAAGGGAAGACAGAGAGTTCAGAGGAGGAAGATGTCACTGTGGGCTGAGCAAGGAAGCTGAGGGGAGAAGTGGGAAGAAAGATATTCTCACTCTGTTGTTACTTAGGGAATGGATCTGGGGTGTGGGAGCTCCTTGACACATCCATCTTCACCCTTCCATCAGGGTGAACTACTTCCTTGATAAATGCCTTTAATTCAAGCACTCTGCCCAGGTATAATGAAAAATACCCTGCATCTGGACACTCTGGAGATAGATAACTGTGTCACACAGTCCTAGTCTCCGAGGGTACCACAGTGTACAGAAGTGATGGGCCTAGAGCTGGAAAGACTCAAGTTCAAATCAGACATTTTCTAGCTGTGCCACCCTGGGCAAGTCACTTAGCCTGTTTGCCTCAGTTTCCTCATCTGTAAAATGAGTTGGAAAAGGTAAAATACTCCAGTATTTTGCCAAGAAAATCCCAGATGGGGTTTAGAGAAGAGTCGGACATAACTAACAAAAATGAGAATAATAGAAGCACTTCCCTGGCCCCTGGATTGCTGTGAGCATGAAATGAGATCATTGTAAAGTATTTAGCACAGTGCTAGCACATAGTAGTCATTATATAAATGTTAGCTATCACAAGCAATATTCACCTGCACTTACTTGACAATTTCTAATCTTATAGAGATACTTGGGGCATAAGGAGCTTAAGTGACTTGGGTAATGACCCAAAAAAGTGCCCAAAGTTAAACCTGAACTTAGATCTTCTCAATTCTAAGGCAAACTCCCAGGGCCCTATGCCTTGCAAGCTCTCCCCTCAAATAGTGACTGAGTTATAATTTAATTTTTTAAAATGTCTGTTATAATAAACTCTTCAAAAAGTTACATAGCTCGCTCTCACAGAAGGCAGAAGAACCTCACCCATAAAAGAGACATGAGTTGGCTGGCTCAGAAAATCAGGTGTTGCAGTTAGGATTCCCCAGGATAGCCCATTTAAAATACATTCTGGAGTCTAGACATTGTAGCATGGCTTGTAAAAGGATCTTTTTTGCATGGGCCATCCTATAGTTTGATACTTTACACTTCTGGAAAGCACCTAGCTTAAAATTAGAACCATGGATATCCCACCTCCAGGGCCTGAAAATTTAAGAGAGATTTGGTCAGGTCAGTTCCCATCTCTCATCAAATCAAACAGGCCAGGTCTTCTCATTGTGGGTGTACATTTTTCTACTTTGCACAGTTAGACACTCCGAGTTTTGCTGAATGTGTTTTTTCTCACAGTGGCAGCTATAGGTGGGAAGAGCTTTGATGATTATAGAAAACGGTTATAAATCTCTGTTAGATTTGCTCCCAAATGGGTCCTATGCACAGGACCATTACCAGGGTAAATAGAGACTGGGGTAAATCATACTGTATCCCAACCTTGGTCCTCTTTGCTCCCCAACATACATGCACACATGTGCAGAAGTACACATACATGCATGCACACATACACACATGCACAGGTGTACATGCACACACACACACACACACACACTCAGGTTTTTATTCAAGGAATACCTAGTTAACATTTTTCAGATGAGAAAAATGAGACCCAGAGAATTTAAATGATTTTCCCAAGACCATACAGAAGCTAATGTAAAATGACATGGGTACCCTGATCCATTGACTCCTACTCCAGTACTCTCGGCACTGAATCATGAAAGCAAAGGACATTAAAATCAAAGGCATCCTTCTGGATCTTGATTCAGCAACTGAGGTTCCTCCTCCCTCCACTTTTGTCATTATGGTTGTTGCTCAGTCATCGCAGTCATGTCTGACCCTTTGTGACCCCATTTGGGATTTCCTTGTCAAGGATATTGGAGTGGTTTGCCGTCCTTCTCCAGCTCATTTTACAGGTGAAGAAGCTGGAGCAAACAGGGTTAAGTGACTTGACCAAGGTAAAAGAGTTAGGAAGTGTCTGAGGCTGGATTTGACTCCAAGCCTGGTGCTCTCTCAAGGGGGCAATATGGGAGCAACCAATGAAACTCTAGACTAGACTTTGACCTTGAACATATTCTTGGTTCTGCTACTAACAATCTAAATCACTTTCCCTCTCTAAGCCTCCATTTCCACTTGTATCAAATGAAAGAAAAATAAAATCTAGATTCTTGTCTAAAATCCACTACAGCTCCAACCTTTCATAGTTCTTTCAAAATCAGGGATAAATCAAATCCTACAATTGAGATTGTGGGTTTGCATTCTTTTAAATTAATTGTCTAAGTAACTACTTGAATTTATGAATTTTAGGACCACAAAGAGTTTTATTTAAGTTTTCAAAACTCTGATCAATACAATGACCAGTAATTATTTAAGAAAACTGAGGGTGAGGAATGCACCCTGGCAGAGAGGTGGTCGCCTAGGGGTGCAGAATAAGGCATACTTTCTTCAGATATAGCCAATGTGTGAGGATTTGTTCTGGCTGGATAAAAATATTTGTTACAAGGAAAGATTCTTTTGGAGGAGGAAAGAGAATCGTTAGGAAGAAACAATACTTTTTAAATAACGTAAAAAAGCATCAATAAATTATTTTAAAAGTGAAGCAGTATTGTCATAATGGTTAGAAACCCAGGAAAACTGTGTTGAAGTCCTGCCTCTGACATAGACTCACTGGATGATTTTGCACAAGTCACAACCTTTCTGAAGCCTCAGTTTCCTCATCTATAAAATGGGGATAATTACAGCCCTCTCACATGGTTGTTGTGACTTTGCAAACTGTACCGTAAAAATAATAGCTGTTGTTGTTACTATTATTAACTCTATGTAACCATTAGGC
>CM053770.1:231137373-231172803 GCA_028658325.1 Potorous gilbertii
ATCGTCACCACCACCATCATCATCATCACCACCATCATCATCGTCACCACCACCATCATCATCGTCACCACCACCATCATTGTCACCACCACCATCGTCATCATCACCACCACCATCGTCATCGTCACCACCACCATCGTCATCGTCACCACCACCATCGTCATCGTCACCACCACCATCGTCATAGTCACCACAACCATCATCTTCATCACCACCACCATAGTCATCGTCACCACCACCATTGTCATCGTCACCAACACCATCGTCACCAACACCATCGTCATCGTCATCACCACCATCATCATCATGATGAGGTCAACTGTTGTTTAGCCCAGAGGGAAAGTTTGGAGAATAGAGGGAAAAAGGGAGACAGTCTAGATCTCTTCAAATAGCCCAAAATCTGTCAAAGGGAAAACCTGCTGCATGTAGCTCCAAAGGGCAGAATGAAAACTAATGGATAGAAGTAACTAGGGGGAGGGAAACCAGTGGAATATAATGAAAACCCTTTCCTAAGAATTGCAGTTCTTGGAAGGTATCTATCTCAAAGTCCTCTGAAAATGAAAAAGCTATCTCAGGAAGTAGTAAGCTGCCCATCTTTGGGTTTTCTACCACTTCTCAGGAATGCCACAAAGCAAGCATCAGAGCCTCCCTCAATAGAAGATAGACTGTCTCTTGCATCTGTTCCCAAGTAAAGATTCTACGGTTCTATCTTGTCAGTATTTCAGATAAGTGAAGACAAGTTTTATTTAATCCCAGGCGGGGTTGGCAGCTTTCCGGCCATTCATATTGTGAATCCATATTTAGAACAAGACACAAGCTCCATAAAATGCCAAGATCTTTGCAGACATTTGGGGGAGGGATTTTTCTTAGAGAAGAGTCTAGAGACTCCACAAAGAAAGAAAAATAAAATTAGACTAAAACTCAACTAGGGCAGTGAGGCAAGAATCCTCTTCAAGAGTTCAAATCCAGCCTCAGATACTTACTAGCTGTGTACTTTGGGCAAGTCACGTAACCCTGTTGGCCTCAGTTTCCTCATCTGTAAAATGAGCTAGAGAAGAAAATGGCAAATCACTCCAGTATTTTTGCCCAGAATATCCCAAATGGGATCATGAAGAGTCAGAAACAACAGAAGAATGATTCAGCAACAACAAAAGAGGCCAACCTAAGTCAGGCTCTCAGCTTTGTCTAAGACTGAGCAGCAGTGACCCCCACTGCTGGAGGTTGCTGAAGAGGAGGGATAACTCAGGAGCCTCAGTCCCAGAGGATAGAATGGGAGCTATGGATGGAAGTTACAAACAGGTCCATTTAGGCTTAATGCGAGGAAACACTTCCTCAGAGATTGAGCTATCAGTAAGTAGAATGGGCTAGCCCTTGAGAAATTCATAGATCTAGAGATGAAAAAGACCTCAGAGATCTTATAAATCAACAAATTCATTTTCTAGATGAGGAAACTAATGACCAGAAAGGAGAAGTGATTGACCCAAGGTCACACAGTCAGGATTTGAACCCAGTCCCTTTGACTCCAAAGCCAGCTTTCTACCATATTATGAGGATGGTTTCACTCATTGGAATGGTCTGGTTGATCATTTGTTGAGTTTTCTCATTTATAGTGGAGACTCCTCTTGGGCATGAGTTGAGGTCTTCTCTTATTCTAACTTGTTGGTAATTGCCATTTACATAAGAACAAGACTAATAAAAAAAAGCACATGGGGCTGCTGCCCAGGAGAATATCATGAAACCCAACTAAACCTGGAAATCAACCAATGACAAATGATCAGAGGCATCCCTGAGCCAACTCTATGTAACACTCTCAGACAGGCTTCATCAAAATCACTTTCCTAGAGTAAGTCAGAATCTATTATGTCCCTCAAAAGCTCTGGGAGTTGTACCATGGGGCTCATAAGTCCTTTTAATCTTTTAGACTTTTTTTCCTTGGACCTTTTCTCAGAGCAAATCTATTTGAGAACCAAGAGTTATATGTCTGACAACAAACCCCCATTCTCAGAGGGTTGGGGTAGAAGATGGTAGGGAGAGCCAGGGAAGAAAATAGGTGGAAAAAGCCTTCCACCTGTGGTAATGGCAAGAGAGGTAGAAGGGAAATATCTTCAGGAAGTTGTTCTCCCTTTAGACAATGTCAACATACCCATAGACAATTACTAATGTAATAGTCACAATTATAGCCCACATTATACAACACTATAAAAGTTTACAGGTTTTACCCTTTGTCACCAACACTATATTAACTTATCCAGAGAAAAAAACTGGAAAGTGGATTAACTCATAATTTTTCTGCTTCCCAGAAGCAGATATTTTGGACCCATAAATGACAATTGATGTTTTGGATTCCCACTTCCAGGATATGCCCCAAGGGGATCAAAGATAATTTACATACATGCATATATACATGTGTGTATATATATGTACATACATATGCATATATGTGTGTGTATGTGTGTGTGTGCATTTTTACCCAAATATTCATAGTAGTGATCTTGGTGAAAATAAAGACCTAAGGACAAAGTGGGTGCCCATGGATGGGGAGAAGCTGACTCCATTACAAAAGTGACCTCAAACTCAAGTTGTGCTGCATATTCACATAGAAAACCACAAATTCACATTATCTATGACATACTTACTGTACTTTTAGTTATTTTGTTAAACATTTCCTCATTATATTTTAATCTAGGACAGGTCACAAGTTTGACACCTCTGAACTACAGTATTTGAATATTACAGTATTGGGATATGATTTCTTATTGCAAAATAGTAAGTATGAGGATTTCCTAGAAGCATGGAAAGATTTGTCTGAAATGATATAGACTAAAATATAGATATAGAAGAATAAACTCAGTAACTGTCGTTGTTCAGCCATGTCTGATTCTTAGGGACCCTATTTCGGGTTTTCTTATACTGAAGTGGTTTGTTATTTCCTTCTCCAGTGGAATAAAGGAAACAGAGGTAAAATGACTTATCCAGGGTGACACAGCTAGTAAGTGTCTGAGAGTGGATTTGAACTCAGACCTATTCACTGAGCCACCTGGCTGCCTCCTAGGTAAACAGAGATTAAGTGACTTACTCAAGGTCACAGAACTAGTAAGTATCTGAATCTGGATTTGAACTCACTCAGAGCTTCCTGACTTCAGGCCCAGGGCTCTATCTTATGAGTTCACTAGCTGTCTCTTAGGGACTACAGCAATATAAATGAAAAAACCACTAAAAGTAAACTGAACTGAGTAACTGAAAACCAGTGATGTAACCTGATCATTAAACCTCAGAGCCTCAGTTTCTCCATCTGTAAAATAAAGGTGCTACCTATCTTACCATGTTCATATGGGGTCCCTAATCTATAAATAGCAAGTAATGAAAGTTGGATGGAGTGGAGTAAGTAAGAAGACTGCAAGCTGTATGGATAAAAAAACCAAAGGAGAGCTCTGGAAGCAAAGATCCTGCCTGACTCATTCCCCTGTGGTCCTGTTAAGAGTCCTGAGACACTTTCTCAGGATTCCATTGCTGCTTTCCATATTTGGATGATAAATGTCAAGTCTGACTTTATTTGAAGAGGTTGAAGTCACTTGGAATCTCAAAGAGTTATCAGCATGGAGATCTATTCCCTTCCCTCTGCTCACCCTTCAAGGACTGAGCTAAAAATGTCAATCTAACATTGTAAGGGGTGATTCTACATGAGAAACCATGGGATGGCAGGAAATTGACTCTTTTTTCTCTATGTTTTCTCCTTAGGGTTTGAGTTCTGACAGCACTGGCCAAAACCCAAAAGTCAGTTTATGAGAAGGTTCATGTTAGCTGATGTCTGCATACTGACCAAAAACAAAGCAGAAAAAAGATTTCAACAGTGGTGTTGAAACTAGTACTGGAAACCAGGGCCTTGCCCCAGGGCACCAGACTTGGAGGATGCCAACTGCATTCAGCAATCCTTCGGCAACACAGAAACAACCATTTGGTACCTAGTTGAGAAGCCTAATGAATGAAAAAATCAACCAACAAGCATTTGTTAACTGCTTGCAATGTACCAGGCATTGTGCCAAGCCTGGAATGAGCTTCCTCTAGGCAGCAAAGTAGCGTTAAATCACATAGGGTATAAGAAGACTGGGGAGATAGGAAGAGACCAGTTTATGTAGGGCTTTGAAAGCCTAAGCAGATGGATCTTCTATTTGATCCTGGAGACAATAATCGTTGGAGTTGACTGAATAGGGGAATAACAGTCTTGAACTTTAGGAATATCAGTTTGGCAGCTGATGGAGGATGGATTGGACTGGTGAGTGACTTGAAGCAGGCAGATCCACCAGCAGGCTATGGCAATAATCCAGGCATGAGGTGATGAAGGCTGATACAAGAGTGGTAGCAGTGTTAGAAGAGAGAAGGAGGCATATTTGAGAAAAGACACAAAAGTAAAATTGACACAATCTGGAAAATGATTGCCTAGGGGTGGAGAAAGGGAGAAGTCAAGATGGACGTTCTGCTTTGTGAAGTTTAAGATGCCTATAAGATATCCAGTTCAAGATGTCCAATAGGGAGTTGGAGATGCAAGATTGAAGATGAGAAGAGAGAATCAGGCTGGGAAAAAGATCTAAGAATCATAAGCGTAGAAATGCTAGCTGAGAGCTAGTGAGATTACTGAGTATAGAAGAGGAAGAGAAGAGGCCTCAGGACAGAGTCAAGTAGGGGCACCCATAGTTATCGATTGTGACTTACATGAACATTCATCAAAGAAGACTGACCAAGAGGTCAGACAGGTTATAAGGGGAACCACTATAGAAGAATGGCTTGAAAACTTAGTTGAGAAGAAGGTATTAACAAGGAGAAGAGGAAATTCTTGGCAAAGGTTTTGGCATTAAAAAGCAGAAGGAAACTTTCATCAGATAAAGAAATTTCAGAATTCATGAACATGGAAGTGGTACAGTTGTGAGTGATGGTATAACCATCTCTGTATGTAGCTGTGGTGGGCTGGAGGAGTGGGAGTAATTTTATGGAGAGAGGCACCATAAGTTAATGGGGGGAAATTAATGCTGGATTTGTCTATGTTCAAATTCCTTTTCTCCCATTTACTAGGTGTGTTTTGAACATGAATAAGTCATTTAATCTTTCTAAGATTCCATTTTCTCATCTGTTAAATGGCAATAATCATTCTTGAACTACCTATGTAACATTCTGTGAACCTGAGTGTCATGTGTGTATGTGTGTGTGTGTGTGTATGTGTGTGTGTGCATGTGTTAGAGAGATAGCATAGCATAGCTGATAGTCAGTCAAATACTACCTCCAACACACGGTCTCTCTAACCAGGAGAAAATCACTTCACTTTTCAGTGCCTTCAGGCAACTCTAAATCTCTTTGGTTCCAGGGAAGCAGATAGATCTACATTGGTAGGGTGAGTGTCCCCTTTTCCTCTCTGGAGGTTGTATAATTATGACCAAGCTTGTCCCCAAAGAAGTGAGACAGTGACCTCTTCTCACTGCTTTGGAAACATGAGGGACTATGGGTGCAGAACAAGTCATCTACTGTCAGATTTGGTGTATATGTTCATTAATTTTGTTCAATAGCTTTTTTCTTTCCTTTTGATTCTGATTGAATGGATAGCTCAATGGGAATGGGAAGTAGGAAGGCTATATTTGGAAACTAAAATGAAATTTAATTAGGCAGTCTAAGCTAAACATACCCCAAACTACAACTCCTTGACAGGAGTATAGGCTTTTAATCAGCGGGTGGAGGATTCAAGTCCTAGGATAACTGGTCTCTACAAGTCTCCCAGCCTTGTGTGCCAACACAAAGGCCAATATGTAAAATTCCCCAAGTTCAACTTGAGACTCATCTAGGAAGGCCAGAATAAGGGAGCTTAAAAATGAGGCAAGCTTTCTTAAGTGAGTTTCTCCAGTTGCCAAACAGCTGCTTACTTATGCCTTCCTCCTCTGTCCAAAGCCAAATGCAATATCCGATTGGAATTTCTGCAGAAGAGAAGTCAAAGTGACTTTCCTTCCAGGTTACAATTTTCCTGGAACACCACAAAGCTAAGGTTACATGTAAACCGGAGGAACAAAACAAGTAGCGTCTGATTATTCTGTGTCTGTTTATGTCGTGGCTTGGAAGAGCCCAGCCTTACACAACTTTTATCTATCAGCCTCCAAGCACAGCAGGAACTGAGCCAGCACACACGTGGCAGAGAGACAAATTCAACGCTGAAGAGCCTGGTCCTTCATCTACACTGCGAGTTTTCCTTCCAGAAAAGGGAGATCCAAGGATTCAGAGCTGCAGAGATCTTCAGAGATCAAGTTGGACTAACCCCTCATTTTACAGAAGGGGAAAATGAGGTCTAGAAATACGAAAGTGCATTAAGATCATGGACTTGTAATAGACGAAAAGAGCCTTGGAGATGATCTCATAAAGTCAACGGTAGGCACTGATTGAGCACTTACTGTGTGCCAAGAACTAAATAAAAATACAAGCAGAAAGAATGTCTCGCTCTCAAGAAATTTCCATTCTAATGGAGGAATACAGTATATAAAGGAGAGCTGAATTGGGATGGGAAGAGAAAGGGGTGTGAGGGAGGAGTTTGGAGAGTGAAGAGAGGGACCAGGAGAGGAGTGAATAGGACTGTCCTGGATCCTCCCCTTAAAATGGAGATTCTAGGAGAAAGTCACCAAGAGAAGAAGGGGCACCCTGGAAGAGAAAGATCTTCCAGGGAGAGAAGCTACAACAGTATCTTCCATATAGAGCAGCTCACTCCTTTTAAAGAGGAGAGACAGGGTGGTACTACAGTAAAGCACTAGCTTTGGAGTTGATGGACCATGGTTCAAATCATGCATCTGTCACTTACTCTCTCTCTCTCTCTCTTTCTATCTCTCCCTCCTCCCTCTCTCTCTCTCTGTGTGTGTGTGTGTGTGTGTGTGTGTGTGTGTGTGTGTGTAGATAGACAAATATAGATACCGAGGCCCAGAGAGGAAGTAACTTATGAGAATAGATTTAGGGCTTGAAGGGAACTTAGGGGGCTCATCTAGGCCAACTCTCTCATTTTGCAGAGGGAGAGGCAGGCTTTGAAGTGATTTACTCAAGGGACACACAGTAGTAAGAGAATCAATAAGGATGATTTGAACACAAACCTTGGTCTCTTTTCGGTGTGTCAGGGTGGTTACACATCTAAGTATCACAGATACTTAACCCAAGTCCTCTAACTAGGCCCTAGGCAATGTGCCTTATTTTCTGTCCTCCCCATATATCCTCTGTTCCACCACTACTAAGCTAAGCTAGAGAGTGACAGTCATAAATCTCCTTCCAAATCAAGTTTTATTTGGCAACCTCAGGAATCGACCTACCTCCGTAGAAGGGTGGGGCAGCATTCTTCCAAGTCAGTCACACCCAGGACATTGCTTTCCATCAAAACTCTGCTAGTTTCCAAAGCCGCATCTGACAGCATCCCACATGAACAGACACATTGCTGGGATGGCTTTTATCCGAATGCATGATTAATTCTTTGAGAACATTTCTTTTAATTATTAACTTCATTATGAAGACACATCAAGTCTCCTCCCACTCCGGTTCATCTGCCTTAGATCAAAGTGATCTTCCAGAAGCAGAGATCTGACCCCATTCAATAAATTCTAGTCGTTCCCTATCACCTCCAGAATCAAACAGAAAAACCATTGATATCCAGACCTCTTCCTACCTTGCTAGTCTTCTAACACATTACTTCCCTCCATATACTCTTTGACCCAGTTTGTCCTTCCTTCTTGAAGAAGACCAAGACATAGGGGAAGATGATGCCATGACTTGTGGGTGAACTGGATTTAAACATGCAAAGTCACCAGCCTAACTTTCTTCTCTAGGACCCATCTAAGTCAAGTGGCTAGATATTGATTAGGTCAACTAAAGACCACAGATCCAGTGACAATGGTCTCCTTGCTCCCACAAGATAATGATAGCTAATGTTTATGTAGTACTTACCTATGTTCCAAGAACTGTGCTAAGCACTTTACAAATATTATCTCATTCAATCCTAACAACAACCCTGTGAGTTAGGTGCTATTTTTACCCCCATTTTACAGATGGGGAAATTGAGGCAAGCAGAGGTTAAGTGACTTGTCCAAGGTCACAAGTCTACTAAATGTCTCAGGCCAGATATGAAGTCAGCTGACTCTAGGTACAGTATTTTATCTATCGTACCACTTATTGTACCGTCTCCTGACTCCAGGCAGTGAGTGTCTCTAGATGTCCTCCATGACTGGAATTTTCTCTCTCTCTCTCTCTCTCTCTCTCTCTCTCTCTCTCTCTCTCTCTCTCTCTCTCTCTCTCCCCCTCTCTCTCCTTCCCTAGCTTCCTTCAGGTTTCAGACAAAATCCCACCTTTTATAAAAAAAGCTTTTCCCCATCCCCACTACTGTTGGTTCCTTTCTCTCTGTTACCTCCAACATCTCCTTTATGTATCTTGTTTGTACATGGTTGTTTGAATATTATCTCCCCCATTACACTATGAATTCCTTCCTTAAGGATGGAGACTATCTTTTTGCCTTTTGTTGTATCTCCAGAACTTAACATTATTCTGGGCACACAGTAGGCACTTAATAAATGCTTATGGACTGATTGACATCACTGGCCTTATAGATCCAAGATAAGAGCCTTTGGACAGAACACAAAACTGATCTGAAATCTTGGTCTCAGAAAACAAATTCTGATCTTGGCAGAGAAGTAGAAGATTTTTGAGGTAGAATGTTGCACACATGCTAGGAGGTAGTCACTCTTATTTTTACAAAACTAGTTTGGAGGGAGAGTTCTATTAGTGTGGGGTATGGGACATCCAAATATGACTGTGATAGAGGGGAAAAAAGAAATCAAAACTTCTTTTTTTAATTTAACCTGAAACTGGTCTATCTGGTTTTGACATCCAAAATGGGCAGCATGGAAAATATCCAAAGATTGCAAAGCACAGCTCGTGGTCTCTCTTTAAATAGCCCTTTTAAGCCTAAGCCATGGAAAAGGTTATTTTAGTTAACCAAAGGCAAGGTTTTGCTACAGACTTGTGTCTTTTGATGTGGTCATTCATGGAATCCCAGCTCAGGAGCTACAAAAGGATCTTCATGGGCTATCTAGTCCAACCCCTGACTTTACAGGAGAAAACTGAGACCTAGAAAGCTTAAGTAATTTGTACAAAAGTCACACAGGTGTTAAGGAACTGAAGTAGCATTAGAACCTAGGTCCTCTGCTAAGTTGAGTGGAAAAGGTCTGGGGTGAAGCAACCTATGTTCTTGTATGTGTCCTACCACTCATTTCCTGTGTGTCCTTGGGCAAGTCCCTTCCTATTTCTGGGGCAAAGTTTCCTCATGTGCATAATGGATGAAGGAGTTGGATTAATGACCTCTAAACATCTTTTCAGCCTTGACCATACCAGTAAGTCCTGGGACAGTCATTACTCCCTATCTGAGCTTCAGAATAAAATAAAGGAGTTGAATTAGAGACCTCTGAGTTCCCTTCCACATCTCCTAGTACGTGATGCTATGACTATGAAGTGTATAAGGACACAGATTATATGGAATCTAAAGCTGATTTCTTTCAGCACTGCCATTTTATGAGTGTAGTCCACTTGATTTACAGTGTTCAGGTTGGGCAAAGGTATGTGAGTGTGCCTGGGTGTGGAGACCAGCAAAAACTAAGCCTCAGGCAAGAACTCTGCTTTTTAAAAATTCAGGCCCGGAACATCAGGAGGCAAAACTGCAGTAGGAGTGGCTCCCTCCAAGTCCTGATACTAACTGAAGGTAGCATGCAGACGCTTTCCTCCCTTCCACTAAATGCAAAACCTCTTTCTGCTGTCTGTCCACCAAATAAAGGATCCAAGCTTGGTAATGATAGGCTCAGGGTTCTAGAGCTAGAAAAGACCTCAGGAATCAACTAGTCCTAGGACAGACAAGGAAATTGAGGCCCAGAGAGGGCTAAGTCACAGGATCGTAGGATCACTGACCCAGAGCAAGTTCTTACCCTAGAGTCTTTGTCACTTGCTTTTAAAAAAAATTGACTAATTCAAAAAAATAACTATTTCAAGAGTATTTCTTTCCTTTGTAATCCAATGTATTTTATTTTATTTTATAAGCATGATTCTGAGAAGGCATCCATAGGTTTTACTAGACTGCTAATGGGATTCCAAGTCAAACTTCATCCTTGGACTTGGGACATCTTCCTTCCATCAAAAAATATGTGTTAAATACCTACCATGTACCAGACACTGTTCTAGGTACCCAGGATACAAAGACAAGGAGATTCCATCCTACTGGGAGAAATGACAAGTATACAACTAGGGGAAGACAAAATATATTCAAACTAAATACAGGGTATTTTTTATGGGGAGTATAGCATCTTGGGGGAATCTTCTTGTAGAAGATGCCATTAGTTTGGAAGGAAGTTAGGGTTTCTAAGAAGCAGAGGTGAGGAGGCAGAGCATTCTAGGTAAGGGAGTCTGCTCATGCAAAAGCATTGAGAGAGGAGATGAAATCTCTTCCGAGTTTGGGCTGCCAGAAAAATTGGTTCAGAAAACCTACCATAGAAGCGTCCACTGAAAGCCTCAGCTGAGCTGAGAATAGGAACAATTGGAATGCCAGGAGAAAGGAAAAGGACAACACTCCTTCTTGTGGCTGGCACCGATTCAATGGTAATACTTCAAAAGAAGCATCCCCTAACAACAGCATTGTTATAGCCAGCAGCCACAGCCCAGAAACATCCCAGCTGAGCTCAGGAAAGCTTCCTTCTGATGTTGCCATCCTCCCAAATACCAATACTCCCCAGATGTTCTCTATGTAAAACACTTGGTTGGAAACACCCAGCCCTGCTTTCCAGAAAGCCATTACATTTGCTTAATGGTCTTGTACGGTTCAACTAAAGTATCCTGGAGCCGACATCTGAATGCAAGCTCATTCCGATGTGTGCGCCCCATCTGAGGGAAAGATGAGAAGGCAAACGAGAGAGCACTTTCCATGATTTATGCAGCTTTTATGGTGGGGCGGTCCATCGAAAGTAATCCAGGCTGCAGACAATAGCCCAAGACACTTTCAAGTGCATCTCAAGGCTCAGCCCGCCACTAATCCTGGCTGATGTTGAAACAAAAAGACCGGACACAAATGCCAAGTGGAGCTGTGGCCAAGATAAATACTTTCACCTGAACTCTCCAGATCATTAAGATGAAAATGAGGATTTACCATGTTTGGAGAACTCGATTATCTGGATAGAAAAAGGACAGGATCATCACAAGTAGGGCCCTTAAATCATCAAATCTAATGCCGATTTTACAGATGAGAAAACTGAAACCTAGGTTAAGTAACTTGCCTGCAGTCATGCAGTTAGTGAATGTCAGGAGTGGGATTTGAATCCAAGTCTTACAGACACTATCTTCAGTGCTCCCCCCCACCAGACTACACCATATGAACTCTCTAGTTTCTGTGAAAAGTAGGACATGAGCTACACTTTGAACACAATGAGTCTATGTAATTGAGGTGAGAAAGCAATGTATTCCAAACATGGGAGATGGCTAATTCAAAAGCACAGAGATGAGAAGTGACAAAAAGGGAAGGGAAGGGAAGGGAAGGGAAGGGAAGGGAAGGGAAGGGAAGGGAGGGGAGGGAGTAAAGAAAGAAGGAAGAATTTCATAGTAATGTCCAATGAGGCTGGAAAGATAGGCTGGGGCCAAGTTATAGAGGTATTTAAAGCTTAAACAGGTTTTATATTTTACCAAAGAGGCAACAAGGAAGCACTAAAGGGTACTGAGTAGGGGATGACATGGCCATTTCCTTTTAGGAAGATCACTTTAACATTCTAGTAGAGCATGGTCTGGAACGAGGAGAGGTTTGGTGCAGGCCAACCCATCAGCAGACTACTGCAATAACCCAGACATAAGATGATGGGGACCTACCCCAGCATGGGGGCAATGTCAGGGGCAGAAAGGGGCCCAGGTGTGAGATGTAATTAAGGCATGATTGACAGGCCTTGGCAACAGATTGGCTATAGGAGAGTAAGAGAGGCATCCAAGATGACACTTGCTTTGAGAGTCTGGGTGACTAGGATGGGGTACCTTGAACAGTAGTAACAAGGATTGGATCATCCCACTGCGCACCAGATGCCAAACCAATCTAAGGATCTATGTGAGCTCAGAACATGAACACAAAGGCAACCCTTCCAAAGTCCACTGGAAAATTGGTAGCTAATCCAAACAGCTCCCACAATCAAGCTTAGTTTTGAGACCAAAAGAAAATAGACTGTAATTGCGGGGGGTGGGGAGGGGAAGGACAGAAAGGGAAAGATGCACAATATTTGCTATGATTTTCCTCTGTTGACTTTTAAATAGGAAATAGGATTTATGCAAATCTCAAAGGAGAGAGGATGGGCGTCTGAGTGGGTTCTTTGGGGTGAAGCAGTTCCAGCTCCAGAATTCCAGGGGGATATTCCATCTTAATGGAAGAGAGATAACATGCCTTTTAGAGCACCTCCAGGCCATGCATTTAAACAGCTACAATCTTTTGGGATGATCAGTATAGTTACCTCAGAAATTCCTTCTGCAATATAGGAGTCTTCAGCTCTAACAATTACAAAAGACCAGGATAGGTCCAGTTATTCATACACTTGTCAATTCCCATATCCAAAGGGAAATCTAGAATACTAATTTCATTATCTGAGATCAGATAATGAAAGGATACAATGAAAAAAATAGCCCCTCTAAAGAAGAGGACAAGTTCTGCCAATTACAGGTAGGACCATGGAACCCAAGGATCCCTCTAGACTTAGAAGGTTGGACTAGTCAAATAGAGGTCAGACTTCTAAAACACCTTCCAAGCTCTAAGTCTGTGATCTGGAAATCACTACTAACCAACTGTGTGACCTTGACGAAGTCACTTAATGAATGAATTGCACCTTGCCACCATGTTCAGTACAGGAAAAAAAATTAGGATTCTAATATAGAACAGAGTTATTCCCATTTTAAATTTAAACTGAATGTCAGGGAATCATGAAATTCCTCAGGGCTGCTGTCCACAAAAACCTGGGCTTTCCTCAGGAGCATCCTAAGAAGTTAGCAGCACTGGCTGATGATGCTCAGCCCCAGTCAAGTGCTGAGTGGATGTATCCCTCTGGTCCTCCCTCTGCCTTTCCGGATTTTTTCTGCTAGCTGCCCATCCACACACCCACACAGTTCATTCCTTCCTTTGACATAGTCACTTCACTCAGCTTGGGAGACTGGGGGCGATTAGCTAACTGGAGAGAAAAATGCAATAAATGCATCATCAGTGAGCATTCTCTATCACAGCACATAGACACACACAGGGATGTCTGAGCCCAGAGCATGCCAAATATGAAATGCTGATTTTTTAGCCTCTTTCCCTCTGCGGTCATGCTGTTGCCCAAACTTGCTACTTTATCTCCCTCCTCCATACAAGCTGTCCCCTACACCTGAAATACACTCCACTTTTTGGAATCCCTGGTTTCCTTCAACTCTGGCTCAAAAGAAGCCTCTCCTAAGAGCCCATACATATCATTGCACTTGCTTCTGCCTTAAAATTGGGGAGGAAAAAAATGCTTTAACTTTCTTTAATAAACATCTCAATTCCAAAGACGTATAAAGAAATGATACAAATTCATAAGAATAAGAGCCATTTCCCAATAGATAAGTTGTTGAAGGGTAGAAACACAGTTTTCTAAGGAAGAAATTCAAATGATCCATAGCCATGTCAAAAAAGGCTCTAAATCATTAATAATTCTAGAAATGTACATTAAAGTAACTCTGTAGTTCCACCTTACACCCATGAATCAGATTTGCAAAAGTGAAGAAACAAGGAAAATGACAAAAAGTTGTAGGAAAGCAAGTACATTATAGCAGCTCTTTTTATAGTGGCAAATAAAAAAAAGGAAACTAGGAGTCTATCCATCAATTGCAATTTCTAAATAAATTAACACAAACAAAAATAATGGAAGACTATAGTGCTAAAAGCAATGAAGAAGGAAGGTCTTTTCAGAGAAATCTAGGAAGACTTGTATCAACCGATGCAAAGTGAAGTCAGGCAGAACTAGAAAACATTATACTACTATAAATTATAAAAGGGAACAGTTTTGAAAAACTTAAGAGTTCTGGTTAATAAATGATCAACATTATTCCAAATCATTGACAAAGAAGAGCATTGCTGACCTCATGACAGAGAGATGATGGACTAAGAGGCAGAATAAGAAATACATTTTCAGATTTGGCCAATTTGGAATGATGTTTTGCTTGTCTCCATTTGTATGATAGGAGAACTCTATCATTTTAATTTTTAATTCCTTTCTTCTCCTCTTTCTTTTCCATAAGGTAGAAAGAGGTAAGAGAGAGAAAAAGGAAAAGAATGAAATATTTTTAAAAGAAAATAGGCAAGAGTACACTGTTGGTGGAGCTGTGACTTGGTCCAGTCCCTCTGGAAAGCAATTTGGAGTTATGCATCCAGAATTACCATAGTTACAATTTAATGTTTTCATTTTTCAAAAGCTGCAATCATCTAAAAAGCAAATGAATTTCATACTCTAGTTTATCATGAAAATGTTCCCATTTCTCAATGAATTTGTCAGTAAAAAAAGATAAGATAGTGGGATGTCAAAAAGCATTTTTGAAGTGCCGACTATATGTTATTGGAAAAAAGGTCCAGGTGAGTCATGAATGGCTTTTATTTATTCTCACTGTCAGCTGGATTAGAGTGATGTCCAAGGGACTCTGGATGGTGCATAGAATCTCAAGGCTGGAAGGACTATAGCGATAGATTCTTGCAACAGGCAGACATCTGAGGACTAACTGTCTCTTCGGAAAAGAATGAAAAACTCCATGCACTGAAATTGGAAAAGCTCAGTTCAGCCCTCACCTCCTATACCTACCAAAATGGCTCCTTCTGTAAACTGAGGCTGGAACAATGGGAGGACCTGGGAACTGGGCATAATAGCATCACCATCCCCCCAACCTAGCACTTAAAACCCTCCCCAATCTGGGTCCTAATGAACTTTCCACTCTGGTTACAATAATATTCTCCCAACTGGCTTCAGGTCCAGCAAGCTCTGGGTCCGAGTCTTGACCTTGACAACATGCTAGCTTGGGATAAACATCCCTCCTTGTGCCCCCAAACAACTATAAGTCAGAGAAGATGGTGACCTGGTTTCTCCAACCAAGGAGTTTAGTCTTCTATAGCAAAAAAAAAATCACAGGTTAATCCCTACCCCTCCTCTCCCTTGCATATTTTACTTATATTGTAATCTCTTACCACCATGCCTTTAAGCTCACCCTCAGACCTGGAATGAGCTCCCTTCCCCACCTCTGTCTCTCTGAATCTCTAATTTTTAATCAAAACATATCCCCCAAGTACAACATTTCCAGAAGGCCTTCCATGATTCCCAGCAGTGGCTAGTATTTTCTTTCTCTTTGAATTCCTCTGTATAGCCTTGATGCATAAACTCTATCCTCTCAGGAAGTCCTCTGGGACCAGGGACTCTTTTTATATCTAGCATGGTCCCTGCTCCAGAGCAGGAGCTTAAGAAATAATTGTAGAATTCACTCATTGAATTGAACACTCAGAACGAAGTCTCCTATTTCAACAGAATAGGTCCTTCTTGCCCTGGACAACTATCCACCCCACTCTCTTTCACTTATCTTTGCCAATGATTGGCTCTAAGGACTTGGGATTTGGATCAGAGGTGAATCATAGATTTAGGACTGCAAGGACTTCAGGGGCCATCTGGCACAACCCCCTTATTTTTACAAATGGGTAAACTGAGGTACAGGGAAGGTTTGGAACTATAGGATAGTAGATCTGGCACTAGAAGGCCATCCAGCCTAACCCTCTCATTTTACAGATGGGGAAATCAAGGTTCTTGAGAAGTCAAGGGAGATGGTCAGAGAAAACACAGGCAGCAATTTTCAGACAAGATTTGAACTTAGCCAGATGTCATCAGAATCAGTACTCTTGCCTCTGGATCAAATGTTGCAGGGTTTTTTGCATTTCAGACTTCCATCTGCTACCCAGATACATATAGGCCATTCTCAGAAGAGGGACTGGAGTCTTCAGGGGGTTGAGAGTAGTGGAGAGGGTGTCCCAGGGATCCAAAAGTGATCTGCTGGTGGAGGTGGCTGTTGGCTGCATATGAACAAGATGAGAGCTGCCTTCCACCCTCCCATCTCGGAGAGTTGTTCTAATACTTCAAGGAAGATAACACTGGAAACAGTTGTCTGGCGGTGGTGGCAGGGATGCTGCTGAGGATGGGAGGGAGGGATTAATAGGAGTGTTTGGGGGAGGGGGATTATCATTCTTTAACCATTATTAGAGCCTACCCTGAGCTTCCCTGTCCTGAGTCTCCTAAAACTTTATCGCATTCAGCAAAGGAATTCTATACCCTCCTCCAGGGCCCTCAAAATGGCTTTATGGGGATTCAGGGTCTCCTCTCTCCAACCAGAGTATAAGAACATGGAGGACAGGGTCCATTTCTTAGGCTGCTCTAGAAGTACCAGACACAAATAAATCACTCATTAAAGGCACTTCCCTCAATTTCCTCATCAATACAATGAAGAAATTGACTGTTGTTGCTCAGTCATGTCTGACTCTTCATGACCCAATTTTGAGGGTTTTCTTGGCAAAGATATTGGAGTGGTTTGCCAGTTCCTTCTTCGGCTCATTTTACAGATAGAAAACCGAGGCAAACAGAGTGAAGCGACTTCCCCAGGGTCACACAGCTAGTAAATGTCTGAGGCCAGATTTGAACTCAGGAAGGTGAGTCTTATCTCTCTATCCACTCTGCCACCTAGCTCAAGCCCCTCCCACTTCTGACATCCCCTATTCTAACGTTCTCTAAGGTCTCATTGGTTCTAAATCTAGCACTCTTTCTAACTCCATATGGAGTCTGAGGAACTAGGTTGAATACTGTCCTGGCTACTTAAAGCTTCATGATTTGGAACAAGTCCCTAAATCTCTATCAAAGGAGACTATTGGACTAGATCTTCTTTCAGAGATCTTGCACTTATAAATCTATAATCCAATGATATTACATATTATAGAATATAATATATAAACATATAATGTGAAATATGCAGGTATAACATGTAAATATATTATATAAAATAGTACTATAGATAAAGCATATGTAAAAACAAAATAGCTGTTCCTTATTTATAACATCTTCAAGATTTACCTACATCCCTTCATCTGATCCTCACAAGCCAACAAGTACATGTACTAACATCTCCCAGAAATTCAGACACCTGCCCAGGGTCACATGGCCATTAACTGTCAGGGGAGGATAAGCCTAGGTGTCTCCTAATATAAGACAGCTGGATGGCACCATAGCACATAGAGCGCCAGGCCTAAATTCAGGAGGATTCATCTTCCTGAGTTCAGATCTGGTCTCAGACACTTTTTAGCTAGGTGACCCTGGGCCAGTCATTTATCTCTGTTTGCCTCAGTTTTCTTATCTCTAAAATAAGCCCAAGAAAGAACTGGCAAATCACTCTAGTATCTTTGCCAAGAAACCCCCCAAAAGAGTCTTGGACATGACTGAAACAACTGAACAACAATAGTGAGTCTCTGATCATACAGATAACACACCCCCTTTGCATGTAGACTGTAATGAAAATGAAAGCTCACTTTCTTGCTTAATAAAGACTATTGAAGAGGATAACTAGATGCTTCAACAACACCCCTACATGCATACACCATCCCCAGCTTTAACATTCAGTCAAAGCTTCCTGCAGGGTTCTACATGAATTAAACATCTGGTGTCCCTGGTAAATTGCCAGGATCCTTTACCAATATGGCCAGACTCTATGCACGGGTGGTGCATCATCTGGCCCAGCCCCCTAGCATTCAATGGCCTGGGATCTCCTAATTCATACAATGTTCCCCGTTGTCTGAGCCGACCGATGATAAATCTGTTCTGTTTCAGAGCAGATACTTAACAAATCATAGCTCCCATATGCTTCCAGACTTTCATGTGGGTAGAAGAAATGAGGGTCACCGTGTCTGCTGGAGAGGGGCCTCAGAGATCAGGAACCAAACCAATGCTACCGAAGGAAGTGCCTGATCTTGTCTTTGTAGCTGCTGGGGTCATCGAATGTAAAAGCTGGAGAGGGCAGGCCATGGAGTGGTCAGCCTGCCTTCGCAGACTTTAGCTTGTATCTAGTCCATGCTTTCCATGTTCATCAACCATATTTAATTCAGTGCAATTCTACAAGTATTCATTAAAACACCTACTAAGAGCTGAGACAAACATTTAAAACCCAAAACTCCCTTCCTTCAAGGGGTCTACTATGACTTACTCTGATAAAACTAGGTGTGCAATTAAATCTTCTCCATCTCCACCTCTTAGAATAGCTTGATTCTTTCAAAACTCAGGTGATATAATAACTAGTAATGGTATTGATAACAACAACACAATAAAAGCGTTAAAGGTAGGATTTGAATCCAGGTCTCCTAGGGCATGCCTTGAATTCCTAACAAACTACATATAACATGGCTAAAAGCCAATCATTCTGCAGCAGCTAGCATTTACACGGTTTGTAAAACCCTTTCCGAATATCTCATCTGATTCTCAAAACAACCCTGTGAGCTCCGGGCTATTATTATTCCTGTTGTACAGAGGAAGAAACAGAGACTGCTCGAGGTTAAGTGACTTGTCCAGGGTCATGCAGCTTGTAAGAGTCTGGAGCAACATTTAAATCCTGGTCTTCCCAACTCACTCCAGTGCTCAATCCAGTAAGCCACTTACTTGCCTATCAGTTTTATACCCCCACCCACAGCTAGCACTTTCCACAAAACAATTAGTTTGCATTTATTTTGGGGGGGCATATATTATGTACAATTTGTCTTCCCCAGTGGAATTAATGTTCCATGCCTACAGGGAAGTTTGTTTTTCTCTTGTTTCTCCAGCATCTGACAAAGTATAATGTTCAATAAATGCTTGGTGCTTGTGTCAGGAACACAATAAGTGCTTAATAAATGTTTATTTCCTTCCTTCCTTGATTATACATTTGGAGTTGGAAAAGGCTTTAAAGGCATCTAGTCCAACCCACTCATTTTATACACGGGAAATTGAGGTTAAAATTGTCTGCGCCTCAGTTTCCTTATCTGTGAAATGAGTGGGTTGGACTAGAAGATATCTGAGATATTTATTCAGAGGGAATAAAACTCATGATCCAAACCCAGGTCCTTTAACTCCAAATCCAGTGTTACTGACATTATGCTATGAGAGTTCAGGAAGACCTGAATTCAAATCTGAATATTCGAGTCTTTGATACATTATCAACTGCATGGTCTTAGCCACATTAGGTTGGCACAATGAAAAAGTGCTTTGATTTTGAATTGGAAAACATGGGTGACTCTATGTGACATCAGCCCAGGTGACTACCCTCAACTGGGCCTCAGTTTACATGTCTTTAAAATGAAAAGGGCCGAATTAATCTATGCTCCTATGAGGTCATTGAATTTCTCAGCATGGCCAGGCACCATGACAGTGTGGGTAGGCATATGCATTTATGGAGGGAGTTTTCATTATAGGAGTTCCTACAAGGGTGAAATCCCAGGTAACTGTGAAGATACTCAGACCCAAGAAGGTCCAATGTTCCAGGTAGCAAGAAACAAAGGAAAACCAGGATTCAGAACCAGGCTCTCTGTGCTGGTTGTAGTTCTGCATTTGGTGAAATTATCACCTACCCAGAGCCCAAAGGTTTGAATAAACAATCCTTTCACTAAAAACATAATCTAGGGGCAGCTAGATGGTGCAGTGGGTATAGCACTGGCCTCACGAGGAGAACCTGAGTTCAAAGCCTCAGATACTTGACACTTAGTAGTTGTGAGACCCTTGGCAAGTCACTTAATCCCATTGCCTAGCCAAAAAACAAAAAAACATATTCTAATACCTCCAGGTAAAGGCAGGTCAGAAAGATAAAAGTCACAGGAAAAAGGGTTCCCTGGAGTTTCAGGACCTTCCCACCAAAATCCTAAAAACTACTTTTGTGATTACTCCAAAGAGCCAAAGGACCTGCAACTGGGCCCCAGATCATTTACCCAAGGATAAAGTGAACCCAAATGTTCCTTTGTCTATACCACAGCTTCCTGGCTTAACAGTCTTGTTAACCCTCACAGGGTGGGTGGGTGTGGTGGGTGTAGTAATTCACACCTCCCTCAGTTCACCAGTTTCCTTGCCAACAATACCCTCTCACTCCTATGAGCTTCAATCTTCTCATCTGTAGAATGGGCAACATAGCTTTTATGCACCATAGTTTTATAACTACACAGCAGATCTCTGTTTGCCTGGAATGCATAGTTCAAAGTATAAATGAATTAGATGTCAGGTGATCCAGGCCTACGAGCTCTACTGCTCTTGGACAAATCACTTCCCTTCCCTGGCCTCAACTTCCTAGTCTGGTACTGGACATAGTCAGACCATAGGATGTCTAAGATCCCTTGCAGCTGTTAGAACAACAACAACATGCCAGTGGTTGTCAATACTGATGACTTTACAGAAGGGCTGTCAATACTGATGGCAGCCAGCCATTTCCCGGCTGGCTTCCAGGGTCATCCTCATAGGTTCTTCCCTCCACAAATGCTCCAACTAACAAATTAACCTCCCAGATTTTTATTTTTCTGACCCTAAGATATGAAAAACTTTTGGCCAATGCTATAAATACCCATTTTTTGGTCAGAAGGAGGCTCTCCTTGCCCAGAAAGTATCTAGGACTTCAAGCAACCAACCAACTCCAAAATGGCAGCATTAGAGACCCCTGGAGATAATCCAGGTTTGGTCTGGCTCCCTTACTGTATTCCTGATGCCTCCCAGAGCAGGTGATGCCCAAAGCAAGAGATAATGAGGTTCAGCCTGGAATCAGAATTTGGCCCTCAGTCATGATGCCCTCCTCCGTGGAATTGACTTGCATGGGATACCACTGAGGTTCTACTCCAAGGTTACAGTAGGGCAAATCAACACGGAGGGCAGGCACCTGAATTGTGTCATGTGGACTAGCACACTTTCAAAACAAAAGTTTTGCAACATACCCCAAGAAGCCAGAAATGCCCCAGGATCCGTTGTGAGACCAAAGCTTCCTTTTACGGTTTCCTGTGATCTCACCTTACTAGTGAGATTGGGCATGTTGGGCAATTGGGCATGTTCTTAATTATTTGCTGAAGTCCAAGGAAGAAAACTCCAATCCCACCAACAAGAGAAGCAACAGGAGAAGGTGGTGGGGTAAGATGGCCAGATTCCAGTCCTGGCTCAGACATTTACTAGGTGAGCATGTGATTGGCTCTATAGGCTCAGTCAGTATTGTAATATATACTGATCTCCATTTTTCATAAAGACCTGAGGTTAAGATAGAAAAGCCAGACTTGCAATTGAAGTGAGACAGATCAGGGGCAGCCAGGTGCCTCAGTGAATAGAGAGTCAGTCCTGGAGTCAGGAAGATCTTAGATCAAATCCAGCTTCAGATACTTACTGGCTGTGTGACCCTGGGCAAGTCACTTAGGCTTGCTCTGTCTCAGTTTCCCCATTTGTAAAACAGAGATAATAGTAGCACCTACCATGCAGGGTAGATCTCAAACAAGATAGTATGCAGAAAGACCCTGGCAAGTTCTATGATCGCTAAATGCAGATGAACATAAGCTCCCTGAGGGTAGGGATTTTTTAATTTTTGACTTTATAACCACCAGAGCCTGGTACAGAGTAGGCACTTAAAAATGGTTGCTGAATTGAAATAATACTATAATAATGCCTGCACAGAGTTCCTCAGAGGGTTCTTTGGAACAATTATGACACTTAGAATTCAGAAAAACTAGGGTTCCAAATCCCACATTGGACACTGACTGATCTGTGTGACCCTGGGTAAGTCACTTCTGCCCTCTCTGTGCTTCAGTTTCTTCATCTGTAAAATGGGGGAATTACAGCACCTACCTCCCAAGGTTGTGAGAATCAAACAAGAGAACATTTGTAAAGTACGTGGCTCTACAAAATGTCATTGCTCCTGGTCACCCAGCTAGCTGAGACCTAGAGTAGGATTTAAACCCAGGTCTCCTGAGCTCTCAAAGTCTTGTTGACCTACAAAATAGGGATAATAGGCAACTACCTCCCAAGGCTATGTTGTGGGACTCAGACGAGATCCTGTTTGCAAAATGCTTTGCCCATTTTGGAGCATCATAGGAACATCAACTATTATTAACCTTTAAACTATTAGAGAAACATGACCTATAATCAATGGCTAGCCTCCAAACTGTCAGAATGAGACACAAAACAAGGTGAAAAATCCACCCAGAAAGAGTCAAGATTACCAAGTAATAACTGTAGTTGGAATGCATTAGAATTTGCAAATTCTTTGACAAATATGATTTAACGTTCATAATCATCCTGGGAGATAAGTGCTTTATTATCCCTATTTTATAGATAGAAAACTTAGGCAGACAGAAATGAAGTGACTTGCCTAAGGGTCACATAAGTCAGTCCATGTCTGAGGTTGGATTTGAACCCAGGTCTTCCTGACTCCAGGCCCAGAGAGTTGTTACCCACCAAGTGATAAGTGGTCTGTCCTTGCTGTATATTCTGGTAACTATTTTTTCTCCTTCCTTTTTTTAATTCACCAGTGAATAAACGGAAAGAATTATCACCAGCACTACACATTTAGGGGTAAGAGGAAGGGTATTACATCCTGTATCATCCTACTTTGCATAGAACCCAAGAGGTAGAAAAGAGCCCATTTTACAGAGGAAAACACGAAGGTCCAGAGAAGGAACTGGATTCAGAAAGTTATTGAGGGGGTAGGGCACTCAGAAGTTGCATGATTTCTACAACTAGAGGTGAGATGTGGAACTCAGGTCTCCTTCAACCAAGGCTCATTCTCCATCCTCTGCAGCAGACACAATATAACCTGATAAGTACATTAGAAAAGGGAAAATAAAATTCACTGAGGGCAGAGAGCTGTTTGTATTCCCAGCACCTGGCACATAGTAAGTAATAGGTGCTTAATAATTGTACCATTTAAATGAGTTGAATTGTAGAGGGCAGGCAGTGGGGAAGGAGTTAGTGACATGAGATCAAGGAGGGCTACCTTTGGCTTTTGATAAAGACCTTACTAGAGGGACTATTCGGACTCAAGGTATACTGGAGCCTATCTCTAGTGTAAGAGGACTTGGAGTCAAATCCCAGTTCCTTTCTCTCTAGGTGATGTAGAGCATGTCATTGCATGTCCCTGGGGCTCACCTATAAAGTGATGAGGTTGTATTAAATAGTTCCCATTTCAATGATCCCATGAAGAAAAGGGTGGGGCTACTTTGAAATAGATGGCTTCTCAGATCCCTTCCAACCCTATGTAATAATTGAGTCAGTGAGTCAGCCTCCTTTTTACTTGGGTACTACCTTTCTAGCATCTCACCTAATTATCCCTCTGGCAATGGTGAGATCCAAGCCCTGACTTCAAATCCCATCATGGCAGAAGGAGAAAATACTAATGGATAGTATCTCAGCTCTAATCTCCCAAAGAAGATGTGAATCAAAACACAGCAGACCAAACTGGGAAATCCACCAGTTCACAGTAAAGACACACATCACCTTGGGAATTCCTCCAACTTCTACCACCAATCCAGGTTTCTACTTAGCCCAGCTTGGCCTGTTCGTTCAGTATTTGTACTGTCAATGGCCGCTTCTGGCTAATTCTGCTCTAATTTTCACTGTATGGAGAAACAAGCCTCTCCCCCGCAACTAAATAAGGAAAAGGGAAGACCTGATATAGAAATTCAGCAGCCCAGATTAGAGGGGTTGCCTCCCCACTCCAGAGCTGGACTGTCACCAGGGGCAGTTGAAAAAGAAGCTGGATCTGCACTCAAGAGGTTTGGGTTCAAATTCCATCTCATCTATTAGGTAGCTGTGGGACTTTGGACAAGTCACCACCCCTCAGTTTCATCATCCATTAAATGGAGAGGATAATACTTGAGAATGCACAGAAAGGAAGCTTAAGGTGGTAGATCTTGGAGTCAGGATGGGGTCAAGTCCCACCTCAGAGGGCTAGACTGGCTAGACAAGTCTGGGCAAGGTAAGTCATTTCTCGAGCTCCAGGCAACTAACTCGAGAACATTCTAAGTTGTAGGACAGTGGCTGTTCAGCCCTGACCATATGGGTTCCTCCATATGGGGATTTCCCGATAGATAGACCGAGAGACAGAGAGATAGAGAGATAGATGAATGAATGTACATATTAATAAATGAATGAATAAAAAAATACATGAATGAATGAATATATGTAAAAATTAAATGAATGAATAAATATGCATATAAATAAATTAATAAAAATAAATAGATGAATAAATATGTAAATTAATAAATGAATGAATAAATATACATATAAATCAATAAATAAAATAGATAGATGACTAAATTAGTGGACATGTAAATAAATGAAGGAATGAATGAATGAATAAAAGAATAGCCAGATATTTTTCCTTTGTTCTTTTGAAGAGGACCGTGCTATCACAGGTACGGACCAAGCCAAGAAAAATCGAACAATCCTACTACTTATTCCCTCATAAACAAGTTCTAAGGAATAAGATCAAGGAATAATAACGATGTTTTTGTTGTTGGAGGACAAGGATCACATTTGTGATTTTAACAGAGAATTTTCAGTGTGAAAATTCCCTCTACTGTTGTAGATCACAGAGCCTTGTCCGTGGTTACACAGTCATGTAGCCACAGAAGGATTCAAACCCAGGTTTTCCTGACTGCAGATCCAAAACTCTCTAACCACCATGCCAGAGGGGCAGCATGATCCAGTGGACAGAGTTCAGCAAAATACTGTGGCGGTTTGGGCGGGACTGGGGGCGGGGGGGGGGGGCGGGGGGAGAGGAGTACTGATTTGTCAATCAGAGGATCCGGGCTCAAATCTTATCTCAGACAGCTACCTGATGATATGACCTCTGGGTAAGTCACATCAATCGCTATATTCCTCAGTTTCCCCATCTGTAAAATGGGGATAACAATAGTGCCTCCTTCCATGCCTATTTGAGTGCTCAACTGACATTTAAATAATATTTAAAAGATTTTGCAAAACAATCCACTACATAAATGCCAGTCATCATATGCCTCTCTGCACAGTAAAGCACTTTACAGACTGAAGACGTTAAATAAATCTGAGTGATTACTAGCTACTGAGCAAAAGAAGTAGCTCCGCTAGCCAGGATCACCAGCTTGGGCTGCACAGTGACCTTGGTGCCCTGGTACCTGACCAACTGGGAGCAGAGGACGGCCAACCCTGTTCTCAGTGCACCCCCTGGTGGCTGAAGCACGGATATACTCTGCTTCTCTCTAAAGACAAACAGAAATGAAGAAAGCCTGCATGCAGTTCATTGATGCAGACCCCTTTCACTTTCCTCTCCTCCAATAGAAATAATGGCCGGGAGGAAAATTACCATTAACTTTCAGCTAGGGACAAAAATCCCCAGAGTGAAAAAGCTGATAGTCTAAAGCTCCTAAGCACTGCCACCCTCCCACCCTGGTAATTTCCCCCCCACCAGGGGCAGATCTCCAATCCTAGCCAAATCTAACAACCCTCACTGCCCAGGTTGTCAGCTGCAACTCAGAATTTGTTCAGTTTTGTTTTGTTTTTTTTTCAGGATCTCCTGCAGCTGGAAGAGGGGGAAAGAGCCAGGCTTTTCCTTGCCTGAGAGGTGAGCTAAGATCAAATCTCCTCCAAGAAACCAGTTTATGTTTTTCAAATCTGCATTCCCTGTTAAAGCTCAAGATGGATCTTCACAAGCCTTCTGTTGTGCTGAATGCTCTCTCCAGCACTGGTGTGGCACAGAACACACCCAGAGTACTCAGTCTAAGTGCATTCAGCTGCTGCCAGTCACTCTAACTGAATGTAATATTCAATACGCTACCTCGCAAAAGTAAGGAAAACTCATCATTCCACCTTTAGGGACCCCTGAGAGCAGCTAGCATCCCTAACCCCCACCCAGAATAGGAGAGCACAAGCCTAGTGAAACAGAGGAAGGCATTTGTCCAGTTATTTCAGTCCTATTCCCTCACTTTCAAAAAAAAAAAAAAAGATTTTTTTACCTGAAATACCAGAAAATACCAGATATTTAAAGGCATTTTAGTGTTGTATTACTATCCAGATGGTTACCTCATTTTTTCCATATCACTGTGGATGTGCAGACTCAGGGAAAAAAAATCAACAATCCCACTTCACTGAACATTTATTTTTCCTGTTTTGCCTGTGGTCGGTCACTGTAGAGATCAGAACCCTCTTAGAACACACCCCTATCCCCAACAACAACAAAAACAACAACAAATTTAAACCTCACAGGCACCAGGTCACTCCATAAACACGTTCCTAACTAGTTTCTGGCTCTGATTTGCAAGCTATGAAAATGTCTTTAATCTGCTTTAAAGATTCAAGGACTTTTCTGCCACATAAACATCTCTCTGCAGCTAACTGCCTGTCACTTTCCACAAAGACCAGGGCGTATGGAGACAGAAATCAGCACTAAAATGACAGCGTAGGGGGGAGGGAGGAGGATCGGAGGAAACTCACCGGAGATATCAAAGCTTTTGCCCACTCTCAACCATTAAGAAGCAATCAATGGTCATTCTGGGCCAGATCACCCTGGGCACTGGAGCAAGGAATCTGGAATACAATCTCTGGCTGGCTGCAGATGCAGAAAACCTGCGTTTCTCCCCAGGCACCTATCTACCCGCAAAGCAAGCGAAACTGTCAGCAGCTCCCTTCCATGCAAAGTTCTCTGTCCCTGCTTAGCTGGCTGAGACCAATACTCATTTCCAGCAGCTGCACCAAAAGCCTGCTACCCTCCTCTTAGGAGCAATGAATGCAGCCCCAGGGCCCAAGTGGGTGCGTGCACATACAGTGTATGGGTGGATGCTGGAACAGACGGTCCGCGTGTGCTCGCGTGCCTCCTGCTGCCGTAGCTTGGGGAGGTGGAGGGGGGCGAGCAGTGTCTGATCTGAAGATACGTGTCTGGAGAAGTATTAAGGTATCCCTGCGGCTGGGTCGGAATGAGTGTGCGTGACGGAGAATACAAACGCACTACCCCAATTCCCAAGTGCACTCAAGTGTTTTCCAATCAAAACTGCCACTTTGCAGCTGGGGTCAATGCCCGCGCCCCCCTACCCACCCAAGTATGTGCAGACAAGTAACAAGTGTTTAGGGATGGATACTGGAATCGTCTGTTTCAGTGGTTGGCCGGGGGCGGGGGATTTGGGGAGGGGGCTCCGGGAGAAGTTCAAAAGGACTGTCTCCCCCTCACCCTCACCCCGCCAACACAAAGAGACACACAAATACACAGAGACCCACTCCACCTGGGTCTCCAGCTCCCTCCAAGCGGAGGGGTCAAAGCGGGGCTGCACTTACCACTCTGCCGGAGAACCTCTCGGTAGCCCTCTTGACTTTGCCGTAGGTGCCCTTGCCCAGAGTCTCTTGCAGCTCGTAACGGTGTTTGAGGTTGTGTTTGTGATGATGTCGTTTCACACCATGCTGCTGTTGCTGCTGCTGCTGCGGCTGCGGCTGCTGCGGCTGCGGCTGCTTCCTCAGCTCCAGGGCCGCCCCAGACGCCAGGATGCCCGAGCTGGCCACCGAGCCCGCCGGGGCTGAGGTCCCCGTGGCCGCCGCGGCCGCTGCAGCCCCGGACCCCGGGTCCGAGGAGCCGCAGCCCGGGGGCGGAGAGGGGCCGGCCAGCTGCGGAGGCGCAGCCCCCTCCATCAGCCAGAGAGGGAGGCGTGGGCTGGGCTGGGCTGGAAGGTCCCGGGGACTCCCCGGCCGGTCAGTCTCGGTCTGTTCCAGCTGCGCCCCCCCCCCAGCTAGCTCCGGCCCGCGCCCGGTCACTGACTGCTGCGGAGGCTGCGGCCGGTGCTGTGGCTGCTGCTGCTGCTGCCGCTGCAGCTGCTGCACATCTGGAGGAGCCCGCGCGCCCCGCCCCGCCCCAGCCCGGCCCGCACCCGCCGCTCGCCCGCCCGCAGCCCAGGCTCGGCAGAGGTGGCGGCGGGGGCAGCCGAGCCGCTGGGGTTGGTGAAGGGGAGGGCGGAGGGAGGGAAGCAGGGGGAGGGCTGGCCGGCCGCCGCGCCCCCGACCCCTCCCGGGAGAGATGGCGGGGCGGGGCGGGGCGGCTCGCTGGCCCCGGCCCCCAGGACTGGCTGGGAGGAGCTGCCGGCGCGTCTGGGGCTTCCCCCGCCTGCCAGCCGGCGGCGGCTACCGCGGAGCCTGGCCCGAGACCCCCGGGATTTGGAGGAAGAGGAGGAGGGGAGGGGGCTGCGTGTCTGAGCTCGTTCTTTGTGCAGCGAGGGCAGAGGAAGCTGGAGAGAGGAGGCTGGAGACTGAGGGAGGACGAGGAGGAGGGGGAAGCAGCCCCTCCCCCGGGCCTAGGCGATCGCGGCCGGCCAGGCTGGGCTGAAGCCTCGGAAGGACCGCTCTCAAGCCCCCAGCCCCGGCTGCTCGCCCCGTGCTCCTCTCCGGGCCTTCCCGGTCTCCTCCCGCTGCGGGTGGACGCAGCCTGGGCAGGCAGGGATAGCTCCGAGCCCGCACGGTCACGGTCACTGCGGTGCTGGGGCTGAGGGCCAGGAGGACTTGGGGGCCCCGGGTCACCCCTTCATTTTTCTTTAAATGCAGCGCTGGCACAGGGGAGGGCAGCGGCTGCCGGAGTCCGGGAGGTGATTGGGCAACGAAGGGAAAGTGAGAGTGAGAGGGGTGTACAGTTACAGGAGGTGAGTCACTGCCTCCCCCCTCCCCCTCCACACCGTCCCCGATCCCCTCCTTCCCGGCCTTTGGCCGCGCACCCCAGCCTTGGGAGCCCCCCACCCCCACCTTGGCTGAATAGTTGAGCTCGGGGGACCCAAAGCGACCCTTTCCCTCCAGCCCGGGCTCCGATCCCTGCAGCAGGGTGGAGCTGGAGGCGGAGGGCTGGGGTAAGTAGGTCGGAGGCTGGAGAGAAGTCCAGGCCAGGACCCTGACCTTGGCCTACCTCCCCGCCTCTGAGTAGTTTGGGGTTGGAAGCCCTAGAAAGCTTCCAGGTAGAAGCAGCTGGTAAGGACCTTTTTGCACGGGGGCAGGACGAATACAAAGGAGAATCATGCATAGATACCGTCCAGTTTGCAGTTGTGGCCAGGGCAGATACACGCAAGCCTTAAAGCCAACATTCCAGACTCAGGGCCTGAGAGGACCGTCATGCATCAGCAAGAATGTCCAGGGGCTGCTGAAACGTTCCTGCAGCCAAGAGCAGGCCTAGGCTCCATTAGGAAAAAAATTGTTTCCTTTCTGCCAACTGCAAATGGCTGGACACCCTTCCCAGAGGAACCATGGGAACTAGATCCCTAGGGAAAAGAGCCCTGTACCTTAACTGGCCTAAGTCCTGTAGAATGGAAAGAGGAAAGGAGAAAAGGTGCTAGCTGTGGGAGAAGGAAGCCATGTGGAATGCAAAGTGAGACTTAGCTGAATTTGTAGTAGCAGCCAGTGCACTAAAGGGAGAGAGAGCCATTCTCTTAACCAGGAAGTTGTGGGTTCAAGTTCCAGGCATCCTGACTGTGCTAACCTGGACAAATCCCTTAGCCTCTTAATAAACTCCCCTTCCCCTCCCCCTTCTCTGTAAGATCATGATTTAAGCTGCCCTTAATGTGAGGGTCTATTTTGATAGAGGGAGCTACATGCCAGTGAAATCTCAAATCCAGACTGATCCCTGTATCTAAAGGTGATTAGAAGCAGAAAACTGATAGAAAGGACTCTGAACTGTCCAAAATTTTGAAAATCTTGGGAGTGTAACTGTTGTGAAGTGAGCATCCTGTTGGAGTCTTTTGCAGACTCTCTCTTTTTGTTACCACTTTCTCTTCCTTTCCTTTTCATTTCCAGTGTTAGTCAATAAACATTTATTAGGTACTTACCGTGTACCAGTGCTGGAGATACAAAGAAAGGCAAAAGACCATTCCTGCCCTTAAGGAGCTCACAATCTAATGGGGGAGGGGGGGAGGTGGGCGGGGAGGCAGAGAGACTAAAACAGCCACATACAAATAAACTATAAACCAGATAAATTTGAAATAATTAACAGAGGAAAAGGATTAAGAGGGTTTGAGAAAAGGCTTCCTATAGAAGGTAGAGTTTTAGCTGAGACTTGAAGGAAGCCAGGCTGTGGAGATGAGGAGAGAGAGCATCTCATTCATGAAGGACAGCCAGTGAAATGCCCCAAACTGGGAGTATCGTGGGAGAGCAATGGCAAAGAAGTCAGGGTTATCCATGGATTGTAGAGTATGTGGCATGAGACTTACGAAGGGGGTGGGGAGCTACATTATGAAGGGCTCAGGATTTCGCATTTGATTCTGGAGGCTATAGAGAGCCATTGGAGTTTATTGAGTAGGGAGGTGATGTGGTCCAGGACCTGCGCTTTAGGAAAATCACTTGGGTGGCTGGTTGGAGAATTGATTGGAATGGAGAGATTTGAAGCCGGAAGACTGACCAGCAGCTATTGAGAGCCTTTACCAAGATGGCAGCTACATCAAAGGCAAAAAAGAGATATTCCGAAATGAAACCAAGAGGCTTTGCCATCTGTTCCAACTCCGTTTTACAGATGAGAAAATAAATAAGTGGCTGTACCAAGTCATCTGACTCCACATCCAGCACCTCTGTACTGTACCAGTAGAGGAGGCTGGACTAGATGACCTCTTAAGTCCCTTTCATTTCCAGATCTATGACACTGCAACTACCTCAACAGCAATTATGAAAAGAAGAAATTGTTTATACAAAAATATTTAATATTAATTAAAATTTAAAATATAAATTAAATTATGTAATAAAATAAACTATAAATTATATTTTTAATATTAATTGAAGAGGGAGAATAGAGATCTGTATGAACTGATAGGGGAAAGAACCCTGAAGCGGTCATCAGAAAATCTGGGTTCTGGTCCTGACTGCTACTTACTCTCTGTGTAACTTTGTACCTTCTATTCTCTGGGCTCCAGTTTCCTCTTCTATAAAATGAGTAGATTGTACTAGGTGACTTCTAAGGGGACTTCTAAGGTATGTAGGTGGTACAGTGAATAGAGCACAAGGCCTAGCGTCAGGAAGACCTGAGTTCAAATCCAACTTCAGACACTAGCTGTTTGACTCTGAGCAAGTCACTTCACCCTGTTTGTCTCAGTTTCCTCATCTGTCAAATGAAATGGAGAAGGAAATGGCAAACCACTCCAGTGTCTCTGCCAAGAAAACCCCAAATGGGGTCACAAAGAATTGTGCCATAGACTCCTTTGGCAGTCTGATGAAGACTAGGGACCCCTTCTCAAACACAGCTCAACCTGAGTCAGCATTCAAAAACAACTAAGGAATAGTAGACTATATCAATGGAACCAAAGTATCCAGATGGCAGAAGGTGACAGTGCCACTGACCTCTGCCCTACTCAGGCCACATCAAGAACACAATGTTTGGTTTTGAGAGTCACACTTGAGGAAAGATGTTAACAAACCTCTTCTAAGGAGATCAACCAGAATGATAATGGAGATACAAAATCAAATCATGTGTGAGTGAGTTGAAGAAGCATAGATTTAGAAATGGAAAACACTTTACAAGTCACGCTTATTTTATAAATGAGGAAGCAAGATCCAGATCAAGCCAACTTGACCACCATTAGGCAAGCGCTGTGATTTGAAAGTAGGTCCTTTTATTCAAAGGGAACATATCTTTCACTATACTATGCTGCTTCTAAGGAATTTGACATAATTAGTATGGAAAATTGATAGCATGGGAGGGACAAGATAGCTGTGCTCAAACATCCAGAGGGTTGTCACATGGGTCTTGAATCCAGAAGGAAGGTCTTGAACTGGTAAGCAGTGAGCTCGTGTAGGGCACAGAGAACTGAACCTGAAAATTGAATCCTGCCTCAGACACTTCCTAGATATGTGACTGAACAAGTCACCTAGGCTCTCCCCAGCTGTAAAATGACTCACTTAATGTCATACTTCATGGCCTCCAAAGTGCCTTCCAGCAGTAAGACTGTGATCTATGAAGTTAGGAAGCCAGAGCCAGATTTCATCTCAATCCAAGCCTGCTTCTCCAAAATGGAATGGGTTGCTTTGATTGGGAAAGTGTTTCCCATCACTGGAAGACTCGAGCAAAGACTGAATGGCCAGCCGTCAAGGATGCATTAGAGAAATGAGTGTTGTTAAGTGAGGTAAGACTAAACATCCGTCAAAGTCCCTTCTATGATTCTAGAGGTATAGTGGATAGAGCACCAGGCCTAGTAACTCTAGGAAGACTTAGCATCCTGAGGTCAAATCTGGCTTCAGACACTTACATATGACCCTGGGCAAGTCATTTCATCTTGTTTGCCTCAGTTTTCTCATCTGTCAATTGATCTGGAGAAGGAAATGGCAAACCACTCTAAGATCTTTGCCAAGAAAACCCCAAATAGGGTCACAAAGAGTCAGACATAGCTGAACAACAAAAATTCTAGGATTCTACATACTATAAAAACAGAATATAAATTGGAATTGAATTAGATTGCTTAAATCAGAAGCATTTTGTGTCATTTGTGACATGGCTTGGCATAATTGGGGAAGTGGCAGCTCCCTTTGACCTTGATTTTCTAGATGACTTCATATGTATCAATGCTTCACACACAAAACTTGCATTAAATGTTAAGGAAGGGGAACATTGAGTATCCTCCAAACAAAACCAAATTAAATATGTAAATGATGAATATGATTTGGGGCACTATACTGACATCCAACCACAATAACTCATTGGGGGATACATGACATTTTAATGTAAAACAGATGAGTAAATGAGCACCAAGAATTGCTGCGGAAACAAAAAGGCAGAAGTCAGAATTCAGCATTGGCCTCACTAGACTGGAAGCAACTTGAGGTACAGAGTATCTTATCTAAATTTCAAATCTTCACTACCGCCCCTCCTTCTCCATTCAAATTTGTCACCATGCTTTGCACACAGGACCTGTTCATTGCATTCAGTCAATCTGTAAGGATTTATTAAGCTACTCCCATGTGCCAGATATTGGAGAGAGAGCGAGGGATACGGAGACAAAAGTGAAATAATCCCTGCCCTCAAGGAGTTTACTAGTTGGATGATATTTACACATCTATAGTTACAAAATAATTAAAAGTTAATTGGAGAAAGAGCCCTAGCAGCTGAGACAGAGGCGTTGGATTGGTTACTACCAAGACGCACAACAAAGAGGAAACCTTCTAATCCACATCCCTTGTTTAGTAGTGTCTGACTCTTCATGATGCCTTTAGGGGTTTTCTTGGCAAAATACTGGAGTCTTTTGCCACTTCTTTTTCTGGCTCCTTTGACAGATGGGGAAACTGAGGCATAGTGAAATGACTTACCCAGGGTCACACAGCAAGTAACAGCAAGTAAATGTCTAAGGTCACATTTGAACTCATAAAGATGCGTCTTCCTGACTCCAGGCCTAGTGCTCTATACAATTCATCACTGGTCTCATTTTCCCTGTAAAAAAACCAAGTCAACCGGGCATCTTTTGGCCATCCAAATTTACCTTCCTTTGAAGAGGAGAAGGAAGGGGAAGGGGAGACAGGAGAGGAGGAGTGGAATCTACTCACAGGGTTGTGTTCGTCCTTCGTTGCTGAAGAAGATCTTGCCATCAGACAAATGATGACATGACTAGCACTTGACTTTGTTCAGCTCTCCGTCACTCAAAACAAAGTCAAGTGCAAGTCATGTCATCATTTCTCTGATGGCATGGTCTTCTTCAGCAATGAAGGACTATGTAGGGGCAGTAGGTATCAAAGTGGATAGAGTATTGGGCCTGAAGACGGGAAAACACACCTTTGTGAGTTCAAATCTGGCCTCAGACACTTCCTAGCTGTGTAACTCTGGGCAAGTCACTTAACTGCTTGCCTCAATTTCCTCATCTGAAAAATGAGCTTGAGAAGGAAATGGCAAACCACTCCAGTGTTTTTGTCAAGAAAGCTCCAAATAGGGTCATAAAGAAAGGAATTCAAAGGAACAAACGAAAACGGGGATTGTCTTTTGCCTTTTTTTATATTATTCCCTAGGGCTTAGTACAGTGCCTGGATCATAGTAGGGGCTTAATAAATGTTTATTAATCAACCGGTCCTAAGTTTTTTGTTGTTGTTTTTAAATTAAACTAAAACTAGTATCTTCCTTTAACTCTTAGATAATGAAAATTTCTTCAAACAGCTTGGTTGTCAAAGTATTACTGATAACCTGTTAAGAATTCACAGTGGGATTTGGGATTACTTAGTTTTTGTTGTTTGTTTTAGGACAGAATAGTGACAGCAGGGAGGTGATGCCATGATTTGCAAATGAATTGGATTTAAGTGAGGAAAGGCTGTGGAAAGTCACCAGCTTCACTTTCTCCTCTGGAGCCATCTGGGGCCAGTGGTCAGATATCGATCTGGAAAGACTGGAGATAGCCCCAGATGCAGTGGAAGACCTCCACCTTTTTAAATTAAGGTCTTTAACAGGTCTCACTTGACTGAGGCAACACCCATTCAGTGATTAAGGCTAGGTTACAAACGAGGCTGAGAATGGCCTCTTAACCTAATAAAAAAAAATCAACCTGGAAGGGGAAGACCCTCAGGACTTCTAGCCAAAACAGAAACAATTGCTATTTACATTCACACATACAATCGGGGCTCAAACAATGACCAAGTGGAACTTAGGCCGGGATCTATCAACAAGTCAATCAATGACACAGTGATTAAGGTTTGAAGTGTGATCCTTAAATTAAAAAAAAAAAAAGGTTTCCATGATCAAAGTTACATTCCTTTGGGCAGAGCATCAGCAGGTTAGGGTATGATGCTCTATGTGGACAGAGGAAAAGAGAAAAAGAGGGGAGGAAGAGGAGAGGGGAGCGTAGAGGAGGGGAGGGGAGAGGAGTAGAGGAATTACTTAGTAGAGTATAATGGAAAGAGCACTGAATTTTAATTCAGAAGACCTTGGTTCTAGTTAATCAATTAACAAGCATTTGTCCTGACTTTACTATTAACTCCAGACTTCAGTTTCCTCCTCTGTAACATAAAGATGTTGAACTAGAGGATTTATGTCACCTCATTATCCAGTTATGTGATTCATCTTCTAGGTATCCAGCCTTAAGCAAGTCACTTCTCTGTGGGCTTTGGTTTCTTCATTTATAAATGAGGGGGATTGACTCTATGATCTCTCTCTCTCTCTCTCTCTCTCTCTCTCTCTCTCTCTCTCTCTCTCTCTCTCTCTCTCTCTCTCTCTCTCTTTCTCTCCTTTTTCTTCTCCCTCTCTTATTTTTAGAAGCAGTCAGGGTTAAGTGACTTGCCCAAGGTCACATTGCTAGGCCCTATATGAGCTCATATCCTCCTGACTGGTGCTCTATCCAATGTGTCACTATCTGCCCCAACTCTATAATCTCTTAAGTACCTTCTGGGTCTGACCTTCTGAGATTTCTCAAGA